>OX387366.1:11082500-11797500 GCA_947563465.1 Archips xylosteana
AAAAGGCTATTTTCACTTATAAGTGACAATCAGCCTTATTGTTTTTCTTCTGATGTACCTAGTGACTGTCATAAAAAGTGGTAAAGCACTTACTTTGTCGACTATACACGTCCAAATCGTCCCGCCATGTGATCTCCTTCTTGGTCTACCCCGTCGTCGCTGACTGCCGCTCCCCGCCACCCACCAAGTGACTATGTGTGCCCACCTTTGTGGGTGCATGGGACAGAAGTATCCAGTATATTTTTAACAAAAACTTATTTTCTTGAATTGAATTAGTTCATTACCTACCTCTCCCGAGACTTATCACGCAAATAATATTTAATATTTACCTCGACGTTTCGGCCACGTTACAGTGGCCGTGGACACGAATTGACTCAAACCATCACAACGCTTCATCATTCCTAATACGAACTGCTAAGGAATGGAATTCGTTCCCGTACTCTGTATTCCCTGATAAATACAGCGTAGGGCTCTTCAAGGTTAGAGTGAATAGGCTGTTACTGAACCAGTGAGGTACACCTTTTCATCAGGTAAGAGAGTGGTCAATCACGGGTCGGTTTTATGTAAAAAAAGTCGAAGTAAATATTAATATTATTTGCGTGATAAGTCCCTGGAGTAGTCATCATCATCATTTCAGCCGAAAGACGTCCACTGCTGAACATAGGCCTCCCCCAAGGCTCGCCAAACAGATCGGCCCTGTGCCATCCGCATCCAATGCGTTCCCGCTACCTTCACCAGGTCGTCGCTCCATCTTGTTGGAGGCCTACCTACACTGCGTCTTCCGGTCCGCGGACGCCACTCGAGAACCTTTCGGCCCCATCGGCCGTCAGTTCTACGGGCGATGTGCCCTGCCCACTGCCACTTAAGTCTAGCGATTCTTCGAGCTATGTCCGTGACTTTAGTTCTCGCGCGGATTTCATCATTTCTAATGCGATCCCGCAGAGAAACTCCAAGCATAGCCCTCTCCATCGCCCTCTGAGTGACCTTGAGCTTCCTTATAAGACCCATCGTTAATAGAGAATAGTAATAGATATGAATGAAAATCATGGAAGTTTAAAACATTATATTGAATTAGTTCGTATCAAAAGGCTAATCATTTTATCTCCCTAGATAAATTACATTATTTACTATTTAAGTCCAGCTGTTTTCGTATTTGATGAGCGTACATATCCACATTTTGGTGACAGATCTTAGGTACCCTTCAATAAATTAGGTCTGACGAGGGTAGGTCTCCCGGGGCCTATTACTCTAGTAGTATTAGCACAGTCTAGGCAACAATATAGGTACCTACTGTCTATTACAGCTAATAAGTACGAGTCTTGTGGCCTAATTGAATTATATATGAGATTTCTGTATCGTCGAGGATGAAAATAGAAATGTTGGCTGTGTTAAAGGCTGTGTAAGTAAATTTGCTAGCGGTAATTAAGATTTATATGGTATAATTTACTACGAAGTATATTATAAAGAGCTTCGAATAAAATTTTGTATCCGAAAAATAAACTAGGTAAAGGCAGCTTAGTGGCGCATACTTAACGTGACCATTTTTTTGTCACTTTAAAACGGGAAAACGACTTTTTCAGGAGATTTTAGGCATAAATAAACTTTTTTTACAATAAAAAACGTCTTACAACTCAATTTTGTATTTAATTTTTTGCCGATGCACAATATACTTTAGTACCTACTTGGTGGCAACTTCCAAAATGTGTTCAGATCTTGGCAAGATTTTTGAAATATTATCTTTAACAATTATAATTGTTATTTTCAAACTACGTAGACATCTATTTACCTATTTAACAGTTTTAAACTTTCGTGATTTTCACTCATAATTACTAAACTAAACGGGACTTATAACGCAATAAAAAAAAAATATTGCGTGATAAGTCCCGATAAGTTTAGTAATTATGCCTAATTAAGTTTTCTTTTCTACCCGTAACTTATCGAAGAAAATACATGTTAGACTACCGCTTACGTGTCATTATTTTAAATCTTATGAAAACGGGACATTTTCGCGTCCCCGACTTGTTTTTTGGGACACCGGGACAGAGAGTACCTGAGAGCGGGACAGTCCCGTTCAAAACAAATTGCACATTATTAATGTACGGTCAAGTGCAAAAATAAGTATCGATTTAATCCTCCCATCGTTACATACCTTGACCTTAATTCGACGACATAAGAGCTATGGGACATATTTATGAGCAAGTTGTGTGCACACATATTTTTACACTTGACTGTACATTACGTATACTACATAACACGGGACTCTGATCCAAAAATGAAATTGCCAAAAAAATTACAAACAAAAATTTTGCACTTTTAAGCTAAATATTTTGCAAACGAATTCCTAAATCGAAAAAAAAATATAAAAGCGACTCTATTATGTTTTTCAGAGATCTATCTAACGATATTCCACACTATCGTTTAGACGAGAAAAAAAATGATCACTATACGTGTTGTAGAGGAATAAATAAAATAAATATTCCAGATTTTACCACTTTGTCCGCGTGGTTAATAATTTTAAAAGTGGTAAGTACAAAATTAGTTTCTCTAGCTTAGTTAATGCTGGAAGAAATAATGCATTAACTCAATTGTTTAAAGAGAGAGAGAGAGAGAGAGAGAGAGTGTGTATAAAGATGCCATATCTACGGATCCCTAAAAACTTGGGAAGACCTTGCTGCCAACCAGTTAAGTATGCTATTTGTTTGTATACGGCTGCCCACTTGTTACTAACAGCTTGTTAGTAACGAATGATTGTTTGTTCGTCTGTACATAAATAGTGTTGAGGTCAACCACATTGAATAAATGTTGAAGGCATTGTCGTTCTATAGACGGTGATTTTAATCGGCGATCCGGAGTTGAAAAATAAATCCCTACCCAAAATGGAATTTAATAGATTTCGTCTCAAGCAATTTAAGTGCTCGTTTAATTTAAAAAAAAGTTATTGTTAAAACTTCCATCATCCACCGAATGCATGGTAATCCTACATTTCGTCACTACTTTGAAAAAACCTCGTATCTCAAATCAATACGTAAACCAAATTGAACCTTGATATACTTTTAGTAAAGTTCACTTGGCAGATTTTTTAAGATACGAGATTTTTCAAAGTAGTGACGATTTGTTGAAGTTAAGTAGTTTTGTCAAAAATGCGCGTTTACCCCTTTTTATAATATATAAAAAAAAAATCTGTATAATCAATCCGCACCACAGAACACGTCTACAAGCTCCGCAGGTTTAGAGTGAATGTATCATCTCGTATATTATGGCATCTTCATAGTGTGTGCCTTCAGACAGATAAGTTTTTATACGCAGATAAAATCTTATCGTATCTGCGCAGTGTGTGACTCGCTTTAAGCGCGAAGAGGTATAGTTGAGAAACTTAAGTAAATGACCTGTTATAAGTATAGGTATGTAGTAGTAACGGTCCGTATAAACAATTAATTGACGTTCCAAATTTGAAAAATGACTTAGGCTCCATATCAATTCTGTGCACTACTACATACAATAGGTTCTTTACTTAAATTTTCACTTATAATAGAGTTACATTCGCATTTAAATAATTATTAGTAGGGGTTAGTAAGAATTACGTTCAGTGTTAGTGTGTCTGTGTGTAAGTTACTCGTTAGAACTCGAATAATACTTAATATTATAGTATTATCTTGCACGCAGTCATCACACAATTAGTCTCAATCTCAAGCCAATGTCAATAACAATTCACCACGCCAAACATTTTCTATGCCAAGGCCGACAAACAATACTTTACCGACCTCGGCGGGCAGCTGTGATAACGAATCGTAAAGGCACGACCTCCCGTAAACGCGACTTTACAACGGGCATGGCCTAGCCTGTGATCTCGGGATTAACTTATGACTGTGCCTCAACAGAATCCGTCAAACTGTTCTAGCGTGAAAGAGTAGCAAACGTCCATCCATAGAAACTTTTGAGTTGTCGCTCAACGAGCTATGGAGAGGGCTATGCTCGGAGTTTCTCTACGGGATCGAATCAGGAACGAGGAGATCCGTAGAAGAACAGGGGTCACCGACATAGCCAAACGGATTAGCTCGTTGAAATGGCAATGGGCAGTTTGGGCATGCCATTTAGCACGCAGAACAGATGGCTGTTGGGGCCCAAAAGTTCTCGAGTGGACACCACGGACTGGCAAGCGCAGTGTGGGACGTCCACCAACGAGATGGATGAACGATTTGGTGAAGGCCGCAGGTTCAGGGTGGATGCAAGTCGCTTCCAATCGTTATGATTGGGGGTCAATGAGGGAGGCCTATGTCCAGCAGTGGACGTCTTACGGCTGAAATGATGATGATAATGATGATGAATATTAGTAAAATATTTAAACTCCGTTTCAATTGAATCTGACAACTAACATGGACACCGAATCGTCCAGGTCCCAGTGATATGATTACATTTGTTTTATTAGTATTAGATTACTTAACCTACTTAACCATACCTCGAGGAATCTAGATAATCTGGTGTCTATGTCGGTTGGCCATATCTTCTAATATATAAAAATCTCCTGTCACGGTGTTTGTTATCGAACTCCTCCGAAACGGCTCAGCCGTTTTGGTCAAATTTTTTCACTGACTCTCTGTGTTTGTTAGGTGTGAGAATAGGTGGTAGGCTATAAATGCTATAATTTAAAATGGCAAAATAACGTTTGCCGGGCCAGCTAGTAAGTATCTAAGATATTGCTCTCAAAAATACAGGGAAGTTTTTGGAAGTTTCCGTAAAGTTTCACGAGGCGTTTGTGGTAGAGCTGTTTTATAACTCACCAAGCATTTTAATATCTCAGTAGCACTAACTTAACACAACAGGCTGACGAGTTTATTTAAAATATTTAATTTTCATCAGTCCGGCAGTCTGAAGTGTAGGTGACCGATGTCTTAAGCTGCGTACGGACTGCGCGCACATTACGCGTACCCTACGCGAGCCCGGGTTCGCGTGTCCTGGAACGCCATGTCCGTACTTGCAGCTACGCGTACATAGCGTACAGACATGGCGTTCCAGGACACGAGTACAGTGTACGCGTACATAGCGTACGGACATGGCGTTCCAGGACACGCGTACCCGGGCTCGCGTAGGGTACGCGTAATGTGCGCGCAGTCCGTACGCAACTATAGATTCTATTTCGAAAATGTAACATAGTGAGCCTTTTCGTTCATTAATCTTGCTTAGTACTAACCGATTTAAACTAAATCAAATGTAATATTTGTCCTCAGATCTACGCGGGGTCCAAACTACCAGTTTTAATGGAAAATCCATTTAGTTGGTGACACTGCTCTTGACATGATTCAGAGAGAATGTCAAAACAACAACTGACTCCCCAAATGAAAACCTAAATACTGTATAGTCGGGGTAAGAAAAGGTTCGTCACTTTTCGACTCTATGTCAACGAATTAAGGTCGAAAAGTGACGAACCTTTTTTTACCCCAACTATACATATGTAGACAAAGTGTGCCACCTCGCTCGACATTGGTAAAAGCATCAAAATCCTGATGAACCCTTTTCCTAAATATGAATTGAATTTAGTTATTTCCCGTCGTAAAACACAAAGATTGGCGCAAACTGCAAAAAAAATACACGCAATTTTTCAGCCCACAAGGAAATGATACCCTGAGATTGTTTTGACATCGTTCATCAATATGTAAGTATGACATCGTTCATCAATATGTAAGTATATGCAAACAATCATGAAAAAGCCACATACTTAGCATGTAAACAATTTTAGGTCATCAAAATAAATAGAGTCATCCATCAAAAGGTACCTAATATCAATGTCGCCTGGCTGCCTGACCTGCCCGGGTGTCATGTTTCAAACAGAAAACTTGGGTAGCCCGCTAAGTAGGGTAAAATCGATTGGGGGACTAGCGGTTGCTTCTCCATGTTATGGTAAGTTCCGGGGGGTTTAATTGGGATGTCACTCGCCTCACTCGGGCAGATTCGCTATCTAACAATCGTGAAACAACGCTTTTTAATTGACTTTATGTAAATAAGAGGGAGGTTAACAATTCTGTCGTATTTTTTTTTCTGTTTGTTAGTTCTTCATCTTCATCGTGTTCTTCATTTCTGAAGGTCGTGCTCGACTTGATAAGTTTTCATGGGGCTGTTGACGAACCGCTTTCACACTACAGTAACTTCGGCCTGTCTCATAGCTGTAGGCGAAATAACCTACTACCAGCGAGTACTAGGCTATTTTGGCATATCGCTCGAAGGGAACCAGACAACCTCGAAAAACTGAATGTACTAGGCAGAAGGAGGGGAAAAGGATGTTCACCAACCTGCTGGATTATTTCCTTACGCGCTGACACTTGCTTTCGCTTTCATTATTTCTTTCTGTCAAATGGTCTATGAGACGGTGACAGAAAGAGATGGTGAAAGCGAAAGCAAGCGTCCACGCGTTAGACAATACGGCATCTGCTGGTTGGGTAAAATTAAGGCAATAACCTGTTTGTTGTTTCAGAACTCCGTCATTCGTACATAAGCCGATTTGAAAAACTTCAATTACTTAGATGCTATTTTTTTTTTTTTTTTTATGTTAGATAGGCCAGACAAACGAACTAGTGGGTCACCTGATGTTAAATGAACACCACTGTCCAAGTCCATAGACACCCGCAGCGCTTTACACGATGCCAGTGCGTTGTCGGCCCTAAAGGAGAGGAAATTAGGGAAGGGGGAGAGGGAAGGGGTGAGTATTGGGCCCCCGGCACTCTCACTGACCGTACGAAAAGCAAGCAGGATTACTGCTGCTTCACGCCGGTGTTCTGTGAGAGGGTGGTACTGCCCCGGATGAGCCGGCCCATTCGTGATGCAGCGGCTAGCTACAACATGGCTCTACCACTACAAAAATCATCACCAAAATCAGGATATATGAGTGAATCCCGGGGAAATCTAAGGAACTCTTCAAATTTTCCGGTCTCAACGAAACGGTGTTGGAAAACGCACTAAAGAATACGGGCTCGGTTGACAACAAAAACTAATTATTTCCGTATTTCCAGATAAATACAACCTAGGGCTCTTCAAGGCTGAGTGCATAGGCTATTAATGAACCAGTGTGAGATATACCTTTGCCTTATCTGCATTTTTCATCAGGTGAGATATAGGCAACGCCACCAGAGTTAAGGCCACGCACACAACCACATCTCATGTAATGACAGCGGGATTTTGACGTTGTGTTGACGTTTAACGACAACACAACGTCAAAATCCCGCACATGAGATGTGGTTGTGTGCGTGACCTCAACTCTGGTGGCGTTAAGAATAGTCAGGTCAGAATTATGTAAAAAAAAACAAATATATCTGCAATATGGGAAAGGCAGTTTAAAGTGTCAAAGAGTTTCATCAGAGGGTTTTGAGTTCCGGTGCGCAGCGTCATTTTCTCACAACTCATCGGAACGACTAAGGTGTTCGTAATTATAATACGACACACGCGTACTTCAGAACATAATTGTGTTCAGGTTGCAAAGCTGGATTTGGTGGAATATTTCTTTGAAATAGTATCTGCAAAGTTTCAAGACAGTACGGTCCCTGAAGGAGATAAGAATCGAAGTGCAATTTGCAATGTTATTCAAGTTGTAATTGGCAATCTCGTTGCATTATTTTCCATCTAAATCGAAGCACTTGCGACAGAAGACTGTAAGGCGAACTTTTCTCTTACCCACAATGTTACAAAAAGTATCCCAATTGAATTGTCACTAGCTTATCCCCCGAAAAGAACCTAATAAACGTACTCGTAAGTCGACCAAGAAATTCCTTTATCACCAAAGGTTCAATGTCAGCTGTATGGCTTAAAACATCTAAAGCTATTTTCATTTTATACCCTATGAATATAACTTTAGTATTGCATATGTAATTAACTAATATACATAATTAACATTTTACATACAAAAACAATTAACCTAAGACTAAAAGCCAAGTCAATGTGACATTATTGTTTTTAAATAATTTATTGAATCGTAAGGTCGCGGGTGAGCAAAGTGATTGTTTCAGTTCATTATTGTTTTTATTATGATGTAGGAACTGTCATAAAAAATGGTAAAGCACTTACTTAGTCGACTATACAAGTAAGTTCGCGTAGGTATAGTCGATCAAGTAAGTGCTCTACCATTTTATGACATTAACTGTATCATAATTAGCGATCGGATATCAGTAGCATTTTATGTCACTTTGGCGTCTAACGTAATGACTAATATGGATAAGTCTGTGTTGTTGCACATGTTGCCAAAAGTTCTCGAATGGAGACAAACGGACCGGCAAGCGCAGCGTGGGACGTCCACCAACGAGATGGACAGACGATTTGGTGAAAGCCGCAGGTTCAGGTTGGATGCAAGTCACTTCTAACCGTAATGATTGCGAGAGAGAGAGAGAGAGAGAGAGAGAGAGAGAGAGAGAGAGAGATGTTTATTTACACATATTCGATACAAACACAGAAAAAAAAATACATTTGACAGGAAATATACAAATAAAAAATATCGAATAGTATAAATTGGGCTCCACTCAGCATAATGTTGTGGCAAGCCGCAACGCTGTTTTTCAGTGGGAGTGGGGATGATTGGGCAATGAGGGAGGCCTATGTCCAGCAGTGGTAGTACTACGACTGAAATGATGATGACGATGATGTCTTCGCAGCAGTACAAGAGATATAGGTATCCTAAAATATTCGACATAAATTTGCAAGACGACACCAGTTCTCACGTAGATCTTCCCTAACACGGACGAATATTTTGCCGGGGCTATTCATAGAGTCATTTTTTAGATTCAAAAATGATTTTTTTGATAAATTGGATACGATTCTTCGCAAAACGTGTGATTACACTAACAATAAAAAGGTAGTACTGTGCGGAGATTTTAATTTGAACATTTTAAAGAAAAGTAATAACACTTTACAACTTGAATATTTGTTACTAAATCATAATCTGAAATTGGATATTAGGGAACCAACTAGATTGGCTAGTGGCACCTGCCTCGATAATTTTGCACACAACGTTAAGGGCTCCAAAGGAAAAGTTATTGAACTTGGTTTATCGGACCATACGGCTCAAGTGTTAAAATGTCCTGTAAAGAAGACCTGTTTCATTAAATGTTGGAGAGTAAAGCAACGAGATTTTAGTTCAGAAAATTTGGCCCTGTTTAATAAATGCATAAGTAGTTTGTCTTTCTCGGATGTATTACAATGTAATGATGCAAACTTAGCTTATGAATTGTTTATAGATACCTTTACCTGTTTTTACAATTTGTGCTTCCCTTTCAAAATAATAAAAATTAAATCTACATTAAAACTCAAGTGGATATCTAGAGGGATCAAAATATGTAGCAAAAAGAGAAGGGATTTACTATGGAAATACCGTTTTTGGCCTAATAAAGTTAATAAAAATATTCTTAAAGCCTATAATACTAGATATAGGAAGATACTAAATCTCACACAGCGCTCACAAAATGACCATTTTATAAAGCAATCGACCAATAAGTCAAGAGCAACTTGGCGGGTCATTAATAAAAACAAACAGTTATTACCCAAAGAGCCAATATTAAAGCTTATTAAGGACGATGTGACAATTACTGATCCGACTCGTATGGCCAATGCCTTCAATGATTATTTTATCGACCAAATTGTAACCAAAAGGAGTGATGTACAATGTAATTTAAAAATTAACTGTAGCCAATCTATGTTTATGGCACCTACTGTTCCCCATGACATAATAAATATAATTAAATTACTCAAAAACACTAATAGTGTCGGATATGATGACATAAACACTAAAGCTGTAAAGCAGGTATCGCATGTGATTGCCCATCCCCTGAGTCACATTATTAACCTCAGCATCTCAACGGGAGTATATCCAGATAAGCTAAAGCCTGTTGTTGTAAAACCTTTACATAAAAAAGGGGACAAAATGAATGTGTCAAATCATAGACCCATTGCTTTAGCAACGGTATTTTCGAAAGTAGTAGAAAAGGTGATATACGAGGGACTTTACAATTATTTGGAGAAGTATCGTTTGCTGGTTGCAGAGCAGAAAGGGTTTCGCAGAAAAAAATCCATAAATATGGCAATATATGACCTTGTGCAGCCAGTATTAGAAAATTTAGATAAGCGAAATCAAGTGTGTGCCGTATTTATGGATATGACTAAAGCATTCGATTATGTAGATCATTCCATTCTTTTAAGGAAGTTGAATGCATACGGTATTCGTGGCAATATTTTGGCGTTGTTGAAGTCCTATCTGAGCAATAGAGATCAATATACTGAACTTACTCAAATATGCATGCACACTAAGTATGTAACAGATTACCGATCTAAAAAGAGGCAAATCATGTATGGCGTGCCGCAAGGAAGTGTTCTCGGACCTCTACTATTTTTACTTTATATTAACGACTTACCCCGTCACGTCAAACACCCTATGGTATTATTTGCTGATGACAGCACTGTTATTATTAAATGTAATGATATTAATGATTATGAAATGGACATTAATAATACTGTAAGGGACATAATTGAATGGCTAAATGTGAATAATTTATTAATTAATCTTGACAAAACTAAAATCATGCACTTTTATCAACGTAAATTGCCTGTTCCCATAGTTTGTAATTATGATGGGACACTGATTGAACCAGTTTCTGCTACCAAATTTTTAGGAGTACATGTAGATAACCACCTGTCATGGAACTCACATACTAAGCAAGTGTGCCTAAAACTGAACCAGCATGCCTATGCTCTTTATAAACTTGCAAAGCAAGCTAGTCCTGATACTGTAATAGCTGCATACCATGGTTTTGTAGTGTCGACTTTACGTTGCGGCATCATTTTCTGGGGCAATTCTACAAATAAGGAAGCGGTGTTCAAAGCCCAAAAAAGATGTATCAGAGCAATGCGTGGCCTTAAGCAAACTGATAGCTGTGTATCGCATTTCAAGGATTTGAACATCTTGACAATGCCTTCTCTGTACATTCTGGAAATAATCATATTCGTTAAAAATAATTCAGCGCTGTTTAAAAAAGTCAGTTATACTAGCGAACGTCTGGGGCAAAGTCGTAGGGAGGATTTATGCCCAGCTCTTAAAAAAACTGCTTTGATGCGCAAAAGTGTATGTTCTCTTGCGATAAGGATTTATAACAAATTGCCAATGGAATTTAAACTGTTACCAGTACTACTTTTAAGGCGTAAATTGTTAACCCTGCTTACTACTAAGTGTTATTATTCTGTTTTTGATTATTTGAATGATGACATGAATTGTTTGTAATAATTATTTCTAATTTAGTTAATTTGTTTTTTTTTCCCGTTTTGTTGTTTCCATTTTATTATTATTTCATTATTGGTTCAATTATCATAATCTGACATTATCTATATCATAATTTAATTTATTTTTTTAATGTAATGTTCAGATGGGCATAATATTAAGCCAAGTTTTTTGTACGCCGATTGGCAAAACATAGTGCAACAATAAGAAATGTATCATCTCTGTATTTATGCAGCCATCACTTATGTTTCACAAATAAAACACTTTTGACTTTTGACTTTTTTTTTTTTGAAAATAGCCTTTTTGTTTTGTTTCCTATCCTATTGACATCAGTTAAATTTAAGTGACATTATGACAGACATTGACATTGTTTTTTTAAGTGAAGCGTGAGAGCAAAGGTAAAAAAAAGAAAAATGCCTTAGAACCTTTCATGACGTCATTTGAAGATCAAATGAAAGACATCAGTTTTTTTGGAATATCTCCGCCATTAGCTGTTTATTTTTAAGTCCGACTACAGAAAATGGTTGTATAACATTATTCCTCAATGATAAAAATATAAAAATATACAAAAAAAATTTAACCAAAGGGAATTGAAGATTATTTATGTGTTACTTATAATCAGTCTATCATTGCATTAAATATTATTTTCTCTACGTTGTACCGTAAAAGTAGGACTCTACGGCTAATGGAAATCCTATACCCGGGGGCAAAATAAAAGTATGTAAAAGCTTTTTCATCATTTCTCATGCTCGTAAAGTTCGTATTTATTGTGGATGTAGGCTGCATAAAATATTGTTGCTCTAATCTAGGTGGAGGATTACTTAAGTAAAATGTTCGTCTAAGACCAAGGCAATCAGGTCACATCAGCCACGAATAAGAGTTTAAAAAAATAAATACTTTTTTTATTAGATAATAAAACAAGGTGATTCTACCATGTTAATAAATATATACGTATAGAAATAGCAATGCATGAAAAGGTAGTAAGTGAACATTTATTTGCATTGTTGCTGTTTAATTTCCTCATAATCGAAGTGAAAATCAGAGTGTATAACTTGCTCATAAACCAACACAATTTTACCCTTGAATTCTATCAACCTTGCCTGTGGCTCGGGTAGATATAAGCGTCTCGGGTAAAATGGCGCATTTTATGTACCTACTTATTGTACAATCTACTATTAGAAGAGACATAATTATGTGTGTTTATTTACACTGTCGTCCCTCACATAGATATTCATTTAATGTATGTACCTATCTTGTTTTAGAAGAAAGAACCTAATAAATGTGTGACAGACAGGCAGACGAGCTAAGAAACGGCGTGATAAATCGCACACTTAAGGAACCTTCGTAATGGCCTACATTCGAGGAAATTAAATTTACATCATAGCACAGAAATTTAAAATCTTACCTTTTCAAATTAAGCTCATGTCACGTATTGCAAATTTCACCATAAATGTCACAAAATAAGTACTTTAAAACTTCACGAAGATTATTTATTATTATTTAAATAATATTTTATAGGTCTCTGATGTTATTTTTTAAATGTAGCTTTGTTTTCAATGTACCTATACACACGGAAATTAAAAAGCAGCAGCAAAATAAATCGCCACGGCTCGAATTTCAAAAGCACTTCACAGTCACTTCACTTCTGAATGAAAAGTTTAACTAGGTATGTTACAAATGATTTGTCAGAAAACCGGTAATAATCGTAATAATATGCTCGCGTGTTGACGGCGCGAAACACGAATCGACAATGCGTTATTAAAAACCGCACGTAAACAATGTACTATTCGATGGCGCCAAGCGAGTTTATTTACATCGGAGGCTATTGAACGATATCCTCTGATAGCGCCATCTATTGAGCAGATTGAAAACTAAAACAAGCTAGTTGACAAAGGTAATGGTTATGTTGTAGTTCAGTAAGTGTTGTATAGATGGCGTTTATATAAAAACTCAAAGGCCGATGACCGTTCTCGAGACGAAAACGTTTTAGTTTCAGCACAAATGAAGATACTCATGCTCATACTCATACTCATACTCATTTATTCATTGCAACCATGGTATTTACAAGATGTTCTTAATTCTAGCCAGTACAAACATGGACCCTACTAGGGCGTAGCAACATTCATATATTTTTTTTTAAGTATCTATTGTTATTAAACGCATTTATATTTAAGTATTACATTGTTATATGTCATTCAATAAGTGTGAATCCAAGGTGAATCCCAAAGAATTCACTATTCCATGAACTCCTGTAGAGAATATGGGGATTTGTCTAAGAGATAGGCTTTAAGTTTATTTACAAAAGTTGTACAGTTTTCTTCTTGCGATATACACTTAGGAATCTTATTAAAAATTCTTATAGCCATCGCATGTGGGCCTTTGTTAGTTATGTTTAATTTAGCAGGAACGGCCATAACTAATTTATGCCTATGGCGTAAGTTATGCTCTTCTTTGTAAAGGTTTTGAGGTCTGTTGTATAAGTTTTTATGTTTCCGAACAAATTTACAGGTTTCTAGGATGTATAATGAAGTTAGTGTTAATATTTTTAATTTCGAGAAATATCGTCTACAGCTTTCATAATTTTTTATATTAGTAAGTACCCTTATACATCTCTTCTGTAGTAAAAACAAATCTTTGACATTTACACTGTTGCCCCACAGTATTATACCGTACTAGCTTTTGCCCGCGGCTTCGCTCGCGTGTACCACGTGAATTTCAAAGATCTAAGATATCAAGCAAGCAAGCATGCACGCAAGCACGCAAGCGTGCATGAAAGCGTGCAAGTAAGCGTGCAAGCAAGCCCGACTAAACTTCAGGTAGATACGGTCCTTTACAGTATTTCTTTATATACAATGTTTTTCACTAATTCGGAAGCGGGCACTAAAATAACCAGGCTTGTTAATAATATAAAACCTATTATTACTTTCCCTGCATTAGGTATAACTCAATGTTTTCTTACCTTCTACGGAAACTTGAGTAACTGGAAGTGCTGTGTACCTACTTAGCATTGATATTATACATATTATAGTATTTTGTAAAGGTGTTGTGTGACCTAACCGCTAAGGAGTTATACCCTCCATCATCAGCTCATCTGAATAACCAGAAAGAATACAACTAAAATTCTATATGTGCATATGATATTTAAAGAAACTTCCTAAAACTCCTAACCGTTAAGGAGTTTAACCTTCCATCATCAGCTCACCCGGATAACCTGAAAGAATACAACAATCGGTCTATACGTACCTATAATATTTGAAAAAATATCCTCAACTCCTAACCGTTAAGGAGATTTACCTTCCATCATCAGCTCATCAACATGAGATCATGTCTACCAGACGCAAACACTTAAATAGCTTGAGAAAATATATGAAAAACGTAATGCGTGCCTACAAAATTTGAGGGTTGCCCTCGATTTCCTTGAGATCCCGTCATCAGATCCTGATTTGGTGACAATGGGACCATCTCAGGAGTATATTGTATTCTTTCGAATAAAAAAATAATTTTTATAATCGGTCCACAATTGACCGAGAAATCGGTGAACATACCTACATAAAAAAATACATAAAGTGGAATGCATAACCTCCTTTTTTTAAGTCGGTTACAGAACCCTTTGCGGCCTACTTACAGTATAAACTTATGAATTTTGAAATTTTAGCTTACAACCAGTAAAACGCAAAATCCCGTTTTTTCTCGTTCCCGTTAGAATTTCGGGAAATGCTTTCTTAATGCTCCTCTACACTCCCCAAGGAACCCACTTGCCAAATTTCAGCTTTCTAAGACCAGTAAAACGAAAAATCCCGTTTTTCCCGTTCCCGTGGGAATTTTGGAAAGTCCTCTCTCAATGCTCCTTTACACTCCCCAAAAAACCTACATGCCGAATTTCAGCTTTCTACGACCAGTAAAACGAAAAATCCCGTTTTTTCCCGTTCCCGTAGGAATTTTGGAAAGTCCTCTCTCAATGCTCCTCTACACTCCCCAAGCAACCTAAATGCCGAATTTCAGCTTTCTACGACCAGTAAAACGAATAATCCCGTTTTGTCCCGTTCCCATGGGAATTTTGAAAAGTCCTCTCTCAATGCTCCTCTACACTCCCCAAGCAACCTAAATGCCGAATTTCAGCTTTCTACGACCAGTAAAACGAATAATCCCGTTTTGTCCCGTTCCCATGGGAATTTTGAAAAGTCCCCTCCTAATCCTCCTGTACACTCTCCAAGCAACCTAGATGCCGAATTTCAGCTTTCTACGACCAGTAAAACGAAAAATCCTGTTTTTTCCTTATCCCGTGGGAATTTCCAAAAATCCTTAAAACTGTTTTTTACTATTATAATTACCTACTTCTATGCCAAATTTCAAGAGTCTAGTAATTATAGTTCATAGGATTCCGTTGAACTGAATATATAAATCCCGTTTTTTCCTTATCCCGTGGGAATTTTTAAAAATGCTGAAATTATTGTTTTAAATAATGTAATACCTACTTGTGTATCAAGTTTGAAGAGTCTAGTTATTATAGTTACTGAGATAGGGTCACTCGGAATCGAATATATAAATCCCGTTTTTTCCCGTCCCCGTGGGAATTCCCAAAAATCCTTCCAAAGTGGATGCCTACATTGTATAAGGTATCTATGTGCAAAATTTCAAGTCTCTAGGTCCAGTGGTATGGGCTATGCGTTGATATATCAACAGTCATTTAGTTTATTTAGACATTTCAACCCCATCCAGGGAGATGGTATTTTACGTCCGCCACATCGAATTTTAAAACCGTTGTTGTTTTCATAACCAGCGACCCGATAAACCGTAGAAACAACACCCATGTTGATTTTCAGACTTTGTTACCCCTTTTCCCCCTTTTAGGGGTTGAATTCTCAAAAAACCTGAAACACGTGTTTACTCATTTATCATTAGAAGTACATCTCTGAAGTTTCGAATAAAACAGTCGAACGAATCTTGTTTCCCCATACAAACTTTGGACCCCCGTTTCACCCCCTTAAGGAGTGTATTTTGAAAAATCCTTTCTTAGTGCACCCTTAGACCTTATAAGGAATCTACATGCCTAATTTGGATTCTCTAGGCCCAGTGGTTTGGGCTGTGCGTTGATATGTCAGTTAGTCAGTCAGTCAGTCAATCAGTCAGTTTCTTCTTTTATATATTTAGATTGAAGCCACGCATGGGCAAAGGCATGATTGATGATAAGCGCAGATTGCGGTTCTTAAGTCAGTGTTTATCTTTATTTGTCTAAGTGCGTAAGCAAATCTAGACAATTTAACAGCAATTTTTTCAACGTGGACTTTCCAGTTTATGTGTTCGTCTATGTTTAAACCAAGTAGAGTGCAATTGCTTATTGTGAATTTAATTCTTATTTTGGTACCAATAGTCAGCCTTTAAAGGTAATCTCTGGTGGGGTCTAAATTGAATCAAGTTAGTTTTTTGCAGATTTACTTTTAGGTTATGATGATGATTAGATTGCGCTGGGGCCAGATATACTTCGGCCCTGAAAGCTTATAAAATATTTCAAAGAAGTTTCATTGTTTGTTTATTACTCATACAAATCTAGCGGTTTAGATTACTCAACAGCTGCAATGAACTTGGCAGCACGTAGCTAGGTGTCTCTTCTTTCATTTTAGGTACAGTGAAGGTCAAAAATGGAGAATTTTTTTTTTTTTTTTTCTTTCTTATTTTCTCAGACTATGCTTTATGTGACGTCCGCTTAGTATGACGTGTTTGTCACTTTCTTTCATCTTTCTTTCAATGCCATTGTAAGCGGGTTCTACTGTACTTTATCCCTCTATTCTTTTTGTCACTCTCTGACCTTAGGTAGGTACAGTTGCCATCATAAACATCGAAGCAGTCAAAGTGCTCAAAAATATCTGAACACGCACATACGCAATTGACAATACGGTCGTCTTAAGATAATTTTCAACACCTTGAATATTATGATGGTGACTGTACAAAAAACTGAAATAACGTATTCTAAAATTACAGTTTTCGTTAACTGACAGATGTTACAGATATGTTCAATGATTATCTAAGTTTTGAGGTAATTTGGGTTCAAATGGTTCGAGTTACTCGTAATAAAAAACTTCGTTTATATTGTACATTTTATTCATAAATACCCACACAAATCACATTATTTTTATCACGAAACACTATAATTACGGCAACATGACAGTTTTTTACTTACATAATAATCCCTTAATATATTTTACATTCTTAATAACTATTATTGCGTTTTCAAGTATGATCTACTTAAGGGCTTAATAAAACAAAATAACAATAGCTTCCTTTGTGTAACGAAAGTTAGACATACAAACTATATGGGTAACTTTCGTTACACAAAGGAATCAATAAAGTTTTGTTTTGATTAAATCCCTTAATTGTGTACAATTTTTTGAAAAAGACTCATTTAGCGTAGGGTAAAATACCCGATATTCTGCAGCTAGGCACCGGTAGTCGGCCGTAAATAAGTGCCAAAAGTACGAAATATATCTCTGGAGCTCTTCCCACTCGTACGAAAGACAGACGATATTAATAAAAGGCTGAGCACTAGGTGTCTTACCGTATTGTACATTTTACCGGTTGTTACATTTTGTGTGATATGTCATCAGATTTTTTTTGGATGTAGTTTAAACTCGACCTGGAATTGGCGAACTAGAATAGATGACAATAATGTCATCATCATCATCATCCCAGCCTATATACGTCCCATTGCAGGGCACGGGCCTCCTCTCAGAATGGGAGGGGTTGGGCCGTACTTCCCACGTGGGCCAGTGCGGATTGGGGACACACACCATTGAATTTCTTCGCAGGTGTATGCAGGTTTTCCTTCACCGTAAAGATCGTGGTAAATTTAAAAATTAATTTCGCATATAAATTCCGAAAAACTCAGAGGTGCGAGCCGGGATTTTAACCCACGGTCCTTTGCTTGAAAAGCCATAGGTCAACCCCTAGGTCAACACGCATTCGACCTGATGATTTAAACGCCTTTTTGGCCTTGGCTTATATTATCAAGTCGTACATTAGCGTCGTACATTCCGGGTTGACAAATACTCGGTCATGTTTTAATCGTATCCAAATGGAACATTCCAGGATGTTAGAGAACCTGATTTGTAGTAGAAAGTGAGCAAAGTTAAGTTACTAGGGTGAAGTACCCAGTAACAGTCAGCCAGATACCGGTAGTCGGCTGTATATGATTGCGAGGAGTACGAAAGATATCTCTAAGTGCTCTTCTCACTCGTGCGAAAGATTGACCTGTGCCTGGTTGACTACTGGGTATTTTACCCTATGATAGTAAAGGAAAGAAAGAGTAACCTGTGAGTTGCAAGAGTTTAAAAACTAGTCGTGTGTATTTGTTTGAACTGTAGAGAAATAATATTATATGTTTTTAGAAAACTAGCTGCTTATTGCGTTTACCTTCGCGTTTAAGGAAGTATATAATATACTAGCGAAACTGACAGAAGTTGTCCTGCATGAACGTATATACCGACTGCAGCGCCATCTGCCGGGCTGATTTGTGAATCTAAATCATCCAGGGCGCCACCCAAACGCATACAAAAAAAATCATTCAAATCGGTCCAGCCGTTTAAGAGGAGTTCAGTGACATACACACGTACAAATGAATTATATATATAAAGATAAGTATTTTCTAATTGTTAAACCTACATGCTAAACTCTAGCAGTAATATACTGCCAGTGTTATGTATTTGTGCCACGACTCCTTTACTTAAACCATATACATCTTATTTGGTAAATTATATACAAAATACCCGAATGAGCAAAATCAACCCTATAATTAACCATTTATATGGATACAGTCAAAATATACTTAAGCAATAATTAAACTCCAAAGTGAGAGCAATAATCTATGGATAAAAGGAATTCATATATTTTTTTTACAATGTAGGTAATGTATGTATCTCTAAAATTTAATTTCTCGCCCTTCTTTAACGCATCCAGTGCTTTGAACGCATATTATGAGCTTTCATACATTTTGAGAGCTTCGCCCAGGGCCTGAAAAGCTAATGCGAGTTCATGTAACGTTGCTGTATTACCATAAACTACTATTATATACGTTTAAGGCTCTAGACAGAAAGACTGCAATTCAACTGCAATCCAACAGCGAAATTGCAGTTCAGATGCATTTTGTATTGAATGGACTATGTACCGCTACTGCAATGAAACTGGATTAGAACCGTATGTCAAAGTGCATTTAGCACGTCGGTGTAAGTGCACGACGAATGCAATCAAACTGCACGTTGACGTGCAGTTCTAACGCAATTTCATTGCAGTCGCGGCAACTGCATACAAACCGCATCTAAACTGCAAGTTGGCAGTCGGATTGCAGTTGAATTGTAGTCCATCTGCCTAGAGTCTAAGGCAATGGGTGACTGTTTTTCGAACTTACATAGGCGTTTGTGGCACTTACTGAAGTCTAGCACCAGGCAAAATTTCGGCAAAACATGCAGTGAATGCGATAAAGACATTTTACCAACTTCCTTTTTAATAAAATTACACACAAAATTACCAGTCATTGCAAGACAGCACAGCACAGTCCATTGTACCTATTCAATTTATGACAGCAAGACCCCCCTTCATCCGAAAAAAAAATACATTCTAACCTAACCATACAGGTGACATCGGAGACGTAATCACAAGTAACACGACTTAATTAAACATTAAAATGGGATCATAATAACATTTAAGTGATTAAATGCAGTTATTATTCTTAATCGCAACAGTGTTCGAAATCAAATAATACAGCGCTAACAGTGTGGTCAACAAAAAAGATATGCAAAAATAAACTATGTCACTTGCCTGAAATGTCCACTTCACCATTGCTGCCTTTATAATTTGAATATCTTTTCAAATCCGATTACCACACTTCATCGCTAATACATTTGTTAAGAGTGAAATCAACAAAAAAAAAAAGTTTTTGTTTCGTTTAACGTATCGTGCATTCTAGTCTCAACGTTTCGTATAAATCCAATTAAGCAGATTTAAAAAAAAATACAAAAATAAAGTTAAGGACTATTGATTGTAAATAGCCATCAATTTCCTAATCTGAAAAAGTGGTTTCTGCTTACATCTTCCTTATCACCCTGTATTGGAAGTATCTATACATATTGTTGGGGAACGTGTGCCACAAAGCCAAAGCAAATTAACCTTTGACAAAGACCCAACAAAAACCCAGTACTAATCTAGACAGAAGCGTCACAACTCCACACACCACTAAACGATTTTAAACCGGTCTGGCGGTAATGTGACCACTCAGAGAGCCGAGCTCTTAAACTAAATAACTCAAATATTTGGATGCAAGATTAACTAAGATTTCTTATACCTTAACCTAAGGAAACACAGTCCCAGAGTGGCAATTATCCACGCTATGGTTATTAAGTAGCCGGAATAGACGGAGGTATTGCCTATAGAATACCCTTTCTCCATGATGTCCCTGAGAGCCTGACCAGGGATAGTGAAGGGCAGCATTAGAGCGACGTAGGAGAGGCCCTTTGACATGCCTTCTAGAGGCCAGAGGATACCTGTGGGAAAAAAATTCGAGAATAGAGTAGGAGTAATCAACATTATTATCATCGTTTCAGCCGAAAGTCCACTGCTGAACATCGGCCTCTCCCAAGGTTCACGAAACAACGCTTCTGCGGCATCCACACCAACGTATACACATACACACACACTCACACACACACATACACACACATTCATAAACACGCAAACCACCTGGCGCTTGCGCTTGTTAGCTTTCTTTTACGTAATTGGGTCATTCTACTTTTCGTTGACCAGTAATTTTTTGTAATGTGCTCTTCAAATATTTTTTTTTTAGAAAAACGGTGAAGTGCTCGGTTTTATCATTAAAGATTTAAATAGGCACATAATTAAGCTTACATTTAAAATTATCACTACGTATAAAAAGAAATCATTATTATCTATAAAGTAGGTAATGCAGTGGACATGCATGTCCCCGCTATTTGTATGGAAATTGATGTATTTTCCGCTGAGTTACTAATTTTCACAAAATTTCTTTGAATTTAAAGTTTTTTTTTGCTTTAAAACATTAAATTTAGTTATTTCAGTTTTTATATATATTTACACTTGAAAAAATCACTAGCTATGCCTTATATTTCACAAAAGATTAATGGTTACTTAAAAGTGGAATAGCCCATTTTATATTTCTCTGGACTAAAATTTGTTTTTATTCTGTTTAATTTAATTTTATTTTTTGTATTATTTTTTATAATTATTCTACTGTTTCACATATTGCACTCCAGGGTCCCAAGATACAGGCTCAGCCTAGTTTGGGGCCCGTCAGGAACACTTACTCTGTACACTTGTGAATTTATTAAGCAAATAATTATTTTTTGTATTCCCGCAACCTTAACCAGGGCGCCGCTTTAAATCGTTGGAGGCCTACATACACTGCGTCTTCAGGTCCGTGGACGCTAATCAAGAACCTTTTGGGCCAATCGGCCATCAGTTATACGAGCGATGTTCTCTGTCCGTGGACGCTACTCGAGAACCCTTGGGGCTCCCAAATCGCTCTTATTGCGAGGACATTCGATCGAAGCATTTTTGATCGCTTTAAGCAGATTTCACATCAATAGATTTAGAGAATACTCAACCGTTTTCTGTGTGGGCCACAAATGTGTTGGACTAATCGTGCAGCGGGCCGCAGATTGATTGTCATCAGCATTAAAAGTGGAAATGGTCGAAAATAAATACAAATTTTCTACCAGGCGGGCTACTTTTAGGCGCTCGGTGTGTATGTGGCCCACGGGCCGCAGGTTGGGTATAGCTGATTTAGCGAGATCGTCATCATCATCATTTCAGCCGAAAGTCGTACACTGCTGAACATAGGCCTCCCCCAAGGCTCGCCAAACAGATCGGCCCTGCGCCATCCGCATCCAATGCTTTCCTGCCACCTTTACCAGGTCGTTGCTTCATCTTCCATCTTGTCTAACCATGGGCCTCATAATAAAGTTCAAAGTCACTCAGAGGGCAATGGAGAGGGCTATGCTTGGAGTTTCTCTGCAGCATCGCATTAGAAATGATGAAATCCGCGCAAGAACTAAAGTCACGGACATAGCTCGAAGAATCGCTAGACTTAAGTGGCAGTGGGCAGGACACATCGGTCGTAGAACTGACGGCCGATTTGGCCGAAAGGTTTTCGAGTGGCGTCCGCGGACCGGAAAACGCAGTGCAGGTAGGCCTCCAAGAAGATGGATTTAGAGAGATGGTTACAATAAATCTTTACTTACCACACAACAAGATCATGGGGTAGAAGCTGCCAGTGGCGATGAAGAAAGCCATAGTATAGCTGGAGCAGCAAACCGACAGCAGGAACCCGTAGAACATCCCGCTGAGCCCCTGAAGGAACAGTAGGGTTCCGCAGGCGATGAGCGAACCTTTGTTCGTGAGGCCGTAGCACGCGTATGCGAGGATCATCATTTCAATAGTCTGGAAGGTATGGGCACTGCTTCAAGGGTTGTTCATAGAATGAGATATATATCTACGTATATCTCCAACGGGTATTAGGTAGATTTCTCTTACATTACAATATCTCGTGTTCTTTATAAAAAAAAACAGTAACGGTAACTGCCGAATGTAGGTAATATCAAGGATGATATAGACTGGATTGGCAGTCGCCATAGTACGGATCGGCCGCGGTTTTTGTAGTTCGATTATTAAATCTAGATGGCGCTGAAATATAGCCAGAGGCTTTGAAGGCAAAACAATAAGACTACAGATGTTTCATATTACTACAAATGTATTATTTTTTGCATAATAATACATTTGCAGTGATATGAAATATCTGTAGTCTTATTGTTTTGCCTTCAAAGTCTCTGGCTATATTTCAGCGCCATCTAGATTTAATAATCGAACTACAAAAACCGCGGCCGATCCGTACTATGGCGACTGCCAATCCAGTCTATATCATCCTTGTAATATAAAGTACAAGTTGTTCAACGAACGAAGAACATTATAGGCAGGCATAGGCTAAAATAATATCCAAAATTACAATACAGGTTACTTTGCTCTAGGTCTTAAGCACTACGTATTTGGGTCATACAAAGCGAAAGAAACAAAAGTGGTCTCTCCTGTGGACATAAAATTAGCGACTCCGAGTCAGCAAACTTAAGATATATTTGAATGGGGCGAGAGTTGGCCAGGCGTCACGCACGCCGATGTAGACTTGGTTGAAAATATTGGCTAGAGACGCGAGCAAGAAAATGTAAAAGATCGATTTGTTAAAAAAATCAGGACTCAGGAGGTAAGAAATTACACAGTGTGTTATAAAAAGTTACTGTAAATTTGCAAGGCTGTTACCAAACCAATCGATGGATCGACCATCAATGCCATTAGATCTTACCGGGATTCGAACCCAGGGCCTCTTGCTTCGTAGGCAGCCACCAACTACCAACTAGGCTAAAGCGGTCGTTAAAAAGTTAGTTTCTACTGCACCACCTACCACACCAATCAATCGACATCGAACAGGCCCTATAGTCCCTATACTACAAAGCGCGAAATTCGAACTTCGTTTCATGCCGTTCCGCTCACGCTAATGGTATTTATTACGAGAGTGAGAGGGACCACACGATCCGAACTTCGAACTTCAAATTTCGTAGTAACCCCCCTGTTACATCGAGGGCTGTCGATCAATCGTTTATCGGCTGATATTCGTCAATCAACCAAACCTACCACATTAATTGCCACATACAAATGATAAACGACACAACCTAAAGACAGAAGGACGGAAATTGAAAGCACACACGTCAGTTTTGACCCTTCAGGCACAGAATCCTAGAAAGTACGTACTTGTACCAAGATGACAGCGGATTGTATCAGGATGTGGACTTGCAGCATTTCCTTTGGCTTGACTCCGGCGACCGCGCTGCGCTCCCACACACCCTCCAGGCGGTCGCTTATCATCAGCGTCGAGGTCACCACCGCCGCCAGAAAGTACAGGATCCTGGAGGATGGTGCCAATATACTCTTACTAGATTATCGTTCGTGTAAATCAGGGGTGGAAAAGTACGGCCACCGGCCAGCTCCGGCCCGCGAAAGGATTATAGGAGTAAATCATTAGGTCTGGCAGTTGAACAAAAATTTGGGAATTTTACGAAAAAAATAATTGTTGTCTTTAGTTTTTAGCAATAAACACGAAGCAAATTACCTGTATTTTTATTAAAAACGATTATTCAGTATAATTAGGTTTTTAAACTTAAGAATTAATTATGAAAACTAACGATGTAAATATAAATCACTACGTCACATCACATTGTTAGATATTTCATACTAAATACAAACTGAAACATGGATGCACAGAAAAAACTCCAGAAAAAAGACACAAAAAAAAATCAGGTCCTCAGCATTCCGTGCTGCGTGCTATTCCCCTACACCACCACTGGTCAGGAGTTTAGACACAAATTTTTCCCATACATCACACATCTCACAGTCTGTTAAATAATCACATTCTGCAGTGATACAGCGCCATCTATGTTATATTATAATCGAGAGACGTCAACATTCCTTCGAACTAACCGCTCACCCGGACAAGAGATGTCGCTACTAAGTCAACTTTAACAAGTTTGGTATGAAGTAGGTATCTTTCGTATTTTTTTTTAGTTTATATAAATATTTTTCAATAAAAAGACAGGCTAGAATGTTTACCTTTACTAAAGCTAAAAATAAAGTAAGTACTTATACTTAGTACGAAGGATGCCCCTAATGCCCCTAGACTTAGCGGTTGAGTGAGAGTTCATTTATTTACTTGCGTAGGTATGTACATCCCAATCCCGTTGAAATTTCGGGACAACAAGTAGCCTGTTTAAGCTCTATCTCTAAAACAACACTGACACATTCAAATTACAACTTTTCAAGATATTAATGTAATAAATACAAATGCAGTCGATGAATATTTCAAGGATTGCTCCAATAACACAACGATACAATCTGCTGCCACTGGTGGTATCTTAAGGAATTAAGTACTTGAAAGTAGATGTCGCTTAAAGCCTGACCAGAAATATATGACTATTCGCCATGTTGCGGAATTTCATTGGAACTAATTTCTTACACTGGCAATAATTTTAATGATTGTCAGTGTCACTGTGGCGCTTTCTTTGAACAATAACAAAAAATGCCCAAAACGATTGGTATTCAACAACGGATCATTGTAATAATGTTTATAATAAACTACTGAAGAAAAAAATGCTTGCGGAATGAAACTATTTCGCTACAAAACCTTTCCAAAATAACATCAGAGCTAACAGGTAAAATCAATGTCAATTTTATTGAAATTGCGAACAATGTAAATAAACCATTTAATGAAATAATATCCATATTCTAGCACTTGTTTATTGTTTTAATGTTTTAGGATAGTGTTGTGGTAAGTATTGATTAAATAACGCACGGATTTAGCAGTATTTGATGAGGGAAAAAGGAAATTAAAGACATTTTAAATACAATGTTTGTTTACATTGTTTGAAATTTCAATTTGACTGACAGTTTAAACGTTGTAGACAAGTCAAGATGTCATTGTTGCCATATAAATAAGAACAATAGCGCCCTCTTGACAATAGTCAGATATTTCTGGTCAGGCTTTACAAAAGTTTGATCGATTTTGACGGTTTTCTATCATTGATCATCTCTACGTCATTGCTGTTTTAGAGGTGTGATTATGCTAAAATCACAGAGATTCAGTTATCTACATAATTATCTAATACCTGCTAGACACGTAACGATATATTGTAGCGATTAATCTGTGCAAACCAATTTGCGTAGATTTATCGATCGTGTGTTTGACAAATCGTTGCAGATGATTGTCATACACACGATCGATAAATCTGCGCAAATTGGTTTGCACAGATTAATCGCTACGATATAATATCGTTACATGTGTAGCAGGCATAAACGTATGAATGAAAGTAACTAACTAAGGAAGTAGTAAGTAACTGTAATAACTCACGTGACCATGACACCGGGGGCCATAAACGAAGAAAACTGGCCATCGTCCCTCCCATACACCGGCTCTTGGAAGTTGACTGGTACCTGGACAATTCATAGCGTTACTTTGCATGTTTTATTTTGCTTACAAGAAGCAGCACTTTACAGCTTAATATATAAGTTTGCACCGGTCTGGCTTTAGCCGTTGAGGTACAAATTGTAATTTTGAATAAATAAAATAAATAAATAAATAAAATTTCGCAAACAGATCCCTGAAACAAATATGGCTTTTCTACGAATCCACAATATCGACGTGACAACGTCTAATAAATCGATGAACGCCGGCTGCACGCACGAAAAAGGATGACGCAATGTCCTGTACATGTTCCGTACAAGAGAAAGCAGTGAACGCCAGGATGTACAATCTTAGTGCTAGCGCTCGGGTAATGGGGGGGGGGGGGAGGGGGGGAGTTTGAGGGGGAGTACGAGGGTATTAAAGGGGGGATGAAACTTTCATTTATTTTGCTGTAGGATGCACCGTTTTCAAGATATTTGACAAAACAACCGGTTCTCGTCCGATCACCGAGGATAAGCAACGTCGGGCGCGGTCAGTACTTGGATGGGTGACCGCCTGGTTTCATTTTTGTTTTTTGAATGTTTTGTTATGACGTTGTCACGTTAAACTATCGTCCGTAAAGCGACTTTACAGACAACCGGTTTTTGAAAGACCTATTCAACGTCACCCCACTCTACAGACAAGTGGACGAGACAAAAATCTTTACTTTAATTGTAGGAGAGGAGAAAGAAGTACGGTTCTATTGTTTATTATACATTGTGTTCGCATGATTATATCTTTGTGATGTTCGGATAGTAACCGTTTTTTCCTTCAAAGATCTTGGAAACTGCTGATCGGCTTTTCACGATATTTTTCTTTACATATACATAAGAATATAACTAAATAATAGATATGTAGGTACTTCAGGAGTGAGTATAAAGTATTATCATCATGTGATTATTATTAAATTCGTTACCTCAGTGCAGTTAACATGTCAAACAGCGTGCGTACTGAAATTTTACATAAATACATATGAAAAATATATATTTATACTTACATAACTGGTTTACATACAGAATAAATTTTGAAAATGATCACTTTAAGGCCGTCTTGTAACTAAATATTAAATCTAGTTTTGAGCTCCAAACGCACAGACAGCAGAGACGTGGCGACGGTTGTAATATTCTAACTTGTATGAACGGTTATGCGGTACCGTAGGTACCGCGAACTCGTTCATACAATTTGAAATATTACAACCATCACCGCCACTGCACGGCCACGCCTCCGCTGTCTGTGTGTTTGGAGCTTTAGAGATTCCGACTATAGGTATACGACCTTTTCTTTGCTACAAGTGGCTTTAAATTAGGTGAAATTGTCAATGACTTAGTGAAATAGATAGGTACGTGATAGACAATGGTGTTTATACAAAATACACTGTCGCAAATACACTTTTAGTGTACCACTGACAAATGGCTTGCCTTCATTTCATTTCCAACTTTAACACCATACAAATAAAGTAGCTATTAAAAAACTGCAAACGTGGGTAACAGTATTCTAAAATTGGCTTTATTTGTAGGTCGTTAAAGTTGAATATGAAATTAAGGCAAACCATCTGTCAGTGGTAAACTTTATGTAATTTTACTGTAACTATGTTGGTATAAGACCTGGCCCATAAGGAAACTTTTGAAAAATATGGAAAAATACTAAATTTTAAAGTATTTTGAATTGTTTCGCGACTAGGTAGCGGAATAGTTATTGGCACAGACGGTGAAGCTAAAGGTCCTGAGTTCGAATCCTGGTAGGGGCAGATGGTTGTTTGATGAAAGTGAATGTATCTCATTCTCGGATGTCGTAACTTCGTAAGCATTTATGTTTCTATCATTGTACCACTAACCTATTATAAAAATAAATCACTATAGGTATGAATAAATATAATGCACATAACAGTTGTTTATTTAAACTACGAGGTCTACGAAAATATTTTGGAATCCAAAGAAAACATTGTACAAAAGGACCAGGTCTTATCCCACCTATAATTTAAGTATTTAGTGTAATGTAGGTATATAAATATTAATAATAAACGCGTCCGTCCGTGTACGAACCTCCGCCAGCCGCTCCGGCCGCCCGCAGGCTTTCATGATCCGCTGAGAAAACATCTTGTACATCGTCATCAGCTTCCGCTTCAAGAAATACGAGATCTGGTGATCTGCAATCATGTAAAGTTGAGATGTAATACAGGGGGGGCACACTTAAATATATCACACTTTTCATGCGACTGCAGCGACCTTTGGTGTTAGGTGTTTGACGAAGAACTAAATTAGCGGCCATCTTGGTTGACTTGTCAAACTTGTCAGTTGTCATTCATCGGCCATGGCCATGGCGTACCAAATTGTACGGTCAAGGACTTTAATTGATAGGCCACTTGCCAATGTTCGTATTTTAGCCGTATAATGCAAATCGGGTTTAGCCGCTTATACTTCGTATATGCTGATTTGAATTAGACGGCTAAAATACGAATAGTGGCAATTAGCCTATCAATTAAAATTACGCGTATCTATAGCTGTACATCACTACCAACATATACATATAGACAGGTATACATCTATAGATACGTCACATTAGTTCTTGAGTAGCCAGCCATAGGGCGGCAGCACCTTCCATACATGCATATTTGACCATAGAGTTGCCACTCTTGTTCATATAATATTAGGTACAATCTTTGAATTACAATACTCTTTGATGTAATACCTAGTAGATTGATAATCAAGGGTCGTAAGTGATCAATTACACCCAAGATATTTAGGCGCACGAGCGAGCAAAGCGAGCGAGGGTGCTTATAGTTCGCGGGTGTAATTGATCATTTACACTCGAGTTGAACACTCTATTTTTCATCACAAATGCGAGGAAATAAAGAAAAACCGTTATGTTAAAAATGTATACGCAATTTGTAACAGAGCGGAAGAAAATTTATCGCGCCAAAGGATAAAAACGGGACCCTATTAATGAGACTTTGCTGTCCGTCCGTCTGTCCGTCTGTCACCAGGCTGTATCTCAAGAACCGTGATAGCTAGATAGTTGAAATTTTCACAGATGATGTATTTCGATTGCCGCTACAACAAAAAAATAATAAAAAACAGAATAAAATAAATATTTCAGGGGGCTCCCATACAACAAACGTGATTTTTTTGCTCGTTTTTGCTCGATATTGATAACGGCAACAGGTAGACGTTTGAAATATTCACAGAATATTTAGTTATATATTTAATTTATAACTAAATATCTTTATAAATAATTACTAAAATAAAACAAATATTTAAGGGGGGCTTCCATACAACAGACGTGATTTTTTTACTGTTTTTATAGATAATGGTACGGAATCATTCGTGCGCGAGTCCGACTCGCACTTGGCCGGTTTTTAGGGTTCCGTAGTCAACTAGGAACCCTTATAGTTTCGACATGTCTGTCCGTCTGTCTGTCTGTCTGTCTGTCCGCGGCTTAGCTCAAAGACTGTTAGTACTAGAAAGCTGTTATTTGGCATGAATATATATATTAGTCACGCCGACAAAGTGGTTAAATATAAAAAGCTAAAAAAATTTTTTTTAGGGTATCTCCCATAGACGTAAAGTGGGGGTGATTTTTTTTTATCGACTAACCCTATAGTGTGGGATATCATTGGATAGGTATTTGAAAATAAATAGGGGTTTGCTAAAATCATTTTTTGAAAAAGTGAATATTTTCGGAAATATTTACTCTAAAATTTCAAAATAATGTGTCCCCCCCCTCTAACTTTTGAACAGCAAGTCTAAAAAATATGGAAAAAAATCACGTAAGTTAAACTTAATAAAAACTTTCTAGGAAAATTATTTTCAACTTAATCAGTTGAGCAGTTTATAAGTTTTTATAAAAAAAATATTTCTAAACTAAGATTGTAATTTAACCGCCATTGCAAGCATTTTTTTCTTTAAGTACCTATAAGATCACGCTAACAGTATCTTCTTTCAAATAAAAAAAATAAAATTGAAATCGGTTAAGAATTACATCTGAAAAACCATCAACATACATACTAGTTCTAGTAGAGTGCAATTAGATTAGTTACCCAATTCGCCGATAGATGGCGCTGTATCGCCGACGTTGGTATTCTGTGCGCGGTGGGAGTTGGGACCAAAAGAACCACATTAATATAATAAAGTATACAAAGATTTTTCGTACCTGCTACGGCGGAACCCTATCTTGGGCGTGTCCGACACGCTCTTGGCCGGTTTTTTTTTAACTTATTTGTTCCAGAACGGTTAATATTCGGTCTCTCGCCTGGTACCAGGTTATCGTTAACTTTTGGGACACCCTGTATAACACTGATTGCTATATAGATTGATCGGTATATAGATTGTCAAACGCTTGCTTGCTGTGCTATCTTTAGTACAGTCTTTCAAATTATCTATTTACGCATTGTAGTCTTATGTAGCTATTAGTGTGCAGTTTATCTATCTACATAGCGATCCGGGTATCACCAACGGTGCTGGCTGAAAATCAGCGCTGGGGTGCTTGCTATAAACGCCTCAGCATTATGCTGAGCCAATGTCCAATTTACAACCGCAATGACACACTCTATCTTGAGCCTTCGTACTGTTCTTTTTGTAAAAAAAAATATTTATGTGTCTTGTGTTGTTGTGAATAAATGTATTGTCTTTCTTTCTTTCTTTCTAAATTGTTAAGGGGATACGGTACTCGTGCGTGAAAGTGCCTCATACACTGTGTTACTAAATTAATCTGGATTATTTCAGCACATCCAACATCCCTGTAACATTGGTTGAGGTCATGACAGTACAGTCGAGGAAATGTAATCGTCTACCACGGTGGAACCATTTTTAGGGTTCCGTAGTCAACTAGGAACCCTTATAGTTTCGCCAAGTCTGTCCGTCTGTCTGTCTCTGTCCGTCCGCGGCTAAGCTCAGAGACTGTTTGTAGTAGAAAGCTATAATTTGGCATGAATATATATATCAATAACGCCGATAAAGTGATTATATGAAAAACAAATAAAAAAAATTTTTTTTAGGGTACCTCCCATAGACGTAAAGTGGGGGTGATTTTTTTTTCTCGTCCAGCCCTATAATGTGGGGTATCATTGGATAGGTATTTGAAAATAAATAGGGGTTTACTAAAACCATTTTTTGGTAAAGTGAATATTTTTGGAGATATTCACTCCGAAAGTTCAAAATAATGTGTCCCCCCCTCTAACTTTTGAACAGCAAGTCTAAAAATATGAAAAAAGTCACGTAAGTTAAACTCAATAAAAACTTTTTAGGAAAATTATTTTCAACTTAATCAGTTGAGCAGGTTTTATGTTTTTGTAAAAAAATATTTCTAAATTAAGATTGTACTTTAACCGCCATTGCAAGCATTTTTTTTTCTTAAGTGCCTATAACATCACGCTAATAGTATCTTCTTTCAAATAAAAAAAATAAAATTGAAATCGGTTCATACAACAAAGAATTACATCTGAAAAACCATCAACATACAATACTAAGCTAGTAGACTGCAGATTAGATTAGGTAGTTACCCAATTCGCCGATAGATGGCACTGTACCGCTGACGTTGAAATTCTGCGCGCGGTGGGAGTTGGGACCAAAACAACCACATTAATAAAGTATGCAAAGATTTTTTCGTACCTGCTACGGAACCCTATCTTGGGCGTGTCCGACACGCTCTTGGCCGGTTTTTATTCATATTTACTTATAGGTTTCTTCTTCAATTGAGTTTTTCTTTATTACTTCTTAATACAAGGTAGTTCATTGACATAGTCACGCCTAAATCAAGCTACAAAATAAGCGATTGGAAGAAATATAGTACCTGTCATGTCGAGCCAAACGCTAATGGTGCTCTCATCAATAGTGTCATTACCGACGTCTCCTTCCCGCAGCCGTTCTTCTAAAGCTGTGCTGAAGTTCCTCGGGATATAGATGGCCCCGTACAGATGGCCGAGACGAACCTCCTCTCTCGCTACTTCCACGTTATCGTATCTTTTCTGAAAACGAAGGAACACGTGACTTTGACCGAAAACTGGGGGGCTACTACGAAATTCGAAGTTTGTATCGTGTCGTCCCGTTCACTCTTATACTCGTACTATTAGCGTGGACGGAACGGTATAATACCCAATTTGAAAATCGAATTTCGTGGTTTAACCCTTCGTATGCCTTGTACCGGATCCGTACCCAATTTAAGGCTTTCTTTTTGTATTTTTTTTAAAATCTGTATCATTGGATTTATATGAAACTGTTGAGGCTAGAATGCACGACTTTATTTTTTTTTTAAATTCCGGCATACGAAAGGTTAAGGCTACTATGAAATTCGAAATTAGAAGTTCGTATCGTGCCATCCCTTACACGTTATTCATATAAGCGTGAGCTGTGAAGGAAATAGCACGGTACTTAGTTCGAAAATCGAATTTCGTAATAAGTGCAGTCGAGGAAACTAAATTGCGCACCAGGATGGGACCTTTTTGTTGTAAATTTCATGTTGGCATTCCTTACATTTGCCAAAGAAATCAGCAGGAAATTAACTGTAAAGAGGTTCCACCCTGGTACGCGAATCAGTTTCTTCGAGTGTATAACGCCTGGGCCCAATTGCATAACAAAGTAAGTACAACTAATATTACAAGCGGAACTCTCGCTTCAGTTCTATTAACTAGAAAGGGAGTTCCGCTTGTAATATAAGTTGTACTTTGTTATGCAATTGGGCCCTGGAAGGTCAAAATTCATTAGCAGGATTGGGAAAAAAAAAGAATGAAAAAGCAACACACTTTTTGAATGCTCTTTTGTTATATTTATAATTAGCGTCGTTAGGGCCACCACGAATTTGAACTGCTTATCATATTTTGAAGTTATTGTCAATCAAGAAAATTTGACGCTACATTCAATACGAGCGTTTGTTCAAAAATCCAGAAATTCAGTATTTATTGTTTACTTATTGTCTGCGACTCCGTATGTGAACAGCAGACAAAAAAAAGTCATCAAAATCGGTCAAGCCGTTTCGGAGGACTTCGATGACAAACACTGTGACACGAGATTTTAATATATTAGTAGATAAAACTAAAGGAAAATCTTTTTTAAATAGTAGTTGCCCTCCATGTGGCATTCGTTTTTAAAAGCTTTTTATTAACTTGCAATGTATGTATGTACATAATATAATATAGTATGTACGGGTCAATACTTGGAAGTAGAATTTGACCCACTTCCAGTGGTCGGATTCACTTGAAAATTGGTCTACTTATGTAAGTTAGATGACAATGCAAGTACAGTCAGATAAAAAACTTGATATAAAAATGAAAATTTTAACAAAACTTATTTCTACCCTGTATATTTGTAATTCTGTGCACTGAAGGCAAATATGAAAACGTACCTGTTTGATTTTTTGCTTGCCCATTTCATCCAGTAGCCAGCAACTTAGCATGTATGAGGTGCATGTGTCGTTTTCGTAGTGTGTTACAGGCTGGAGACTACTGTTGTAGCAAATGTCATATCCCACTGGAAAAGACAGCAGAAGGAATCAACACTTCATCTCATCAAGACCACTGCTAGAGAACCTCTCGCAAAGAACGCTTGATGACCGGTCCTGTGACCGCATCTGCCCTGCAGGCACAGAATGTCATTCGATCACGCGCGCACTCCGCGTACGGACGTGAAATTGTCGATTATTGTGTTTACGTTGTGTGCAAAATGGTGCAGTGCAAAAAATGTAAGCTATTTTTATCAACGGACAAGGGGGACGTGATTCGATGTAAGGGATCCTGTGAAGGAGTTTATCATAAGAAGTGCCTAAACCTAAAACAGTTCCAGCTGCGAAATGAACTTTGTGATGGATGTCATAAAAGTGCAGGCAGCCCTCAATCACAGTCACCGAGGTTAAATATTGGAGATGTTAATAAAACTAACGCCGAAGCGGTACTGATTGCAGTAAATACTAAGCTTGAGATATTGTACGGCCTGCAAAAACAAATCCAAGATTTGACTGACACCGTGGATTTTTATGCAGAAAAATACCAAGGATTGATGGAATTTAAAGAAACTGCTGAAAGGAAAATAATAGCGCTCGAAAATAAAAACGTAAATTTACAAAAAATTAAAGAAGCACTTGAGGAAAGAGTTGTACAGTTAGAAGCCAAAAATCTAGAAAAAGATGTTGAAATAATAGGCCTGGATGAAAAGAAGAATGAGAATGTTACACAGGTTGTCCAAATAATTGCTCAGAAACTGAATATGAACCCCAATAACATAGAAAGTACTAGGAGGGTAGGCAGAGAAAACGAGAAAAAAATGAGACCCATTGTTGTAACGCTCCGATCAAAACACGACAGAAATGAATGGATATCTAAAAGAAAGACTGTAATTACGAATAGTAACATCCTTCAAAATGAAAACAATAAACGTATTTATATAAACGAATGTCTACCCCGTTACATGAGACAGCTGTTCTGGAATACTAAGACTTTGTTGAAAGGACGTTTTAAGTATATTTGGATACAAAACCTACGCATTCTTGTCAAAAAGGACGATAATGCAAAAATAATTAATATTCGGTCGGAAGCTGACATTAGCAAGCTAAGTGTAACGATTGCAGAGTAGGTAACTAAGCCACAATGAAGATTGGTTGTGCGCGACCACACTACGTGATTATTTTATTATAGAATTCGAAGATATTATAAGTAAGATTGATGATGATGATCAAGTAAGCTTTGAAAAATTTACTGATATTAAAAAATGGAGTGCATACATAAACATCACTGCGGATCAACTTCAAATAATACATTTAAATATAAGATCACTACGAAAAAAATTTAATGAGTTGTTAGTAGTATTGAAACAGTGTGACCATTGCATTGATGTAATCATCTTGAGTGAAATAAACGTTAAACAGATAGAGCTTACACTGTATGAGTTAGATGGATATAAAATGCATTATTATACGAGAGAAGCTAGACGAGGTGGAGGTATTTTAATGTATGTCAAGGAAACTATAAAACTAGAAATCAAAGAGAATGAGTTAAGCTCATCGGAGATACTACACTCTGAAATAAAAATTGAAAATCATATGATACAGATTATAGCCTTGTACAGACCCCCTAATAACAATAAAATACGTTTCATAGATGAACTTGGAGAATTGTTAAAACAGATTCCGAACAAGGATCACATCGTATTGGTTGGTGATACAAACATAAATATCCTCGACTCAAATAATATGACTGAAATGTATAAAAACACCCTGTGTGAGTACGGGCTGCAGTGTGTTATCAATGAATGCACACGGGAGGAGGTCGTCGCCGGTGCGCTGAGTTCGACGTGTATCGATCACGTATGGGTGCGAAGCGGCGCGCGCGCTGCTGCACACATGCTCACCTGCAAACTCTCCGATCATTATATGGTGGGAGTGAACCTGGCGATTGCGGGCGGCGGGGAGTTTTCTAAGGTGCGACAAAATAACAACGTGTGTATGATAAACAACAGCAAGGTGGATTATGAATTACAAAAAATAGACTGGGAAAAGTTTATGATATTGGACTGCCCTCTAATATTGTATGATCGTATTTGTACAACTTTCAAAAACATATATGAACTGTGTAAAATAACAACTGTTAGTAATATTAAACGTGTGAGTCAACCATGGATAAATAATACTCTAAAATGCATGATAGATCGTAGGGATGAATTATTCAGGAAGTGGAAGGCTAAGCCAAATTGTATGGTGTTACGTCTGGAATATACGCGGCATAGAAATAGAACAAACAAATTAATAAATAGTGCTAAAAATAAATATAGGAAGGATCAAATATTAGAATGTAATGGCGACTATAGAAAGATCTGGGAATTAATTAATGGATGGTTAGGAAAAAAGAAAGGAAACATTGATGACGTTATCATAAGACATCTCTGTCAATCTGAGTCTGTGCGTAACGTATGTACTAATTTTGCAAGAACTTTTACAGAAGAGATTGATAGAATAAAACACAAATGCAATCACAAGTTTTTAGATCGTACGGTATATGTAAATAGTAGCAATGTTTCTTTTAGATACCAAAAAGTTTCTTCTCATGAAATTGAAAAAATTATTTCTAAATTAAATTGTAATAAATCTCCCGGTGAAGATGAAATTAGAGTTCGGGACCTGAAAATTGTGAAGAAAGAGATCAGCCCACTGTTAGCCAAATTTATAAATTGTTGTATGGAGTTAGGCGTTTATCCGGATGGTTTAAAAAAGGCTTTAATCAGACCGATATATAAGCAAGGGAGTCATAAAGACTATTCTAACTATAGACCAATCGCTAGGTTGTCGGTGATAAATAAAATAACCGAAAAAGTAGTAGTAAGTAGAATAAGTACCTTCTTAGAGAATAATAGTTTAATATCTCATACACAACACGGGTTTAGAAAAGGGCGCAGTACGTCTACAGCGCTAGTGCGGTTCGCGGATGAGGTTAACAACCATTTGGACAATAGATTGTACGTAGCTATTTTGTTCATTGATTTTCGGAAAGCATTTGACACGCTGGACCATGGACTACTACTCGAAGCTATGAAAGATTGTGGGATTAGAGGCCCAGTGAGTCGTTGGTTTAATAGTTATTTAAAAAATCGGACGCTGCGTACACTGATCAATGGAGAAACAGGGGATGAGGCGGAAATCGTATACGGAGTACCGACAGGGTCAGTGTATGGACCGGTCGGCTACACCATGCACGTGAACAGCATCGGCAACGTGGTGGAGCACTGCTCCGTGTACACGTACGCCGACGACACGTGCCTGGTGTGCGCCGGCCCGGATGCCGCCGCGCTGCCCGCCCGCCTCCAGGCCGACCTCGACAACATCCTCAGGTGGTCGCACGATAACGGCATCATCCTTAACGCTTCCAAAACTAAGTGGATGCTAGTGCACTCTCCACGTATGCCAGAACCCCAGATTAACATAAATATATATGGTCACTCAAATGATTGCTTACATGATGATGATAACCCTAATCTATGCAGGTGTGAACCCTTAGAGCGTGTATTTTCTTATAAGTACTTAGGATTAACAATAGATAGTAATTTTAATTGGAAAATGCATGTTAATGTAGTGTGTAATAAGTTAAGGTCTATATTGTGTAAATTAAAAAATTTAAAATGTGTAGTCAATAAAGCAACGTTGCGAATGCTGTACCACGCCTTAGCAGATTCAGTGCTAAGTTACGGGCTCGTTGCGTATGGAAGAACCTTTCAAACGCAACTGGAAAAAATTTTGAATTTGCAACGTAGGTTATTAAAATTGTTGGTAGACAAAAAGACAAAAAAAATGTGCTGTAAAAACTATAATAAGTTATTTAAAATTTGTAATGTAATACCAGTGACCGAAAAGGTTAATTATTTGTTAGCATTGGATCAGTATGAGAGCCTGGAATTTAAGCAATTTAAAAAATACAATCGTTGTTTTAGACTAGCATTACGTAAAAAATATGTGGAGCCTCGAGCCAGTAACTTTTATGGAAAAAGGACGAGGAGGTACTTAATACCGCGTATATTCAACAGCCTATTCTCGGAGGAAGAATGTAAAACTAAAAATTGTTTCAAAAAGAAGTTGAAAACTTGGTTGATAAACTCTTTCCATTCAAAAAATTGTTAAGTAGTATAGTCAGTAGTTTAGTTTTGTATTATGTACTGTATTTATTGTGCACAAAATTTTTTTTGATTTGAGTGTATAGTTCGCCAACAAATTGTTTTGCAATTTGGCGAAATATTTCATATGTGCATATATATGTGTATAATAAAATTTACAATAAATTAAAAAAAAAAAAAAAAAAAAAAAAAAATAAGTAATATGTAACCAGTAATCCAACTTCATACTAGAGCGCCCGAATCGACGCACGCACACACCCAAGCGTCTTACACGAGATAAATGCATATGACAGGAAATTCCACCAACCCAACCAATAGCACTAAGTAATTGTACAGAAACGGGCGAGGGTCGGTCAAGGAAGTAACCAACGGGTAAAAACATAAAAGACCGACCTAAGCACCCCCAGTGCCCAGCGGGAGAATGCATGCTCCTCTCCCGGCCTTCCAGCAAATGGCTGAGGCAGGACACTGTGGGTAGATTAAGTCCCCTCCCTACTCCTCCCCTCTTCAAAATTTAAAGCACACGTTTTTTGTTTTGATTACCAATAGAGAAGGGGACTTGTGACCGGGTTTTTTAGTCCGTGCAAGTCGGACACTGTCTGGCCCTCCATTCCCAGTTCGTCCGAAAGGATTTTTCCCGAGCACAAGTCACCCTTCCAATCCTTAAAATAAAAAACAGCAAACACTTCGCGTCTTTGGCCCCTCTGGCGACTCATTCAAAAAAAAAAGCGTCTTACACGGCGCGAACGTGGGAACTGCATTGTTTTGTCTAGCGAAGATTGGTTAGCGGCCGTGTAAGACGCTTGGATGTGTGCGTGCGTCGATCGGGCGCTCTAGTATGAAGTTGGATTACTGGTTATATAAATAAATAAATAAATATCATGGGACAATTCACACCAATTGACCTAGTCCCAAAGTAAGCTTAGCAAAGCTAGTGTTATGGGTACTAGGCAACGGATAAACATACTTATATAGATAGATACATACTTAAATACATATTAAACACCCAAGACCCGAGAACAAACATTCGTGTTTTTCATACAAATATCTGCCCCGACACGGGAATCGAACCCAGGACCTCAAGCTTCATAGTCAGGGTCTCTAACCACTAGGCCATCTGGTCGTCTATAATTATTATATTACTTATTCTGTGCTGCAGGCCCTAACACGCAATAAGCGCAAAAAGCGATTAGACCATTATGTTCCTTACGCTGTGCTTGTTATAGTTCAATATTCAACAAACGTAAAAACCCTCTTACTACGTTTTAGAGTCTGCAGGGCAGATCTAACTGTATTGAACTTCACCAGTACTTCTACCATGAGTTACACTAGTTTACAGTGACCGTACTCGCTAGCGACGGCGTAAATGATTTGTATGGAGAATTGTACTTCCGTAAGTGACCGCTAGAGGCGCTGTACACAATTCTCTATACAAATCATTTACGCCGTCGCTAGCGAGTACGGTCACTGTAAACTAGTGTAACTCATGGTAGAGGTACAGGTCTTTTGTACACCTTGTGGATAAATAAATAAATAATAAATAAATATCACGGGACAATTCACACCAATTGACCTAGTCCCAAAGTAAGCTAAAAGCTTGTGTTATGGGTACGAGGCAACGAATAAACATACTTATATAGCAGTGGCGAAGCGTGAAATTTTTTTCAGGTAAAGCCGTAGCGAAAACCAGTGGCGGCGCAGGACCTAAATTTGGTGTGGGCAAGACAAGACACATTTTGTGAGGACCTGTGATGGCGCGCCACACATTAGATTACGGATGTAATGAGCAAAAAACGGGAAACTTTCGAGGCGCGAGGACCCTCAGACCGCGAGGCCGAGGACGGTGGCCCACGTCGCCCTTACCCAGCGCCGCCTCTGGCGAAAACTACTAACCTTTATCTTACCCTTTTTATTTATTCTCTTCTTGAAAATTAGGACATAACTTCTAAAATCGTCACTCAAAAAATTCACATCCACAATCAGTTTTAATTAAAGGAGCCTTTTGTACTTTTATTAAGCCTAGTAAATACAAAATAATTTATCTAGCGAGTCCGACCGAAGATAAAATATAAATTAAACTGACCACTTGACACTATAAGTTTGCACAATCCGATATTACGAAATTTCACTGTTTTCGAGCACCAACACTAATCTGGCTATGTATTTTTTTATTAAATTAAAACAATATATTACTACTAACAAACAATAATAATACTTCACAACAAGAAACGAAATATGAAGTTTGTAATCAATGACAAATCAATCGTAATGTTGCCATTACAATTATTTCCAATAAGTGACGGTGTTATTTTATAAAATTCTAATCTAATATTAATTTCGCCAGTTTATAAACCTTAATAATAAAAGCAGATAAAATATAATTGTTTTTGTTTTACACTAAATCATCGATATTTTACGTTCCATTTCGCTGCAGTAATTTTGTATAAGTAGGCGATCGTAGCGCCAAAAATGTTCCAAGAAGCCGCTCACGGCTCGCGGCTCGCGGCTTCGGCAGGCAAAGTGAAAGTGAGCCTTACGCACAACACACAAAGTCTTTTTTTAAATGTAATAAGCCGCTTAATCCCGGGTTATCTAAGTAGCATAAACACGTGATGTTTCCTGGAGTGGTGTGGGTGTTTGTCAATGAATTATTTGAATGTCTAAGTGTACAATTTCTAATATTTCCGACCGGCATTTACTATTAGAGATCGTGAATGAATCGTTTTTGTGAGAGTATTACGTTGCGTTTTGATTCTGCATCGTGTTGAAAAAAAGTTAAGTTTATTAGGGAAGAGTATGCCTGTATTACAAACAACGGGTTATTAATAGAAGCGTTTGATTACTTCAAAATTTTAGGCAACCCGGAAGGAATCGGGTTGTTAGCACCCTTCGCCACTGTTATATAGACAGATACATACTTATTGTATTTACAAATTAAACACAAATTCAATGGCGTGTGTGAAGATCTCAATCCGCACTGGTGCCGCGTGGGCACTACTCTATAGGCTTGGATGATGATGATGAAATTATGGTCTTTATTTACCTTGCATAATGAAGACCTACTCTTGGATCACATTGAAATATGTCAAATTAGTGACAGAGGGTTTAGTCACTTCTAACATTAAACTCTAGATACCCCTTGTCTTTCTGGAGTTTTTTTTTTATTATGAGAGGAAGTCAACGAGCTAGCGGACCATCTCATGGGAAATGAAATGATCACCACCACTCATGAATATCAACAACTCAAGCGGAGTCGCTGATCTGTTGCCGGCCTTTAATAATATCGCGGGACAATTAACACAAATTGGCCCAGTGCCAAAGTAAGCCAAGCAAAGCTTGTGTTATGGGTACTTAGCAACGGATATACATACTATTATAGATAGACACATACTTAAATACATATTAAACACCCAAGACCCGAGAGCAAACATTCGTATTTTTCATACAAATATCTGCCCCGACACGGGAATCGAAACCAGGACCTTAAGCTTCGTAGTCAGGTTCTCTAACCACTAGGCCATCTGGCTGGGCCCAATTGCATAACAAAGTACAACTAATAATAACTAATATTACTAAAATCGTGCGTGCAGCTCCTCCGCGCGGAAGAAGTGAAACTTCGTAATGTGGAAATGAAAAAGGTACTTATACATCAATATGAATTATGAACCTTATTGCAATAACTTAAAGAACTAAATTTACTTGTGCATCTATGTGTTTAAATTACTCGCTAGATGGCACTTTTATCAAGTCTCATAAAAGTTTGCACAGACAGTATGAGTTCTGCATCGCACTGTCGAAGTTTTTAACATCCGTTAGTATATATACAATGCGAGATTACTTGCTTCCGCAGTACATATACTAATGCTTTCATACCCCCTCCATGGTAGCGTTAAACGTTTAACGCGACCTTGTTGGAAGTCGCATTAAATAATAAATAATAATAATAATAATATTAGGGGACAATCTTACACAAATCGACCTAGTCCCAAACTAAGCAAAGCTTGTACTATGGGTACTAGACGATGATAGACATACTTACATAGATAAATAAATACTTAAATACATAGAAAGCATCCATAACTCAGGAACAAATATTCGTGCTCATCACACAAATAAATGCCCTTACCGGGATTTGAACCCAGGACCTCTTGCTTCGTAGGCAGGGTCACTACCAACTAGGCTAAAGCGGTCGTTAAAAGAAAATTAGAAGTTTCACTTCAAAAAGGGAGTTCCGCTTGTAATGTAAGTTGTGTTGTACTTTGTTATGCAATTGGGCCCAGGCCGTCAAAGTGGTCGTCTGGTAGTCTTTAAGGAAGTAAATCCCGACGCCGTAATTGTCTGGAAACGCTGCTGCCGCAAGTTGATTTCACAATTTTAGTTTGATGACACTTACGTGGAGAGAAGGAGGTTTCGTCGTTGACCACAGCCAGGCTGAGGTCTCGAGGGTCGTGGCCGACGGCAGAGAAGAATGCCAACACTTGGATGATGGGGAACAGCATGGAGAAGATAAGCCCCCTGTAGTAGACACGACAACCGTTGAAATGGTACTGAATGGTTTTGAAGAGATCTCTCTACAGGGTTAGGTATTTGTAATTCGCTGACATCCTCTTAACCCTGAATTCCTATCACTTAAACAAATGTTTTTTGATTTACGACTTTTTAAAATGGAGCACTTTTTTCCATACAAATAAATAATAATATATAAATACCTACTTCTAACACAACTTCGTACTCTATGAAATTCGAGGGCGGAGCCACGCACCGCGGTCGTAGCGGGCAATGAATGAATAACTTACACGGTACAGAGTATCATAAAAGTAAGAGTTAGTCTCAAATTTTCAAAACGTTATTACATCAAAAATATTAAGTTATGACAAAAGCCGTAAAACAAAAAACATTTGTTTAAGTGGTAGGAGTTTAGGGTTAAAAGGATGCTAGTGAATTACAAATGACCCTGTATAGCTAAGTTGGTGTTATTCCTGTGACTAAATTGAACTAGTAGGCACTTAGTGCTTGTTGTTTGATCAGGTAGTTAAAGATACTAATAGTCAAATGGCCTTTGAAATGCGTTAACTATTGTTATGTTTGCCATATATTTTAACTATTAGTTTGTTTAACTATTGATCAAACTACGGGCTCTTAGGCTGTAATGCGGATTGGGAACTTCACACACACCATTGAATTTCTTCTCAGATGTATGCAGGTTTTCTCATGATGTTTTCTTTCACCGTAAATTAAAAATGTAATTTCGCACACAAATTCCGAAAAACTCAGAGTTGCGAACCGGGATTTGAATCCACGACATTGCTTGAGAGTTCATAGGTCAAACCACTAGGCCACCACGGTTTTTTTGTTATTTTATTTTATTTATTTAATGTAATTTAAATTCATGCAATAAATACAATTGGCTAAGTAAAGTTTTTTGAAGAGGTGCTAATTATATTTTTTTTCGACAGTCGGCGTTCTGGAGATCGAGAAACAGCAGCTGTTTTATTTTTATCTCCTGTTGTTTACTGGAAATATTTTTTTAAGTGTTCGAGATGACATTTGTGAGATTTTACGGCTGACAAGCGGTTCGTGCTCAGTGAAATAGAAAAAAAAAACGAAGTCAACTGTCAGTTCTGTCAATGTCAAATCGTTTGCGTTTCGTTTGCTTTGCGTTTTGGTGTGCTCAGTGTGATTTTTGAACTATTTTTATCGACCTACCGCATTTCTCCACGACCTATGCACGTTAATTGGATCACGATTGAATACTTTCGATCACTATTTTGGAACTGCTTCTTGGACAACGCAAAGCAAACGAAACGCAAACGGTTATACTCCATTTGACATTGACAGAAGCGACAGTTGACTTCGTTTTTTTTTCTATTTCTTCTTAGTACTGAGCACGAACCGCTTGTCAGCCGTAAAATGTCACAAATGTCATCTCGAACACTTAAAAAAATATTTCCAATAAATAAAAGGAGATAAAAATAAAACACCTGCAGTTTCTTAGTGTTGAAGTCGACCACTGTCGAAAAAAAATATAATTAGCACCTCTTCAAAAAATCTTACTTAGCCAATTGATTTTTTTTCAGTGTAATGTGATTTAATTTAATTGATGTTATAAATAATAATAAATTATAAAGATAGATATTGTGTTTGTATGTAATGTTAAATTAAAAAAAAATCTTTCACCCATAGAAAGCAATAGATGTTATTATTAGCGAAAAACAGAGACTACTTTTAGTAAAAAAGGTCGTGGTGGGCCTAGTGGTTGTGTATTCGAGCGCGGACTCACACCTCTGGGTTTTTCGGAATTTATATGCGAAACTACATTTGAAATTTACCATGAGCTGTGAAGGAAAATATTGTGAGGAATCCTATACACACTTGCAAAGAAATTCAGTGTTGTGTGTCCATTTCCCAATCCGCACTAAGCCCGCGTGGGAATTAGGCTCAGGCTCCCTTACTCTGAGAGGGGGGCTGTGCCCTGCAGTGGGACGTACGTATATAGGCTGGGATAATGATGATGCAACGTGACCACGGCCGCAGCAATGTGGATCGAGGTAATTCTAGAAATATTTAAAAGACATTCAAGTCCTGGGTTTTGTGTGTTTACATACCCAGGATGCCTGCAGAACTGCTGCAGATTCTTGATGAGCACAGCTCGGTACCGCGCCGTCGACAGCCCTCTAACATCCCTTTCTTTATCTTTTTTGGTTAACACCTGGAAAACGCAGTCGCATAATAGTTAGTAACAGATTCGTCAGTCGCGTTTGACAGCTGCTCTAATTAACCTTACAGCCCGTCTCCCGTCTACTCCTCCCCCAAAACCAAAATTTCTTAAACCGAACAGTCTCCTCATATGTGTCATGCCTTTACGTTGGCTTTGGCAAAATACGCCTTGCTAAGCTAGCAAGAGTGAATGCCAAAGAGGAAAAAAATGATTTTAACATTATTTTACTTAAAATATAGCTCGGTTCATTAGAGATAAATTGCCAACGTCAAGTAAATATTATTGGTTGGGCAGCTTTTGGGACGTTACGCAATATCTTCACGTCCGAAATACCTCAGTGCCTCAAGACGAAAGTCTTTCTTTCATCAGTGTGTTGCCAGTGATCAAATACAGAACTCAGACATGGTCGCTTACAGTGGGCCTCACAAGAAAGCTCAAAGTTACTTAAAGGTAATGGAACGAGCTATGCTTGGAGTTTCCCTGATTGATCGAATCAGAAATGAGGAGATCCGCAAGAATTTTCATTGACATTCTCGAGTGAAAACTGTTATTGATCACACCGTGTCAATGATACGAGTATCATTGCAGATCGTAGCAGTCGGGAATTTATAGTATGGAGTAACGTAGGACTGGCGACAGGCTTACTAATGTTTCGCAGCTATAATTTTCTCAAATGATTCATTTGCCAAATGTTTCATTTGCTGTTTATTATTGCTGAAACTGTAAACTTTTCAGGATTGTCATAAAACAAACCAACCTAACCTAACCTACAGGATAGTCCTGAAATATATCCTGAATACTCTACAGTTCCAGAAAAATATAAACATTTGGGAAATTAAACAGTTGGCAAATGAATCGGGTTGGGAAATGATTTTCGGCGAAACGGCACTACCCCCGGCAAAACCTTAGTAGTAAGAACCCATTAGCGCCCTTTGAGCATGAAACACTAAAGATTAAGAGACTGAGTCCTCACATCAGTGCTACTGGTGACCACGCTGAAGTCTTCACGGGAACTGAACCTGCTGTCTGTCGGACTGATGGCTCCGTCCGGGATCACGTCCGGTGACACAGTCAGAGCTGGGGAAAAAAATTACAATGACTTTTTATTGTAGGTACACTACAGACAACAATACAGATTAACAAACTAATGAAAAAAATAAAGTAAGCAATAGGCGGCCTTAACAATGTTTTTTCATACAATATAGGCTTGTGTTTGGGGTACGTATCAAAATATATAAAGTTTAAAACAAATAATGGACGAAATACATAATGGTCATAATACATACTAAAATTTTCTATGAAACTATTGATTAAACGAAATTTTTTAATCGTGTAATCTACAGATTGGTTTAGGTTAGGTTAGGTTTATTTTATGAAAATCCTGTAAAGTTGATAGTTTCCAAGAAAATTGCATTATATCAATTGACCATTATGTATTTCGTCAATTATTTGTTTTAAACTTTATATATTTTGATGGAAAGCGAAGATGAGGCCTACGATGGATCACGCTCGCTTGCCCAGTAAATGCTCATTCACCCTAGACTTGAATTTAGGGGAATAAGCAGGAAGAAGGCAGAGAAGGAAGGAAGAGGGAGAGGATGTAGTTATTAATGTAGGTATCTGTTAAAATTTAAGTCTCTAAATAGGTACAGTGGTGTGGCTGTCCGTTGTCAGTCAGTCAGTCAATGTTACTCTTTTATAGGTACGAGTGGGTATGGATGACGCTTGGTGATACTCACTTAATCTCCTTGGTGACTGGTGGTGCCGTAGCGCAAGCTGCAAGAAGGCCTCCTCCAAAGTGTCACAGTCCATCTTGCGCATGAGGTCGTTGGGGGACTCCTCGGCCAGGAGCTGTCCGTCTCTCAGGAGGCCGATCTGTCGACAGTCAATTATCACCATCTAACTATTCACAAATTTGTCTTGTTGGGTGAATATTACCTCAGGATTTTGACCGCTTAGGTCAAACGTCATTTTTTATCTTCCCGTTATTGTAAGTCGACAAGCCAGGGGCGTAGGGATACAGAAACAAATAAAAGCGTTATTAAACTCGTACAAGTCAATACATAATCCACAAAGGTTTCAATTCATCGCAATCTACGCATTTAAAAAGAAAATTACTGACTAATTGATTGGCTGACTTACTGCTCACTGGCTGACTCATCAACGCCCAGCCCAAACCCTTAGCCCTAGACGTTATGTAGAGGTTAGGCAAGAAATAAGAACGGATTTGTTGCAATTCCCACGGGATAAGGACAAAATGAGATTTTTATATTTTCAACTCAAAGGTACCCTGTCTCCGTAACTACGATTACTACTCTTCAAATTTGTCATACAAGTAGTGATTACAATAGTAAAAAAACGATTTCACGATTTTTAGGAGGATTATATCGCACTTCGGTAGAACAAGGGCATAATTCCAATGGAAAATAATAAACAATCACGCCCGCCCTTGTCCTAAATACCGAAGATACGTTATATCCTTTAAAATGGTGTTATCTTCATAAACATGATGACTAGAAAATTAAATTTTGGTACGTAAATAGGTGAATTGAACAGGATTTTTTAAAATTCTTTGGGTTAGAACGCTAAGAGGATTTTTTTTAACTAACTATATTATCCTTTAGTAAGAAAAAAATGTTTTTTCCGCGGGTCAGAGAACGGGAGTGACCATAATTTTTGTGGACGGCAAAAGTTGGTACTTAATAGATAAGTTTTTATAAATTATCGCAGGGAACTGCATTCTGACTTACATTATTTGTTATCTAAGTAAATATACATTAATTTTGCTTGATCTAAGATAGAATACAACACGCAACAGTGGCCTTGAAACTAGCCGTAGGACTGTTCTTTATTACTCAATCCTTCGTAGTCCATTTGCTTTAATTCTTGGTCAACACTGTTTAGAAAGTCATGCTCTTGCGCCGCTTTGAGCAATTGTTTGAGGAGTAGCGTTAAATGATATAAAACTGATCATTATCAATCAGCGCCATCCACAAATACTAAAAAAGGCCTTATAAAAGTGTACATCTATGGCATTTCATTATATGGAAGTGAGACGTGAACCATGACTCAACGGACAGAGAAAGGCTAGAAGCCTTTGAGATGTGGTGCTGGAGGGTGAAAAGGATTAAGTAGCTGGAAAAAAAAAGAAAACCAACGAAGAGGTTCTTACCATGGCCAAAGAGAAAAAAACGTTACTAGAGACCATAAATTGAAGAAAGGGACATAATGATAGGACACTTGATACAACACGGCAATTTATTTTTAAAGCTGCTGCAAGGAAAAATAGAAGGAAGACGAGACAGAGGAAGGCCAAGATACTGGGAACTCACGCACACCATAGGGCCGATACAGACAGACTGTATTCCAACTGCAAGGTAACTGCCAACTGCCGACTGCTCATTACGTTGCAGTTGGAATGCAATCCGTCTATATCGGCTCATAGAATTACCTACTTCATACAATTTTTTTTTTTAATGAGTCGCCAGAGGGGCCAAAGACGCGAAGTCTTTGCTGTTTTTTAACTTTAGGGTTCCTACCGAAGCCTCCCTAAGAGTGACTTGTGCTCGGGAAAAATCCCTTTGGACGAACTGGGAATGGAGGGCCCAGACAATGTCCGACTTGCACGGACTAAAAAACCCGGTCACAAGTCCCCTTCTCTATTGATTATTAATACAAAAAACGTGTGCTTTATATTTTGAGGAGGGGAGGGGTAGGGAGGGGACTTAATCTACCCACAGTGTCCTGCCTGAGCCAACTTCATACAATTGCAGGTGTATAGCTACATGTATTCTTATGATTTGCGAACGGTGAAGGGGGCCGGGAGAAGTGCGGGCAGCAGGCACACGAGGCGCGCTCGCCGCCCGCACCTCTCCCGGCCCCCTTTGTCGTCCTACCCCCAGCCCCTGTACTGCGCGGGCAAGGACTCAGTTAAACGGTTTAGCTATAATTTCGCACTTAAATTCCAAAAAAATTAAAGGTGTCTGTCTGGGCTTCAACTTAAGATCCCCTTCTTGCGAGGCTATGGGTCAAGCCACTAGGTTACCACGGCTTTTTTGGTAGGCTGCGGAATACTTCTGTTGAATGCCTCAATTCTGTATATCTCACCTTGTGTGCCTGTCGGGTCTCGTCGATGTAATGCGTCGTGATGATAACAGAGGTGCCTCCGCGAGCCAGTTCCGCAAGGAAGTTCCATATCCTGGAACCAAGGAGAACAGGTCATTGAATTCTACTAATCTTACTAATATTTTAACCTCGTAAGACCCCGCGTAGAACTTTTTGTACATATTTCAAAATTGACTTTGAGTTTTAACTAAGGCGGCTCGCTCAGTGGAGACCCGGCTAATAATAAAAGGGTTCGTAATTCAAATACACAATAATTTTTCTGGGTCTCAGGAGAATTAACGGGAAAGTTTTACATCATGCTTTTTAGGGTTCCGTACCCAAAGGGTAAAAACGCGACCCTATTACTGAGGGCCCTCGCCCACGGCGACTTTTTGTAGCGATGTTTTTGCATCGCTACTAACGCGCGTTAGTCGCATTTGTAACGCGCTATAGAAGCGATGCCAACGCGCTACTAACGCGCTACAGCATCGCGACTGTATCGATGCAAACGCGCGACCGTGTCGGATGACATCGGGGAGGGAACGGAGGGAGGGTGGCGCGTTAGTAAAGAACCGCGCGTTTGCATCGCGACAAAAGCGCGACGGTATCGCGTTTGCATCGCGTCAGAAGCGCGACGGTATCGCGTTTGCATCGCGACTGAATCGTGTTATGTGGGCGAGGGTACACAGCTAGCGACCGCATCGCGATTGTATCGATGCGAACGCGCGACAGCATCGCTACTGAATCGCTACAAAAAGTCGCCGTGGGCGAGGGCCCTGAGACTCCGCTGTCCGCCCGTCTGCCCGTCTGTCCGTCTGTCACCGGCTGTGTCTCACGAACCGTGATAGCTAGACAGTTGAAATTTTCACAGATGATGTATTTCAGTTGCCGCTATAACAACAAATACTAAAAAACAGAATAAAATAAATATCTAGGGGTGCTCGATATCGATATTGATACCTAACTACAACAGGTATAGACGCTTGAAATATTCACATAATATTTAGTTATACAATAAATAAATAAATATTAGGGGACAATCTTACACAAATCGACCTAGTCCCAAACTAAGCAAAGCTTGTACTATGGGTACTAGACGACGATAAACATAGGTACTTATAAATAAATAAATACTTAAATACATAGAAAACATCCATAACTCAGGAACAAATATTCGTGTTCATCACACAAATAAATGCCCTTACCGGGATTCGAACCCAGGACCTCTTGCTTCGTAGGCAGGGTCACTACCAACTAGGCTAAAGCGGTAGTTACATATTCATTTAAAAATAAATAATTAAATTAAAATAAAACAAATATTTAAGGGGGGCTCCCATACAACAGACATGATTTATTGCCGTATTAAAGATAATGGTACCTACGTAACGGAACTCTTCGTGCGCGAGTCCGACTCGCACTTAGCCGGTTTTTTAAATTTATTTCTGTAATAAACCGAATAAATTTTTGGATTAATTATTTGTCAAACTGCATGACAGTCTTGGTGAAAATATACAGATCACTCACGTCTTAAAACGAGTTTAACTCGACATGTTTTGGGCTAATCCCTGGCCCTTCTTTCCGGAGCCACACGTCACGCGCACTCGCTCGTTTTAAGACGTGAGTGATCCGTATTTTTTCTCTATGAGTGAGTCTCACGGTAGTTTCATGTTTAAAATGCATGACAGTTTGTTGGCAGAAAAATTTCGTTCTCTGACACTTTACTCTTAATCTAAATCCAAACAAAAAAAAAACTAAATTAAAAATTATAGTTCAATTTAAAAAAACGGTTTGCATAAACCTAGTATCCGGTCGTTTAAAATGTCATATTGTTTTATGGAATTAAGTATACTATACGGAGTAGCTACTTAAATTCATTAGTGACTAATTAGTAATTGTGAGCGCATCGCGTGCGTGGACCAGCATGGCTGCCTGTTTCGTACAGTCGGTTTGGAAAAACTAAATTTGGCGAACCTTGCGTGAGGCCTATTTTCAGCAGTGGACGTCTTTCAGCTGACATGTTGATGAAGATGATGCTGTGGAGCCTGGGATTCCATTTTGTATAAGGGGCTGAGAGGATGTAGTTCCAAACTATTAATACCTACAATATTTATTGGCTTCGCGAGATAATGATAGCTCAGTACCGAATCGTCTATGTAGCAAAATGTCCAGTAACGCAAATAGACCAAAAAACGAAATGTCAGACGTCCTATTAGCCTTTTGTCTCATTAGCATAAAATCCATAACGCAGAACATCAAAATAGCAATTAGTCCGTGTAGCATAACGTCCAAACTACATATTGTCAAAAATGCTATCAGCCAAAAAAGCAAATCGTCAAATCTTATTGAAAGCAGTTAGCTGGAGTAGCAGAATAACCAAAAAGTGTGTTCGGCTTTCAAGTGGCCGGTCATATTATCAATTTAGAATCTACCTATTCAATTAAGACTATTTATATCGTGAAATACGCGACATTAAAATAAGCTGTAGTATTGTATTAGAAATTACCTATTCTATAGTAGACTCATCGAGCTATTGTTCGTTTTGAAATCTGTCTATTTAATCGTGTAATTGGAAACAATAGAAGTTTAGGTCATTTCTCACCATTATGTTATGATGTTATATATGTGTACATCACGTAATAATTATTCTAATTATATGTTCTTAGATCAATTAAGTTCTAGGCAAGACTTAAATGTTCGTACTCGATAATTATACTTGTTATTAATATTTATATTATTTATCTTGTCATTTGAGCCTTTGTTTTATGTTGTCTGTGATGTAACTTATGTAGTTTGGATAACAATGCAGATATAGTCGACTAGAAAATTCCTTTACCATCCTAAAGTTCAATGTCACTTGTATACAGTCAACCAATTCGATTCCGAGGCCAACATAAAACTTTGTCATTATGACATTTTGCGACATTCGATAAGCAATTAAGCATTGGTTATAGAAAAATCCTTTGTTGGACAATCTACTATTAATTGTAAATTTTAGCTTAATTTCAATTGATAATTTTATTTTCTTGATATTGATTTAATGTAATGATATTAATGGAATTGGACATGCACACAAATATGGGTCTTAATTATCTGAAACATTTTTTTTATTATGAGAGGGAGGCAAACGAGCAAGCGGGTCATTTGATGGAAAATGATCACCACCGCCCATAAACATCAACAGCTCAAAGAGAGTCACTGATCTGTTGTCGGCCTTTAAAAAGGAGAGGGAGTAGGGGAGAGGGAAGGGGAGAGGTATTGGGCCCCCGGCGCTCTCACTGACCGTACGAATCGCAGCAGGACCGACAACGCACTGGTATCGCGTAAAGCGCTGCGAGTGTCTATGGACAGTGGTGTTCATTTAACATCAGGTGACCCACTAGTTCGTTTGTCTGGCTTCACTAACACAAAAAAAAAGGAGTACTGCTGCTTCACGCCGGTGTCTGTGAGAGGGTGGTACTGCCCCGGACGAGCCGGCCCATTCGTGATGCAGCGGCTAGCTACAACATGGCTCTAGCTACCACTCTTAAAAATATAGTACCTGGGCGACCGAGCTCTGCTCGGGCAGAAACTCGGTACCAAGCGTTTTCCCAGAGATAAGACCAAGCTAGATCAATTTTTCATCCCCGAAAACCCCCAAATACCAAATTTCATCGAAATCGTTGGAACCGTTTCCGAGATCCTGATTGTGTACACCGGAGGGGTGGGGGGGGGGGGGGGGGGGTTGAGAGGGGGGGAGGGGATGCGGGGGGAGGGAGCGCGGGGGCATTAAAGGGGGGATGAAAATTTCATTGATTTTGCCGTAGGATGCACCGTTTTCAAGATATTTGGCAAAAACACCGGAGGGGGTGGAGGGGTGAGTCACGTTAAACTATCGTCCGTAAACCGACTTTACAGACAACCGGCTTTTCCTGTTCTGTGCTCCCAATAGGGAACGTGCACATAGACGGTGCTGCCAACTGGTGCCATAAGGGTGCCATCAATTTGAATGTTTTACCTTGATAAGTTTGTTTTACTGTCCGCATAGTGTCTCTTCTGTCGCATTAGTGCTGCCGCCTATAGTTACTGCACGTACCCTATAATACTTTATCTAACAAAAAAGTAACTTTTTCTCGCAAAAAAATAACTTTTTCTCACAAAAAAGTAACTTTTTCTCACAAAAGAAGAAACTTGACATTTTCTCATAAAAAATAAACAAAAAAAAAAAACTAAAAATCTTAAAAAAAAACGTGGTATCGAACCGAGGTCGGCTGGATCCTCGACCACCCGATTTCTAATGTGCCATTATGATCTGCTCGAAGTCGGCGAAATTTAGCTTTATATTCTAATGCAAACAAAAATAGCCGGAAAACACGAGTAAAAGCGATTTTCTGAAAATGAAACATAGCTAGATCAGTTTTTCATCCCCGAAAACCCCCACATACCAAATTTCATCGAAATCGTTGGAGCCGTTTCCGAGATCCTGATTATATATATATGTATATATATATATACATATATACAAGAATTGCTCGTTTAAAGGTATTAGATGATATTTTGTTGTTATTTCGTGATGGTTTGTATTTATTTGCTGCTGACTGTCCTTACTCTCAAAGTCTCGGCCACCTCTGCTATTGTTACAAACGGAATGTTTCGCAAGTATAATTAATTGACAACATCGTCGCAATAGCATGATGGACAGACACCTCACCAATGGACGACAATCTTACTAATAAATCTTCACGCTTTAAAACCGTTGAACCGCTCGGATAATGGGGGCGGATGCGGGGGGGGGGGTTGAGGGGGGTGCGGGGGTATTAAAGGGGGGATGAAAATTTCATTGATTTTGCTGTAGGATGCACCGTTTTCAAGATATTTGACAAAACACCGGTTCTCGTCCGATCACCGAGGTTAAGCAACGTCGGGCGCGGTCAGTACTTGGATGGGTGACCGCCTTGTTTCATTTTTGCTTCTTGACTGTTTTGTTATGATGATGTCACGTTAAACTATCGTCCGTAAACCGACTTTACAGACAGCCAGATTTTTTTCAGTCGAGATTTCATTAAATAATTTTTCGAAGTCTCAATTATGGGCCCCCCCCTATAATATTGTGGAGGCCTCGGGGCTGTGGCCTTGGATGCCCTCCCCTAAATCCGGCCTTGGTTCAGGATCATAGCAGGTGGAAACAGTAGTCTCTGTCTACCCCTTTGCTGGGGCGTGCGCGTAGGCGTGATTATAATGTATGTATGTAACATAATATATAGGATACTCTTTTCCCGGAAAATTGGATAGGGACAGCGATAAATGAATTCTTCGCAGACAGAGTCGCGGACAACAGCCAGTAGAATATTTTTTTTTTACTAGTCTCTACCCAAGATTTCACCCGCAAAAAATATTTGGTCGGGCAGTTCAATCGAGATTCTGGAATATAATTAATTTCCTAAGAAATACCCGAAAATTAAATCGTTGGTTTCATTTCGACTGATAAAGGGCTAATTGATTCAAACGCCATCCTGGGCGATATTGAAGTTATACCTAATTGGAATCGGCCTAATGTATAAAATTCATTATCACCCAGGTGGCGTTTGTATCAATTCGCCTCTTAACAGTTTCTAGATAGGGTGACTAGATCTGATTTCCGGGTTTACGGGACAACTGCAATTAAAATACGGGATAGGCCGTTTTGTTATTAAAAATCAACAATATTTTTTTTTATTACTAAAATTTGCCATAGTCAATTAGGTAAATAACCTATACAATTGATAAATTTCTCATAAATCAAAATACAATTTCTTTTTATTTTCTATGTATCTTAATGCACCGTCCCGTATTGGTTTCGCCAAATTACGGGACAATAAAAAAATCGTGAATGAAATACGGGACAACCCGTAAAAATTTTAAAACGGGACACCTGGTCACTCTATTTGTAGATAAAGATAAAAAATGTGTTACTAAATTTACATTTACCAGTTGAGTTTTTGTAGTATTACATTTCGTTCATCCCTACCCCGTGGGTGGGAATACACACACACACACACACAGACACACACACGCACACACATTCACGACTTTCGCGTTTAACTATTAACGGTTAGGATTTCGTACCAGCATGGCCAATGAATGATTTAAGGCTGTACTATAAGCTAATTAAGCGCAGTTAATCAATTAGTTCAATTACATTTCTAGGCCACCATTGAACCTTATCGTGACGTTTACGTTAGATAAGCATTATTCAAGACGAATAAAAATATTTATTTGGATAAGGTTCCATAGCTTTCCTAAGTCATAAAACTAGGAATTCTCAGTTCAGTCTACAGTGCAGTGTTTGTCTGCTATTAATAATAAAAAACCGGCCAAGTGCGAGTCGGAGTCGCGCACGAAAGGCTCCGTACAATTATCTATAAAAACAGCAAATAAACACGTTTATTGTATGGGAGCCCCCTTAAATATTTATTTTATTCTGTTTTTTGGTATTCGCTGTAGTAGCGGCAACCAAAATACATCATCTGTGAAAATTTCAACTTTCTAGCTATCACGGTCCCTGAGATACAGCCTGGTAACAGACGGACGGACAGCGAAGTCTCAGTAACAGAGTCCCGTTGATACACCTGGGTACGGAGCCCTAAAAATCGGGACTTACGAGGCTTTTCATTGCGCGGCTGAAACGCAAGCCGCGATGCCGATTGCTCTTTTCCTTGGCTGGCCATGTGCAGTAGTAACGAAAGTTGCAGCATATAGACAACTCTATTTGGGGAAACCCAAACTTCCAACGATAAACGGCCAATGACTCATTGTTGCCGATTGCCACAAGTTTCTCAACGGCTGAGATTGCCGAAATGTGGCAACGTATCGGATGCATCAATGAACACTTGGGCAATTGTTGGAGAGGCAAGTAATGTTCATGGCGAAGTAAGTGCCAATAGAATTTAAAGTACATTGGTCGTTCTCGATTATAATTTTCCGGGTTAAGAAGACTATAGATGGCACTATGGTAAAAAAAAATCAGCCAAGTGCGAGTTGGACTTGCGCATCGAGGGTTCCGTATAAAATTTTAGGTATGTCAAATTTATACCGTAAATAGCTGTAACTATAATAATCCAGTGTTAGCAGAACCCTGCTTTTAAGTAAAATGTACGCTGTGTGAGATCTTTTTATATTGGTTAATCAGCAGTTATAGGTAACGCCACCAGAGTTGAGGCCATGCACACAACCACATCTCATGTAATGACAGCGGGATTTTGACGTTGTGTTGTCGTTAAACGTCAACACAACGTCAAAATCCCGCTGTCATTACATGAGATGTGGTTGTGTGCGTGGCCTCAACTCTGGTGGCGTTACCTCTAGTCTCCTTAATATCTAATAATAATATTATAAAGAGGAAAGATTTGATTGTTTGTTTGTTTGTTTGCATTGAATTGAATAGGCTTCGAAACTACTGGACGATTTCAAAAATTCTTTTGCCGTTGGAGAGTTACATTATCACTGAGTGACATAGGCTACTTTTTTCCTACGGAAAAATTAATTTATCGCGGGCGAAGCTGCGGACGGAAGGCTAGTATAACTATAAATCCATACTAACATTATAAATGTGAAGGTGTGTTTGTTTGTTCGTTCTTCTTTCACGTCGAAACTGAGTGACGGATTGCGGTGATTTTTTGTATGGACATAGTTGAAAGGTTAGAGAGTGACATAGGCTACTTTTTACCACGGGAAAATATCTCATTCCCACGGGAAAACAGCCAGCGGGAGCGAAGCCGCGGGCATTAGCTGGTAGAATAATAAAGAAGGTTGAAGAATAAACGTAAAGAAGTTAACTTTGTGTATTTGTTCACTTATTTGTAATATTTGGAAGTAACGAAACGGATTTTTGAAAAATCTTTCACTAATTAGAAGCTGCCATTACGCTATTCCAAATTAAAAAAAACTACTTTTTATCCCGGGAAAATGCAAAATGAACTTGTGGGCAACAACAGAACTAATAAAATATAAGGCTAATATTTAATGTAAGTAGGTATAGGTAGTTACAGCAATCGGAGTATACGGAACATTGAGAGCTTCCTTCTCTTTAACAGACTTCAAAAAAGGCGGAGGTTCTCAAATCGGATGTTTTTTTGTTACACACAATTATGTTATTTATGAACTGATTTAGATTTTTTTTTGTTTGGAAGGTTATCCCGTTTGGTTCCATTTACATTTGAAGAACAAGTATGGCGAGTTTCTTGAAGTCTATTTCTTTTGTTAAAGTTATTTTCCAGGCGATTGTACATAATAAGCAGCTGACGAATGCAAGTTACGTGATATTAATGTAGAACAATGCTCATAATATGGATATGCTTAGAGATCAAACAATAAGAACTGCAAAAAACACGGAATTTTACTGTTGTAGTAAATAATTTTTTTTTAATAATAATTATACAGTTACTAGCTGACCCTGCAAACGTTGTTTTGCCTTATATCACCTAGGGGTATAAAAAATAGCCTACGACCTATTCTCAGACCTACCGAATACAGAGAAAAAAGTTTCATATAGATCGGTCAAGTCATTTCGGAGGAGTTCGGTAACAAACACCGTGACACGAGATTTTTATATATTAGATTTATCAGAATATACACAGAATATAAATACCTACTAATATAATAATATTATAATTATATCAGTAATAGAAAAATCAATGTTTATTAGAATGGCACAATAACAGAAAAACATAGATAAGTATGTTTTATTATGTGATATGATATGATATATATGTAGTCGAAATTTAATCTAAGTTGTAAACTGTCAGTCAATTGAAATTGCAAACAATGTAAACAAACCTTGTATTTAAAATGTCTTTAATTTCCATTTTCCCTCATCAAATACTGCTAAATCCGTGTGTTATTTAATCAATACTTACCACAACACTATCCTAAACCATTAAAACAATAAACAAGTGCTAGAATATGGATATTTCATTACATGGTTTATTTACATTGATCGCAATTTCAATTGACAGCGATTTTAAGCATCCATTTTATGATTTGTCACCAAATTGCATGTGTTAGTTGCCCCCGGGTGAATTGTCAAAGCGACTTTTTTGGACGTCCCAAGTCAATTAAAAAAAACCGCACAAAAAATGATTACCACACAATTTTATATACATTGTATACAATACAATACAATGAGTTTTAATATTACAAACATTGTTGACTTCAATTAAGACTGCATAAAAAATATCCAAATCTTAGAAACACTAACTGCAGTAAGTCTGTGAGGCCTGTCCCACACGCGGTTTTGTTGAATCAATTGGGCATAACTTTGTGTCCAGGTGACATTTTTCGACTAAATATATATCAAAATGAAGCTAATTACATAACGCATTCGATTATAACATTTTTATACTGAATACAATGTTATTTAAAAATAGGTTGACCATTTTGTGTTTGTCCCACCTCTAGCTACCAATATTACCTTGCGCAAATATCTGCTAATATCTCATTGATGAAGAATCATATCGCCATGTAATTTTTGTGGAAGAGTACGTTAATTGTGCTCCGGTTGTCACGTGGAGTGGACGTCCTACTACTGAGTGTTGTGTGCCTACCAAGGTGATTCTTTCTCGCGATGTATTTTGGTTCGCTTAAAAGTAATTTCCGTGGATTCCTGTTGTGCGTTAAATAATGGTTTTAATTAAATGGTTATATTTTTATTTACTAGTTTACTTAGTCCTTATTTCACAGTAAAGAGCTTATATTAATCATGTATATAGTTTAGCAGTAATCGCAAAAATACTTAATTGTCGTAATTCTCGGTGGCGTAATTTCGCTGGCATTTTTGTCCAGCGTAATTACAGATATGGCAGCGAAATTACTAACTATATTCACTACATAGCTAAAATACCATAAACATGACTTATCTCGCAAAACGCAAAAGTACACCTCGACGTTTCGACCACATTACAGTGGCCGTGGTCACGAGTAGACCTCTAGTCTGTCTACTCGTGACCACGGCCACCTTAATGTAGTCGAAACGTCGAGATAAATATTATTCGTGTGTTTTGCGTGATAAGTCTTGTTTGTGGTATTTTAGCTATGAGTGAAAATCACGAAAGTTTAAAATATTATATATTCACTACGATTCAATCTGACGGTAGTTTCATGTTAAAAAATAGGTACTAATAACTAGATGTTACCCGCTGCGTCGTTTGCATAATGTACCTATACTTATATAGGTACAGATAGACATCCTCATTACCTATTAGCACAAAATAATGCTATCAATGAGCGATTGCTACCTGAAATGACCATACCTAATTTAAGAACATGTTTAAAACGAACATGCGTTTCTCAAGCCAATGTTTCTCAGCTAAATAGCATGCTTGTTTTAAGGATGCTTTATACTAGCATGTCTATCCGTATCTAAAGCATTTTAAGGAAGCAATTAAACCTGCAAGCATACTAGCAAGTAAGCAAACAATCAGCATGCAAGCAAGCATACTAGCAACGATGTTGATTATGATATTTTATAATATATTAATCAATACATTCAAAATGAGTCTTTAGAATTTTCTACTAGTTTATTTTTATTTGTGAAGGCAAATGCACACTTTTTTATGTAATATTTCTAACGTTTTGACAACGAATTTTTCCTAAGAAAAACTTAAACAATTAGTTTAAAACTTTAATTTATTGTTTTATTAATCTAACTATACACGAATATGTACACCTACATGAATTTAATTATAGTTACATACATAAATCATAGTAATGGTTTATAATTTTGAACTTATTTCCTATGTAATTAATAAAGACGTAATTTCGCTGTCACTATCGTAATTTCGGTGGTGCCTTTTTTTTCAATGTTGAATAACTACTAAATTATTGACTTTATATTGGGGCCTTTTGTAGCATTGAAATCCTAATCCAAAGGAGTATCTCAACGAGTGATCAATTTCACCAAAAGTAAAAAAAAAAAAATTGCCCAGCGAAATTACGTAAAAAAATTATTTCAAAAATTCACCCCCCAAATATGGCTCTGAGGCGCAAGCCACACAGAAGAGACGTGGGACGGGGGCGCGTCGTAGTCGCGGCGCTCTTTGAGTCAGTTTTCATACTAAATAGCGTTCCGATCCAAAGCGGACCGAAGAGACGGGGCGGAGACGCAGCCTGCGAACAAACGACGCGGAATGCGACGCGCCCCCGTCCCACGTCTCTTCTGTGTGACTCGCGCCTGAGAGTTGTAGGTAGATCTTTTAAATGTATCTTTTATTTTTTCAACTCCCCTGGCTCTTCTATCTAGAAAAAAAATAATATTTAAAAATAGAATCGACAACAAATCGACTTATAGAGGAGAACCGCCGGATATCTGAAGATGTTGAATAAAAGCATACGAAATCATGTTTACGCAAGTTTAAATGAAAACGCTTCGCTCGTGTTTTGCGCTTGCTCGGTCAAAAACAATTTTAGTAATATGACAAATATGACAATTGAGTTGATAAATATCAAACTCCAATATGTCTACAATAAATGCCATGGAGATATGATCCTTATTCTGATCACAATAAGGATCACATCTCCATGTAATTTATTGCGGACATATTGGAGTTTGACATTTATCAACAAATTAGCATACGCTTATCGGTAAGACTACGTATATTACGCTTCCACATAATATACAGGGGGTGGATTATATTCAAATGTCTTGTCACATTACTAAGGACTTGAAGAACAATGTCAAGTAAACATGCCATTGTTTGTTCTGTTCAAGTGGTGGACACTTTTGACATTGACAAGCAATTAAGGTCGGCCCATTGACCAAGGTTTTACTTGAAAACAATATATTTTTTTTTTGTCGTTGCCATGTGTTAAAAACTTTTCTGAGGCTAAAGTGGATGTTTTTATTCATAGAAAAATATTTTTCCAATTTTTTTCTAGGGAGTTTTTTCTAAGAGGTCTTCTTTCCGAATGCGAATATGATATTCCACAGATACGAATATGTGTTAATGAATTGTGTTCATAAACTGATATTCGAAGAATACGAATTGATATTCGATAAATACGAATTTGCGTTCAACGAATACGAATATGCGTTAATGAATTGATATTCAACGAACACGAATATTCGTTCTTGAGTTGATATTCGACGAATAAGAACTTATATTAATTACTCGTATTCGTTGCATAACAATTACTATTCTTCTTATTATTAGTTCTGTGGTATATCCCTTCTACATCTGGTGATATCCGGCCTCTCATCAACTTCCTTGTAAACTTGTAAATTAATTATGTACTTATAAAACACGGTCAAGTATCTTTACCCATGTCACGTATTTCTTATGAACCAACCAATTCGATTAGCAACCCGCTAGGACCGTTCCACAGTAAAGCAAAATGATGTCTTATTTGCCAAACACAACGAAACCTTGCTGGGACAAGGTTCTAGATGGCTCAGGAATTAAACTGGTTGTGCTGTACCTATTTGTACATGTATTTACTTTTGAGGAACTGGGCAAACTTTCAAGCGATGCGTTTTGAAGGTAGAATCGGAAAACCTTTAACTGTAGGCTAATTTAAATAAATAAAACACTACTTTTTTTAACACTAGGTAGTAAGTACTTTCCTTTGTACACTGACCCCTACGGACGCTGTCCGAAATAAAATGTTTATTATTATATTATTATTAATATTAATAATCAATAAGCGCATAAAACAAGCACATGAAAATACAGGGTACTTTTTTAATAAGTGCACAAATTTTAATACGAGTATGTGATATAGTGTCGTTACAATAACAAATTTCGGTATTTTTCGTTATAATATTTATTACTTATTTTTTTTATTTTTCATAGTAACTCGACCAATTTATTGGATGAATGAACAACAACCCAAATTTCAAAAAGTAAAAAAAAAAATTCTTGAACAGATAATCGTGATCTATTAACGATACTGAATCACGTATCAAAATTTGTGCACTGATTAAAAAAATTACCCTGTTTAAGTAAGCAATAGGCGGCCTTATCTCTATGGAGCGATTTCTTCCAGGCAACTTTTTTATATTTATTTGTTTGACGGGTAAAATTGCCATAGTTTTTTTGGCAGTTAGTTACTTAATGTTACTTGGCATCGACTAAAACCAACGATGACGGTAACAGAGTAGAGTTAACATAGGTACCTGATATTATGTCTGTTTGTTTGTACTTTGTATGTTAGCGGCCTTCTTGAAAATAGACGAATTAAGTGTTGATCAAACAATTGTACTCACGTAAAGCAGTGAAGCACGGCAAAGTGTCACGACATTATAATTCGTTCCATATAGTATAGTAGTGCCTGGGGGACCGAGCTCCGCTCGGGCTGAAACTCGGTACCGAGCGTTTTCCCAGAGATAAGACCAAGCTAGAGTTTTTCGGAATTTAAATAATAAATAAATAAATATAGACGACCAGATGGCCTAGTGGTTAGAGAACCTGACTACGAAGCTTGAGGTCCCGGGTTCAATTCCCGTGTCGGGGCAGATATTTGTATGAAAAATACGAATGTTTGTTCTCGGGTCTTGGGTGTTTAATATGTATTTAAGTATGTATCTATCTATATAAGTATGTTTATTCGTTGCCTAGTACCCATAACACAAGCTTTACTTAGCTTACTTTGGGACTAGGTCAATTGGTGTGAATTGTCCCGTGATATTTATTATTTATTATTTATTTATTTATTAGGGGGACAATCTTACACAAATCGACCTACTTCCAAACTAAGCAAAGCTTGTACTATGGGTACTAGACGACGATAAACATGCTTATATTGATAAATAAATACTTCAATACATAGAAAACATCCATAACTCAGGAACAAATATTCGTGCTCAAATGTGCGAAATTACATTTGTAATTTACCATGAGCTTTACGGTGAAGGAAAACATCGTGAGGAAACCTCCAAATACCTAAGAAGAAATTCAATGGTCTGTGTGAAGTTCCCAATCCGCACTGGGCCCGCGTGGGAACTACGGCCCTAAGCCTACTCATTCTGAGAGGAGGCCTGTGCCTTGCAGTGGACCGTATATAGGCGGGGATGATAGGAAGTTCGGCCGCTAGAGGATAACTATTTCAAATTATTTTTTCAATGCCATCGATCAATTTAAATAGTTAGTCATAATTAGTCACAAATTAAAACAGGTAGCACTGAAATTAATTAGAAACGTATTATTAGAATAATTGGATTAGTAATGGATGGGATTTTACATCTATAACACCTTGCCGTGCTTATTGATTTAGCCCCGCTTCCCGTCAGCCAGGTCTGTGGTTTTGTCATTCCTCATCATCACCATTTCAGCCGAAAGACGTCCACTGCTGAACATAGGCCTCCCCCAAGGCTCGCCAAACAGATCGGCCCTGCGCCATCCGCATCCAACGCGTTCCTGCAACCTTAACCAGGTCGTCGCCCCATCTTGTCTACCTACACTGCGTCTCCCGGTCCGCGGACGCCACTCGAGAACCTTTCGGCTCCATCGGCCGTTAACTCTACGAGCGATGTGCTCTGCCAACTGCCACTTAAGTCTGGCGATTCATCGAGCTATGTCCGTGACTAGATCTTGCGCGGATTTCTTCATTTCTAATGCGATCCCGCAGAGAAACCCCAAGCATTAGCCCTCTCCATCGCACTCTGAGTGACTTTGAGCTTTCTTATGAGGCCCATCGTTAGCGGCCACGTCTCAGTGCCATAAGTGTGGTTCTGTGCTTGAGTATTATAGGAGAAGCAATAGACAAGTTTTTAGGGTGGTTCAAATACCTACTTGAAAATGTCAATCGGCTCTCCTACTATTATTTACACTGCACTTACGCCTTTTATTCTCCCGCGCTTGCTCAGAACACGATTCTACCATTACAGGGTGTAACATTTAGATCGGTCAGTATGGAAAAGTCTGAAACTATAAGAATGTTGAATTGAAAAAAAATGGTAGTCATTTCGAACACCTACTAAAATAAATAAAAGGATATGAAAACAATGCATTTTATTAATTTTAAACATCATGTTTTGTAGTTAGAAATAGTGTTAGTTTTATTCTTCAAAACGTCCGGATTCGATTCCCGAGCTGAGTAAAAGTTTTTTTAAAATGTATGAATGCAGTTTTTCTTGTTATTTAAATCAATGACATGGTTCCTAAGAACAGATCTTCGTATGTCTTATAGTTTCAGACCCCCATACTGATCCATCTAAATGTTACACCCTGTATTTTGTATGGCAATTTCTGCTAGTTTTGACGTCACTTCTACGCCAACTCAATCGACTACCTATTTGCAATATACCACGTGTCAAAGTCTACTACTATCTGTAATAATGTATATAACGTACGTCAAATACAAATTAACGCAGAAGACACTGGCTGTGTCAATTGGTAGAGTAAAGAACCACGTTCCTCTAAAACAATCTTAGTTTGGGAAGTGTTAACACACATGTTAATTCAATTATCATAGAGACAGATCCGTTTTAAATCATTTTTGGGGTTCTTCATGAAAACAATCGCACATCTAAACTGAATAATTTACAGGCCTTAAACTACGAAATTCGATTTTCGAACTTTGTACTGTGCTTTTCCGTTCACGCTAATACTATTTAACAGAAGATTGAAAGGGACGAAACGATACGATTTCCCTTGGTACCGTAAACTTGAGGTATTTTAATTTGTAAATAAATTATCGGTCTTTTGACCCATTCGATACTTCTAATACATTCGGTCTTTTCTACTTCGGTATACATACATACCCTTACATACCACAAAATCTCTGTTTACAAGCATGTTGGCTTCATGCATGACGACAACGATTTTGTTTCGGTGAAATTCCCGTTCAAATGCCAGATCTAAATTTTCGCGCGTAGGAAACTGTGGGTAAATACGAGTATCGAATATATTAAATAATCCATTAGGTGTACCTGTTTTACACACATAACATTTATATTGACAGTAAGGAACTAATTGGTTATACATGTTTATGTTTGTTTTGAGTAATGTTATTAGCGAACAATACAATTATAAAGATATCAGCTGTTCGCATAAAACAACACTATAACTTTAATGTGAAAACTAAACATAAAATTACAATAAAGAGCATGAACAAAATTATTAACACATAAAAAATATACACCGGCTACTAGCCTGACTATTTAAAACATAGATTCCTTAGTTAATTTTGAAGCCAAAACTGTATGTACATAGTATAAAGTCCTAGGCTTACATTTAATTTGGGATAATAATAATTATATATTTTTGTTTATTTTGAAAAAAATATTGAAATTGACATGACACAGACATGACATGACATTGACATGTTACTAAGCTACTGCGCAGACGTACAACAAAACGTAGACAGCAAGGTAAAAACGTTGTATTTCATTAGTATGGATTAGTATAGTCGGGGTAAGAAAAGGTTCGTCACTTTTCGACCTTAACTCGTTGACATAGAGTCGAAAAGTGACGAACCTTTTCTTACCCCGACTATACTTAATTGATTCCTTTCTGTAGCGAAAGTACCCATAATAGTTTGTATGACTAACTTTCGTTACACTAGGATCGCCAATAGCCATCGTGATTTTGTTTTCATTGGGCCCTTGGTTGTGTGCGTTTTTTTGGGCGCGACCAAATTAATGTAGTAGTGTATTTAAGTTTCGTTTATCTATCATCATCCCAGCCTATACAGGGTGTAACATTTAGATCGGTCAGTATGGGAAAGTCTGAAACTACAAGACATAAGACGGAGATCTGTTCTTAGGAACCATGTCATTGATTTTAGTAACAAGAAAAACTGCGCCCATATATTTAAAAACACTTTTACTCAGCTCGGGAATCGAATCCGGACGTTTTGAAGAATAAAACTATTAACTAACACTATTTCTAACTACGAAACATGATGTCTAAAATTAATAAAATGCATTGTTTTCATATCCTTTCATTTATTTTAGTAGGTGTTCGAAATTACTACAATTTTTTTTTCAATTCAACATTCTTATAGTTTCAGATTTTTCCATACTGACCGATCTAAATGTTACACCCTGTATACGTCACACTGCAGGGCACAGGCTTATTACTTACTTACTTACTCTTCGCAGCTGTATGCAGGTCTCCTCACTCACTCAGGTTTATAGACTTTCTCTGAATTATGTTGTGGCAATAAATGATCTTCTGTCTTCTGCCTATGGATAAGTACAGAAGCCTACCTTTCTCGCAGCACAGGGTCCAGTCCAACAGTAGGCTCATCCAAGATCAGTAGTTCCGGCTCGTGCACCAATGCGGCTGCCAGCGACACCCGTCTCTGCTGTCCTCCCGACATAGACTTGATGAGCCTGTTCGCCTCAGGAAGGTCGAGGAGGTTGCTGAGGAAATCAAAACGTTCGCTCAACTTCTTCATCTCCATGCCGTAGATACGGCCGAAGTAGTACACTGCGTCGCGGACGGTGAATTCGCCGACGAGGGCAATGTCCTGTAAAAGACAGTAGGTACACGTAAAAACTTTAGAAAAGACTTACTTACACTCAATAAAGTTTTATTTAGCTATACAACTCGTCTAGGTACCGTTAATTTCGAAATCTGTCTATTTAATCATGCAATTGGAAACAATGGACGTTTAGGTCAGTATTACCATTATGAAGTTATTGTACGTCACGGAATAATTGTTCTAATTACGTTCTCCTAGGCTCTACAAGACTTAAGTTAGTAAGATATAGACAGTAATTATACCTATCAGTGATATATAAATTAACGACAGCTTGTCATGTTAGAGCCTGGACCAGTGCAGTGGACTCCCGTTGGATTGGAAATTAAAATTAACTCGTTTGTATTCACCGGACTATATTTCACAATACCAAAGGGCCTTACCCCAGTGTTGCAAAAGTGAAAATTTAAAAATCGTTAAATTATCCAGCTAAAAATCGGGAGAATTCGGGAGATTTTAGTCAAAAGTAAAACAAATATTGTATAAATTGTATTTATACACAATATAATTTATTTGTAATAAATTGTATTTATACACTAACAACAAACAAACTATTAAATTATTAAAATATATATAGACGTAAGTTTAGTGATTACTAATTATTTATGTTCATACCACTTCTTTTCTATTATTGATTCAGTGGAAAGTTTGGTTACGCTGTTTAGTTTTCATTAAATTAATCAATGAAAATATTCAGTATGAAACGAAGTTCAAATTTCGTATTTCGAAGTAGCCTGCCTGATTTTTAGGGAATTTCCCGCATACACCCACCAAAGAATAATGAACTGTATTTTAGGGGTTTAGATAATTTTTAATGTATTTTGTGGGTACTACATTATTGAAAGGCCGTAAGTGAAGTTTTTGGGAATCCCCGTGCATTGTTTTAATGATACCAGGTTACCTTTGGCGTTGTCCACTTAAAAATACTGTTTTAATTGTCACTTTATTTCAAAATATAGAAAATCGGGAGACGGGGTCCCTAAATCGGGATATCGGGAGGGAAGAACCGAAATCGGTAGATCTCCCGATAAATCGGTAACTTTTGCACACTGCTTACCACGAAGTTTAAAGATAAATACTTTAGCATCAAATAGAGCGTACTATGCATGCAGCGTCCGAAAGGGAAGAGAGGAGACGGAAGCGAAGGAAGCCAAATTAAAAAATAAACAAATTTTGACAGATATTCTACAAATGACACAAGTCATTTGAGATACTAATTTAAACGTTTAGTCATGCTTATGATCCTATATAATATTTCCAACATGTCATTCTTGCCTCTGTTTTACGACGAGTGTAAACATTTTTTTAAAAGCTTTTATTTACCTAAGTACATCGTTTTACATCGTTCGTATGTTTGTTAGTACGAGTACGTAAGTTCATAAATAATATTCTCGAGACTTATCACGAACTTTATATTGTTAAAATTACATCGACAGTTCCAAAATAGCGAAAAATATTATTTATGCCTTATGTATCTATATGACTCTTATGAGTGAGAGTTGCGAAAGTTAAAAACATTGTATGTAAGTGAACTGAAGCAATTACTTTGCTCACCCGCGACCTTAATCTGGTCCTTAATATAGGTTAGGTCGCGAGTGAGCAAAGTAATTGTTTCAGTCCATTGATATGGACCTAATCAAAGTAACGCCTGATTCAATAAATTATATGTTAATTTGGGTGTCCCGTATTTCAGACACGAATTTTTCATTGTCCCGTAACTTTATGATACAATTGCATTTAATCATAAAAACCGGCCAAGAGCGTGTTGGACACGCCCAAGATAGGGTTCCGTAGCAGGTACGAAAAAATCTTTGCATACTTTATTAATGTGGTTGTTTTGGTCCCAACTCCCACCGCGCGCAGAATTTCAACGTCGGCGGTACAGCGCCATCTGTCGGCGAATTGGGTAACTAGTCTACTAGAACTAGTATGTATGTTGATGGTTTTTCAGATGTAATTCTTTATTATATGAACCGATTTCAATTTTATTTTTTTTATTTGTAAGAAGATACTGTTAGCGTGATCTTATAGGTACTTAAAGAAAAAAAATGCTTGCAATGGCGGTTAAATTACAATCTTAATTTAGAAATATTTTTTTACAAAAACTTAAAAACTTCTCAACTGATTAAGTTGAAAATAATTTTCCTAGAAAGTTTTTATTAAGTTTAACTTACGTGATTTTTTCATATTTTTTAGACTTGCTGTTCAAAAGTTAGAGGGGGGGGGGACACATTATTTTGAACTTTCGGAGTGAATATCTCCGAAAATATTCACTTTATCAAAAAATGGTTTTAGCAAACCCCTATTTATTTTTAAATACCTATTCAATGATACCTAACACTTTAGGGTTAGTCGAAAAAAAAAATCACCCCCACTTTACGTCTATGAGAGGTACCTTAAAATTTTTTTTTTTTAGGTTTGTTTATATAATCACTTTGTCGGCGTGACTGATATATATATTCATGCCAAATTACAGCTTTCTAGTACTAACAGTCTCTGAGCATAGCCGCGGACGGACAGACAGACAGACAGACAGACGGACAGACATGGCGAAACTATAAGGGTTCCTAGTTGACTACGGAACCCTAAAAAACCTATTCGAACAATATTTATTTTCTCGCACATTACTATTACAAACTAGGTATTTTAAATATTTATTAGTTATTGTTTTATAAAAACTTTCTTAATAAATTTAGCATTGTATACATAGTTTATTTAATTCATTGTGCCAAAAGTAACAAAAAAATATTGATTTTTAATTAAATTTTAACCTCGAATCCCGTATTTTCAGTTTTTTAGGGACGACTGGGTTAAAAATATGTCATTCTATTTAGTCCGTCAGTTAGATTATGGGAAAATATGGGACACGTATTTTTTGGTTTATCAAATTATTAAAAAACAACAAAGATATAGATCATCAAACTTCCGGAGTGGGGGCTTGTGACGTCACTGTTAGGTAAAAATTGTACCATATAGTGACGTCACTCGAAACTTCTAAGCACTGTATCCTCGTCATTTTTTGTTTGTCAAACAAAAGAAAAAATACGTGTACAATATTTTTTAATAATCTATCTGACGGACTAAACAGTTTTTTTTTAGTCGTCTAGCCTATTGTCCCGTAAAACCGGAAATCAGATCTGGTTACCCTAATGTACTCTGACGAGCAAAAATAAAGGGTCGCTTACAAAAATTACGATAACTACAAAACCCGCTGTGATAGCTTCTTAGAGTAAAATGAGTTCAGTAAAGAGTTTTATTCTCAATTAAACTTTTTCTTCTTAAGAATAAAACTCTTTACTAAACTCATTTTACTCGAAGAAGCTATCACAGAGAGGGTTTTGTAGTTATCGTCATTTTTGTAACCGACCCTTTATTTTTGCTCGTTAGTGTAGTTATGGTTTTAAAATTTGCAATTCATTCTTCCACCACTTTGTGGTATCCGATTGAGCTGAAACTTGGTATACTTGTGTAAGGTGACAATAAAATAATCTAAAAAAAAAAAAAAAAAATATTAGGGGACAATCTTACACAAATCGACCTAGTTCCCAAACTAAGCAAAGCTTGTACTATGGGTACTAGACGACGATAAACATACTTATATAGATAAATAAATACTTAAATACATAGAAAACATCCATAACTCAGGAACAAATATTCGTGTGCTCATCACACAAATAAATGCCCTTACCGGGATTTGAACCCAGGACCTCTTGCTTCGTAGGCAGGGTCACTACCAACTAGGCTAAAGCGGTCGTTAAACGTTGAAACGGTGAAACGTTGGTGGTTCAGCCAAGAGCGTCTCCGCAGGACGGAACTCTTCAACGGTTAATGCCACCGACTTGAAACTTGGTGTGGTTATGTAGTTTTGATGACAACGCAAGGAAAGTCAACAAAAATAACAGTCAGCAAAAAAAAAATAACGAAGTACAAAACTTTTTTCAACAAAATCTTATTTATTTATTTCTATTTAATCGTGTGATTGGAAACAATAGACGTTTAAGTCAGTTTCTCAACATTATAAAACTGTTTGTACATCACGGAACAATTAGTCTAATTGTATTCTTGAAGATCAATTACGTTCTAGACAAGGCTTAAGATAGTATGTTTTTACTCAATAAACTGTCAGTGATATTTATATTAATGGAAACTCGTCATTTGCGCCTTTGTTTTACGACGAGTAGGTAAATATTATTTTTATAATACAAATACATTATTAAAATGACAATGGCTTCCATTATTTAGATTAATAATCATCTTGGTCTCGGGGGGAAAAAAAGGGGTGTTATAAGTTTGACCACTATATGTGTGTGTGTCTGTATGTCTATCTGTGGCATCATAGGTCTTAAACTGGTGAACCGATTTGGATGAGATTTTTTTATTTGAAAGCAGGTTTCTTGGCGTAGGTTCTTAGATATGTATCATCAAAATCGGTTCAGCCATTTCAAAGTTATCAGCTCTTTTGTTAGCTGCGGAAGGAATCTTCGACGCAAAATGGGCATTTACTTTATTTTCAAACATGCTAATTGCGTTGGAGGATTTTAAATTTTTTAATTTATATTTATCTCATCACTAGCCTTCCGTCCGCAGCTTCGCCCGCGATAAATTAATTTTCCCGTAGAAAAAGGTATTTCCCGCGGGAAAAAGTAGCCTATGTCACTCAGTGATAATGTAGCTTTCTAACGGCAAAAGAATTTTTTAAATCGGTCCAGTAGTTTCGGAGCCTATTCAATGCAAACAAACAAACAAATCTTTCCTCTTTATAATAGTAGTATAGATTATTAGTATATCTGGCAACCAAGAGACGGCAAAAGAGGTAGGGGTCGTCAAGTCAGGAGATGGGAAGATGACTTGAAACAGACAGCGGGACCATTCTGGCTCAGAGTAGCAAGGGACAGAACCCATTGGAAGGAATTGGAGGAGGCCTATGCCAAAAGGAATAAAAGGCTATTATTATTATTATTATTATGTTGGTACGGGTTTCTGATCACGGGCCCATGGGGACCTGGTCATTTGAAAGGCATTCATGGGGCCGAAGCCAACATGAAGAGGCCTTTGGTACCATATAATATAAATGAGATGGGCGCAACTACGGAGGTCTATCCCCTAATACACCATGAAGATGTGCTAGCGGACAGTCCTCCACAGTTGCCAAACTATTGCAAGGTAGGAAGCGACATGGAATTGGCTATGGGGTTGGGATGTTGTGGACAGGATTACCGGGCTATGGAGTGAGATAACGGACACCTACCATTTCAATATCTCATAAACTGAACTTTTGGTAGGCGGTGACTCGCCATTCACTAAATGGGCCCCTCAAACTATTGCGCGCTCGGGGCAACGAGGCGGCAACATTGGTGTGAACGGCTAAGGATGGAGAGGTGTCCCTGGACTTTAAACTTGAAAATGCCAACTCGCCACTTACGGCCAAACACATCCATCCTTATTATTATTATTATTGTTGGTACGGATTTCCGATCACGGGCCCAAGGCATTATTATTATTATTATTAGTATAGAAGTATAGATATAGATTACCTGAGGCATGTATCCCACCCGTGGCCCGGGTACCCCGCTCCCCTTCTCCCCAGGCCGTCCCCCCAGTACCCATACATCCCCGCTGTTCAGTTGACGTCTTCCTACAATGCTGGACAGCAGTGTGGTCTTGCCACATCCCGAAGGACCGAGGAGGCCGTATCTGCGAAGGAAAAATAGTAAATGCGGATTAAGTATTCGCAATAGTTCCTTTGGCTGTTCCAGACTGTTCCTTAAAAGGAACTATTGCGTTTTTTCGCTTAGTTCCTTCACAACAGATGAAGGAAGAACTGCGTTTATATTTTCGCTTTTGTTCCTTGTCGCAGTAGCACTTTCAGTTCTAGCAAAGGAACAACGGCGAAAAAAAAAGCAGTTCTTCCTCCAACCCCTGTGAAGGAACTAGTGCGAAAAAAGCAATAGTTCCTTTGAAGGAACAGTCAAAGGAACTACCGCGAATAATCCGTAAATGCATGGTGTTATTGCGCAGTGGTTTTTATTTTGTGGCTACACCTTCGTGAGACTGTTGTTGGATCTTTGGATTCGTGTATAGTCGGCCAAGTAAGTGATTTACCATTTTTAGGGTTCTGTACCCAAAGGGTAAAAACGGGACCCTATTACTGAGACTCCGCTGTCCGTCCAACTGTTCGTCTGTCACCAAGCTGTATCTCATGAACCGTGATAGCTAGACAGTTGAAAATAGCCTTTGATGTTTTAAGCCGATCGACTGATATTGAATCTTGGTAAAGGAATTACTTGGTCGACTATACTTAACATAGTAAAGTTACTCGCGCCTTTTCATCGTGATGTAAAAGCTGTTTTATATCCAATCGTTTTAATCATAAAAGGCATTTGCAATCCAATAGCCAATTTAAAAGGTCAATATCATCCCAAAGCGGCTCGAATTCCTTCCGCTAAGGGCAGACTTGAACATGACCGTTGTGTTGCATAATGCGTCTGCGCAGGTAAACCTTGCCTCGCAGGGGCAAAGCGTTACCGTAATACATAACCTACAGCACTTTATACAGGGTTATTTTTAATTCACTGACATCCTCTTAACCCTGAATTCCTATCACTCAAACAAGTGTTTTTTGTTTTACGACTTTTTAAAATGAAGCTTTTTTTCCCATACAAATACACAGAGTATCGTAAAAATAAGAGGAAATCTCAAATTTTCAAAACTTTATTACTTTTTTTTTTTTTTTTTTTTTTTTTTTTTTTTATGTTAGAGAGGTCTGACAAACGAACTAGTGGGTCACCTGATGTTAAATGAACACCACTGTCCATAGACACCCGCAGCGCTTTACGCGATGCCAGTGCGTTGTCAGCCCTAAGGAAAAAGGAGAGGGAATAGGGGAGGGGGAGAGGTATTGGGCCCCCGGCGCTCTCACTGACCGTACGAAACGCAGCAGGGAGTACTGCTGCTTCACGCCGGTGTTCTGTGAGAGGGTGGTACTACCCCGGACGAGCCGGCCCATTCGTGATGCAGCGGCTAGCTACAACATGGCTCTACCACTACTAAAATACTACTCCAAAAATATTAAGTTATGACAAAAGCCGTAAAACAAAAAACATTTGTTTAAGTGGTAGGAGTTTAGGGTTATAAGGATGCTAGTGAATTACAAATAACCCTGTATAGATACATATACATCATCATTTACAATTCATCTCAGCTTATATACGTCTCACTATAGGGTACAGGCCTTTCAGAATGAGAGGGCTTGGACTGTAGTTCCCAGTCAGGCCCAGTGTGGATTGGGAAGTTCACACACATCATTAAATTTCGAATTTGTGATAGACTAAGTGCGAAGGAGGGGTAAATACACAAAAGGTCGAAGTGATCTTAATCATCATCATCATCATCTGCCTATGCTCGTCCACTGCTGGACATAGGCATCTCCCTTGGCACGCCACTGAACACGATTCTCGGCCATTCTCAACCAGCGCTTGACAGCTGCCTTGCGAAGATCATCGCTCCACCGAGTCTCCACTCAAGAACTCGTCTACCCCAACGTTTATCGGTTCTTCGGGTTGTATGGCTGGCTCATTGCCACTTCAGTGTGCTAACACCAAGAGAAGATAAGATAAGAAATTTATTTGAATTCTCCACCACCAAGTACAATGTAGGAACCGAAATATTACAATAAAATTGTAATTGGGAGACTTGAATGGGGGAGTCTGGTGCCCGAACTAGGGAGATCCTGTGTGTCAGGTCACCAGGTCTCCTGCCCTCAGATGTCCGCAACTACTAAGTTACAATTTAAAAATAAAGAAAACAATTTGCGTTACAAATTAAATTAAGAATAGAATATAGATTTTAACCACGTTCATAGGGGTGTGTGTGTGTGTGTGTGTGTGTGTGTGTGCGTGCGTGCGTGCGTGCGTGTGTGTGTGTGTGTGTGTTTGTGTGTGTGAGCGTGTGTATGTGCGTACGTTTGTGATGGGCAGATCCTCGCCAAGTTTCCAAAATGGCCTTGCATACTCACATGATGCCTCTCTCCACAGTCATGCTGAAGTTGCTGAGGACGCATTTGTAGTCAGCTTTGCCTTCTGTCCCGTAGTATTTGTAGGCGTGTGACACCTTCACCGCTAAATCCCGACCCGCCATCTTGTGTGGACTCACTGACGCATTCTTGTATTACCTGTGAATAAAGAAAAAATAAGCTTATTATAGTGACCTTGATCGCTATGAGTCCTTTGCGTACGTAGCCAAATCGTCCCGTCATCTTTTCTTGCTCGTAAACTTTGTATTAATGGTGAATGTGGGCTGAGTAATATAACTTTTAATGCTCTGTTGCTTGTCGTCAAATGTTCGTCTAGGACCAAAGTAATCAGTTACAAACAGCCAAAGTTTTATTTTTTAATACGTGATTTCTATATTTTATCAGGACACAGAAAATCTGCTTGTAACTGTAACTTGAGTATGTTGGCAACACAAAGAACTACAGCAATCATTATCATTAACATAAATCACTATGACATAAATTCACATTAATATTTTAGATTTTAAGTACCTATCTTAATATCAATCTCATGCAACCTAGCTTCACGTTATGCTGGGGTTGGCATCCTGGTGTCTGTCATGCTAATGCTCAAAAATTTACATCCTAAAGTGACCCTTTGTGCTAAGAGCTTAATACTAATAATTATAGAAGTTACTGTGCTAATGTTGAGCGCTTGGGCGTCTGCCTTGCATGGCTTGAAGCTTACTTTGTTATTTTTGTCCTATAGTTTAGTTTATTATTACTACTATTTTTTCTAAGCTAATGCTTGCTGTTACATTGTCCAAGTACCTACATGTTTGTTTTAAGACATTAATTTTGGACGAACTCAAGCCCCTAAGGCACGGGTCCAAACCTAGTTTAGGGGTCGAAAGCTCGACCACTTATTTAAGACTTTGTTTGTACAAACTTAAGCCTATGTTACTTGTAACACTTGTCTTTGTGTACAATAAACATTTTTATTATTATTTTTTTTATTATATTTGAATAAAAATAAATCGCCAAATGTGTTTGTAACCGCAAAACTCGAGAGCTACTGCTTCAAATTGGATAATTCTTTTTTGATGTGTTCGTAATTGTCAAGACAAGGTTTATTTATGAAAAAAAAACTTCTGCGAAGGCGAAGCCGCGGGCATCAGCACCTATACATTAATAAAACTAGGCAAATGACCTATGTACTTATAGAAAAAGTAATGTATTAAAAATAAAATATAGTAAATTAACGTATATTTGCATTGTTGCTGTTTAATTTCCCCGCAATCGAAGTGAAGACCAGAGTGTATAACGTTTCAATTTTACCCTCACCTTAATTATCAATCCTCGCCTGCGGCTCGGGTGGATTTAAAAATCACTTTTCATACATTCTGCTATTTTTGTCACTCTAGAGTATCAAAGTAACTAATCCAATCAATATCAATTACTCTTTATTTATTATACATATTATTTTTTTGTGTATGTTTTTTTGTGTTTAGTTTTAAATGGGTGTACACACACACACACACACACACACACACACACACACACACACACACACACACACACACACACACACACACACACACACACACACACACACACACACACACACACACACACACACACACACACACACACACACACACACACACACACACACACACACACACACAAATGGGTTTCACTGAAAAACAGCGTTGTGGCTTGCCACAACATTATGCTGAGTGGGGCCTAATTTATACTATTCGATATTTTTTATTTGTAAATTTCCTGTCAAAAGTATTTTGTTTTCTGTGTTTGTATCGAATATGTGTAAATAAACATATCTCTCTCCTCTCTCTCTCTATTTATTTATTTAATTGCATAACCCTGCAAGGGTTTTATATCGGAACGTTTGATTAGCGACGGAGTTATTATATTAACTTCCAAGAAAAGCCAAGTGACTAAACCTCTAGTAACTAAACAGACTTCTAATGCATGAATGCATCATTGGTTTTCCAGCATCGAAGAGCAAATATGAACAGTCATACAATTATTTGCTCGTTAACATTTGCATAATCAATTTCTTGTTCTTGGCATAAAGTGTGTTAATAACGGTAAAGATAGAGCTGGGACGTTATGCGTTTTCGTTGAAACGTAACGTTTCTTTTTATCTTGTTGGAGGCCTAACTACTAGGCCTATGTTCAGCAGTGGACGTCTTTCGGCTGAAATGATGAATGATGATGTTGACAAAACAGAGGTCGTATTGTCTAACACGCGGGTGCTCACGATCGCATCCGCCATCTCTTTCTACCCTCAGCCCTCACCATGTGACAGCATGAAGGTGGTGAAAATGATTTCGAATCAGAGTGCGTAGACAATTAGGCCTTAATTACTTTGCTACGGCTCGGTTTCGTTTTAAAAGGAAACGATAATTTGGCTCATTTGATACCTATTGACACTGTACAGAAAAAAGGAGCAGTATAACGTCTCGGCAGCGTCCTTGATATAATTACCTGGGCCAATCAACTTTTAAACCGACTATAATCTGTCCGCGACATTTTTCAAACAATTGCAGATTTTTGTAAGTAAACATGTTTTTTATGTAATTTAATAGATGAATAGCATGAATACATGCCGTCCTACGTAAGTTTAACCTATTAAACCGTGAAATATCTTGTTGGAAGTACGATTTTTTGGTAACGCCAGAGACAATTTTGGTAACGCAGGAGACGCCAAAAACGTCGGTTTAAAAGTTGATTGGCCCACCTACGCCGGCTTGGTACACAAACTCGCGGGCTGGCTACTAACAGTCACTCTTCAGTTATGTTTTGATAATGTCACATGAAATTTAAAGTAGGGAAAGGATTAGGAGCTTTAGGAAATTATGGAAGGAATGGACTAAGTAGTGTTTATATAATATGCATTTTATGTTATTTTAATGAACCACAAAACAACGTATTATGTTTTGAAACGGTTTTATTTAGTTTCATCACTACGTATATTTGCTACCTACAAATTAGCCACGGAGAAGTATTTGCGTCTTCTGGGATGTGCAAAAAGCTTTATTGTTGAATTTAAGAGCATAAATTCCGACTGAGTTGGTAAACTAAAAAATGACAATTCCGGATTCGATATAGATGAATTTAAAACATCCGTACACCGAACAATACTTTTTATATTGTCGTGACATAATTAATAAATAGGTACCTACTTAATAAATGCACTCACGGCTAATGGTCGAACTTATCCCTTTAAGGGAAAGCCAATTATTTATTAGAATCATGACATTAGGTATATCGCAATTACAGGTAATATATTACAAACTAAGTATAACAAAAAACAACGCGGCTAATGGTTGCCGAGCTATGTTGAGACTTCGTGGCGCGTAGGTATAACTCGCGTTCCGGCCGTTTGTGTGAAGACACTCTACTGCTCCTTTTTTCTGTACTGTGCTATTGAAAACTTGTTCTTTATAATATAAAACGTTAAATGTGAAGTTTCTCAGTTACGGAGGCGGAGGGGAAACTCTGTTATAATATAACCCTAGTTTTAACTACCGCGTGTGAAAAATACAAAGTCATGTTTAATGGCAAGGCATTTAATAAGTACATGCGAACTGACCTGAGTTCGAACCTACTATTATTATGTTGCGGGGTAGTTATCTGTAATTTGCAAAGAATATGATGAGTAAGGCATTTTGTGAAACTCCTTAAACACTTATCGCGTCCAAGCTTGCTGTGATAAAAGAAGGGAGGGCTGGTTCTTAGCTCAGAGAATCAGTACTGTCATTTAAGGTGGCAATCTTATCATCATCATTTCAGCCGAAAAACGTCCACTGCTGGACATAGCCTCCCCTAAACATAGGCCGCTTATAGGAAAACACGGATTTTCTTCAACTAAAGCTCATGGAGCTCATGGAGGTATGGAGAGGGCTATGTTTGGAGTTTCTCTACGGGATCGAATCAGAAACGAGGAGATCCGTAGAAGAACCGGGGTCACCGACATAGCCAAACAGATTAGCTCGTTGAAATGGCAAAGGGCAGGCCATATAGCACGCAGAACAGATGGCCGTTGGGGCCCAAAAGTTCTGGAATGGAGACCACGGACTGGCAAGCGCAGCGTAGGACGTCCACCAACGAGATGGACGGACGATTTGGTGAAGGCCGCAGGTTCAGGGTGGATGCAAATCGCTTCCAATCGTAATGATTGGGCATCAATGAGGGAGCCTATGTCCAGTTGTGGACGTCCTACGGCTGAAATGATGATGATGATGTTGAAAGCTCATGGTAAATTCCAAATGTGATTTAGTGCAAAAATTCCAAAAATTCGGAGGTGCGCCTGGATTTGAACCCACGACCTTCAGCTTGAGAGGCCGTAGGTCAAACCAGTAGGCTGCCACGGCACGTCCTGCGGCCCAAAGTCAAAATTAGTTGTATTAACTTTAAACTTTATATAATTACTAGCTACCCCAGGAAACGTTGTATTTATTTATTTATTTATTTATTTATGGAGAACCAACAGCTTATACATCATCTTAAACATTACAGTAAATACAGCAAGCCAATTACAGGTTCTCGCCGACAATTACAGTGTAACAATAAGGCAGTATGCCCACACAGAGCCCCTTCGGACACACAAAAAAAAAAAGAGAAAATAACTACTTAGTGACTAATGATTCAGCACTATTTTATCGGAGGAGAAAAATTAATCAAGTCCCTAACCTAACAAACTTAATCTACAGTAAGGTACAACGCTCAATGCACGCTCTCAAAAAATCGATTCACCAAAGTACGTCTCAAGGTGTCAGTGTTAACATTAAACACGTCAATATCAAGCTCCTTCGTTAGTTTATTCAATTGTCTACTTGCACGTATACAAAAACTGTTCCGCCTATAGTTAGAATGGCCAAAAGGCACAGAAATAGAGGGCGCGTATCTCTTCGGTCTGGATGGAGTGTTGAAAGATATATTAACTAGCAGTTCAGGGCAGTTAATGCTGCCATTAGTAATTTTTAACAAATATATAGTATCTGCAATTTCACGACGTTCAGAAAGTGGGACAAGATGGTGCTTCCTACAGATATCTACGTAATTAGAAGAATTATATTGCCATATAAATTATAGCTTACGACCAATTCTCAGATCTACCGCATACAGAGAAAAAAAATTCATAAAAATCGGTCAAGCCGATTCGGAGGAGTTCGATAACAAACACCGTGACACGAGATTTTTATATATTAGACTAGCTGTTGCCCGCGACTCCGTCCGCGAAGATAGGGGTATAAAAAATAGCCTACGACCTATTCTCAAGCCTACCGGATACAGAAAAAAAAGTTTCATCAAAATCGGTCAAGCCGTCTCAGAGGAGTTCGATAACAAACACCGTGACATGAGATTTTTATATATTAGATTAGAAGAAGATTGAAATTGAATCAGGTGTTACTTTGCGGAGGCCCATATTAATGAGCTGAAACAATTACTTTGCTCACCCGCGACCTAAGGTCGCAAAGACAAAGCAAGTGTGATGAAAGTAATGCTTCAGTTCATTAGAACTTTATGTCACTGTTGAGAGAGTTCGATGTCATATTGCAACGTCTCGTATATGTACATAGGAAGCTAGGCCGTAGGTAGAAGGTTACCAGGAGGAGGAGGTATCAGGTTAGCATTGCGTTTTGAGACATTATAGACCGAAATGATGATCAGACAGCTTCGAAGTTTATAACGATGAAAGTTTTTGCGTGCATGGTTGCCCTATTTTAATTTCCCACTAGGTTCTCTTTACTAGGAAATCTCTACACATTGCGAAAATGAACACATAATCTATTAAATAATGTTTATTTACGTTTTTTACGCCAGCGGGGCTGTGGCATTAGCCAGCAGAACCAGTTTGGAGTCGACGTGACCGCGTTACTTGGTGACCCACTCATCTACTCAGCTACGATACCGCAAAGTCGGGTTACTTACTTTGGCCCTGACGAGTAACTTGGGCCCTTGGGATTAACTCAGTCCAGATTTTATTCATCATTATCAACGACGACGATTAGAAGACCAAGGCTTAGTGGTTAGAGAACCTGACATGAAGCTTGAAGGGTTCGATTCCCGCGTCGGGGCAGATATTTGTATGAAAAATACGAATGTTTGCTCTCGGGTCTTGGGTGTTTAATTTGTATTTAGGCATGTATCTATCTAAGTATATAAATATGTTAGTCCGTGGCCTAGTACCCATAACACAAGCTTTACTTATTTTGGGACTTGGTCAATTGGTGTCAATCCCATGACTTATTTATTTATTTAAAGTACCCCGATTTTACGGTATTGTGGAAAGACTTGGTGTGAGAATTTCATCAAATCCATCTTTATGTTCCTTGCCATATTATATAGTAGTGGTAGTTTTTTATCACAAACGAAACGTCTATGCAAAATATCAGCCTTCTAGGGCCAAAACTTTGGGCTGGGCATTGATGAGTCAGTGAGTGAGTTAATTAGTCCGGACTTTACTTTCTATATGTAATAGATAAGACAGATAAGTGTTGTTTTTTTTTAGTAACGTGATTAATTTTTTCATTATTTTTAAAGCCGCATAAAAACATAGTCTTGAGTTAAATAGTGTAGGTATTGAGTAAATATGTCAGGTAAATGGGTTATGGTTGCATCAACGTTTGCTCACAAGATCAATAGTTGTTGTTCAGACACTCGAATGGCGTGATTTTCCATAGGTGTCGGAAAAAATAGGCGTCCCGGCTAACGGACATGTTCTCGGTTCATTGCGTGCTGCCAGGTAAATACTGCGCGGCGAGCGTCTCAGCAGCACAATGAACAGAGAAAACGCTCGTCGCGTCGCCGATAGCCATTGAACCGCCATAATCTTCTACGCTATCAAAATCAACGAATGTTTCTATGAACTAAAACCATAATTTGCTTCAAAGGTGGCCACATACGCATTATTCGCGGTAGTTCCTTTAGCTGTTCCTTCGAAGGAACTACTGCATTTTCCGCACTAGTTCCTTCACTTCACAAGATGTGAAGAAAGAACTTTGTTTATATTTTCGCCTCTGTTTCTTTGCTAGAACTGAAGGTGCTACTGTGAAAAGGAACAAAAGCGAAAAAATAAACGCACTTTTTCCTTCACCTTTTGTAAAGGAACTAGTGCGAAAAAACGCAACAGTTCCTTTGAAGGAACAGCCAAAGAAACACCGCGAATAATCCCCACATTCAGATGTACTCAGATCAATACAGTATCAGTTATTTATCTGGGTGCTTAAGTACTCCATTACTCGATCGATGTCTATATCTTCGTCGATTTCGGTAGCAAAAACAAAATTAGACATGCCTATTCCTCTTTCTGCAAAAAATAGTGAAGTAATTCGTAAGTTCTTTTCCGTAGCTTTTGTAAGTAGCCAACTATTTAGTTGTTCGAAGACTAAGTAATGTCAAACACCCTGTCGCCAACATGAATAGGTACCTAAGTGTCAAAATACCGTCAATAGACGTGGACTTTGGCCGTCTCTCGCAACCAGGTGTGGTTTGGACAGACGTGTCGGCGGCAGTGGTAAAGGCTATAACTGACGCAACGTGCATTACGTGTCGGATGACCGGAACTGTGGGCCAACGCCAATTATGTCACCGACCTCGTCGGCGCAAGTGGGTAACAACCTTGCTTGACACACTTTGTGGAGAAATGGGCTGAGCTTTGAGTAAAAGTTTCATACGAAAGAGCTTTGAGTTTTTTTTTAAGGTATCTCCATAACACTAACGGGCTGCTGAGTAAATGCCATCATCATCAACATCACAGCCTATATACGTCCCACTGCAGGGCACAGACCTCTTCTCAGAATGAGAGGGCTTGGGCCCTAGTTTTTTCACGCGGGCCCATTGCGGATTGGGAACTGCACCCATGCAGCCCATGCTGCTGCTGCATAATTTCTTCGCAGGTGTATGCAGGTTTGCTCACGATGTTTTCCTTCACCGTAAAGGTCATGATAAATTACTTTACTCGTTAGGGAGTCCCCGTCTGTGGCCTCGTTCAGGGAGAGGTTGAAGAAACTGTGGAAGTAGGTACTTAATCGTATTCTTTTACATGTACTGTTTTTTCATATGTGTGTATTTTGTTCTGTGTAAAGTTAGGTATAAGTATATTTGTTGTAGTCACTAATTGTTGTTTATTTTGCATATTTATTTATATGTTATATTTTCCTTTCTTCTCTCTGTACATAAATTATTGTTTGCCTATCTTTTTTTAAGTTTTTCCTTTCATGCCAGGTTAGCTTGAAAAGATCCCTTTTAGGGATAAGTTCGCCTTTGTACTCTTTTATATAGATAAACACAATTTTTATCAGCGACAGATGAATCGTTCACGATTTTCGCTCGCTGTTTATAATTAGTATGTATACTTAATTTTCTTTTTTCTTGAATAAATTAAAAAAAAAAAAAAATTGAAATGTAACTGTAGAGAAGCCCTCTCATTTTGAGAAGTGGCTTGTACCCTACAGTGGGACGTGTACAAGTAGATGATGATGATGTTACTGGTCTTTCCTTAAATAATGTCTCATACGTAGTAAAGTTGAGCCCTCATCGATAAACGACTCCAAGCCTATTTGCATTGGCATTGTTGCAATTTGCGACACAATGAGCGGCAGATGTCGAAAGATGACCCTTTGTCATAATCCGCTATTAAGTTACAATAACACAGCGAGGAACACAAGTGTTAAAAATAATCTGAGCACTTCCCCTCTACAATCCTTCTGGTACTTATACTGTCTACACGGTTCTATATAGGATCGCATAAATTTTTTACGCATAATAAAATTATAAATTATTATAAATTTTTATTTTGTGGCAATAAATGAAATTCTATTCTATTCTATTCTATTCTAAAATGTATCATTTCACATACTTATTTTTTTTTTCTCAGAAACCATTAATTATTCAGAATTGCTACAAAATAAACTTAATAAGGCGTTACTTTGCGGAGGTCCATATGAATGAACTGAAACAATTTCTTTGCTCACCCGCGACCTTTAAAGGTCACGAGTGAGCAAAGTAATTGCTTTAGTTCATTAAAAATGTAACCTATAGAATCCTGCGGGATAACCATTTTGAAATTCCTGAATAATTAACGGTTTATGAGAAAAAAGAGTTAGGATTATTTAAAAGCGAAAAAGTTTTTTAGGTGCGCCGGTGGGATTCGAACCCACGTCTCCTGGGTATGCGCCCCAACCTGGGTATTCTACCAATTGAACCACGTCGCTCCCAACCGACTTAACTTTTTTCGGTTTTAAATAATCTTAGATTCGGTAAGCAGCCGTACTGCTAATAAAATAAATAATATTTAAAAGAGTTAGGTATGCGAAATGATGAATTAAGCGTACAAATGTATGCTACCAGACTAGATCCCATTAAACATGAAACTAACGTGAGACTCACTCATAGTGAAAATAAGCGGATCACGATCACTCGGATCGGAAGGAGTTAAACTCGTTTAAACTCGTTTTTTTTTATGACGTGATTGATCCGTTTATTTTCACTATAGAATCCCATTACTTTATTTTCCCAGTTTCCTCACCCGTTTCGTGAAAATTTTCATAATATAATTATAATAATTGATAATATAATTTTTGATACAATTTAAATTGAAAATTCCTGTTGCGTTGTCACCGGCGGCCGTTGATAACGTACTATATACTATGACAATGTGCGTAGGAGTTGTCTCCCCGACGTTACAAGCCGCATTTGATTCGTTCGTTGCATCACAGACGTACGGACTGTCATCCGATATCTTGCATAACGATGATTACTTATAGGAAGGACTAATGAGTCTTCGGTTGGTTAAGTTTTGTATGATAGACACAGCATGGTAATAGTTAGTAAGTGTTTTTGTTTATAGTACACTAGCTGTGGCCCGCGACTTCGTCTGGGAAGAATTCGTTTATCGCTATCCCGGTCTTTATTTATCTCGCTATTTGTCGCTATTCTCAGGGTGTCAAACTATCTCCATACCAAATTTCATCTAAATCGGCTTAGCGGTTTATGCGTGTTGAGGTAACAAACAAACATAGAGAAAGTTACTTCAGTATTTAATATAATATTACTGAACTGAAACAATTACTTTGCTTTGTAACATCTGCCTAGAGAAATATTTCTCTATTGTAGCCTGATTGTAGCTTAGTAATTTTTCAGTTTATTAATATGGACCTCCGCAAAGTAACGCCAGAATCAGAATCAGAATTTTATTTGTCAAAACAGGTTTAAATACAAGTTATTTGGTTTACTTACATTAATTTGTTTCACTATGCTTTGCCTAGCGGCATACAAATAGCGTGCATTAGGTATAGCATGCAGCATGCTCACAATTTATATATCTATGTACTTATACAGTGTGTAAATTTCATACGATCATATAATTTAACAACGTTTAGTATACATACTAATTAACGTAATTACATGTGTAAAATCAACATTAGTTGTATTTTATTTTTCTTACAAATTAATTCAGCAAGCAATGTACAGCATAATCCGTCGATGAATTAACGTACCTACCTGAACATGACGTTTACGAATAACGTTATAACACGAACGGTTCGACATTTGTTTAGTTCAAAAATAAAAGTAAAAATAAAGATCATTAATTTATTTCATTTTTAATTAAAATGTTGTCTCGCCTGAGATATTTGTTTTCTACATTGCCTTGCTCATACAGGCGACACTACGACGACTGATGGACGTTCTCACATTTCGTAAATTCACTTCTTGAAGTTTTTGAAAAACTTCCGTGATTTTCTCCCATAGCTGCTCCACTAATACTCGTGGTTTTGAGTAGGTAAACTTCGTTTTCCACAGCTCCCCATAGAAAAAAATCCACTTCATGCAGGCCATCGGCAAGGACCGAACCTCCCAATCCATTGATTTCGAACGTATTCAGCAAACAAAGCTGCACACGTTCTTCAGGTGGTAAAGAGTGATCACTGAATCTCCCAGTCAGAGTCAAACCATCGCGAATACGCTGGAGAGCATTGATGATGACTCGTGAGTTTCGCGGAGGTCGCCGGTTCGGAAATCGCTCTCTGTAGATTTCTAATACTCTTCTTCCACATTGTCCAGCTTCACCATATGCCATTATTATATCAAAGAGTTCATTGGTACTAATATTCGATTATCGTATCGTTTACGAAAACAATCTTATTGATTTGTGTCGGCGGCGTCATGACAAATTATGTCAGAAGAAACACCACCAATGAGTTCGCTCTACATTTGCTATTGAATTTTGTGGTTTTATTCTTAAAGGTTGAATAGAAAAGAAAACAAACGCGACAAAGACAACGAATTTGTAATACTACCTAGTACTAATTACCTTCATGGCGTTGGATATTTATGTTATCTAGGCTCATTATGAAAGTGTCAAATAAGGAACGTCAAGATTAGGTACTTATTGATTAAGATAGTTTTAAATGTGAAGAATGTTATTTAAGTGCTAATGAAATTGAAAACTCATGTCATGCTATCACCACCACCTGCTTGGAATGAGAAACATTTTTTTAATGAAGTGATTTGTAAAGACTCGCAAAAGGAACTTTAACACGAAAGTATCTACATTGCCTCCGACAGTCACTAATAAGTAAATTACGATAAGATCTTAGCAGAAAGTTAGCAAGACGGTTTTCAGTATTGTGCTTTATGATCGTAGCATCAATTTTATCATAAGTTCAGAAGATCTTTCTGCCTAATAATAGGGTTTGACAACATAACATGAGGTAAATAAACACTCATGTCAAATGAAATTGTACGCGTTACATTGCTCCTTAGATTTTTTAAAAAAATTAACTACGCTTCATTAATAAAAGTTATTAACAAAATATCTATTTCACGTGATTTGTATGGTCGTTAACTATGTCTGGATAAAATATATGCCCTTATGAAATTTACACACTGTATATATTTTAGCTTGATAGCTTGATTTGTAAACTTGTTGTATCTGTGTTAGTATAAAGAACGTTTCGCTTAACTGTATGCCAGTGGACATCTGTTATTGGCTTTTTGTCTAGTACTTAAGTCTCATTATAATGTATTGTATTGCTGTTGATGCCCCAAATAAATAAAATAATGATTATATTTGTTATCAGATTATGTCAGCCAAGTAGTCATTTACCGAATAATATGTTTTATTTACGAGCAACTTAAAAAATGAACATTTGAACAATTTGTCATCAGTAATAGTCACCAGTTCTTTTGGCAGCTTATTATATATTTTGTGTGCCATTCCTAGTATACTTTTCCTGAAGAATGCAGTTTAGAAGGAAATGCTTTCATTTTGTTACGGAGTCGCAGACTCGTGAATTTTTTAAATTGATTCATATTACCTCTACAGAATAACACAATTTCGAAAATATAAAGGCAAGGAAGAGTCAAGATCTTCAGTTCTTTAAAGTAATTCTTACATGATGTAATTGAACTGATACCAATTGCCGCTCTAAGACATTTTTTCTGGGCTCTAAATGCAATGTCACGGTCAGTGGAGTTGCCCCAAAATATGACACCATATCTCAGCGTCGATGTGACGTACGCGTGGTATGATGTTAAGACAGCTGCTTGACTTACAATTTTCCTAAGTTTATAAAGTGCATACGAGTATTGGCTTAGCTTTTTACATATCTTATCAATTTGATTTTTCCACGTCTCTCCTGATTCAATAAATTATAATATTACTGTTGCCCGCGACTCCGTCTGCGACGAATTCATTTTTCGCTATTCCGCGGGAACTGTACAAATAAAATCTATCCAATGAGGGTTAGGGAATAAAAGGGAACTGAAATAATTACTTTGCTCACCCGCGACCTCAAGGACCTTAAGGTCATGGGTGAGCAAAGTAATGGTTTCAGTTCATTGATATGGACCTCCGCAAAGAAATGCAATGCCTAATTCAATAAATTATAAATAAGAGGGATTTATATTTTGTTTTAAATTAGCTCAGGTCCGACACACGCTTTGTTGGTTTATTATTTTTCATCTCTCATACTCGGAAAGTAAGGAAAATCATATCTGACATACGGGAGGATAACTATTATTTTTTTCCCTAGGGTAGATAGAAAAAAATAAAAAAAAAATAAAGGCATTGGCTGTCAATGGAACACATACGCATTCAGCCAAGCATTACGGCATATACATGGAATAATTTATTAAGTATTGAGTTTTTTTTCTTAATTAGTCATATTACAAATTTTATAATGCCAGTGAAATATTATTAAATTAAATTATTAATTTACATTAGTTTCTTATTTAGTGACTTAAACCAGAAAAGTTAGAAAATGTTAAGAAAAAAACATGGTATTCGACAATATTATTGTCCACACAACCTATCTCTATACAGCTTAACTCATTGGTTCAAATTGGTTACTTACATATTTTATAAATAAATTTACTAAAATACCTACTTTATCTACTATTTTCATTAATTATTATATTGAACATTCTAAATTTTGTTAAATTAATTATTCCTTAACAACAAACTCCATTAAATATTTTACAACGATCATATTGACCAGTTTAGACATTTTTATTTATTTATACTTATATTTTCTTACTTTCTTTATAGTCGAAATGAAAAGCAGAGTGTTTAACTCGGGAAAAACAGCAATATCACCCTCGGAATATTGGCACGCTCGCTGTGCTCGGGTGCCAAGTAACCTCGTGTGATATTGGTTATTTTCCCCCCTTGTTGAACAATCTTCTATTATTTTATTAGAGTTGTGTCTTGAAATTATTGGTTTGGATTGAAGCTAGATTTTCTATGTATAGCCTGAGGTGATGTGATGATGTTATAATTTAAGATTCTGCATCGCACGAGTGTAAATTTGGTTGACAACATAGCCAACTGAATTGTAATAGCGTATTGTTATTCTCCCAAGCAAATGGAAGACTAAAATAAATGTTGTGATGTGACTAACATGCAATATTGCAAATTAAATTGTGTTTTAAAAGATAGACATAGAAAAACTAACCGATAGAGTGGATATAAAACTAGTCTTTACCCGCGACTTCGCTTGGGTGAACCATTAGGAACCATATGAATTGAAAATCTGTGATTTTACAAAATACTTTTTTTTTTTTATGTTAGATAGGCCAGACAAACGAACTAGTGGGTCACCTGATGTTAAATGAACACCACTGTCCATAGACATCCGCAGCGCTTTACACGATGCCAGTGCGTTGTCGGCCCTAAAGGAGAGGGAATAGGGGAAAGGGAGAGGGAAGGAAGGAGGGAGGGAAAGGGTGAGGTATTGGGCCCCCGGCACTCTCACTGACCGTACGAAACGCGCAAGCAGGATTACTGCTGATTCACGCCGGTGTTCTGTGAGAGGGTGGTACTGCCCCGGACGAGCCGGCCCATTCGTGATGCAGCGGCTAGCTACATCATGGCTCTACCACTACAACTGCTACTGACGGGAATTTTCAAAAATTACGTCGAGGTCTTTATTGGGATCATACACATTCTTTTTCAAGTCTCTCCTGTGAACATGGCAAAAGGTAAGGGTCTAAAGCCAATATTTTTCAGTCAAGTCTACATCGGCGTATGGGACGCCTGGCCAACTCTCGGCGCATTCAAATAAATCTTCAGTTCGCTGACTCGGAGTCGCTAATTTTATGTCCACAGGAGAGACAACTTTTGTTTCTTACGGTTTGTATGGCATTTGCGCTGTATGAAGAATACCTAAGCAAAATTTAATATCTTAGACTTAGCAATTAAGATATTGGATTTTTATTTGGGTTCCAAGGGAACTTCGGGATTGAAAGTAGGTAGCCCATGTAATTTTCCAGAAGCTACCTTTGTACCAAATCAGTCCAGAAGGTTTAGTGTGAAGGAGTAACAAAAACAAACACACTAGGTTTTGGGATTAGGCACGAATTATATCATTGATGTTTGAATACTAATTTTTATTGAAATCCGTCTAGCTGTTTTAGCGTAAAAGAGTAAAAAACACACAAACGCATCTTTCTAATATACATTAATGTCTATTTCTCTTGGTCACGGCATCACGAGTGAACGGCTGGACTGGTTTGGCTAATTCTTTATTTGTTGCGTTTGTTATTGTCAGGATAATAGGAGAACTTTGACATTTGTGTCACGTTTGGGGTTGGTTTATAACTAGGGATTGGAAATTCAGATACATATTTACCTAAACTTTGGCGGCGGCGGTGATAATGAGCGGTGTGGAAGTGGACTCAATTCAATTTTATTAATAACATTCCCGGGATTTTTAAATTAACTGATAAGGCCAAAATAAACACGTATATTCAAGTATTCAAATAAACAATTTGAAGTTATGTTCTGCGGCTACTTTATGCATTAAGCACATAAAATTGATACATCTGTATAACAATTGGTGTGTTTAAAAAAATGGTCAATAATAGCTGTAACCTAAATATATTTGCGAGCTATTACGTTAATGAACTGAAACAATTACTTTGCTCACCCGTGACCTTATGAGGTGAGTAAAGTAATTGTTTCAGTCTCCGCAAAGTAACGCCTGATTCAATAAATTAAGAGAGAGAGAGAGAGAGATGTTTATTTTCACATATTCGATACACAGTAAATACAGTTGACAGGAAAAGATACAAATTAAAAAAATCATCGAATAGTATAAATTGGGCCCCACTCAGCATAATGTTGCGGCAAGCCGCAACGCTGTTTTTCAATGGGACTCATTTAAAAGCTATTACGTACTCGTAACGTTTTGTTCAATCCCGGAATCCCGGTACTCAAATGATCAGAAACGAGGAGATCCGTTGAAGAACCGGGGTCACCGACATAGCCAAACGGATTAGCTCGTTGAAATAGCAATAGGCAGGCAGAACAGATGGCCGTTGGGGCCTAAAAGTTCTGGAATGGAGACCACGGACTGGCAAGCGCAGCGTGGGACGTCCACCAACGAGATAGACGGACGATTTGTTGAAGGCCGCAGGTTCAGGGTGGATGCAAGTCGCTTCCAACCTTAATGATTGGGCATCAATGAGGGAAGCCTATGTCAAGAAGCGGACGTCCTACAGCTGAAAATAATGATGATGATGATGAAATGATTAAAAACAATTTTTTTAGAAGCCGTCTCCAGAATTACTTAGATATTGCCGTGGTACCGTCAAATTTAGGTAAATATGTGTTTGAATTTCCGATCCCTATTTTGTAACTATTAAATGAGCCAATCGCAAGCAAGACTGTGACGTCAAACAGACCTCAAAATACTAACGCCATCTAGCGATATTTTACCTATCACAAAACCCTCCTTAAATAGCCCATCTCTATTGGTTAACTCCTCCATGATGATAGTACACTAGTCTTAAAATAGATCGGTATACTAACTGTCCATTGTGAAGGATTATTAGTCATTGGTAATTTAGCTTTATTGCTAACAGCCGAAAGATGTCCAATTGTTCATCGTTGGACAGTATTCCGGCTCCCCACAATGATCTCTCGTAATTGCTTCCCTAACGGCCACGTTCGGTTCGTGCACTGTTATCTGGTTACACGACATGAAACAGTAGGAATTGAGGGCGCCACTGTCTTTGTAGCTGTCAAATTTTTGACGTTAAATGCTTGGACGTGATAGCAAATTTGTAAGAAACTAAAATTAACTTAATAAATTTTATCTTCTGACTTAAGCGCAAGACCCAAAGGCCTTGCGCTTAAGTCAGAAGATATAATATATTATAAACTTTAGTGATAGAAAAAACTTTTCCGAAAATTCAAACTGTTATTATCCCCCTTGTCGTGGTGGGTTATTAGCCATCAGTCAACGTCAAAGTCAAAGCCAAAGTCAATGTCAAAATATCCTAACTTCTTCAAGTACTTAGGAATGTCGAAGAATCTTCAACTGGTTCGGATAAACTGATCTACAATGTTATTAAATTATATAAGTAATTTTTTTGTCACAGTAGATACGCTATTTGAGACTAGATGCATGATGAGCATGCCTGAGCCCTGCTGTAGGACATATAGGCTGGGATGATGAAGTCTACATCGGTCGTACCAGTGCACTGACGCGCCGTAAACATAGTGATGTGACTTATGCGTCACGTTTTTATTGCGTGCCATTCACACAGCCGCTCAAAAATATATGCACGAGTCACGTCACGTCACGGCGTCCACTATGCCTCAGTCAGCGTATTTTGAGCATCGGTGTAATAGGGTTGACGACTGGGTTATAAATATGTCATTCTATTTAGTCCGTCAGTTAGATAATGGAAAAATATGGGACACGTATTTTTTGGTTTATCAAATTATTAAAAATCGACAACGGCATAGATCATCAAACTTCCGGAGTGGGGGCTTGTGACGTCACTCTTAGGTAAAAATTGTACCATATAGTGACGTCACTCGAAAATTCTAAGCACTGTATCCTCGTCATTTATTGTTTGTCAAACAAATGAAAAAATACGTGTACAATATTTTTTAACCCTTTCAACGCCAACGACACATATGGGTGTCACAAAGTACAATGTCAAAGTGATCTTGACACAATGACATAAGATTCAAAGCAGGTTTACGTTTTGTCGAGGCGTAGCGTTGAAAAGGTTAATAATCTAACTGACGGACTAAACAGTTTTTTTTAGTCGTCTAGCCTATTGGTCGTTTATCTCGTTCTCTAACTTATTAATTCTTTTGTTTCACAGAAGAGTTGGTAGTAGATCACGTTTTGGGCAATGCTGTCAAGCGAAGTAAGTGACCGAATTTTCAGTGCTGTACCATAATTGGTGCTAGTGAAGAAGGCGGGAACACTTCCATAAACTATGTACGTAACTAAACTGGATACCGTTTTTTACTGGATCCAGTCGGCCGGTTTGTAGTGGCAAAACCGTACAGCACATTTCGAACGGATCGAATTTTTGCGGTATCCTGCAAACCGAATGCTCATGTAAAACACGACCCCCTAGCCTCCCCACGTTGACCACGACCTGCCTGACAAGCTTGGTGATTTCACTATCTGGTATTATGGGAATTCGGTTTGGAACATGATGTATTGAAAACAACCTTTTTTGGCAATCCGATATAGAGAAAAACACGGTGACAGGAAAGTCTGGTATTCTGGGAATTTGGTATTTTAGAAAAAGGGTAAGTCGGCAATCTAGTATTTTGCAATTCTGATAATTAAATTAGGGAACGAGCGGGTATGATAGATGATGAAAACTTACGATAGTTCTCGGCTTCCAGAAGTTTACTTAACCGGAGATATGACAGGAGACAGTTAGTTTGACATTGGCTATCGTAATAGTAACTTGGTGCAGCTCACATTTACTTTACATTTGACATGGGACGGGGGCGCGTCGCAGTCCGCGTCGTTTGTTCACAGGCCGCGTCTCCGCCCCGTCTCTTCTGTCTGCTTTGAATCGCGACGCTTCTAAACAATTAGAACGAAAACTGATTGCGACTGCGACGCGCCTCCGTCTCTGTCTCTTCTGTGTGGCTTGCGCTTTACTACAGCAAAAGTAAAACTTTAGTAGGCATGTTTAGAACTAGTTTTGAAAAGTTAACACTATTTGTCCTAAATACCGGTCGAGGACGACAGTACCACTACCATGAGTTCACAGTGACCACACTCGATAGCGACTGCGTAAATGATTTGTATGGAGTCTCCATACAAATCATTTACGCAGTCGCTATCGAGCACGGTAACTGCAAACTCATGGTAGTGGTACTGGTGTCTCATTAGGTTTGTAGGTACTTGTTTGTTTGGGTCGTTTTAAACTGTCAGCTGCCTTTTTAGCCGAGAAAAAATGAGCAATGTTTTTCATCATCAGCAACATCAGTTCAGCCGAAAGACGCCCACTGCTGAACATATGCTTCCCACAAGATAAGCGTATTCCGTATCCAACGCGTTTCCGCAACCTTATGCAGGTCGTCGCACCATCTTGTTGGAGGCCTACCTACACTGTGCCTTCCGGTAGTTGGTCCGTGGTGGACGCCATTCGAGAACCTTATGGTCCCATCGGCCATCACTTTCACTTGAGTCTGGCAATTCTTCGAGCTATACGGCTATTTTAGTTTTTTCGCGGATTTCATCAGTTCGACCATTTCATAAAATGGTGGCATTTCATGATATAGAACAGTATCCCCTGACCATTTTATAAAGTGGCCTGACATTCGGCGTTTAATGATATGGCTAAGCATTATCGATCGATCATTATAATAAAATGCTTGGCCATGTCATGAAAGGGTCGCTCATTTAGCTATTCACATCGTAAAAAAGCGCTAGTTATAACTAGCAAATGGAGGATAAAAATGAAAAAAAAAAAACCAGCCAAGTGCGAGTCGGACTTGCGCACAAAGGGTTCCGTACCATTATCTATAAAAACGGCAAAAAAATCACGTTTGTTGTATGGGAGCCCCCTTAAATATTTGATTTATTTTAATTTAATTATTTATTTTTAAAGTCAATATTTAACTAAATATTCTGTAAATATTTCAATCGTCGTTACCGTTATCAATATCGAACAAAAACGAGCAAATAATCACGTTTGTTGTATGGGAGCCCCCCTAAGTATTTATTTTATTATGTTTTTTAGTATTTGTCGTTATAGCGGCAACCGAAATACATCATCTGTAAAAAATTCAACTGTCTAGCCATCACGGTTCATGAGATACAGCCCGGTGACAGACGGACGGATAGCGAAGTCCTGTTCTTACCTACCATTTGGGTATGGAACCCTAAAAAAATCACTTAAACCAACCTTTGATAGAATGGAAACGGGTCAAGTAAAACGTAGAGATAATTTTAGCTATAAATTGTCGTGATTAAGTTAATGTTATGATGCATTTTTATGAGTAGGTATTAAAATTATGCGTATGAATGTTATGCGTTTTCAAATTAGTAAGATTAATATACCTAGGTCCCATGAAAGCCCTGTATTAACGATATAACCAAACGTGTGTACAGCAAAACGATATGGTCGGTTTTAGCTGGCCATTTCATGAAAATACCATTTCATGATATAGTCAGCCACATCATGAAGTGTTCAATTCTAAGGTTTGGCCACGACCTACCCTCGTGAGTACTTTTTATAGCAGACATGTGCTACAGAGATGATAATTGATTTGTGATTTAGGAAATTATTCCAACGTGGTTAAAGTTCTGATTTAATTGAAAAAATTATAGTCCGCATAATATTGTGGGGAGAGGATGCAATAGAGAGATCTCTCTCCAGGCAGATGTTATGTCTGGGAAGTATTTTTAAGGACTGAAGTCCGAAGGAAGAGACTTGGAAGTTGTATTTATCAGCCGAGTTGATAATGTAGCAGTTTTTCTTATTGATGACTAGATGGCGCTAGAGGTCGCTACAGTACAGTTGACTACAAAGAGAAAGATACGGCCTAAGTTACAAAAATTTGTATGTTATACAAGACCTTAAGAGACGTTAAGAGAATAAAGTCGTGTATAGTTAAAATCTTCCCAGGTGAATTTTTCGCTTCGAGCCCTTATCTTTCAAAACAAACGATATTAAGGTTCAAATTTAATGTAATGGCTCGAAGCGAAAAATTCACCTGGGAAGATTAATAGTATACCTACTTACAGTAAGATTATTTCCACTTTGACACGCGGGCGACGTCTTAGTTTTAATCGTAAAGGTTCGTGTTTTCTCATACAATACATATATAAAATCCTAGAATTTTATCACATAAAACATCCAAACCTATTTATGTAATTAATAATAAAAATATTGTACTGTATGGGATCTTGGCTTTTTGCCGAAAATGTTTCACTCAGTTGACTGGTAAGATCAATTTACCAAAATCGTTGTTTCCTAGTAGCTAGCTAAATTTCAATTCGCATTTTTTCCGAAATGCTGTTTTTCTCACTATAGTTTTGTACTGAAGCTTATTTTCACAGTAGCGTTTTTTAGGGTTCCGTAGTCAACTAGGAACCCTTATAGTTTCGCCATGTCTGTCCGCGGCTAAGCTCAGAGACTGTTCGTACTAAAAAGCTGTAATTTGGCATGAATATACATATCAGTTACGTTAACAAAGTGGTAAAATAAAAAAATAAAAAATATTTTTTTTTAGGGTACCTCCGATAGACGTAAAGTGGGGGTGATTTTTTTTTCTCGACTAACCCTATAGTGCGGGGTATCGTTGGATAGGTATTTTAAAACCATTAGGGGGTTGCTAACATGATTTTTCTATTCAGTGATCTGTTTGCGAAATATTCAACTTTAAAGTGAAAATTTTCATTAAAATCGACCGCCCCCCCTCTAAAATCTAAACTATTGGGTGGAAACATTTGAAAAAATTCAAAAAGGTAGTAAATATATTAAATATACAAGGAAAATTATAGCGGCTAAGATTGCTTGGAAATTATTTGTAGTTTAAGAGTAAATAGTAGCCTAAGGTATTAAACATACCGTCACTACTTTGAAAAACTCGTATCTCAAATCAGCATGTAAACAAAACTGAACCTTGATACGCGCGTAATAAAGTTCACTTTGCCAGATTAACGATTATGAGATACGAGCTTTTTTCAAAGTATTGACGATACCTAACTTGGAAGATTCCGTACACATACGAAATCCTTAGAAAAATATTACTTGATTTTTTCGCAATGGCTACGGAACCCTATCTTGGGCGTGTCCGACACGCTCTTGGCCGGTTTTTTTCCCAATTTGAATTGACACAGAAACAGTGTCAGCGGAGCTCCTTCTACTGTGTGCTTTTGGCCCTTCGGGCCGATGCAAACTTGACATAACCGAAACCTACCTATGTTTATGTGTCGATTAAAGTTGGGAAAAAACACGATTGTGAAAATAAGCTTCAGTAAAAAACCATAGTGAGAAAAAAGATCTAACCAGTCATTTCAGAACTATCCTAAAGTAAGTATAGTATAAATCTTCCCAGGTGAATTTTTCGCTTCGAGCCATTACATTAAATTTGAACCTTAATACTATGACGATACCGTTTGTTTTGAAAGATAAGGGCTTGAAGCGAAAAATTCACCTGGGAAGATTTATACTATACTAGTTTCAGAAAAAAAAACAGGTGAAAAAAATATTTTTGGTGAAAATTAGAAAACACCTTGGCCTTTGCAGTCGGCTGTATCAGCTGTATGTTCGGTAGTTATTCTTAATTGATTCGTAGTTACTTTATAAAATACACGAGGTTTTTCGAGGGTATGTACTATCGCCCCAAGCGCCAGATAACCACCTTAAAGGCCCAGTTTGCGTGCAGTGGCTAGACATCTGTCCATAACAATCCATAGCAATAAACATCAACGGCTGCAAGCAAATTTGTTATGAAAATGGGTATCTGGCGCTTGGGGCGATAGTACTATTGAAGCAATTTACTAAGTAAGCTATGGTTCTAGGTACAAAACTCGTTGCCGGTTATTTATGTAATTCGAGACGAACTGGCGATTTGGTGGGAACTCAGTCAAGGCTACCAACTATCGTAGCCCTTCTTAGGATCATACCAACTTAAACATTATCTAAAATTACATAAGTAAGTAACATTACAGAATATAGTTGGTTATGTATAAACGGCGTGGAGTTTTTCTATTTTGTTGGACATTTTTATTTTTTCTTGTACCTTTTGACTTTTTTTTAAATTCGGAAAGTTTTATGTGATTTCTGCTCAGAATCACGAGCTCTTTCGATCCTACTAGGAGAAAAAAAGTGTCCCAAAACTTTCATATAATTTTCGATTCTGGTCATACGGGTTACGGTCATATAAAGTCTATGAAAAATGGTAACGGAACGGGAAAAAAAACTTTGGACACTTTTTTCTCCTAGTAGGATCGAAAGAGCTCGTGATTCTGAGCAGAAATCACATAAAACTTTCCGAATTAAAAAAAAAGTCAAAAGGTACAAGAAAAAATAAAACTGCCCAGTTAATTTAAGTGTCATGAAGACTTCTATACATATAAACTACTTAAGCAATATCACAGATAACATATACGTTCGTCTCTATCCCTGCCTATATATGTCACAGGCCTCTTCTAAGAATGAGAAGGCTTGATTTTTCATTGAGTTTCTTCGCAGGTGTGTGTAGGTTTCCTCGCGATGTTTCCCTTCACCGGAAAACTCATGGTAAATTTTAAATGTAATTTCGCACATAAGTTCCGAAAAACTCAGAGGTGCTAGCCCGGGCTCGAACCCACAACCCACTAGGCTACCACGACTTCCAATAAAAAAAATATAAGTACCTAAATTTAAAAATACATAAATTTTACCACATCCGAAATAACTTATTTTCTAGCAAACTTGAAGTACGCTTCTGGGCGTTTTCAATAAAAAGTGTACTCCTCACTTTATTGAAAGAATTTTTGAGTTTTTCTTTCTCAGAATCAAGAGCGGCATTGATCTTGACGATTAAAAAAAGTCCCTAATTCATCCATACAATTTTTTCGTGTCAGTTTTGTGACTCTATAAATAGTATATATGAAAAACCGTCACAAACGGACCTAAAAAATAAGGATTTTTTTCTTTATGATAATGAGTTCTACTCATGATTTTTAATAAGAAAATCCCAAAACTGCCTCATTTAAAAAGTAAAGAATATTTTTTTGAATGCCCTTCTACATGTACCCTATTTACAGCTGCGTAAGCCTCATAGAGGAATCAAAATGGCATTCCGTAGGTCACTTTTGCATCGTTCTACTTTTAATGGGTACTTAAATTTAGTCCCTGTAACGTTTACCGTAAGGTTTAGTTCTGATTGTGTCAGTTATGAACGTTAAATGTAAAAGGCAGCAAGTATAATTTTATCATTACATTTGTGTAGAAACGTGGAAAAACACAATTGTAGTTGTCAAATAATAATTTGACCGCGTCACGATATCTCTTTGGCTATTATTGAAATTCTTATTTTAGTGCCTTGGTTACATATAGTAACTTGGTAGTAGTAGGGATGAGTAAAACTACCGACATCAAAATATCGACGTTTATTTCAGTTTTGTTATATCCTTACCTACATCGTATCTTGCTTCTTACTAATATTATAATCTTACTAATATTTAATTGCACTACATTTAAGGCACATAAATAAATTGAAAATCAAAACGTTTGAACTGTAAGTAAAGCCAGAAAGGGCTCTTTTGCAATGTCAATTTTTTTTAACTATCAGCGCCTTCGAAAAAGACCATGATTTCCAAGAAGAACGCATCGCAAGAAACTTGGCACGAAGTAATTTTTTTCTAAAAAACATATTACAATTTATTTTACAATCGCAACCTCAAATACATTACACAAAGAAAACTCACTGAGTACTTACAAGACTCGTTCTCGTTCAAGTTCGGGTGAAGAGTTCTCGGAAAGTTTTGAGTTCTTATTTACGGATGTTAATTAATGACTCTGATAATGAAAAAAAAAACCAGGGCGACATTTTAATCGAGTTTTTATCGCTTTTTCCGTTCACGAGATATTGTATTTTGCTGTCCAAGAACGTTGAGGTAGGTATCTCGGTTTTCAAAATTAGAATGCCGAGGGAACGTTCGTGAGCGAGAGAAAAATACGAATGTTTGTGCTCGAGTCTTGGATGTTATTTAAGTATATAAAAGTACCTATGTTTATCCGTTGTCTAGTACCCACAGTACAAGATTTGCGAAAGAATTGATGATATGTACTTATTTTGTGTGTGGCAATAAGCTTTGTTTATTTTGGGACGATCATTGGTGTCAATCGTCTCATGATTCATTTATTTAATGTTGTTTATAAAATAGAATACTACACTGACGAGCAAAAATAAAGGGTCGGTTACAGAAATGACGATAACTACAACACCCGCTATGATAGCTTCTTCGAGTTAAATGAGTTTCGTAAAGAGTTTTATTCTTAACAAGAAAAAGTTTAATTGAGAATAAAACTCTTTACTAAACTCATTTTGCTCGAAGAAGCTATCACAGCGGGTTTTGTATTTATCGTCATTTTTGTAACCGACCCTTTATTTTTGCTCGTCAGTGTACTTACGTTAAAAACCTTTTTTAACCCCCGACACAAAAAGAGGGGTGTTATAAGTTTGACCGCTATGTGTGTGTGTCTGTCTGTCTGTCTGTGTGTCTGTCTGTGGCATCATAGCTCTTAAACGGGTGAACCGATTTGGATGCGGTTTTTTTTAATAGAAAGCAGGTTTTTTTGGTTTTTCTTAGATATGTTTCATCAAAATCGGTTCGGCCGTTTCAAAGTTATCAGCTCTTTTGTTAGCTGCGGAAGGGATCTTAGACGCATAATGGGCATTGACTTAATGTTCAAACGTCATACGAGTGACATAATTGCGTTGGGGGTTTTTAAAATTTTTAATTTATAGTTATCTGCACTTAACAAAACATCGATTTCGCGGCGTTTAGGCGTCTCGGAATACGGCCAGACGGACACACTTTCGCCGTCCCGTCACGCACGCGCGTTTACCGCTATGTGAGCATCTTTCATTGTGATTCATGCGCTGTGCCTCGACATTGGTCTTAGTTACACAAAATTCGAGCTAAATCCCTCATTAATTAACTTCAAATTATACGATTCACAAGCTTTTGCCCGCGACTTTGTCCGCTCACAAATAAAACAGTATCCATTCCGTGAAGCTGTGGAACGAGTTACCTTTGCTCGTTAGGGAGTCCCCGCCTGTGGCCTCGTTCAGGGAGAGGTTGAAGAAACTGTGGAAGTAGGGTACTTAACAGGATACGATGGCTGAGAGACTTTTGAGAAATAGGTATTTTAATGAAATGTCGCTGTCTCGCCCGAACCCCTCCGTGTCAGTAGCGAGAGCGGGACAACTGCAGCTCAGACCGTTAATAGGCGCGTAAAATTGATCAAAACAGCATTTCGTAGTCCCCTGTTTTCTTCTCGAAAACTGGACCCATAAAATTATTTTTTTCAAATATAATTAGAGGACAGATTTAGCTATGCCCCTATGTTTTCCTTTTTTTGTTTATATGAGGGATTCTTTTCTGATGAGTGTCTGAAAATGACGTTGAAATTGGGCAATTTTTTCAGTTTTGGAAAGCTCATATTTCTTATGTTAATTGAAATATGGAAAAAAACGAAACATAGGGGCATAGCTGTGGTACATACAGATTACACAGTAAATAAAATTAGGCTCTAAAGCCAAACAGGGAGGAAACAGGGGACTACGTTTGTATGGAGAAATGGTGCGCATCGTACCCTCTTAATCGTATTCTTTTTATTTACAATATGTACTGTTTTTTCATATGTTTGTATTTTATTCAGTGTAAAGTAGGTAGGTATAAGTATATTTTGTCGTAGTCACTAATAAAATTGTTGTTTATTTATGTTATATTTTCCTTTCTTCTTTCTGTACATAAATTATTGTTTGCCTATCTTTTTTGAGTTTTTCCTTTCATGCCAGGTTAGCTTGAAAAGATCCCTTTTAGGGATAAGTTCGCCTTTGCACTCTTTTTGTTTTGTTGTTTTGTATTATTTTTGTGTTTTATGTACAATAAAGTATTTACATACATAAATACAAAACACCCCTTACAATTTTTGCATTTGTAATATTGGTAGAAAGCCGCGTAGTAGCCTATACTTCATTTAATTTAGAACTGAAAACCAAAACAACATTATAAGTAATTTTAATAGACTCTCGTTAGTAATCCCCTACTTACGGCCCTTGATGCACAATATACTATTATAGTACGCCATAGATATGCAGTGGGACGCATACGGGCCGCGATTAATGATGATAAACACTTAAAAAACCCAAGACACGTACTATCGCCCCAAGCGCCAGATAACCACCTTAAAGGCCCAGTTTGCGTGCAGTGGCTAGACATCTGTCCATAACAATCCATAGCAATAAACATCAACGGCTGCAAGCAAATTTGTTATGAAAATGGGTATCTGGCGCTTGGGGCGATAGTACCTCTGCTGTGCTCATAGAATAACCTCAGTAGGTACAATTAGGCAAAATATTTATGAAGGTCGGAGTGTACGCGACCCACGTGTGGGAATAGGCAGCGTCCCAAGTTACATTAAAAAAAACCAGCCAAGTGCGAGTCGGACTCGCGCACCGAGGGTTCCGTACAAATTTATGTGTATCTATGAACATACAGTCTTAGCAGACCCCTGCTCCTAAGCAAAATGTGCGCAGTGTGGGACCATTGTAGATTGGTTACTTATATAGACAGACAGACAAAAAAATTATGCTTTTCGCAATTTTTCCTTTATCTGTGCTATAAGACCTTGCTTCGTACCAAATTTCAAGATTCTGAGTTCACGGGAAGTACCCTGTAGGTTTTGATTCCCTTGCGAGTGTCGACAATTTGCGGAAATTAGCGGCATAAAAGGCTTTATATTTTGATTGCGTTAAAAATTTATGCTTTTCGCAATTTTTCCTTTATCTGTGCTATAAGACCTTGTTTCGTACCAAATTTCAAGATTCTGAGTTCACTGAAAGTACCCTGTGGGTTTTGATTTCCTTGCGAGTTTCGAAAATATACGGAAATTTGCGTCATAAACGGCTGTATCTTTTGATTGCGTTGGCTTAGAAGTTTGATTTTTTCACAGCTCCAAGAGACAGTAGACTTGAGTATTGATATAAATTTCAGCTTGATACCTCCACGCGTTCCTGAGAAAAAGGGTCTTAACAGACGGACGGACAACAAAGTGATCCTATAAGGGTTCCGTTTTTTCCTTTCGAGGTACGGAACCCTAAAAACGAAACATACCTCACACACAAACACAACTCAAACCACAAGATTCAAGATTCAAGATTCGTTTATTTGGCCAAGTAACATCAGTCACATTTAGCAAGTCATTAATACTAAATACATGCGAACAACTTTAATCTAAGTAATTAAACATTTCTAAGATATGATTTTTGGATCGTCCTCTAAACAAGTCTATAAATTCATTTATTGTATGCAAAGGTTGCATTTCAAAAAACTGTTTCAATTTTCTTTTAAACTTATTTAACTCTAATGATGTTATTTCTAAAGAAATTAAATTATACAAATATATTTTTAGTGGCAAACCTTGTTTAAATGTTTTCCTTAACTTCGATTTAGGCAAATAAATTTTATTCTTGTTTCTGGTGTTGAAATTATGTACATCTGACCATTTTTTTAAATTTCCCTTTTCCTGATGAACATCTACTAGGCTAATAAATAGATACAATGAGATTACTGTCATAATACTGTCTTTTACAAAATAATTTCTCGCTGATGTAAACCTAAGCAGACCATTCATAATTCTCACAGCTCTTTTCTGTAGTATAAGCAGTTTTTGAATATCACATCCATTTCCCCAAACTGTTACACCATAGCTAAGATTTGAATGAATAATAGCATAGTAAACCTTTAGCAGAGATTTTCTATCTAGTGCTGTGATATACACGTATATATTAGCTCAATGAGCTGCTAGTGTATTATTTTAAATAATAATTAATAATTCTTATTTGTAACTCTCTCGATACGGTGAGCCAAGAGAAGAGAGTATATCATTTGAGCATATGCTCAAATCCCGTACCACGTACCCGAAAAAAGTTTTAAAATCTTAGATAATTTTAAGCAACTGTTCTGCTAATAAAAAGATAAATATGAGGTGAGCGTGTTTAATGAGGGTTTCTCAGACAGGTGAAATATCGTTTGATGGTTTGTTTGACGCGACAGTCTTGATTGCAATTGGCTCATAACATTTATAATTCCAAACGTGGCACAAATGTCAACCAGCGCCAACCTTCATTGTACAGGTACCGCAGAACCCTTTCACCTGTTTCCGATGAAAGTGATCATAGACAGCCTTTGGAAAAATACACATTACGAGTAGGTAGGTATTTGCGCGGAAGGTAAGTACAATGTCAGTGTTTGCGTTTCATCGTGGGCAATAAATAATTCTAAGAAGGGGCCGTTCAATAGTCATACAAACTATTAGCATAATTCATCATTTGTCAGAAATTATCATTTCGCATAACTCTTTTTTTCCGAAACCATTGATTATTCAGGAATTTTGAAATGATTATCCTGTAGGACTCTTTAGTTTAGGTTACGTTTGTTTTATAACAATTGACAACATTTCATATTTCTAAGACTATAATTTGATTCGTTCTGTGTATTCTGTTTGGAAAGAGAAAGACGGTGATAGTTTTAAATTTTCACTAGGATTATTAATTAATTTGTTACAATTTTTTAAAGATGTGCTTATTCTAAAAGAGCGCAACGATAGAATAGATCCATTACTTTTGTCTAGTCTCTATTAAAAAAAAGTGATGACGTAAATTTGACGTTAAGGTTGTTATCTAATTTAAAATTATGACAGCTCATTTTTCTAGTGAAAAGGGTAAAGGAAAAATATCTATTCTTTGGATGTATTTGCAAGTACATATATGTTTCTAAATTTGTTGTATTTTTTTAAATATGGAGAAATAAATTATAATAAATATTTTTCCGTGTTCAGGAGGCGAAACTCTTTCGATTCCTGCAGTAATTTTCAGATGTTAAAAAAATGAAAGGTTGTCAATTCTGTACAATTAATGGATTCAGAGTAAAAAGAGTTATGCGAAATGATAAATTCGGACAATAGTTCTTATGACGATTATAAAAATATGGGTGCACACAACTTGCTCATAAATATGTCCCATAGCTCTTTATGTCGTCGAATTAAGGTATAGGTATGTAACGATGGGAGGATTAAATCGATACTTATTTTTGCACTTGACCGTACCTACACTATTTCGAATGAAGACTGTGAGTGGGTAAATGAAATATTAATTTTCTCTACTAACTATAATTATGTTGTCAATTAATTTGTCAGAAAGACCTTTATTCAGCTTTCACTAAAAAACAATAATTCTTTTCTTCATCAACTTCGACTCTCTGTGCGAGAAGACAGTTCAAGAGTAAATAGTGAAATGTAGCGTTCTTTTGCGATCAAAGAGGACAAAATGTAATAAATTAAGGCTTTATTTACCTACTTGTGTACAACCCAATGTCCGCAATACTCAATTGCCGTTCTTAATTTAATTTAAGCATCCAAATTAACGCCGAATCGGGCAAAGACAACGGCGATCGCCACTACTTTTATCTAAATATCTGAGGCAACGGCTGACAACGTAATGCCACGTAACTTCGGGTCAGCAGAACCGGTCCGAATCGGGGGCACAGCCGATCGGTGAAAGACGGTTTAGGGTCAAAATCCTGCGTTAATGGGAACTTATCTGTGAGAAGGGCACAATTTGGACACTAAATAGGGCTGGCTGGAGATAGCGGGGTGTTAAGGATTCGATGTTATTAAAAATAAAACATAGTTATGGTCAATCCTCATCCTCAATCCTGCCGGTTTTCGGAACAATTTTTATGGGAATCATCCATTGACGTGGTCAATGGAATCATCGAAAATATTCAAACTTTCTACTATAGATATATTTATAAAAAGAAATGAGGTTGTAAGTTTTTTATCTTCTCTGCCTAGTGGGACGTATGTCCCACTGCAGTGCACAAGCCTCCTCTCAGAATGAAAAAGGCTGAGCCGTAGTTCTAACGCCGGCCCAGTGCGTACTGGTAACTTCATATACACTAATGAATGTCTATGCTGGTGTGAATTTCCTCACTATGTGTTCCTTCTCACCGTAAAGTTTATGGTAACTTGCAACGTAATTAGCACACGTAAATTCCGAAAAACTCAGGAAAGCAACCTCAACGAAAGAAAATAATCTAGAGATAAGGATGTAGGGGGTTCCGGCCTGTTGCCTATAGAAGCCATTCTGGAGGAAGTGTCTCAGTATTTGTGCAGCGCGCGCGTACCGGTTACAGTGCCCCGTATTTGTTGTACGGTTTGCACTGCTTGAGGTCTCGCGCAACACCGCGCTAAACTGCCTTCTTCCTGTTTAATCCCCTAAATTCAAGTCTTGGGTGAATGAGCATTTACTAAGCAAGCGTGCTCCTTCGTAGGCCTCATCTTCGCTTTCCATCAGGCGTGATTGAACTGATTGAGGTCAAACGCAAGCCTATTTGTATAAAAAAAACTTATTTTCCACCGCGCGGGCTCCCGTGATCACATTCATCCGATCTTTCTACCTTCATCCTATACTGCGTGATGGAATGAAGTGGTGAAAACGATTCTGGTGTATCGAACTAATACACAGAACATTGAAATAACACTAGTATTAAATAGGTCTAGGTCTAGACGAAGTCGATCGATGGTAGAATGGATGTTTCGACGTCGATCGACAGTTTCTACACCAAAACCTACCACACCAAATGATCAACGTCGTACACAGGAGCGTAGCGTATGTATCTGCTTAGATCTCGCGAAACAGAGACCAGAATTGCTCAGTTCTGTCAATACTTAAGGCTGCTACAGATTTTGAAAAGCATCGCTTAGAGTACCTGGATGCCAAATACCTCATTATAAAGGCCCATCCGAGACCTACCTACAATAATAGTGGTCAATTGCATTGCGCCCTTTGTAATAGGACTTTCAAAACAAAGTTTGGCTTGGCCAGCCATATTCGGGCACACAAGTAACAAACGAGCTTTAAGATTCGCCTTTGTTGGACACGACATGGAGGATATCATCATCATCATCATCATCATCAGTTTTTAGGAAAATTACTTTTTCACTGTAATATGCAAAAAGTCTAGGCAGGGCACTAACGCAAAAGTGAAAAACTAAAATCAGAGAATAAAATTTCCGAGTTTGCTAGTGACGATAAAATGCTGAAATATCACACAGCAATGTGTAAATGTCGCAAAATACTAAAGGTATTACGTTCACTGCAATATAAACCTGTATATAATGTAGCATAAGTGGAAGCATGTAGATGATAGATGTAACACTGACATGTAACACGTGACATCACACAATCTATATCAAGTGCAGACAAAATTGCCCACGTTTCCTAGTCCCGAGCCATTTTGTGAAGCTTCCGCCATTTTATTTTGCTATTATGTGACGGCTTTATGGATAGTTTACGGGAAATCAGTCCCGCGACCTCATGTATATTTGTGAATTGATTCTATTATCATCATTGTCATTCAACCGAAAGATGTCCACTCCCCCCCTCAAGGTTCGCCAAACAGACCGGATCTCCGCCATTCCCTACCGGACTTACCAGACTTCAGGATTATCATGTCCTTCCCTCTCTTTTTGGGCTTCTGATAACCTATCATCCAAATGCAGCTGTTTTAGAATGAAAGAGTAGACAATATAGATACAAACTACATCATTAAATATTTTCCCAATCAAAAGGAAAGTTTGAATGTATACAGTTGAAACAAAAAACGGTTGATTTCAGGCATTCTGGCTTTATGGGTTTCCATAGTGATAATTTCCACGGACGGGACGTCCACCAACGAGATGGGTGGACGATTTGGTGAAGGCCACAGGTTCAGGGTGGATGCAAGTCGCTTCCAACCGTAATGATTGGGCGTCAATGAGGGAGGCAGTGGACGTCCTGCGGCTGAAATGATGATGATGATAGTGATAATTTTACTAAGGCCAGAGTAAATGACCATACTAATAAGGAGACACCCTACAGCGTTTTTTGAGCGTCGGCGTTGTGCTTGCGTCCGCGCAGCAGCAACGCAGCGTTCGTGCCGTGACGTCAGCGGCGTTTAGGAGTGAAGTGTGCAAGCGAGAGAGGGCTACGAAAGTATATAACGATGTCTCGTTTGCTCACGACTTTCCCTACGGGAACCTTATAGGAATTCCGTATGTAATAAGTGTAGCCGGCCTTAATGAGCACCAACGCCCTCCCAGCGGCAAAGACGGTCGAAAAACTTAATGACCATTTATAATAATATTGATGTGTCTTGCGTTGTTTTAAATAAATGTATTTTCTTGCTTTCTTAATTGACTTACTAATATTTGACCTTATAAACATGCAAGCATACCATTAATAAGAATCTTGTAAAATAGCTGGCTATTTAGAAGTGACCAAACATTGCGTTATTCTTCATTGTATTGCTAGCCGATAAAATCAGTTGTACTGTGAAGTTATTACATTTTATAGTGCAATTTCTCGTGGTGTTCAAATCACCGCACCAATTCAGAGTTACATAGCCTAGTTACATAAGCGGTTCACATAGAATCGTACATTGTTTAAAATTGCGTAGGTCAGTTTAATTGCAAGATGATATGATGGTGCTATGATGTATAGTCGGCTAAGAAAGTGCTTCGATGTTCAATAATAGTTACATCGGTCAAAGTGCTCAAAAATATCTGAACACGCACTCACACACTATTAATCACTCAGCAGGGTAATTGATGAGATTTCATTTTTTTAACACCTGAAAACTACTACAGGAATCAAAAGAATTTTGCCTCCTAAACACGGAAAAATATTTATTTTCATTTATTTCTCCAAATTTAAAAAAATACAAGAAATTAAAAATATATCTGAATTTAACAATACCTACTACTACAGACTAGATATGTTCCCTTTGCCCTTTTCACCAGAAAAAAGAACTATAATAATTTTAAATTTGATAACAACCTCAACGTCAGATTTACGTCATTACTTTTTTTTGATAAAGACTAGACAAAAGTAATGGATCTATTGTGTGGTAGTTTTGGAATTATGTCCTTTTAGAATAAGCACATCTTAAAAAAAATGTTATAAATTAATTAATAATCCTAGTGAAAATTTAAAACTATCAGCGTCTTTTTCTTCCCAAACAGAATTCAGAGAACGAATCAAATTTTACCCTCAGAAATATGAAATCTTATCAATTGTGTAACTTTTTTAACACTCGGCATCGGATTGAAATGATAGTTTTTGTATGGCTGTGACAGCTGGCTGTTACCAATACCAGTTGTCAGCCCATACAAGAATTGTCAAAATGAATGCGATGGCGATTGCGAGGGACTTAGACAATTAAGGGTTTCTCCCTTATTTCAATAAGGGATGGATATTGGGCAGTTTCATTTATTTTCTACGTCAGTGGCGAAGGGTACTAACAACCCGATTCCCCCCGGGTTGACTAAACTTTCGAAGTAACCAAACGGTTCTCTTCCATTACTGCACTGCTTTTCAGGAAGAGGATAAATGGGTATATTTTTACACGACTACGGCAAAGCCTTCAGAGCCACCATAAAATGAACTGTTAGGTAAGTAACCCTTAAGGCATGGTGGCATGTAACCACTGGTCTCCTCTGAAGTCTATGTGTAAGAATTTCGGACAAGAATATTTTCTTGCTTGATTGAATTAGGCGTTACTTTGTGGAGATTTATATTTGTGGTCGCGGAGGAGCAAATTAATTGTGTATAGTTCTTGGACATTTTTTTATTTCATACTTTTTAGAGCGCGTTTTTTCCATAGTCGAGTTTCAGTTTTGTAAACTATTTTTTTTAGGTTTCACCGTTAGAAAAAAAACAGTCTCCTCGTGGTCAAAGTATTATTTTAATTAACTAAAGGAGGAAATAAATGACTCACTGTGTTTCCAGAAAACATGGTAGTAAATATTACTCATGTTTTGAGTTATTAGCAATAAGCATTTTTTTTAATTGCCTTTGTTATTAGTGGTCAACCTCAAGTTTCAACATTTACTACATTTAGTGAGAAAATACGTCAACAGTGAGTTTGGTCATATTAATCTTGTAAATCCCACGTGAAATTTTACTACTGTGACTTTACTGGTACGTCCATGAGGCACGACTCTATGAGCGTTTAATGTCATTGTTACTATGGGGACGTGTCGAAAGAACGCCGCACATTGCTTCGGGATCGGGACATGGAATCTGTTAAGTATAGTTTGATTGAAACTTCAATAAAATTTTTGGGATAATAATTGCCCCTTCGAATAGGATGATTCCGCCAATGTCGAAGTTATCTAGATAAAGCACTGCCAGACGACTTTTGCTCATTAAAACTTGACATTTGCTATGGCTATGACGCATGTGGGTTTTCTCAATTCAAAATGTACATTCTTGCTTTTTATCAGAATTGGGTAGTTTGTGGTTTTCTTACTCAGAAGTCCGAATCAAGTACGCTATTGACTTTGATCATTGAAAAAAATCCTCAATTTTCCGTACAATTTTTTTGTGTCAGTTTTGTAATAAGAAAGTCTCCAAAAACAAGGACACTTTTTTCTTTTTGAAAATCAACAGTACTCGTAACTTCGAAAAAGAAGACCCCAAAATTTCTTCATTTAAAAAAGTAAACGTACTCTTAAAGTTGAAAAGTATGCTGGGCCTAACGAGTTTAAGTGGATTTCGTAACTCCGTGACTAATTAACAGTGATCGGAATAGGTAGTGCAATTTCGGGTGAATGACCTTAATCATTGTAATTAATAATATGGATGAGACCTGGGATTCCCGGTCTCGTATTTTTTCTTACAGAACTGTTTCCCGCGACTCCGTCTGCGAGGAATAGGCATATAAAAAAAAATAGCCTACGACCAATTCTCAGACCTACCGAATACAGGCAAAAAAGTTTCATAAAAGTCGGTCAAGCCGTTTTGGAGGAGTTCGATAACAAACACCGTGACACGAGATTTTTATATATTAGAGAATATAAGAAAACACGAAATATAAAAGTTTTGTCATTGTAAATACATTACATAATTATTTCGTTTAACAGTCACAAAGTGGTTACCAAATAATAAAATGTAGTAATATGAAATGTGTACAATCAAACAATAATACCTATAATAAATCACGAAAAGAAACTTATTAAGAACTTAAAATATAAAAGGATAAAAACTTTTCCAATGAACTCCCGGGGTTTTAAGTTATATCCATACTAAGCTTACGCACCGAAGACTCGTGAGATTGCACTACCTATTCCGATCACGGCTAATTAATGGAAATTTTGAGGTGTTCTAATTTATTTCGTGATTTGATTGTATCGTAGGAAAAACCCGCGGAAAAACAAAAACAATAACGTAAAGATAAATACATATTCAAATATTATTTATTTTTTATTAGCAGTACGGCTGCTCACCGAATCTAAGATTATTAAAAACGAAAAAGTTTTTCGGGTGCGCCAGTGGGATTCGAACCCACGTCTCCTGGGTATGCGCCCCAACACGGGTGTTCTACCAATTGAACCACGTCGCATCGTCGCACGTCGCACGTCGCATTGGTAGAACACCCGTGTTGGGGCGCATACCCAGGAGACGTGGGTTCGAATCCCACTGGCGCACCCGAAAAACTTTTTCGTTTTTAAAAATCTTAAATACATATTGTCAGAACAAAGGAGGATACTAGTTCATTAAACCAGGAAGCAACACATTGGTTAACCACGCATTTCTCATTACATTACATTTTAAAGTTGATATTTTTAAAGCCATGGTGGTCTAGCGGTTTAACCTATGGCCTCTCAAGCAGAGTCGTGGGTTCAAATCTCGGCTCGCACCTCTGAGTTTTTCAGAATTTATGTGCGAAATTACATTTGTAATTTACCATGTGCTTTACGGTGAAGGAAAACATCGTGAGGAAACCTGCATACACCTGCGAAGAAATTCAATGGTGTGAGTGAAGTTCCCAATCCGCACTGGGCCCGCGAGGGAACTACGGACCAAGCCCTCTCAATCTGAGAGGAGGCCTGTGCCCTGCAGTGGGACGTATATAGGCTGAGATGATGATGATGATGATGATTTTTAATAGCACGAGCTAAGTTACTGGTGTCTTAGAGAATTAGCTTTGTTGGTCGTGACAAAGCCTTCCTTAAGTTAACGGAAAGAATAACCGGTCAAGTGCGAATCGGACTCGTACATGAAGGGTTCCGTACCTACGTGCTATTTATTTTTGTTATTTTTTGTAATTTGGAATTTGTATTGAAAATTTCAAGTAGGTAACTATCTAGTTATCGCCATTATAAAAACGCTAAATATAACACGTTTCTTTTATGAAGACTCCATTTAATTGTCAACTTTATCCTATTTTGAGTATTTGTTAGTGTACATAGTGGGCACGTACATAATCGGTGAAAATTTCAAGCGTCTCGCTATTACGGTTCGCGAGAAAAAGTTATGTGACAGACGGACGGGCAGTCAGCGGAGTCACAGTAATTATAATAGTCCTGTTTTTTTTTTTATGTTGGATAGGCCAGACAAACGAACTAGTGGGTCACCTGATGTTAAATGAACACCACTGTCCATAGACACCCACAGCGCTTTACACGATGCCAGTGCGTTGTCGGCCCTAAAGGAGAGGGAATAGGGGAAGGGGGAGAGGGAAGGGGTGAGGTATTGGGCCCCCGGCACTCTCACTGACCGTACGAAACGCAAGCAGGATTACTGCTGCTTCACGCCGGTGTTCTGTGAGAGGGTGGTACTGCCCCGGACGAGCCGGCCCATTCGTGATGCAGCGGCTAGCTACAACATGGCTCTACCACTACAACCCCCCCCCCCCCCTTTTGAGACCCTTTGGTCACGAAACCCTAAAAAGACGGTGTATATTAAGTAAATCGCCAATCGCAAATGTGTTGCCAGTGATGACTTATGGCACTGAGACGTGGCCGCTAACGATGGGTCTTATAAGGAAGCTCAAGGTCACTCAGAGGGCGATGGAGAGGGCTATGCTTGGAGTTTCTCTGCGGGATCGCATCAGAAATGATGAAATCCGCGCAAGAACTAAAGTCACGGACATCGCTCGAAGAATCGCTAGACTTAAGTGGCAGAGGACAGGGCACATCGCCCGTAGAACTGACGGCCGATGGGGCCGAAAGGTTCTCGAGTGGCGTCCGTGGACCGGAAGACGCAGTGTAGGTAGGCCTTCAACAAGATGGAGCGACGACCTGGTGAAGGTAGCGGGAACGCATTGGATGCGGGTGGCGCAGGGCCGATCTGTTTAGCGAGCCTTGGGGGAGGCCTATGTTCAGCAGTGGACGTCTTTCGGCTGAAATGATGATGATGATGATGATGATATTAAATCGGTGACGTCGCCGTCAAATGCAAATGATTGTATTGGTATATTATTATGGTGAAGTGAGAGCCATTCCATTGTCAGGCGTGTTATACAATTTTGATCAGTTGGCATAAGTTGAAGAACCCGTACACACAGTTCGCATCTAAATTAGCCAGCTCGTTCACTCACACTAATCAGATTGGCTGCCTGGCAAAGTTCCTCCAAGCCAAATTGATTTTACTTGCGTATACACTATACACCGTGGGTACCGGCAAATACGGCATAAGCAGGGATCGGAATATTTATCGTCAATGTTCGCAATATTGTGGACATGACTCTAAAATTAATTATTAGATAAGTTAATTACTTTCTTGATTTTTCAGCACTTCAGTATGTTTTTGTTATAAAAGGAATAGACTGAACACAGAAAATTTCGAAAGTATATTTTCTATTTTCTTGACCCTCGCTCTGGGTCATTTCTGGTGCTAAGTTTATCCATCGCGGTTCAACGTGGCAATGCAGCTAGTGTATCGGGCACCTTTTCGCCGGGTACGATTCGGGGCCGTTTGTTTGAGTGACAGCATTTATTGAATTGTGTTTTGTTTTGTGATTATACTTCATGACGGTTTATCGTTCACTAAATATTGCATCGAAACATAAAACTACCTTTTCATCACACTTGCTCGTCAATGGTGTTATTCCATGCTTGTATACTAAATGACAATGGCCTAAATTGTTCTTAAGGGAGTTATAGATTTACGTACAGTTTTTCTACCCAAGGGAGTTCTAGCTTTAGTTTTAAAATTTGCAAACAAGTAATTTCAGACTAAGGAGGTTTCAAGTCAGCCAACGTTTCATTTATTATAATTAAAACTTAGCTATAACCCAAATTTTACAACACAAAACTTATTTACGCTTCATGAAAATTCGTTATTTTTATATTTTAAATTTATATCAAATAGTTTTGCAATAATTTTAGTAAAAATATTTTTTTAAACATGTTGGCAGAATCTGGCCGTATGACCTTTCGAATTCTAAACTAAACACAGTTTACATTATCTGTGGTAGGTGACTCGAAAAAAGTGACAATCTGTATTGGCGGGTAGCCATTATTTTATTCAATTTAAGTGTTTAGAGACAAATTAATTTTATTTTTGGATTTTTTTTCTCGCAATGTGATGAAAATCATTGTGTGTATCACGGGCAGTAAGGGGATTACAAACTCGAGTCATTAGTAATCCCCTACTTACGGCCCTAGATGCACAATGTACTATAACTATTTTCTTGAATAATATACCGTTATATACTCCTGAGGGACTCAGAGATCCGTCTTAGAACCAGTGATTCTACAGATTAGCGTCATTGTTCGCAATAATGTGGACATGACTCCTAAATTAACTAAGCATTTATTTAATTTTTTACCAGATTTTGATGTCACTTTTGTACCACGAAACCAAACCAACCAAAAATCATAAACGCAAACCAAAAATCATAAACGTTAAATCTTTATTGGGTTACTCGTCGGTCACAGCGTAGTTGACCGGGCAAGGTGCCTTTTACCATTTATTTGACAGATCCAATATCAGACAAGAAACAATAACGCTACCGGCACGTTGATTTGGAAATGATTACTTACCTATAGTTTTTTTTCAAAAAATGCCCCTAAAAGTCATCATTGATAAATCAAAAGGCGAAGTGCATTAGATATTGACGGTCAATCTGAAATGAAAAAAAAAAATTGTCGGAGCGCTAAACTGCCTTTGTTGTCTAGACTGTAAAAGAAAAACTATAAAATACTTAAAGAAAAATCGGCCAAGTGCGAGTCGGACTCGCCCACGAAGGGTTCCGTACCATTACCTATAAAAAGGGCAAAAAAATCACGTTTGTTGTATGGGAGCCCCTTAAATATTTTTTTTGTTCTGTTTTTTAGTATTTTTTGTTATATCGGCAACCGAAATACATCATCTGTGAAAATTTCAACTGTCTAGCTAACACGGTTCATGAGATACATCCTGGTGACAGACGGACAGACAGACAGAAGGACGGACAGCGGAGTCTCAGTAATAGGGTCCCGCTTTTATCCTTTGGGTACGGAACCCTAAAAATGAAAAAAAAACAGAAAATATATATGTGTGATATTAGTACATTATTGTCGTGGCCTGGAAGTAGGCAATTGCTGGCTGAGTATGAGTATTAGTAATACGAAGCCAGCATTTGCTATTCCTGTGGTGTTAAAACTTTTCTCAAAAATGGTGAAGGAAAAAAAATTAGAATAAACTTTTACTAATTTAAATAGACAAGTTAGGTATGAAGTATCTTTTTTCTGTATTTATTTTTCAACTTCATTTTTATTACTTTTACGGTCATCCCGTGAAAACCATATATTTCAAACTAAATACAAACTGAAATATAGATGCACAGAAAAAGCCCCAGAAAAAAGACCAATGCTGGGAATCGAACCCAGGTCCTCAGCGTTCCGTGCTGCGTGCTTACCCCTACACCATCACTGGTCTAGAGGTTAGCGACGATTTTTTCCCATACATCAGCTTTATCACTGCATAAGGTGATTATAACAGACTGGAATGTACGATGTATGGGAAAAATTCGTCGCTAACCTCTAGACCAGTGATGGTGTAGGGGTAAGCACGCAGCACGGAACGCTGAGGACCTGGGTTCGATTCCCAGCATTGGTCTTTTTTCTGGGGTTTTTTCTGTGCATCTATATTTCAGTTTGTATTAAGTTTGAAATATATAATTTAAATAGGTACAAAGAATTGCAAATCACTTAAAATTAAATGTCATTTAACCCTTTCCGCACCGTGTATAAAACCGCAGTTGCAAACACAAGAAAAAAAGTCCGGAGTTCCAACAAAACAACTGATACCGGTCATTTTCTCGTGAGTTGGCTGTATACGAATAGTGCCAACTTATTACCATAGCCGTTTCAACTTTTTAAAAAGTTTGAGATCCGACAATACCTAATGGAGTTTATCGAGCCTGCAATGTTTTTAACTTTTTAATTTTTTACTGACCATTAAACTATGCACTTCGCGTTCTGATTATGTAAAGAATAATGTCAACTTTTACGGATATTTTTGAGAAAAATTATGTTATGTAGTAAGCATACGTCGGGTTAGACACAAGTTGACACACATGATGTTGTCCTAAGTACTCTGACTTATTCAGTCGCCATACGGTCAATCAATAAAATGTCAGCCGTGGCCCAACAATGGTAGCATTTCTCAATGCGCGGCGATATTGCAAGGTAAGGCAGGAGCTTGTAGTGGGAGCAGCGATTTTTAATTTTCAGATGCTTACTCAAGGCACTGTTAATTGCTCAAAATTTTTCTGTTTCGTTTTCTTTGGTATGCCACGGCCACATTATAGCACCAACCGTTAAAGTATGTGCACATTTGGTACTCGTGATACAGACCAAGAGTTTAGTGTGAAGGCCGCCGAAATATCACATAAATGTTATAAGTGCCTTATGTAACAAAGCGTACCTGTAATTTTATGCACTGTGTACCTTCATTGGTAAGCAAAACTATTCTTAGTATCATTCTGTTTGCACCAAAGCAAGCCACAGATAAGTAGTCTAAGTAGAACTATACACAAGATTAGTAAGACAAGCTATACACTCAAAATACGTGACTTTGAGTGTTCGTTGATGATTCAATCACGCTTAAATAGCTTGGATGACATTTTGTCCACAAAAAAAGATAGGATTATTTTATCTAGGGAAAAGCTCAGTTCCCGCGGGATAAGTATACGCGAAACTTACGCAGAAAAAGTCGCAGCCACAATTTTTTATATATACAAGTAAACAATAGCATGTAAAGGCATGGGTGGTGCACAATCCAGCATTGAAATGCTGCCAGCCTTATGGGGACTCTTTCGCAGGAACAGGACTTAGCCGATTATACATAATTATAAAGGTTATTTTTAGGAATAATTTTGTTATACATAAACTTGATGGCTTTTTTGACGAAAAACAAATTTTGTACTATTGTAGGTCAATGTTTTGTACGTACGATCGAAATCATGACCTAAATATTTCAGCGTTCAAATGTACTTTGGTGTTGTCTGTGTATATGTACACTTAGTATAGAAATATTTTTTTACACTATGTTTTTTAAGCTCCTTATCCGCAATATCAACCTCTCCGCTAACTCAAAAGCGTCGCCTGCGCATCACTGACACTCTAAATGCCGGCCGCCGGTGAAATTAACCTTGGAGTCCTGTCACGTGCTCCATTACCCTTGAAGAATGCGTAACAACTATCGAAACAGTACTTAAGTAGACAAGGATTATAAAGCGGCTACTTATACCGACAGAAAAATTGCTCCTTTTGCCAAAAACAAAAACAATTCGACTGGCCTGATTGCAAGCGATTACAGTGTTTGTAGAGTAAGAACTGCCCGCTGATTTTAAATAGTACCTACAGTATACTAAATACAAACTGAAACATTGATGCACAGAAAAAAACCCAAGAAAAACGTGCCGCGTGCTAAACCCCTACACCACCACTGGTCTAAATACACAGGTGGTCTGGCCACTGGTTTAAATAGTAGTTCGACAGCGAACGCACTCATATTTATTCGCGTTTTCTTCTCCTAGTCTAGCCGTTCTCCACCTTTTTTTGTATTTGTCACAAAATTCGGGTCGTCTGTTTGCAAGAAATTAGAGTGTTTGTGGAGTCATAATATCGGTTGATGTCCAAACAATTCTAAAATTGTGAAAGTAGCCCCCCCAATTTGATCAATCACTCCGGTTCACGGTACGTTATTTTGTATGTAGATGATGACATTTATTGAAATCGTAAATATAAATGTAATCTTACTTTTTTATTTTCAATATTATAAACGCGAATTTTTTGTATCGATGTATGGATGGATGTATGGATGTTTGTTACTCTTTCACGCTAAAACGGTTTGACGGATTCTGATGAAATTTGGTACAAAGATAGATAATAACCTGGATTATTATATAGGATACTTTTATCCCGTAAAATGCATAGTTCCCGCGGGATAGCGATTAACGAATTCTTCGCAGACGGAGTCGCGGGCAACAGCTAGTATACTAATAAATATCAGACTGTAACTACCCTTAATATATTATGTATTATGTATGCTTGCTTGCCGCATTCCCTTGCTGCACGACTATGTTCAGCCTCTGAATGAAAAAGATTACGGTTATCAGACACCTCGCGAACAATTTTTTTGGTTTTGGACGACTACGGTTCTAAATTTTCTAACTCAACTGCGGCAAATGTAATCATACGTTAAAAACGCAAATAATTTATTTTGGAAGTTTAAGTTAAGCCACTTAAAAAGACAATAGCCGATTTATTTGATATGCCTAATACAAACAATGCAGTTTTTACAGAGTACTCCACTAAATAAAACATGGTCATTGTGGACGGTGATTCTATGAAAACCGAGAGTCCTTCCTTTTGTCCATTGTTTTAGCTTCAACGCTTCAACATCGTAAGTCGTAAACCTCGATTCTTCGAGCAATCTGGACAATGATCGATAAAACAGTGTCTTGGTTGGTTACTCACGGTGATTCTTTCGAAATTATGCATAAACAGCCGGGAATATACGAGTACTAGTACTAGGTGGTGAAGCAGCAGCCACATCTGCTTGCGAGATGACTCTAGTGATCTTTATTCCATGCACATAGATGTCATCAATGTCATTATAACTAAGAACAATCAGCGTTGCCAGAATGTTACTTTTCCGTTTTCCGTTTATAGGTTTCTTTCCTTCAAGGAGTTAAAAATCACCAAAAAAATTACAAAAGAAGCTTCTGGCAACACTAAGCTGCGGCAGCAACCGATCTACGATACTCGATAAACAAGTGCTCTTAAAGGAGTTAATAAAAAGCGGCCAAGTGCGAGTCGGACTCGCGGACGAAGGGTTCCGTACAATCTATAAAAATCACGTTTGTTGTATGGGAGCCCTCCTTAAATATTTTTTTATTTTAATTTAATGATTTATTTTTAAAGTCAATATATAAGTAATTAAATATTCTGTGAATATTTCAAGCGTCTACCTGTTGCCGTTATCAATATCGAGCAAAAACGAGAAAAAAAATTCACGTTTGTTGTATGGGAGCCCCCTTAAATATTTATTTTATTCCATTTTTTAGTATTTGTTGTCATAGCGGCAACCGAAATACATCATCTGTGAAAATTTCAACTCTCTAGCTATCACAGTTCCCGAGATACAGCCTGGTGACAGACGGACAGGCAGACGGACAGACGGCCGGACGGACAGCGGAGCCTCAGTTATAGGGTTCCCGTTTTTTGGGTACGGAGCCCTAAAAATCACCTAAAAGGTTACAAAAGTAACATTCTGGCAACGCTGAAGGATATTGATTTTTTTACTCGACTCCGGAAGGAGAGTTATGTTTTCAAGGGAATGTATTTATGTTTAATTGTTTTGGCACGCCTACGAGTGAATGGCTCGGTGGATTTTAAAGTGTGAGGTGTCATTACATTCGTCTTAGTTGCAAAAGTGTACCTACCTACTTTACTTATAGGCAAGGATGATATAGACTGGATTGGCAGTCGCCATAGTACGGATCGGCCGCGGTTTTTGTAGTTCGATTATTAAATCTAGATGGCGCTGAAATATAGCCAGAGGCTTTGAAGGCAAAACAATAAGACTACAGATATTTCATATCACTGCAAATGTATTATTATGCAATATTTTTGAAAAATAATACATTTGTAGTAATAATAAACAATACCTCATCAACATCATCATTTCAGCCGAAAGACGTCCACTGCTGAACATAGGCCTCCCCCAAAGCTCGCCAAACAGATCGGCCCTGCGCCATCCGCATCCAATGCGTTCCCGCTACCTTCACCAGGTCGTCGCTCCATCTTGTTGGAGGCCTACCTACACTGCGTCTTCCGGTCCGCGGACGCCACTCGAAACAAAACAATACCTACTTAACAATAATTAAAACTATAAACTAAATATCTAACTTAAAAACTACTAGACTAAGTCTAAAAAAGGCCCCCGTGGCATCGTACTATTGTAGTAATATGAAACATCTGTAGTCTTATTGTTTTGCCTTCAAAGCCTCTGGCAATATTTCAGCGCCATCTAGATTTAATAATCGAACTACAAAAACCGCGGCCGATCCGTACTATCATCATCATCATCATCAGCCTATGTTCGTCCACTGCTGGACATAGACCTCTCCCATGGCACGCCACTGAGCACGATCCTCAGTCACTCTCATCCAGCTCTTGCCAGCCGCCTTGCGAAGATCATCGCTCCACCGAGTCTGAGGACGTCCCACGCTACGTTTGCCGATCCGTGGTCTCCACTCAAGTACTCGTCTACCCCAACGGTTATCGGTTCTTCGGGTTATATGGCCGGCCCATTGCCACTTCAGTACTATGGCGACTGCCAATCCAGTCTATATCATCCTTGTTATAGGTATTCAAAACTTTCTGTTGAATTTAAGTTGAAATTTGTTACTCATAATATTATGTAAGTCAAATACTTATACGTAAATAAATTAATTTTAAAATGGGCCCACTTGGGAGTAAACAAGAAAATATTTTTAGCCAGCCGGAATTTTTTTCAAGGCAATTTCCCTTTTTTAGAACTTGCTCTCTTAAAAATAATCTAATTGACAACCACTAACAGGGCCTTAGTATAGAAATCGCAATGTACAGATTATTAATACTTTCGGATGGTATCTTCAAGTTCTTCCACGTTGATTCAAATATTGGTCCCTCACTTTGATCAATTATAACTGTAGATCCACAGTCGCGCGCCCGAAAATGTCCGAGCCAAATGTGCGCCACTTTGATAAAAGTGGCCTTCTTTTTTCTCAGTACGTTGCGTGAAATTGTCAAGTTTAGCTGTCAAGTGTCAACCGAAATTCGACTGTAATGAAGTAAAGACTACGTTCAAATTTCTGTGTAGGTGATGATTTTAATTGTTATGCAAAGAAATAAAAAAGTTCGGACATTTTTTGAAGGGGATTTTGTTCGGCAATGTGTATCTTCAGTTATAATTGATCAAAGGTCCCTCTAATTTGCTAGATCGTCTATAGACAGATAGATCTGTCCCTACGAAGCCGGTCAATTACAACGATTTTAAATAATACCTATGGGCCGGCGCTTACTGACGGCATGGCATTTTATTACTATCAAGCTATTTTGAATCTTATTTCGATGAGTTTAGAATTCATGTTACTTTATTTCGATACCACGATGCCGCGACGTGCCGAGGGATGACGCAACGCATAACCAATAAAGTAACATGAATTCTAAACTCATTGAAATAAGATTCAAAATAACTTGATAGTAATAAAATGCCATGCCGTGCCATGCCGTCAGTGAGCGTCAGCCCTTAGTCAATATACGACGGTTAAAAGGCAAAACGCATGAAGCGACACTTTTTGTCAAAATGAGTTATATACATATTTGAAATCAGCGAATTTTTCTCCGTCGTTTCAGCCGGGTTTCTTGTAAAGTTCAAAAAATGTCGCTTCGTGCGTTTTGCCTTTTAACCGTTGTATGTACTTATGTGTATTATCAGTCTGTGTTTTCAATTATTGTCCAAGGCCCAAAAGAGGCGTTCTGGTATGATTTAATTCTGGTATCATTATTAAGAAATGAAATTAAGAAAGAATTCAGCGCGTATCCGCTAACCGTGACCTTAATCTACTCTTCCATTACTTTGTGACGAAATATGTTTCAAATAGTTGCGTTGAACGGTTTGACCGTATGAAGTTCATAGTGCGTTCATAGTATACACTATACAGGCTGGAAATGTCTTACGTCACATAGAGGGCAACTATACTCCATTTAATTTAGAATTATAAACCACAACAACATTATACAGGGTTATTTGTAATTCACTAGCATCCTTTTAACCCTAAACTCCTACCACTTAAACAAATGTTTTTTGTTTTACGGCTTTTGTCATAACTTAATACATTTGGTGTAATAACGTTTTGAAAATTTGATTCTGCCTCTTATTTTTACGATACTCTGTGTATTTGTATGGGAAAAAAAGTGCTTCATTTTAAAAAGTCGTAAAACAAAAAACATTTGTTTGAGCGATAGGAATTAAAAATAACCCTGTATTGCGGCTCGTGAACTGTAATCTGTTTACAATTTGTACTAGAGTAACAATTGACGACACGCAAATAAAGTGACATTAACCCTTTCAACGCCACGCCTCGACAAAATGTAAACCTGCTTTGAATCTTATGTCATTATGTCAAGATCACTTTGACACTGTATTTTGTGACACATATATGTGTCGTTGGCGTTGAAAAGGTTAAAACAATTTTATTTTGCAGCTCCCAGACTATTGAATTGTACTATTTGCTAGGTAAGAAATAGTTGACGAGCCGCAATATAATGATGTTGTGGTTTTCAATTCTAAATTAAATGGAGTATAGGTACCTTAAATAGCACATTCTATAAGTACAAAGAAGACCTTCCTTTATTTTTAAATACAAAAACGCTGCATTCATTTTTTTTAAATAGCTTGTCTTAGTTACTGACAAAATTTTGGGACTCGAACCCGGTCTAATGCAACAAAAATAAAAAAACCGTATTTTATGATGCAAATTAAAAGGGTTACTGATCTTTTTAAATAAAAATGAATCACCGAAATGTTTGTACGCGCATAACTTCCAAACGACTGCACCGAATTGGATAAATCTTTTTTTATGTGTTCGTTATTGTCAGGAGAAGGTTCGTATGCATTTTAGAAAAATAAGCATCAGCAAGTAATAAATAAATAAATGTGGGTTTAAGATTACCAGTTAATATTAACTTTCATATTAAAAAGTTGCAACTGTAGCGTTGAATAGAAAAAGGTATGGCATAATAGACATTTTTTCGAAAATGTTCAAAAATTCAAAATTCAAAATTCAAAATTCTTTATTCACATAAAATATGGTACAATAGGTGATAAATTAACAATTCCAGTGCAGAAACATATTTTGCTACATAATAGCATGCAAAGTAACCTTAAAACTAGACTTATAATTACCTAGATACACAGACATCACAGAATGCAGAATCGTAGCTCATTAGAGACTAACCAACTTATCTGTGAACCAGACCAAGCAATACAGCATAAGACTTTTTCAATTCACAGGATAAGTTGGTTAGTCTGTAGCTAAAAGTGACTTTATTCTCGCTTAGTTAGCCTTTGTTAAGTGACATGATGTTTTTCTGTTTTTCCAGAACTATTATAACCTTATACATACTGCTTTAAACTTTCGTGATTTTCACTTATAATTACAAAACTAAACGGGACTTATCACGGAATAAATATTTAAGGAGGTAAATAAATAAATATTTATTGCGTGATAAGTGCTCCCTTTGCGTGTTCTATAAGATCTACAACGGGGAATGCTCTGAGGAACTCTTTGACCTCATTCCAGCTGCGGGGTTCCATTACAGATCCTCCCGTCGTAAGCGTTCATTTCATCGACATCATGTATGAATGGCAGTCTTTGACGGTGCATTTTAAGCGGTCTTTTTTGCCACGAACTTGCAAAATCTGGAACGAGCTTTCCGCTGGGGTCTTCCCATCGAGTTACGACCTGGGTGCCTTTAAGAGGCGAGTGTACAATTTTCTGCAGGGCCGACAACGCACTGGTATCGCGTAAAGCGCTGCGAGTGTCTATGGACAGTGGTGTTCAGGTGACCCACTAGTTCGTTTGTCTGGCTTCAATAACATAAAAAAAAAGTCCCGTTTATTTTTGTAATTATTATAACCTTGGCTCTCGCTCGGTGGCAGATTGTCGCTGAGTTTTAGGACAGGGAAGTTCGCAATGTGTGGGTGGCACGATTGCAAAACACGCGATGCCTTGACAAGTCCATATTTATCCTGGTTATTACATCCTAGTCGTTTGTTGTCATTCGATTTAGTGTTCCGCAATCACGCTGCTGATCGAGACTCAGTTACTATTGCTAGATAGTTTAAATGAGTCTTCGCCCGCGCGGTAGGGGCGGGGGGTGTAAGGGCCGGCGCTCACTGACGGCATGGCACGGCATGGCATTTTATTACTATCAAGTTATTTTGGATCTTATTTCAATGAGTTTAGAATTCATGTTACTTCATTGGTTATGCGTTGCGTCATCCCTCGGCACGTCGCGGCATCGTGGTATCGAAATAAAGTAACATGAATTCTAAACTCATTGAAATAAGATTCAAAATAACTTGATAGTAATAAAATGCCACGCCGTGCCATGCCGTCAGTGGGCGCCGGCCTTAACTGGTACGGGCGCGCTGCACAACTGCTCAGACCGGGTGTCCCTTGTTTTACCGACAAACTTTACATCGAATATTATTTCAAAGAAAACGTTTCATGGAAAATTTAGTTCTAGTATTATCGTTTGGTGTAATTTTGTTTCGTTACCAGTTCATTCCAATTTTTATTATTTAATTACCATTTTTTTTTTCAATTTTAAATTGCAGAATTACAAAACAACGATGTTCATTTCCTCGCAGTTTTATTACAACACATTGTAAAATAATCGACAACACGCATAGTCGAGGAAACTGAAACGTGTACCAGGATGGAACCTTTTCATAATCAATTTTGCTGTAATTGCAATTATCATGTGTAGTCCGAGTTTTTAACCAAATGTGAGCGAAGGGGGGGGAGTGGGGCGAAACCCCCCGCAGAAAAAGAACTAAATGTTCCTTACTCCTGTATTACTAGTAGGTTAGGTTAGGGTTATCTTCTGTCCCTTAGAGCGGAAATAGGCACCCCGCACGTCGACACGCTGGCGATCAGGTTAGGTTAGTTAAATAACATAATATGCCCCTTCAAATCAATATCAAACTACAGCATAACTTGGCATAGATAACTATGTATAGAAAATAACTCGTATTCAAGTGATTTTACGTGAAATAAGTTTTATGCTATTTGAAAAAAAATAATCAATAAATTACGAAACGTTTTCCGTGAAATAACACAACTCTACAATGAATCTTCGGCCAATTAAAAATGTATGAATTTAAATTACTTGCAATGACAATTCCACGAAATACCCCTTACGTTGTCAGTATTCCCAAATTCCGCACAAAGCGTTTTCGCTCTTCCTTCATCAATCGCACAGCTAAGGAGTGGAATTCCCTGCTTGCGACTGTGTTCCCTGAACACTACAATTTGGCCGCTTTCAAGTCTAGGGTGAATGAGCATTTACTAGGCAAGCGTGCTCCATCGTAGGCCTCATCTTCGCTTTCCATCAGGCGTGATTGTGGCCAAACGCAAGCCTATATTGAATTAAAAAAAAAAAAAAAAAAATGAATTGTCGATGAAATGAAAATACTCGCAACGATGACTGAAATAAAATTCGATGATTTAAGTGTCGGTAATTTGATGATAAAGTACACAGACCCTTCCTCCAGAATGGCTTCTATATCTAGGCAACAGGCCGGAACACGGTGAGAGTCGCTTGGCGGCCTGGGTCAACCTATAGGGTGGAGACCAGCCGCGGCAGAAGCCTACCACAGGAGTTGTATCGCTCGTTTAGCACCACCCAGGGGTCACGTGTTGGGTCTCGAGAGTAAACCTACGGATGCGAGCGATTTGAACCCCCTAAAAAAGGAAAGGAGTCCCTTTCAAAAAATCAAATCAAAAAAAATCAAAACGTTTATTCTGCAAGTAGGCCGCAAAGGGCTCTTTTACATGTCATTTTTTTTAAACTACCAGCGCTTTCGTAAGGACCATTATTGCCAAGAAGAATGCGCCGCAAGAAACTTGGCAGAAAGTCATCTTTTCAAATTAAAATATAATAAATTACAAATTAAAAAAATCATACAAATATAGAATTAAGTAAACAAAAAAAATAATTATATAAAAAAACAATACAGGGATGTATTGAGTCCCTTAGTTAAAAAACTAAAACAATACCTACATATTAACTATATCTACGTTAAGTGGAAGTGTAGAATGCTTCCACCGTCAAAAAAAAAATAAAAAGGAAAAAATAAAAAATAAAAATATTGGAGTTGTCTTCCAATGTCACAATAATTAAAAATGATTGTGTTAAAAACACATTTCAGGTCAAGTAACCATTAAACTTTATGTTGGAAAGCCACCCTAATGATTGGATATCGACGAGGGAGGCCTATGTCCAACAGTGGACGTCCTACCGCTGAAATGATGATGATTTAGGTATTAGGAATCAATCAATGCTTTTATTCGCAACGTGAAAACCCTGCTTATCGCTGGACAATCGCTCGCTGCACGTGATCGGAAAAACGTGAGCAGAGCATGCTAATATATATCTCAAATATAAATAGCAACTTATAGAATAAAATAAGTCAGAGTACAGTCACCAACTAATGTGCTATTTAAATATTTATGCTTTGCTAATGAAATTAATGTCATAGGAGTGCCAGATTTGCTGGAAGTGTTCCGTTAGTCGTATTTTTTTGTTAACATCCCTCGTCAGTTTTTAAATAAATAAATAAATAAAATAAATATAACGGGACAATTCACACAAATTGACCTAGTCCCAAACTAAGCAAAGTTTGTACTATGATATGTGGTATGGTGGTATGGTATGGTATGCTTATTTCCGGGTAATACCTACTTACCTACAATTGTCTAAAAAAATTACCAATGATTTCTAGAGAAACGTCAATTACTTATATGAAACTAATTTCAGTAACTATTACACTAAACGGGAATCATCACGCAATCAATATTTAACCTGACGTTTCAGTCACATGCAGTGGCCGTATTCACGAGTTGAGTTGGTCATGAGTTGGTGTCAACTCGTGACCACGGCTGCTGCAATGTGGGTGAAACGTCAAGGTAAATATTGTTTGCGTGATAAGTTTCGTGATTTTTAAAAGTTTAAAACAGTGTAAAGGTATAAGTTGGCAGCCGACTCCACGCAGCAGCAGCAGACAACGTGTCGCTAGCTACGCGAACTTGTACCTTATTTTTATGAAATTCCCTCCGTAGCTAGCGTAGTTAGCGACACGTCGTCTGCTGCTGCTGCGTGGAGTCGGCTGCCAACTTATACATTAATTTCAACAATGTTTCATTTAGTCCACTACTTTTTCAAAATTAATTATTGAAACTATTTTGATTGATGACGTCAGAGTTTAATCTAGTGCTCCCACACAGCTGTAAATTTAATAAATTTGTCTATGTACGTTTCTTGAACACCGGCAGTAATTTATTTTTTACCTGTGGTGAAGTGATAAACTGTCACTATACTTCATTTAATTTAAAATTGAAAACCACAACATCATTATAATGCGGCTCGTCAAATATTTCTTACCTAGCAAATAGTACAGTACAATAGTCTGGGAGCCGCAAAATAAAATTGTTTTAATGTCACTTTATTTGCGTGTCGTCAATTGTTACTCTAGTACAAATTGTAAAGAGATTACAGTTCACGAGCCGCAATATAATGTTGTTGTGGTTTATAATTCTAAATTAAATGGAGTAAAGTGTCAATGTCATCATTTCAAAACAAAGGCACTGTCAAAGTGTTAAGGTGTCAGTCACGGGTCCAAATCAAACTCTGTGGTATAATCCATTGCATGTGTAAATTATAAAGAATTCTAAATAATTCATTTCCTCACCGTATTAAGTATGACTTGGACCGTCTACGTCATACTTTTCAAAGTCAAATGATGGTCATTACTTATTCATTGCAATATATTGAAATTAAAATCACAGGAAACGATTTTTTTAAAAGCATAGCAAAAAAACCGGCCAAGTGCGAGTCGGACTCGCGCACGAAGGGTTCCGTACCATTATCTATAAAAAATTGCGGTTTAAAAACTACGCACTAGATCTCGTTCAAACCAATTTTCGGTGAAAGTTTACAAGGTAATGTACATCATATATTTTTTTTAGTTTTATCTTTTTCTTATTTTAGAAGTTACAGGGGGGGTTCACACATTTTACTACTTTGAAAGTATCTCTCGCACAAACTATTCAGTTTAGAAAAAAATGATATTAGAAACCTCAATATCATTTTTGAAGACCTATCCATAGATGACCCCACACGTACCTAGGTATGAGTTTGATGAAAAAAAAATTCTAAGAATGGGAAATTCCCAAAATTTACTGTTTTTTTTCTATTTTTGTGTCAAAATCTTAATGCGGTTCACAGAATACATCTACTTACCAAGTTTCAACAGCAACCCCAATTTAGGGTTATTAAAGGCCCGAATAAATAAATAGGCTGTTACTGAACCAAAGAGCTATATCTTTGGCCTCATCTGCACCATCATCAGGTGAAATAAAGGCCAGTCACTCAAAGTCAAAGTCAAAGTTAAAATATTTTTATACAATTTTATTGGCCATGCTTCATATTTTTGGTGTATGGTTTTTATAATTTATTTGATAAATATAGACTATTCTAAGAAACTAATTTCGGTATTTTTGTTTTTAATGAATCCTATCTACATTAAAAAAATGTATTACTTTATTGCTGACGTGACGTCATCAAATGCATAATGGATAATGTAGTCTTCATCTGCACAAAAAAAAAATACAGTAAAGTCTCTGGTAAAGTCAACGTCAAGGTGTTAACGTCACCGCGGACGGCTAACCTCAAAAAAATTTGAAATCACTAACTGAACTTGTTTGAAATGGAAGGCTACGAGTGTTTCGTCCCTTTATGTTCGAATAACAGCAGGGATAAGATAACCCAGATTTGTTATTCGTACCAATCCCAGAACGACGGCGAGAGGAATGGTGTCGAGAAGTGAAGCAAAATTACTTCAAGAACTATTTGCAGTTTTGTTGTGAAGATCATTTAAATGTATCTGCCTATTTAAAACAAACACATTACTTTTACACAATGTTTTAACAATAAAGTCTTGACCATTGAGTAGCTCCTTTTATTTCAGAGATGTTGTGGTTGCTAGAATTCGTCATGAACTCCAGTATCATGCCATTGTCCACTTGTGGCAAATTGCGAAAATCGGCTTTTTCGAAATTAGCCGTCCTTTTAGCCATTTTCAGTGCCGTTAGAGGATAAAATGCTGCTTAAACCTTATAATATGGTTTTAGTCTTTGTGCTTAAATAACAAATAAGTAAACAAACAAACCACAAAACGAAACGACACGTCAATGTCAAGTTTGAGTTTATGTTTGATATAGACTAGACACGTTTTTTTTTAAATAAGGCAAAGGAATCATTATCCATTATTCATTTGATGACTCACAGAAAGGTCATTTGAAGTTCAATACATTTCAACGAATATCTTAATAATGTAAGGCTTTTTTTTAAATCAGATATACAGAAACTGTACCGAAAGCTTGTTTCTCGAAATGGTTTTGAGATTTCCAAACATATTTAAAAAGTTAGCATGGCTAATTTAGGCTGTATCGAGCACATATCAAAGAGACTATAACAAGAGACTGTCGAAGAATCTACCACCGGTTCGGAAAACCCTCTTGAGAATAATTATTAAGTTATGTTACAACTAACATTATGAATAATAATAATATATTTAAATCGGATAAATGATGTTTGTTTTCAATTGCACCAATGGTATATCGTGTTTTTTTTTTAAAAGAGTTCAGTTCCTTCATTTTATTGTTTTTAATGTGCCATTTATACTCTCTAGACTGCTAAAAAAAACCTAATAAAAATAATACTTATTTTGTTTGTTCCACGTGCTCACACGCTCCCTTATTTTTTTGGCACTTTTGACATGTCACCCTGAGATAACCAGAGGCCGTATTGTCTAATGCTTTTGGCGCTTGCCTTCGCTTTCACTATCTCTTTCTGTCAACGTTTTATACCATTTGACAGAAAGAGATAGCGATTGCGAAGGCAAGCGCCAAAAACGTTAGCCAATAAGCCTACAGAGGCCGTATTGTCTAACGCTTTTGGCGCTTGCCTTCGCTTTCACTATCTCTTTCTGTCAACGTTTTATACCATTTGACAGAAAGAGATAGCGATTGCGAAGGCAAGCGCCAAAAACGTTAGCCAATAAGCCTACAGAGGCCGTATTGTCTAACGCTTTTGGCGCTTGCCTTCGCTTTCACTATCTCTTTCTGTCAACGTTTTATACCATTTGACAGAAAGAGATAGCGATTGCGAAGGCAAGCGCCAAAAACGTTAGACAATAAGCCTAGAGGCCGTATTGTCTAACGCTTTTGGCGCTTGCCTTCGCTTTCACTATCTCTTTCTGTCAACGTTTTATACCGTTTGACAGAAAGAGATAGCGATTGCGAAGGCAAGCGCCAAAAACGTTAGACAATAAGCCTACAGAGGCCGTATTGTCTAACGCTTTTGGCGCTTGCCTTCGCTTTCATTATCTCTTTCTGTCAACGTTTTATACCATTTGACAGAAAGAGATAGCGATTGCGAAGGCAAGCGCCAAAAACGTTAGACAATAAGCCTAGAGGCCGTATTGTCTAACGCTTTTGGCGCTTGCCTTCGCTTTCACTATCTCTTTCTGTCAACGTTTTATACCGTTTGACAGAAAGAGATAGCGATTGCGAAGGCAAGCGCCAAAAACGTTAGACAATAAGCCTACAGAGGCCGTATTGTCTAACGCTTTTGGCGCTTGCCTTCGCTTTCACTACCTCTTTCTGTCAACGTTTTATACCATTTGACAGAAAGAGATAGCGATTGCGAAGGCAAGCGCCAAAAACGTTAGACAATAAGCCTAGAGGCCGTATTGACTAACGCTTTTGGCGCTTGCCTTCGCTTTCACTATCTCTTTCTGTCAACGTTTTATACCGTTTGACAGAAAGAGATAGCGATTGCGAAGGCAAGCGCCAAAAACGTTAGACAATAAGCCTACAGAGGCCGTATTGTCTAACGCTTTTGGCGCTTGCCTTCGCTTTCACTATCTCTTTCTGTCAACGTTTTATACCGTTTGAGGTCTACGTATGGGTATGGGTCTCTAAAATCATTATTTGGAATGGCCATTAGTGAATCTCACAGAACAAAAAAAAACTAGCTTTTTCTGTTCCGTGGTGAATCTTGACATTTGTACACAAGCGGTTTATTATGCATATCTAATGGGAACGTATCAAAATATATAAAGTTTAAAACGAATAATGGACGAAATACATAATGGTCATAATATATACTAAAATTTACTATAAAACTATTGATAAAATGTGCTAATTCTGACATTTATGAACTCGCAGCTTCACTTAAATTTGTGTATAATTTCATCATTTAGCATTTTTTTACCATAATTTATACATGCGTCTACTACGTCTAGCATAATTTCAAATCAATTAAATGTTGTTTTTTATGAACTTTTTTAATCGTGTAATCTACAGATTGGTTTAGGTTAGGTTAGGTTTATTTTATGAAAATCCTGTAAAGTTGAGAATTTCCAAGAAAATTGCATTATATCAAATGACCATTATGTATTTCGTCCATTATTAATTTTAAACTTTATATATTTTGATACGTACCCATATCTAATGATTGTTTGGGTTTCATTGAAGCTAAAAATATACTTTCTAGGGTTCCGTTCCGTACCCAAAGGGTACCAACGGGACCATTACTGCGACTTCGCTGTTTCTCTGTCTGTCCGATCGTCTGCCATAGATCTCTATCTCTTGAACCGATTCTTGAAATTTCCACCGATTATGTGTTACTGTGGCCGCTTTATCAACAAATATTAAAAATAGGGATGTTGACACCATTAAAAAAGAATTTGAAGACACAACTCCAGTAAAAAAAACGCTTTATTTCAGCCCTGAAAGCCAGATTAATTTTCGATTAAATGCAAAATTAGATTTTTTGTTGCTTTAACACAAATATATATCACGGGACAATTCACACCAATTGACCTAGTCCCAAAGTAAGCTAAGGAAAGCTTGTGTTATGGGTTCTAGGCAACGGATAAACATACTTATATAGATAGATACATACTTAAATACATATTAAACACCCAAGACCCGAGAACAAACATTCAAATAAATAGTTAGTTGATTGAGTATGCGAACAATGACGTCATATGTCGCTATTGTCATTCAAACTCTATGGGAGATTGTGTTTTGACAGCTCATAAAAAGAACGTTAGTTGATTGGTGGTGTCAACATCCCTATTAAAGGGGTTGTCATACAAGAAACGTGTCTTTTTCAGCGTTTTCAATTCCGGCGCTGGTTGCTAGGCGACAGCTGATAGTTGCTAGGCAACGATTAACAGCCTTAGCAATGGCCGCGCGTATGAGCGATCGACCCTATGTACAGTATTACCACTTATATAAGTCACATCGGCAATAATCGTTTGCGCAGAATAGTGCAACCTAACACCGACTGAAATCGAACGTGAATACCAATGACATTAACACATTATTTTATCTTGTGGCTTCAAATACAAGAACAACACGGACTCATGCTATCTAGCTCTTAATATAAGTACATGTGAGGTTTTTCTAACGTGAGGCATCGAATTTATTGTATAAAATAGCACAATAAAATATCAATGGATTCTTTACCGAATTTACTCAATCTTTGTTATGACAGCATAAACAAGCTTGGTTGCTAACCACTAGAAAACCATAGATGACAGGGCAAATATGGCGAGTATGAAACAACCAATAGTGGACAGTCATGTGACGCACGTACGCGTGGTGTGCTATGATTGGCTGAAAATTTTTCGCTCCACTTCAAAATAAGTTTTCTGCGCAGGTACATCGGCGTAACTTATAAACGTGGTACTACTGTATGCCGTTTGGATGTTTTTCGTAAACGTACCTACTTATAAGTTTGCAATTTTAGTGCTTACATTTCGGCAATGTTATACTGAACTACTTTAAAAAACTGTTCAGAGCTACGGAGCCCTTCATGTACGAGTCAGACGGTTTTTTACTAACTGCTTAACATAATCAAACTTAACATTGACATTTTATAAAAGCATTTCGTAATATTTATCGTTATCAGGGTACCGTATCCGAAGGGTGACTAACGGAACTATAATAAACGTCTTCTGTTCGTCTGTCCGTCACAGGGCTATATTTCAAGAACCGTAATAGATAACAGCTGAAATTTATAGATAACTATCGGTTGCCGGCGACTCCGTCTGCGAAAATAGCCTACGACTTATTCTCAGACCTACCGAATACAGATAAAAAAGTTACATAATAAAATATTTTTTAAATAAATAATAAAACCGGGGGTGTTACGGGGGCCCACTTTACATCTACCGGGTCCCAAGTCAACCTTACCTGCTCGTGGTGCACCCTGCTGAATAACGAACAAGGCTCTGACGACTCGCCCACCAACCCGCATTGGACCAGCGAGGTGGGCTTATGGTCCAAACCCCCTTATCTTTCATGAAATGAACAATTCCCCGTCTCGGCCCCCAGTGCCCGGCCGCTCCAGCGACCCCGGCTCTGACGGAGGCCGGATCAGTCCTGGAGCACGGGGTGCGAAGAATCCCCGGGCGAAATCGATCCGCCGTCAAACGACCACAGCAAGCAAAATGGACACCGATACACTTAATATTCTGACCTATAATGTACGTACCCTAATGAAGGAGGAGAGATTGGTAGAACTAGAGCACGCTTTGAGCAATGTGAAATGGGACATAGTGGGCCTGTCGGAGGTGCGTAGGGAGGGCGAGGAGACTGTAGACAGGGAATCAAATGTGTTCTACCATATAGGTACAGCTGGCGGTCTCAATGGGGTCGGCTTCCTCGTAGCAAAAAAATGGAAAGAACACATCGTCGAATTTAAAGGATATTCCGACAGAATAGCGGTTCTAAAATTTCGTGTATCCAAAACGCGGCTGCTGACCCTAGTCCAAAGTTACGCGCCAACATCAACGCACACTGACGACGAGGTAGAGGAGTTTTATGATCTCCTCAATAGAGCATGCGATGAAAACCGGGGAACGTGGAACATGGTACTCGGAGATTTTAACGCTAAAATCGGCATAAGGAGTGAATTTGAAAGTAACGAAGTACTGGGTCCGTATGGGACGGGCAACCGGAATGAGCGAGGTACCAGTCTTATTCAATTCGCTTTCGGACAACGCATGAGCATTAGCAACTCCTTATACCTCAAAAAACCTCAACGTCGCTGGACTTGGGTTTCACCAGATGGGAGAACAAAAAACGAAATCGACTATGTTCTTTCATCTAGCAGGGAAATAGTAAAAGATGTTTCAGTCATCAATAAAATATCTTATAGTTCAGACCATAGACCAATTCGAGCTAAAGTTAAATTTAAATTCAAAATTTATAGGCAACAATTATTCAGCAACAAAATTAAAAAACTAGATAAAGACACTCTGATAAGTAACGTTAAAGAATTTAATTTGGAACTGCAGAACTCTTTTGCCCTCCTTGCCACTGATGATGATAGCTTACCAAGTACTGAAGACCAGTATGTCAATATTATTAAGAGCATTACTAATGCCAGTAAGAAAATAAAACAGAATAAACAAAAAACCAAAAAGCTTTCAAACAAATCTTTAGGATTAATAGAACTTAGAGAAACCCTTAGGAAGAATAACAATTTGTACAGAGAAATCGACAGAAAGGTAAAACGTAGTATAAGAAAGGACATTCGGAATTTCAACACAAAATTGGTGGAGGTAGCAATAAAGAAGCGAACGTCGCTAAGAGTCGCTAGACAAGGAATCACCGTGGAAAAACCTTGGATTACCGCCTTAAGGGACGAAAATGGGGTAAAACAGTCCAACAGGGATAAGATCACGCAGATTGCCTCAAACTTTTATAAGTGTTTGTATTCTGATACATCCCGTATTGCCCAAGGTGACAACACCAGCAACTACAACTGCTCCGATAACATCTCTCCAATAACGGGATACGAGGTTAATAAAGCTTTAAAAAGCATGCCGTATCAAAGAAGTCCTGGAGACGATGGCATTACAACCGAGGCATTGAGAATAGGCAAAGACATCCTCATACCCCATATTACAAATTTATTCAACTGTATCTTACACACTGGCTCCGTTCCTCAACCTCTCTGTCATTCAAATATAATTTTGCTACATAAAAAAGGTGACAAAACCGACATTAATAATCACAGACCAATTAGCTTGGTGTCCCACTTATACAAACTCTTCACGAAAACTCTGCAAAATCGGATCGCCCCACTACTGGATCAACACCAACCGCCAGAACAGGCAGGCTTCCGACCATCATTTTCAACGACTGATCACCTTCATTCTTTAAATCAAATAATGGAAAAGGCTAACGAGTTCAATAAGCCCCTATACCTGGCATTTGTCGATTATAGCAAAGCTTTTGACAGTGTAAAACATTGTGCAATATTATCCGCACTACATAGTCAACAAATAGATCCAACCTATATTGAACTCGTTCGCATAATCTATTCCAAAAGCACGGCCAGCATAAAACTGCATAGTCCTGGCACCCCTTTTGTTATAGAAAAGGGAGTAAAACAGGGTGACCCACTATCTCCTAAATTATTCACCAGTTGCTTGGAAGAAGTCTTTAAGACTTTGGCGGTATCTTGGCAGGATAAGGGAATCGATGTTGGAGGCAAGAGGTTGACTAACCTTCGTTTTGCTGATGACATTGTTCTCTTTTCTACATCGGCAAAAGAACTGGAGAAAATGCTGCAAGAACTTAGCACGGCAAGTTTTGAGGTTGGACTTACAATGAATTGGTTGAAGACTAAGTTGATGACGAATCGCGTCGGACGTAGGGTTACGGTAGATGGGCAGCTGATACAGTATGTCGACGAGTATACTTACTTGGGCCAGATAGTTTCCTTCGAAAACAGACAAGGCAAAGAGATTAATAAACGCATTGAAAATGCCTGGAGGAGCTACTGGTCCATGAAAGCGCTAATGAAGGGTAAACTTCCCTTAACTCTGAAGCGCAGACTCGTCGATATGTGTGTACTGCCTATCCTAACCTACGGAGCCCAGACTTGGTCTTTAACCGAGGCCCAGAAGTCCAAGCTTAAAATTTGCCAGCGAGCTATGGAGCGCAGCATTCTAGGTGTTCGGAGAACTGATAGAATCAGAAACACCGACCTGCGTTCCAGAACTCAGATTGTCGATGTGGGGACAAAGACCGCCAAACTCAAGTGGGACTGGGCGGGACATGTCTGCCGAATGCATCCGGATCGCTGGGCAAAAATCGTCACCGATTGGGTTCCAAGCGACGGGTACCGGAGCAGGGGCAGACCAAAACGGAGATGGCGGGATGACTTGGACCGTTTTGACCCATTTTGGCGGGATTTTGCGAGGGAAAGAGACGGGTGGAAAGAAAATGGGGAGGCCTTTGCCCAGCAGTGGGACATCCATTAGGCTAATTAAAAAAAAAAAAAAAAAAAAAAAAATAAAACCGACTTCAATTTTAAAAAGCAAAAAAATGAAATAAAAATTGAACCGACTACAAATAAAAAGCATGGAAATATCTTTCTAATAATCTGTTTGAAGGTGACTCAGCACGAGCCATCAGGAGTGGTAGAAGCCCAGATAGTACATACTGCTTTATCCACATAGATAAGTTGGTTGCCAAGTTCCACTCGAACATAGAGCCTCCTCATTTTTTTAAAGTCGGTTAAAAATCGGTCATGCCGTCTCGGAGGAGTTCGATAACAAATACCTAAACGAGATTTTTATACATTAGAAAGATGTAGGTACATATAATAATACAATACAATAAAATGACTCTTTATTGTACACCAGGAATAGTAAGCAATACAGAAAACAGGTACACAGAGAGAAAGATACAAGATAAGCAATAGGCGGCCTTATCGCTTAAGAGCGATCTCTTCCAGGCAACCCTTTACCAGAAAGAAGGAAAGACTAGTTTACAGCAGGTGGTGCATCAACAGTGGGTCAGAAAATTAAAACGCAACAAAAATAGTACATCTACTCATGCATATATAGTACTTACATTATAATAGGTACACGTCTAAAACAAATATAAGCAGTGGGATAAACAGACACATATAAATAAATAAACAAACTATAACAAAGCTAATTATTACAAGATGACAGATAGTACACCTTAAGCATAGATTTAAAGATTGACAGAGATTTAAATAAAGAGATTTTAATAATTTATATTAAGTATTTCTGTTGCCGCTACAAAAACAAATATTAACAAAAATAAAATCCAAAATGTCATAATTTCAGCCGATAGATGTCTGATGAACGCAGGCCTCCCCTAAGGTTCGCCAAACAGATCGGTACTGCGCCATCCGTATCCAACGCGTTCCCGCAACCTTAACCAGGTCATCGCACCATCTTGTTAGAGGCCCATCGGCCATCAATTCTACGAGCGATGTGCCCTGCCAACTGCCACTTGAGTCTGGCGATTCTTCGCTATGTCGGCGAGTACTTGCACGAATTTTAACATTTTAATGTGATCCCGCAGAGTAACTCCGAGCATAGCCCTCTCCATCACCCTCGAGTTTGCTCCACCGCTGGGGTAAGTACGCCAGAGGCCGTATTGTCTAACGCTTTTGGCGCTTGCCTTCGCTTTCACTATCTCTTTCTGTCAACGTTTTATACCGTTTGACAGAAAGAGATAGCGATTGCGAAGGCAAGCGTCAAAAACGTTAGACAATAAGCCCTGAGGCGTTCGATCGATCAACCGGGACGTCAAAGCCCATAAATAATTTTATGTAGGTAACTAATGCAAAGTCCTTAAGTTCCCAATCCGCATTAGGCCCGCGTGAGGCGTATATGGCTGGGACGATAAATGCAAAGTCGAAGTCAAAGTATTTTTATTCAAATTAGGATATAACAAGCACAATAATTTGAAGAATCTATTGAAATATTTAGGAACTAATGCGTAGTAGTTTGCTTTAAAAACTATGTTAACAAAGGTATCAATCTTCTGATCTGCATAATTGTGCGATTTGAAAGTTAACACAAGCTTGTGAAACATGTTGGGCGAATGTGGGTAATTGGTCCACTCTGCTGGACTGATTTTGATGGGTTTAGTTTTGTTACTAGTCGTGTTTATTGTTAGTAAAGTATTATTGGCGTATTCTGTTTCCCGCGACTCCGTCTGCGAAGAATTCGTTTATCGCTATTCGGGAACTATATTTTTCCGGGATAAAACTATTCTATGTCCTAATATAATAAATAATAATTGTCATAAATTGGTTCAGCAGTTTAAGTGTGAAGAGGTAACAGGCAGATAGACTGAAAGACTTTCGCATTTATAATATTAGTATGGATATGGATTATGACTAGCTTTTACCCGATGTTTCGTTCGTATGAACCATTAAACAAGAGTCTTAGGGGCTGTTTCGGCACCCATTGATTAATTTTAACTGACGGATAAATGTGATGCCGTCTCCATCTATTCGAACAAATCAAACAGAGACGGCATCAAATTTATCCGTCAAATAAATTTGATCAATGGATGGTGAAACAGGGGGTTAGTAAGTTACCGTAGGATTTTCAAAAACATTCAACGTGGTCTTCGTTTACATTACCATGAGAAACACACACATCACGCCTGTATCCCAAAGGGGGTAGGCAGAGCACACGAAACGCTTCTTTTAGGTTTCGGGGCTACACATATCATCATCATCATCATTTCAGCCGAAAGACGTCCACTGCTGAACATAGGCCTCCTCCAAGGCTCGCCATACAGATCGGTCCCGTGCCATCCGCATCCAATGCAATCGCGCAACCTTAACCAGGTCGTTGCTCCATCTTGTTGGAGGCCTACCTACACTGCGTCTTCCGGTCCTTGGACGCCACTCGAGAACCTTTTAGACGGCCGCGCGGATAGCCTAGTTGTTAGAGAACCTGACTACGAAGCTTGATGTCCTGGTTTCGATTTCCGGTCGGGGCAGATATTTGTGTGAAAAATACGAATGTTTGTGCTCGAGTCTTGGATGTTTAATATGTTTTTTTTTTTTTTTTATGTTAGATAGGCCAGACAAACGAACTAGTGGGTCACCTGATGTTAAATGAACACCACTGTCCATAGACACCCGCAGCGCTTTACACGATGCCAGTGCGTTGTCGGCCCTTAAGGAGAGGGAATAGGGGAAGGGGGAGAGGGAGGGGGAGAGGGAAGGGGTGAGGTATTGGGCCCCCGGCACTCTCACTGACCGTACGAAACGCAAGCAGGATTACTGCTGCTTCACGCCGGTGTTCTGTGAGAGGGTGGTACTGCCCCGGACGAGCCGGCCCATTCGTGATGCAGCGGCTAGCTACAACATGGCTCTACCACTACAAAAACTATATATATTTAAGGATGTATTTATCTATACAGGGTTATTTGTAATTCACTAGCATCCTTTTAACCCTAAACTCCTAGCACTTAAACAAATGTTTTTTGTTTTACGGCTTTTGTCATAACTTAATATTTTTGGTGTAATAACGTTTTGAAAATTTGAGATTTCCTCTTATTTTTACGATACTCTGTGTATTTGTATGGGAAAAAAAGTGCTTCATTTTATAAAGTCGTAAAACAAAAAACATTTGTTTTAGTGATAGGAATTCAGGGTTAAGAGGATGTCAGTGAATTAAAAATAACCCTGTATAAGTATGTTTTTCCCTTGTCCAGTACCCATAGTACAAGCTTTGCTTAGTTCGGGACTAGGTAAATTGGTGACAATTGTCCCGTGATTTTTATTTATTTATTTATTGCCACATTGGCCATTAGTTCTACGAGCGACTGCCACTTGAACACACACACAGTTTTATTTATCGAGAACTAACTTGAGCCCGTGAATCCCGTAACTATACCTAGACATTTTTCTGGCACGAACAACTTGTGGTTAGCGTTTGACATAATAAAACTAGTGCGTGGAGTCCCTTCGCGCGGAAGAAGTGAAACTTCATAGTAAAAACCCAAAGCAAAGCAGCGGCTAGCAAGCAACCAACTACAGCGCTAGCGAGACAAGTTACATAACTCGTCGCTAGATGGCGTTGCTCCTCGTGCGCACGTTATTATCAATAATTTTTCTTGATTTTTCGTAATAATTCTCAAAGATATTCATTACTTTTTTTTACTAAACACGTTTAAAATACTTTATTCTACGATCTACCATTAAAATAGTTTTGATTTTTACAAGTTTTGATACTAAACCACGCAATTGTTTTGGTTCGCACTGACGAAGTTTTTAACATCCGTTAGTATATATACAATGCGAACGTCTCGTAAACGTCAACTTGCGTTGCGTTGCGTTGCGTATTTAACGCAAAGCATTTATTAACGCAACGATTGTTGCAAGTCGCATTAGAAGTTTCACTTCAATAACATCGATTCGATTTTGGTGTTCTTGTCCTATATTTTCAAACGTGTCTCATTGATATAATGCCACTTATAAGACTTCGATAAACTAAGTATTAGAAGGAAAAGTATTCGTTTACTTGTGCCAGGAAAATCTCTAGGTATTCATGTAACTACTACGTCTACTACTTATGTCACTGAGACGTGGCCGCTAACGATGGGTCTCATAAAAAAGCTCAATGTCACTCACAGAGGGCGATGGAGAGGGCTATGCTCGGAGTTTCTCTGCGGGATCACATTAGAAATAATGAAATCCGCGTAAGAACGAAAGTCAACGGACATAACTCGAAAAATCGCTCATCGCACATATCGCTCGTATAGAACTGACGGCCGATGGGGCCGAAAGGTTCTCGAGTGGCGTCCGCGGACCGGAAGACGCAGTGTAGGTAGGCCTCCAACAAGATGGAGCGACGACCTGATGAAGGTGGCGGGAACGCATTGGGTGCGGATGGCGCAGGACCGATCTGTTTGGCGAGCCTTGGGGGAGGCCTATGTTCAGCAGTGGAAGTCTTTTGGCTGAAATGATGATGACGATGATGATGACATCCCAGGTTTCAAATTACCTATCTCTATACAAAATTCTCCATCTCCGTGCATACGCATATTTGGATATGTATTACAATACCGAAGTACGTAAGACCGAATGTATTAAAACATCGAATGGGTCAAAAGACCGACACGATTTTTTTCTGAAACCGTTTACTTTTAAAGATTGTTATAAAACAAACCTAACTTAACCTAATGGGTTCTGTACGTTGCCGTTTTAATAAATTCTGAGAAGTTTACTGTTTCAGAAAAAAATCATGTCGGTCTTTTGACCCATTCGATGTTTTAATACATTCGGTCTTTCGTACTTCGGTATTGTAATACATACCCGCATATTTCGATACCAAAATATGTATTAAAAAATCGAGAACCCCATTTACCTATCAGAAAAACGTTTATGAAAACCTCAGTGTCAAAACAATAGTAATTTGTCACAATTTTCACACCCATTGAAAACACATAAGTTTTGATTTAAGTGGGTGCGAAAAAGCAATAATTCTATTCAAAAACCATAAATAAATATCATTGTTCGTACATTACTTTGATTCGTACCCAAACGCGTGTGTTATTTTATTTGTGGTGATTAGAAGCTGAATCTGCGTTTCGCGTTCCTTAGGAGCCTTTTGTGATGATGATGATGAAATAGTGTAACGTAGTTATTGCTGACTCCTGTTATCACTGTTAACTGGACATTTATAGGATTTTGTAATGACTGTTAGAATCACAATGACTAATTTAGTCTTTACGAATTAATGTGCAATAGCTGTCAAAAGAAATTAGAAACGCATTTAAGACCTTTTTCTTCCTATGAATTTACTAGCTTTCATCATAATCCCGGCCTATACATATTCCAGCACAGGCCTCCTCTCACAATGAGAGGGCTTAGGCATACTAGCTTTAAGGTATTAGAAATTCCTTTACAAGAAAAATGTACAATCATAGAGTTTGGCATTAAAAATGTTACGGTAACTTGTCAAAGATGATAATAGTTATTTGTGATACAAGGTTGGTAAGTATGGTTTTACCAATGAGTTGAAGAGTGATAAACCCGAGCCGCATGGCGAGGGTTTTCATCGTCACGAGTTTGAAAAACCTTGCCAACCGTGTATCATACGACGTTTTACAATACATTTGTGAGAAAATAGGCAATTAATAACACAAAATTGTAAAATAAAAACAAATTACTCGAGATACTTATTGGTAGCAAAAGATTATTTTGCGCGGTTTGCGCCTTACTTTAAATATCGGGCGGAATTAATTTAATTTTGAATGATACCGTACGTATTAGTTTTTATCGCAGAAAGAGTCGGAAAGGAGATATCGTCAAAAACTACTATTTGACTTATTTACTTACAAAGTCTATAAAATTACCCATTTTCCAAACTCCCGGAAAATTTTCCAGGCAACCACCTGCTTTTTTATCCAAATGACTGAATAATTTAACGTGCGAATAATTTTAATATTTAAATGTAATCTTTTGTGAATAATGTCAAATTAAATTATTAAGAGGACACGATGCGCACCATTTCTCCATACAAACGTAGTCCCCTGTTTCCTCCCTGGATAATGGCTTTAGAGCCAAATTTTTTTACTGTGTAATCTGTATCTACCACAGCTATGCCCCTATGTTTCGTTTTTTTCCATATTTCAATTAACATAAAAAATATGAGCTTTCAAAAACTGAAAAAAAGCACAATTTCAACGTCATTTTCAGACACTTATCATGAAAGAATCCCTCATATAAATAAAAAAAGGAAAACCTAGGGGCATAGCTAAATCTGTGCTCTAATTATTGTTAAAAAAAATAATTTTTCTCAAACATGCTATGAAATATTGACGTTATGTTCCTTATAATACGCCACGAAGGGTCACGTTGCAGGTGCAGGTGCAGCCGGTGGTGGGGGACCGCCTAGACGAGAGGTCAATAATGGAATTTCATACAACATTGCTGGCCAAGGCCAGCAAAGTGATTGTCTATTGTTTCATACCATGACGTTTATAGGTCTATGACATCATAGCTTTTAGCCATTAAAAAAAAAACTATAAGCAATATTTGCGTTTTGGTCCATTAAGACATTCTGCCACTACGCTTATTTAAGGTAAGGTAAGATGATGATGATGATGATGATGATGATGATGATGGTGTGATGATGATGGTGATGATGATGATGATGGTGATGATGATGATAATGATGGTGATGATGATGATGATGATGGCGATGATGATGATGATGGTGATGATGAGATGATGATGATGATGATGGTGATGATGAGATGGTGATGATGATGTTGATGGTGATGATGAGATGATGATAGCGATGATGATTATGATGATGATGGTGATGGCGATGATGTTGATGATGATGTTGATAATGATCATGATGGTGATGATGATGATGGTGGTGATGGTGATGCATGTTTGAGAAAAACTCTATACAAGCCTTGGCCACGAACAGGGATTGCCGGCCTCGTATCTCTAGATGGCCTCGTTAACACTCGGCCATCTATCACTACTCGGCCGGCAATCCCCTATTTCGCGGCCGCTGCAGTAATGTACTATTATTGGTCCAGTTTTCGAGAAGAAAATAGGGGACTACGAAATGCTGTTTAGATCAATTTTACGCGCCTATTAACGGTCTTAGCTGCAGCTGTCCCGCTCTCGCTGTACTGACACGGAGGGGTTCGAGCGAGACAGCGACATTTCATTAAAATACCTATTTCTCAAAAGTCTCTCAGCCATCGTATCCTCTTAAAATGTATACGTCTAAAATTGACAAATTGTTGCAACTATGCAAATCATAATGTACCTACATGCCATTAACAAATGTACACGGTTTTAAACAATAACATATGTTTTTGTAACTTTTGGATAAAAATATTTTTAGATAGATTACTAAGTATCTGTTGCCCATGACTCCATCCGCGAAGAATAGTAGCCTACGACCTATTCTCTGACCTACCGAATACGGACAAAAAAGTTTCATAAAAATCGGTTAAGCCGTTTCGGAGGAGTTCGATAACAAACACCGTGACACGAGATTTTTATATATTAGAAGATGTTACCATAAGCTTTACGGCGAAGGAAAACATTGTGAGGAAAAAAACAATGGTGTGTGTGAACTTCCTAATGCGAACTGGGACTGTGTGAGAATTACGGTCCAAGTTAAGTATCTTATTGTGAGAGAAGATCTGTGCCCAGAAGTGGGATGTATATAGGTTTAATGAGGCTATATAGGTAAACTGCCTGCTCGCGCGGTCAACGGCTACGCAGTATACCGGTATTGGATTACAAGATCTTGACGTCATGCTGAATCATCGGAACGTAGTGAAGGTGAAATTAATTTATTTAAACGAAAGTAAAATTTAGAGGTTTTGAAGGGGAACCTATCGATGTTTAGAAAAATTTATTTCCGAAGGTTTAGAATCCCGAAAACTTCATTTGTCCGAAAGCATTTTTTTCTGAAACTGTAAATATTTCAGGATTTATTTCGGAACCCTTTAGGTTAGGTTAGGGTTGTTTTATAAAAATTCTGAAATATTTACAGTTTCAGAAAAAATGCATTCGGATAAATGAAGCATTCGGGATTTTAAATATTCGGAAAAAAAAATTTCGAGGATATGATAGGTAACCGTTTTGAAGACGTTTTCATGAATCACGCAGGTAATAAAGTTAAAATTCAGAGATTCCCAAATTTATGCATCTTGTCGACCCCTAGCGATATTTTTCAATTTTAGGTAGACCCCCGGCTTAGGTAGGGTCAACGTCATAAATAAGTGATCACTTGTTTACCTTGTCACTTTAACGTCATGTTTGAAAAGTCATACGAATTCATTATAACGACTGAAAGCGACAAGGTACATAAATGATCACTAATATTAGAATAGAATAGAATAGAATAATTTTATTTCAGGCTGCATAGGCCCATATAAAAATACCTTAAAGACTAACATACATATTTATATTACACTTAATTAACAACCTAATTACAAGCACGTGAAGTCTGTGACGTGAACACATAGGCAGTGTCACTTAACCGGCCACGAAACCGCCGGTAAGCTACACCTTTCGGCCAAAACTCCTCTCTTGTGAAGGTCGACAGTTGATCAGTCGGAACCCTCACCACAAATGAATTGAAATTCACGTCATGGCGGGACTCCAACCGCTCAACCCTCAGAGTGAGCTTGGTCTTCACACGCACATATTCCACGATATATATATTTATGACGTTGCCTGTACCTAATATTGATTTATTGCGAAGTATTCGAATTCATTTTTTTTCGCGTACGTAAACCTCTGGCACATCTTTGTCGATCCCTGGGGGTCGATGTAGACCACCTTGGGTACCACTGGTTTAATCAATGAGAGATCTTATTAAACTAGCTGTTGCCCGCGACTCCATCCGCGAAGAATAGGGGTATAAAAATAGCCTACTACCTATTCTCAGACCTACCGAAGAGAAAAAAGTTTCATAAAACTTGGACCAAGCCGTTTCTGAAGAGTTCGATAACAAACACCGTGACACGAGATTTTTATATATTAGATTTTATATGAAAGTGTGTTTTTTCAGCTTCTTAACTAGCTTCTACTCGCGTCGTTGTTCGCGGGGACCATTGGATACAAAAGTTGGACTAAAATTCCACGGGATAAAGAGCTAGTCAATTTTTAGTTCTTTCACAGGAGCAAATCGCGAAAAAAAGCTAGGTGAATAACATATCCTGCTAGTTCCGTACTTATTAGGTACTACGATCAGTGATCAAAAAACCAGTCATTAGTAAACCTACATTTTATTTATAGATACATTATTGTACCCCGAGTCACATTTTCCCCATATTAAGTAGGTACGAATTTTATTTGGGTATTTTTTACTGAGTCACGATTGGTAAAAACGTGAATTTACTGTAAAGGGAATTTTTTTGTTTAAGATAGAACAGATTCGAATTAATGACGTCCCTCTCTCTCGTGTCTTACTTTTCACTCTTACTCTTCATTCCTACTCTTGCCCACTCTTGTTTCTGATGTCCTGTCAATCGTTCAAAGGTAATCTGGAAGAAATCCCTTTAAAGGATAATTTCGCCTCTGTACACCTGTTTCTCTTTTTAATTGTTAATTTCACGTTTTTATGCAGGTACAATAAAGAGTTTTACATATTATAGATATACATACATTTCAGTTTTTTGTAAATACTTGGAAAACACACGCAAAAACAGAAACTAGGTTTACTCTACATTTTTAATAACAATAACTTTGTGATGAATACATTAATTTATATTTTTGCTGTACTAATTACATAGTTTTAAGTGTAAGAAAATTTGAGGGTACTTTTAAAGAATGTGGCAGAAAATCCGCAACCATTGCTTTAAATAAAAAAAATAAACATAGCAACTCACCACTTGAGGAAAAGAATCACCTCCTTTTACTTTTCAACTGGAACTCTATTCACACACACTAATTACGATAAGTCAAAATATTGCAATAATATTTTTTGAGCAATAAAACAAAATCCACAAATTAATTTCGAAACTTTAAAAGTACCACACGTTTTGTTTGCTGTCAGAATTGCCGCGCAAAATTGAAAGCCGTTTAAAATTGGGACGATTTTTTTTTAATGGCGTTGGATACGCACCGCGGTCGGCTTTGTACTGACAGTTGGCTACAGAGCTCTCTCTCCGCAGAGCTAAGAAACCTTGAGATCTGGCAGTTTTTCTTACTTTGCAGTGTACCTAGGATTGGCTTGTTGAATATTAGCAGTGTAATCATCGTAAAGATCTTTACGGTGTAATTATTGAGCAAATTACGTAATGTAAAAATTCCATTCGTCATAAAAACATATTTATAACTTGACTTAAAAAAATAATCAATTTTGCCATTGCAGAAATAAAATATATGTTATACATTGTTTTAAAATAAATATAGTTTCTCATTAAAAAATAAGACATAGAAACGTAAAAATTACATTTCTCGTTTTTACGCATTTTTATTAAATTATAAGACATTATTACAAATTAAATTAAATTAAACCAAAAAATTGTTTTTTACTATCAGAGCTTCGAATAATTTTATTAACAATGCCTTTAATCTGGACGTTTGGTATTTTTACTTTTTCTGAAGAAATAATTATTGACTTAAAAACAAAAAGTAAGTAGGTAAGTAAGGTACAAAAGACGGCGTCGTTTTCTTTGTAATTGTCACATATTTGTTATAAAGTGTTTGTAAAATTTTGGATGCTTTTTTATTTTTATGCTGTACACTAACCACAAAATATTAAGTTTAAATTTATTGAGAAATAAATAAATTATTTACTGACCGCAATCATGGAAACAATCAGATTTATCGTGAACACTACTTACTATTTAGCTCACGTTTCTTATAATTTCCCGGTAACTTAATTTATGCCCCTTGATTAATGGTCAGAAGGACATCCCAGGAAAAACCACCGCAACCGTCATCACTTAGTAGTGTAATCATCATCATTATAATCATGGAATCATAATTATCACTATCATCATCATCAATAATACCACCATCGTCATCATTATCATCATCATCATCTTCATCATCAACATCATCACTATCATCCACTGCTGGACAAAGGTGTCCCCCAAAATGGTGTAATAGGAATAAATAAAATCAGCTTTTAGTGCCATTCGGCGTAATAGTTTATCGAGTTCTGAATTCATAGGACGTGCTTAAAAAGTGTATTTCAAATATTTCAAAGTACGGAGCCTTGAAATACAATAATATACATTAATGCACGATGAGAAAATAAAATAAGATACCTTCCTTAACGACTAATGGGTTGGAGCCCATTTCAGTTATTATTTTAACGTTAACATTTTTTTTAATATTGTCAAGTAGGTACCAATAGGCGGGTACGGTAGGCGGGCTAAACTGATTAGAACATTTTCAAAAGAAATGTACAGACTTAAGGGATCTAATTAAAACAGAACTTAATTGATTCCTTTGTGTAACTAAAGCTACCCATATAGTTTGTATGACTAACTTTCGTTACACAAAGGACGCGATCGTGATTTTGTTTTCATTAATCTTTTAATTATGTACAACTTTTTTGAAAACGCTTCATTATTTCTATCCTACTAAAAAAACTTGATAATAAAGTATCCTGATAATTAAATACACATTAAAAAACCGACATCACATTGGTTTTTCCTCAAGTCGAGTCGCCTTTGTTTTGTTACAAGTGACATCTAATAGATTTGTAGCGCTACAAAGTTGCGTTCATAGTGACGCGAGCAATAAAATAAGCCTTTCTCTATGCTCGGAATGCACCCGTTCGGGATTTAAAAATACTTCAAATAAGTTTTGAATGCGACCTACTTGCTCGCCGCCTTTATTGTTGTTTTTATTTTATATTCTGTTTGACAGATGATAATTTACATACACTTATCTCAATTTACACAATTTACTTGTTTTTTTGTATCAATTAACGGCATAAATTAATTTGTTGTTTTTAAGAAAAAAGGTACTTAATTAAATATCATAGTGTTCATGTGACGTCATTAACATTAATTGGTTAAAGACTACAATTAAATTCACCTTTTGTGTAATAGTACGAATGTTCCTTAGAAACTCAAAACAAAATGCATTCTGTGTTACTTCATTTATACACGACCGACCTTTCAGAGTTTGGTGAATCAGGCTCTAAGAATGCATTTCAATTTGAATTTTGGCTATTTATCTAAGTTAGTCCTGCCATCTAGTCTCATTATTATGAAACAGCGAACTATTAACCAACGTAGCATTATTCTCATCGCTTTTTGTTGTGACTACTTTTCAGACTCGTAGCGCTCCTTAAAGAGTTCGAGTTCGGCGAACAACCGCTAGATGGCACTAAATGTCAGTAAAGTGAAAATGACAATAATAGTACATTACTGCAGAGGCCGTGAAGTAAGGGATTGATGGACGAGATTTGGGGTATACGGCCGAGTCGTAGACGAGGCCGGATAAAACGAGTCCAGCAATCCCTCTTCCGGCCGAGGATTGTATAGAGCTTTTCTCAAACATGCATCATCATCATCATCATCTGGACGGCCGGATAGCCTAGTTGTTAGAGAACCTGGCTACGAAGCTTGAGTTCCCGGGTTCGATTCCCGGTCGGGGCAGATATTTGTGTGAAAAATACGAATGTTTGTGCTCGAGTCATGGATGTTTAATATGTATTTAAGTAGGTAAGTATTTTTTCTATATATGAAAGTATTTTTATCCGTTGTCTAGTACCCATAGTACAAGCTTTGCTTAGTTTGGGACTAGGTCAATTGGTGTGAATTGCCCGTGATATTTATTTATTTATTTATTATTTATCATCATCATCATCATCATCATCCGTCCGTCCGTCCGTCCGTCCGTCCATCCATACATCCATCCATACATCCACCCATACATCCATCCATCCATACATCCACCCATACATCCATCCATACATCCATCCATACATCCATCCATCCATCCATCCATCCATACACCATCCATACATCCATCCATCCATCCATCCATACATCCATCTATCCATCCATTCATACATCCATCCATGCATCCATCCATCCATCCATACATACATACATCCATCCATACATCTATACATAGATCCATCCATTCATGCATACATACATCCAAAAGTAAATTTAACAAACACAACACAACACAAAACACAAAAGTAAATTTTCTCAAACATGCTTTGAAATGTATGCGTTAATGTCACGAAATGAAGCCATGAAGTTTGTTGTTTATGGCTCCCTACATTACTTCTTGGCCTAGGCCATAAAAGTAAGTATGAAAAACCATTATTGTCCGCTGCTGTAACTTTTTAAAATTTGCTTACTAACACTAAACTGACAAAGGAAAAATTACATACAGCCAACTTACGACATTAAAAAAATCTATCTTCTTTTATTTCTATAAAACCGCCTAAATGGTGATGGATGGATGGATGTATGGATGTATGGATGGATGTATGGATATATGGATGTATGGATGGATGGATGGATGTATGGATGGATGGATGTATGGATGGATGTATGGATGGATGTATGATTGGATGTATGGGTGGATGTATGGATGGATGTATGGATGGATGGATGGATGGACGGATGGATGGATGGTTGGATGGATGGATGATGATGATGATGATGATGCATGTTTGAGAAAAGCTCTATACAATCCTCGGCCGGAAGAGGGATTGCTGGACTCGTTTTATCCGGCCTCGTCTACGACTCGGCCGTATACCCCAAATCTCGTCCATCAATCCCTTACTTCACGGACTCTGCAGTAATGTACTATTATTTTTTTTTGTATTATAAACTATGACAAAAAAAATCCTAAAGCTGTAAATACTAGACTGATATATAGACCAACACTCACTTCAAGTGAAAGTAGTTTTGTTACTTTAACCGGAGTGTCTCTAATGTGATACTTAGCTAATTGATTGATTCAGGCGTTATTTTGCGGTATAGCTTGTCTAGTTTAAAATGACGCGCCCCACCACCGCACTCACGCACAGGATTCGAAACTCAATTTAAGCTACAATAGACTCTATTGTAGCTCAAATTGAGCTACAAATCCCGTGCGCAAACGCGGTGGTGGGGCGCGTCATTGCAAACTGTGTTGCCAGTGATGACTTATGGCACTGTGACGTAGCCGCTAACGATGGGCCTCTTAAGACAGCAGCTCAAGGACACTCAGCGGGCGATGGAATGGGATATGCCCAGAGTTTCTCTGCGGGGTCGCATTCAAAATAATGAAATCCTCGCAAGACCTAGAGTCAACATAGCTCGAAGAATCACTGGACTCCAGTAGCAGTGGGCAGGCCCCATCGCTCGTAGAACTGACAACCGGTGGGGCCATAAGGTTCTCAAGGGACCGGAAGACGCAGTGTTGGTAAGCCTTTAACAAGATGGAGACTACCTCGTCAAAATTGCGGGAACGCGTTGGAGGCGGATGGCGCTGGACCGATCTGTTTGGCGAGTTCTTGGGGGAGGGAGGCCTATATTCAGCAGTGGATGTTTTTCGGCTGAAATGATGACGATGATGATTATTCAAATTCTCATGGCAGTGAACTTGTAATTTTTATTCTGGGTCGACGACACACACAGTGCAGCGTTTTAAACAGACCCCATTTTCTCAGGCGCAAGCCACACACAAGAGACGTGGGACGGGGGCGCGTTGCAGCCGCGGCGCCCCATGAATCAGTTTTCCTAATAAATGTATAGAAGCATCGCGATCCAAAGCAGACAGAAGAGACGGGGCGGAGACGCGGCCTGCGAACAAACGACGCGGACTGCGACGCGCCCCCGTCCCACGTTCCATCTGTGTGGCTTGCGCCTTACTCTTCTGTGTATTAGCAGAAGGGTTAGCTAAAATGTTGTTCTTCATTGGAATTTTGCATTTATTTTTTACCAGGCGTTATAAAGTTTTCTGAGCAATAAACGAAGTCGTCCTTTGTGCAATTAAAAATTATCAGGCTATTTAGACACATTGGACGCAAAAATAACGCGAAGCGATTAGTGATTCACGGGGGCAAGGTGACGTCATAATGACACAAAATCTCATAAAGGATGATGAATAATTGGGATTGTTCATTTTTTCTAACCCCCGTTTTTATTTTTTTTATCGAAAATATAGAGCATTTTAAGAAACTAATTTGAATATTTCAGCAATTTATCACTCCAATATTTTTTATAATTTATTAAAAGTTTGAGATACGACTTCTCGTAAATTACATGCCGCGGCTGAATCTGTGTATAAACCACAGACACAATGACAAAAAAATGTGTCACAATCGATGGTTAGCTGTTATCTGACAATGTCACTTTACATTACAATAACAATCTATCTATCTATACATATAATAAATCTGTAACAAGTCGGTGTCTGTACATTGAAGATATTTTTTTTATATCGGGGAACTAAGGAGAGCCATAATTGATGAAAAAGCAAATTGGATCAAAAAAATAAGCTGCCCAAATTACTAATTCCACGCGGACGGAGTCGCGGGCAAAAGCTAGTAACACTAAAGTTGCCGATTCTTCCAAGAGAATAGAGAAAAAAAAACGATTTTCGGCTATAGTATTTTTTGTACGAATAAAATAAAATGGTCAGAAGTGTTCCCTTGAAAGTTCTTTGGCGGTTTTAATCCATACTTACATTAAAATGATCCTCGCAACAATAAGTACATCTTGTAAACTTTGAATTAACTTTGCGGCACCACTTCTCTTGTAAATCTTCTCTAATGCGAACAATTAATTTGTTTGGGTATTGACAGAATCATTTCCACAAGTAGGAATGAAACACTTCCTGTATAAATCCATTATTAAAATATGAAAAACGCGAAGAATGTTTTTCAAAATAGTATCCTTAAACTGACAGATGATATAACTACGTCGAAGTGACAGAGAATAGTATAGAGAAACTAGACGGACGGCTTTTTTTTCTTGTTGCAAAGAATTTCAAAGTTAATGCCCACAGAAAGGTCAAACAAAGGTCAAACATTATTTTGCAAAAATACACAATACAAAAGTTAATATTTTTTTACTACTATGTTATAAAATGATTTAATGAACCTATTCCTCGAAATGGTTTGGTTGTTAGGTCAAACATTATTTTGCAAAAATACACAATACAAAAGTTAATATTTTTTTACTACTATGTTATAAAATGATTTAATGAACCTATTCCTCGAAATGGTTTTGGAATTAGACCACATTGTAAAAAAGTGATCAATGCCAATTGTCATTATTCAATACAGACAGACAGGTCATCACATCACAAAAACAGGTACTGCAATAGAACAAGATTAAATGGAGTCGTAAAAGTTTACCTAATATTATAAAGATAAGATAAGATAATTTATTCAATAATTTGTAGTGCAAGTTGACAAACAATAAAAACAATTTCTTACAAAAAGGCTATGAAACACGTGTGCCTGCACTAGGGTTACTAAAGTACTCTGTGTCGCAGGCTAAGCGAGCTTGCATAAAATTAAAATTAATTATCTGAGCTTAATAGTACAAATACTTAAAAATAATAACAAATTATTCGAAAAACTAATTACGTAAAAACAATGTCCCTGAGTTATACAATTACCTTCTCCATTGTTATGCAGATCCCACTAGTCTTGTATACCGTGACAATGTTTTATCTTCAGAAGTGGGCTGTCAGCAAGGCGATCCTCTCGGGCCGGCAATCTTCAGTTTGGCTATTAACCCTGTTATTCAAAATTTAAAATCCAAATTCAATGTCTGGTATCTAGACGACGGAACCTTAGGAGGTGATCTGGATACCTTACTGTCTGACCTTTCAACAATCAGATCCAAATTCCAAGCAATTGGCCTTGAGTTAAATTTTAGCAAGTGTGAACTTTATGTGCAAAATCCTGACTTAAATTTACTAGATTTAAAAACAAAATTTTATGCACTGACGCCAGACATTAAGATAGTAGACAGATTTTCTCTCTGCCTCCTTGGTTCTCCTATTTTCGAAGAATCCTTTCCGAATTACATTTTAGATTCTATTTCTAAATTCAAAAGGTATGAAAGTCGTTTGCTTGAAATTAGTCCTCATTTCGCATTGACAATTTTAAAATTCTGTCTTTTCGTTCCAAAATTTACTTATGTACTTCGCTGCTGTCCATTCACTAAATTCAAAATTTCACTGTCACAAATGGATGACTTAATCAAAGCGAACCTGGAATCAATTCTGAACATTCAGCTAAGCGAAGAATCCTGGACTCAAGCATCCCTTCCCATTCGCTTTGGTGGGATAGGGATTCGCAAAATTTCTTCTATTTCCGCACCAGCTTTTTTGTCCTCCGCCCATAGCTCGGCAGATCTCATAGGTAAAATCCTGAGGGCTTGCCCTTTAAACTATGAGACTGCGGGTTTAACGGAGGCTAAAAATGATTGGTCTATTGCCTGTCCGGGAAAGGATTTCCCAGAAAATTTAAAGTTTCAAAGGTCCTGGGACGACATTCAGTCAAATTTGACTTATGAATTCCTTCTGAGCCGCAGCACGGGCTCTCATCGTGCCAGACTATTGGCTGCAGGTACGAAGGAAGCCGGCTGCTTGTTGCACGCCTTTCCATCAGCCAACACTGGTACTCTTTTAGAGCCCGACACTCTCAGAATTTCCATCTGCCTGCGACTTGGAGTAGCAGTTTGCGCACCGCACAAATGCCCCTGCGGCTTTGAGGTCGACGCGCTGGGACACCACAGCCTTTCGTGCCAGAAGAGCGCGGGCCGCTTCTCTAGACACTCTGCTCTCAATGACATTATCCGTCGCTCTCTTGCCACCGTCAATGTGCCTGCGTTACTGGAGCCATCGGGCATCGCCAGAGATGATGGCAAGAGACCAGACGGAATGTCATTGATTCCGTGGAAATTGGGTCGTGTGCTAGTGTGGGACGCTTTTTGTGTAGACACACTGGCTCCGTCCCACGTCCGCGGAACAGCAAATCAAGCTGGTGCAGCAGCAGAAGCGGCAGAAAAGCTTAAGAAAAATAAATACAAAGGTCTTGGCTCTGAATACAACTTTGTTCCATTCGGTGTTGAGACCTTTGGTCCGTGGGGCTCCAGCGCAAAAGGTCTTTACAAAGATATTTGTAAACGGCTTTGTGACACTACAGGAGACCAAAGAGCTGGCAGCTACCTCGCACAACGTATCAGCATTGCTATACAGCGAGGTAATGCTGCCAGTGTCTTTGGGTCCATGCCGCGGGGGGAACCTTTTGTTAATTTTATTTAGTTTTAGTTTAAGTTAGTTTTATTTTATTTATAGTTATATAATAGTATCAATTTATTATTGTTGTTGTCTTTTAAATATCATGTATTTTATATTAAGTATAGGTATATCAATTGACACTAGATCAAAACCGATGCGAAGTTTGCTGACTAAGCCTAACGTACTAAATAAATTATGCAGATACATTAAAATTTGTGTAAGTAATGTTAGTAGGTCAGAAATCTGGTCATTGTTTATTTTACTTAGAGACACAAAATCTTCATTTTTTTTTTTACTTCTAAACAGATTACATTAACTCATGAGAAACGATAGAGATACAAAATTGTGGCTGTTAGTTGTCAGGTTAGACATACAGGCATCCGCGTCATCAGAATGGTCAAAAAGGTCAAATTATAAAGGTATAAAATTAGCATTAAAAATATTTTTTTTCCAAATAGGAGATATAGTCATAAAATTATGCTTCAACACAAAACAGGAAAACACAATAGAATAAATCGTAAATATCGTAATTTAAACGATAAATAATAACCAACAAATGTAGAATACTTAGGTATTTAAAAAAGTAATGGAAACATTGGTTCCGGGATCGTAAACCTACCTACTATTGCTGCCTTTCTATTTAACATATTTTATCTACACCCATATAGTAAATTCTCCGATATGCGTTCAAAAACCATAGATAATGACCAGCATTACGACATTGGATTCTATTATGAACACGGCAGTATCGTAATTCGTAATGGTCATTACGATACAGAAAACTGTAACATAATGAGATTTCATAAATCATTATACCTACTTATTACATAGTAACCGGGCGCATGTCGTGGGGAAGACATACCTAGTTCTCGTTAATGCAGGTCTTTTCTCAATGGTTCTTGAACGCATGATGGATTTAATATATGGATGTAGATAAAATATTGTTTGCAACTGAACGTAATTAGGCCATTTCAACTTAAGTCTCTATGTCCAAATCTCGTGATGATTCTTGAGAATCTTGAGTACCAGTAGAAGTATAACCAGTAGATAAACCTTTTCTGATCTCATCTTGCAGTTGTTCCTTCATTGATATAGTACTACTACTACTACCGTCAAATCGATTATCGCGAATATCGCGATCGCGATCCAGTATCAGTAAACTGGGGTTACTTTGGGAAATTTTGGGGCTGCTTTGATAGATTTAAAATGGTTATAAAAACGCAAATATTCATAGCTCAATTGAGCAAATAACGAAAAAAGTTAGGTAATTTATCAAGGTAGTTTCATATTTCACTGCCATAGGTCTGGTTTTAAGACCAGTGATGGTGTTTGGATGCGGATGGCGCAGGGCCGATCTGTTTGGCGAGCCTTGGGGGAGGCCTTTGTTCAGCAGTGGACGTCTTTCGGCTGAAATGAATGATGAATGAATGATGGTGTAGGGGTAAGCACGCAGCACGGAATGCTGAGGACCTGGGTTCGATTCCCAGCATTGGTCTTTTTTCTGGGGTTTTTTCTGTGCATCTATATTTCAGTTTGTATTTAGTATGAAATATATGGTTTCACGGGATGACCGTAAAAGTAATAAAAAATGAAGTTGAAAAAAATAGATACAAAAAGATACTTCATAGTGTTAACAATTATATATTTGTTCTCAATTATTTTGTATATTTCATAACAGATGTCACTGTAAAATAATATTAAAATACTATGTTGCTAACTTCATGATATTGTGCGGGATAATATTGTGGGGTAATAGTACACACGCCAGCAAACTGTTTACTCTGCAGAAGAAATGTGTTAGAATACTGGTAAATATTAAGAAAACAGACAGTTGCAGACCGTTTTTTATTAAGCTAAAAATCTTAACAGTTACATCAATATATATTTATGAAATATGTAAATTAGTAAGGAATCATAAATATCTTTTTGCTAATGAAAGAGATAAACAGTGCAATATTAACCTCAGGAAAAGAAACCAATTACTTAGTTCTTTTACAAACATGAAAATGGTTAGTTCAGGGACACATCATATGTCTGTAAAAGTATATAATAAGTTACCCACTTCTATAAAAAATATAGAAAAGAATGCTGTATTTTATAAGAATCTGAAAAAGTATTTATTGGAAAAATGTTTCTATAAATTGGATGATTATTTAAATGCCAAAGATAAATAAGTTATTTTGTGTTTTTTATCAATTTTAGAATAACGCTACTACTGTTTTAAATATGACAATGCCCTACCAGGGCTTATGTGGTGGCGAACTATTATATCTATAAGATTTAATTATAATAATTTTACAAGATTGACATTAATATATTTTTATTTTTCTGAATTAACATTTAACATAAATTGTATTGACATAAAATAATTCATCCATGCATGCATATTGTTATAATAGATTGACATTCTATACCCTGACAGGGTGTCATGTACCTACCATCTACTTGTAAAACTACCATCTATTAATGTAATGAACATGAATCTGAATGAATAAATGAATATGAATATAATATGAATATATATGATTAAAACCGAACTTCCGGCAAATGAGCGGCTGTCATATTGACATGTAAAGGAGCGCCAACGCAGTCAGTTCGGTTTTGATCGTGACACAGTGAAGTGGTGGAAAAGAGTAAGTGTATTGGTAAGACAATCGCAATAAAAGTGAGTACCACATCTTTGTTTTTTTCCTTTATTTAAACCTCCGCTTATTTTGCTTAATATTCCCTTGTCAACCGAATCACTGAAATCCCTTGAATTTTAAAGTGTAACGGCTGGACTAGACAACTATATTACCTGATTTACAATGACCTCGATTGAGAAGGGACAAGGGATGATAACAATAGCTAACTTACTTTATTTGCACTTCTGTTGCCATCCTTTGAGTAAGCAAACTCAGGAGCAAGTGTATCCGATGTAACTCTAGGCGGTTCCTGAAATTGTGCAAGTCGTGCCTGTATAGCCTCGTAAATTACGACACAGTGAACGCAAAGCGTCAATGGATGCAATCTGAGAAGCAGAAGCCAAAGTGCTAGCGTGTAGCAAGGCCTGATATTGTGAAGGAGAATTTCAAGTTGTTCTTCTTCCGGTACAGTCTTGGATAAACGCGAGAACATTCCATTCATAATAGAGAGATAAATAGTAATATTCTCGCGTTCCCTGTGTACGAGACCGTATTTCAGCTTTGAGCCGGTAATCATAATCCGTTTGATCGAAATCTTCCCTCAATCTAGCCGCTAACTCTGGCCAAGAGCTTACGCTATCCTTTACAGACCGATACCAATGCAGCGCATCATCATCATCATCATTTCAGCCGAAAGACGTCCACTGCTGAACATAGGCCTCCCCCAAGGCTCTCCAAACAGATCGGCCCTGTGCCATCCGCATCCAATGCGTTCCCGCTACCTTCACCAGGTCGTCGCTCCATCTTGTTGGAGGCCTACCTACACCGCGTCTTCCGGTCCGCGGACGCCACTCGAGAACCTTTCGGCCCCATCGGCCGTCAGTTCTACGGGCGATGTGCCCTGCCCACTGCCACTTAAGTCTAGCGATTCTTCGAGCTATGTCCGTGACTTTAGTTCTCGCGCGGATTTCATCATTTCTAATGCGATCCCGCAGAGAAACTCCAAGCATAGCCCTCTCCATCGCCCTCTGAGTGACCTTGAGCTTCCTTATAAGACCCATCGTTAGCGGCCACGTCTCAGTGCCATAAGTCATCACTGGCAACACACACTGGTCAAAGACTTTTGACTTGAGACACTGCGGTATATCGGATGACAAGATATTGCGGAGCTTCCCGAACGCTGCCCAGCCGAGTCTAATTCGTCGATTGATCTCTTTCTCGAAGTTGCACCTACCCAATTGGATTGTATGTCCCAAATAGATATAGTCGTCAACAACTTCGAGCAAAGTATCTCCGATTACTCCGGGAGTTGGTACAACATGGGCGTTCGACATGACCTTCGTCTTGTCCATGTTCAATTTAAGACCAACTCTCTCGGAGACACTTCCGAGGTCAGCGAGCATCGCACTGAGGTCCTCCAAGGTCTCAGCCATAAGCACCACGTCGTCGGCAAATCGAAGGTGAGTGAAGTATTCGCCATTTACATTGATGCCACGCCCTTTCCAGTTCAGAGTCTTAAACGCATCCTCTAGTGCAGCGGTGAACAGTTTCGGAGAGATAACATCTCCTTGTCTGACTCCCCGCTGCAATAGAATGGGCTTCGACATCTGATCCTGAAGTTGGACGGACATTGTGGCGTTATTATACAGACACTTCAACACTTCGATGTACCGGTAGTCTACTTGGCACCGTTGGAGAGACTGCAGTACAGCCCAAGTCTCGATCGAATCGAAGGCCTTCTCGTAGTCCACAAATGCCAGGCAAAGGGGGCGGTTATACTCCTTGGTTTTCTGTATAACCTGCCGCAACGCATGTATGTGGTCCACGGTGCTAAAGCCTTTTCGAAACCCGGCTTGTTCGGGAGGCTGGAAGTCGTCTAACCTGCGCGCGAGACGATTCGTGATGACTCTCGAAAACAGCTTGTAAACATGGCTCAGAAGTGAAATGGGTCTATAATTCTTCAATAAGGTATTATCGCCTTTTTTGAAGAACAGCACCACTACACTTCTGTTCCATGCTTCTGGTGTTTTCCCTTCACGGATGGCGGTATCGAATAGTTTCTGAAGGGCTTTGAGCGCAGGCAGCGCATCGTCTTGAAAAATTTCAGTCGCAAAACTTAGTATTTTGTATGAAGGAGTGTTCCTAGCCTCTATAAATTCGTTAACACGCTGTATAAAAGAGCGAAGACAAGTTTTACCATTAAATTTTAATTTAGATAAATGGGCTGAGCCCCTATCACACGTTACTGAAATAATGTTTTGCAAATCTGGTACAATAGGCCGCGACTCGCTTGCAGAAACGCCCTCCGCGCTAAAAGAGGTACTAGGTGCCTTAGATTGGAGAGTTGCTAGCTTTTGCGAATACAGGTTATAAGCCTTGACTACAGCGTCATACTCCTTCTTAATGTCGTCGCTAGACGCTATCCTCATGATTCTATTATACAAATGATTAAGCATATTTTGAGTTCTCATAAGTGACGGTACATTAGGTGAAGAAGGATCAGTCGCATCCAAATTCATTTTAATTTTCTTAAGTACATCGAAACAACCTTTAAGATCTTCCCTCACGTCAATCGAGGACTCTAATAATTATGTGCTCGGACGGAAGCTCTGGTGCTAATTTAACTATTTGTTTACGCAACTCTTCAACAGAAGATGCAGCAATAGCGCCGCTAATCCGAACCTCATATTCAAGTTCTGACTTCTGCAGAGACAGATACTTAATAGGAAACATGATTAAAATAAAATTAAAAATGGAATAAGTGGTGACCAACTACAGGCGCAAGTACCCTACTAAACAAAAAAAGAGGAAAAAAAACCCGTTCTCCGTTCTGTTACAATAATAATCTAATAAGAACGTCTGGTTTTTCCTTTTGTATTAGTAAAAATAAAAAAACAAGTTAGTTGCAACAAAAAAATAAAAAAAATTGCTAGTAATGTGTATTAGCCTAGGAGTTTTAGCCAAGTTTAGGATAAGAAATTGGATTTCAAAACGCAGTCGGAGGCATTATGATGATCAACTGTGTAACTGGATTCTAAATGCCTCAGACTGCGTTTTGGAATCCAATTTCTTATCCTAAACTTGCTATATAGTATTTTATTCGTCATGACGTGAAATCCACAGTGGGCATCGTTTTTAGTATTACATGGGTTTGGTGCCTTCAGCTGCAGCATTTCTTTTTCCGTGTCATTGCGCATGGCTTACTCTTCTTAGTTTACTCAAAAACGTTTCATAAAATGTTATGTTTCATAGGAATCTCATTTAAAGAAACTGTTTTTTCAAAAATCGTAGTTTATATTTTGAAATCCTTAATTCTTGTTTCCATCTTTTGAGTCCATTTTTATTTAGCTTGTTTTTGGTTTATTTTTTACTCAGTCGGGTTTTTTGTTTTTTTAATAATTAATGTTTTTATTTAGCTTCTTTTTAGTTTATTTTTTACGCAGTCGGGTTTTTGTTTTTTATTTATGCAGTCAGGTTTTTTTAATAATTAATGTTCTTTTTAGTTGGATTTTTCACAGTGCGAATTTCCATGTGCTAAAAGAGACACATGACGGTTTTTGTTCGTCTTAAATAGAATCGGTCCATCTTATACTTTGTCTTTGGTGCGCGCACATTGCTATACAGTAATATACCACACGTAACTCTCTCTTTCTATCTTCACCCCCTCACCCCCCCCAACCCCCTAAATCCCCAACACCTCCAACCCCCCAGACCCCTCAACACCCCTACCCCCAAGCCCCCACCCCAAACACCTAACTCCTCCCCCAACACCCAAACCCACCTAACACCCCCCTACACCCAAACCCACCCAACACCCCCCCCCCAACACCCTAACCCACCCAATACCTCAACCCCCTCCCCTAAACCCCCTCTCCCAACCCCCCTCACCCCCTAACACCCCTCTTGCCAACCCCCCATTCCAGCTCCATCATCAGACCCTTGTTACCATCTAGGACCAAAGTACTCGTCAAGACTAATCAAACGAGCCCAAACTCCATGGGGTTGTGTCGTTTTATTGTGGAGCGCTTTTGGCCATCTTCCAGCTCCATCATCAGACCCTGGTTACTATCTGGGATCAAAGTGCTCGTCGCGACGAATCAAACGAGCCCAAACTCGACGGAGTCGTGTCGTTTTATTGTGGAGTGTCTTTGGTCATCTTCCAGCTCCATCATTAGACCCTGGTTACCATCTGGGATCAAAGTGCTCGACAAGACGAATCAAACGAGCCCAAACTCGACAGGGTTGTGTCGTTTTATTGTGGAGTGCCTTTGGCCATCTTCCAGCTCCATCATCAGACCCTGGTTACCATCTGGGATCAAAGTACTAGTCAAGACGAATCAAACGAGCCCAAACTCGATGGGGTTGTGTCGTTTTATTGTGGAGCGCTTATGGCCATCTTCCAGCTCCATCATCAGACCCTGGTTACTATCTGGGATCAAAGTGCTCGTCGAGACGAATCAAACGAGCCCAAACTCGACGGGGTTGTATCGTTTTATTGTGGAGTGCTTTTGGTCATCTTCCAGCTCCATCATCAGACCCTGGTTACCATCTGGGATCAAAGTGCTCGTCAATACGAATCCTACGAGCCCAAACTCGACGGGGTTGTGTCGATTTATTACAGAGTTCCTATGGCCAGTATCCAGCACAATCATCAAATCAGCTCTATTATACAATAATATTGCATTGTCATCCTATTTACACATACGTGCAAAATTTCAGCTCAATCGGAAACCGGGAAGTGGGTCAAAATCATGTTCAAAGTTTCCGTTACATACATACATTGATACATACATACATAAGATCGAAGCTAATAAAAGGGTGTTAAAAAAAACTCCCACGGAGCCCTCCCCGGCCCCTTTACCCACCCCGCCTATAAAAACCCCTCTTACCGATTTGGTTTTGGTTTTGCCTTCTGGCAAACACAAACTAACCAGCAAAACCCTAAACAACAGCAAACCCTAACTCAAAACGGTCAAGTGCGAACCGTCGAAAATTACCAACTTAAGAAAAAATTGGTAGTTTTCGCCAAGTTCCCACGAGACTATGATAGCTAGGAGTTGATGTGAGGTGCCGTTAGGCGGCGCAAACTATCTCCTATTTTACCCACTAGCGACCAAATCTCGGACCGTTATAAGACAGCCGCAATTAATTTTCGAAGTTCTCGACAAACTTACGAAAGTAGTTAATTGCGCCTGTTGAAAAAAATAGCAATCAACAATCGCCGAATAACTTCCGAATGGTAAGTTCGAAAATTATTCGGCAAACGGGGTATGATTAAGCTAACTTTTCCTAATATCCCAATGGTTTATTACCAATTATATATTTTTTTACTTATTATACTTAGTACCCATAAATCGCACCATTCGTGGAAGAAAGAAGTAAGTCATAGTTACGCGTTTATGCAATTAATTCACCAGAGATAAAGCAGCAAGAAATACATGTTGTGTCAAAATATCAGAAATTTAGGGCAATAATTAAAAAAGTTATGGAAGAAATCAAAATAATTACGGAGTTTAACCCTTTCAACGCCACGTCTTGACAAAACGTAAACCTGCTTTGAATCTTATGTCATTGTGTCAAGATCACTTTGACAATGTACTTTGTGACACCTATATGTGTCGTTGGCGTTGAAAAGGTTAAGATTTAAATTTCTACATGCATTAAGTATGGTAAGTTTACATAAGATACGGTTTTTTTGAAAACTTATTAGTATATCAAGTTAAGCCGTTATTATACAAAACAAAATTAATGTTTCTTTACGCATGTACACATACACATTTTTTTCCTTGAAACTTAAAAAAGAAATTAGTCGTAACTAACCACGACTAGTCACGCACTAGTTTCGCATGGTATCAAAGTCGTAATATTACATACGCCTTTTTTACACGGGAGGTTTTAGTTAATTTAATTTCGTAGATATAAGTACGCAGCGGTTCCTCCGCAAATACATAACATTAAATTTCTTAAATATTAAAATGTGTTTTTGTGAAGATTGTAGGAAGCAAAACTTATGCGTAATAACACTTACAGAGCTAGATTTTACATTTTGAATATCGTTTTTTGATATACGAAATGTATCTTGGCAGGACTTGAGAGCTGATCTATGCAAGTTGGAAGCTAGAAATCGCATAGAATGCGTGAGTTTGGCTACTATTTCATAATTTACGAAAATTTCACGTAATTATGTGTCGTCCTGTGGATTATGCAAAACCAATGAGAAATACGAAATCGTTGTGGGTGCTCGAGGTGTCGTTGCAAGAACAAGCATGAAAGCCCCAAGCAAGCAAGGCCACCGTGCGCCTTTATCGTGACCGATTGTCTACTAAAGTCGGGAAACGTGGATGGATCAATGTTGGCTCTCTTCATGCGACGCTTCAGCACATCCTGGTACCATAGAAACTGCCCGTCTTATTTTCGCTTATCATTCTGTTACGAGCCGTAGAGTTCGTTAGATAGATAATACGCGTTTAACGTAAAACTAATTTAATTGAACAAAAAGGAATCTAATTTATTGAATCAGGCGTTACTTTGCGGAGGTCCATATTAATGAACTAAAACAATTACTTTGCTCACCCGCGACCTTACAATAGTTACGTTTATGCAAGAAATGTGTGCTCATGCAGTTCCTCCACCTCCACACTGTACGAACACACACAAATCACATAAACCCAATCATCACCACCACCAAGCTACACTGACGCGTTTCGAACTCAACCAGAGCTCATCTTCGGAGTTAAAACAACCGTATGCTATGCTACCAAATGTTAAACTAACAAACCAAAACAAATGTTTTAACTAGTTACTTCACAAGTACCCACTTTATTTTTCTTATTCCCATGAATCCGCAGGCGCCAATTCTATATGGATTACCTAAAATTCATAAAGATGATGTGCCTGTTCGTCCAGTTGTCTCATACGTGAGTGCTCCAGCATATAAATTGGCGAAGAAATTAAATAGTATTATTCGTGTAAAGGCTTCCTTTAAACCTTCTTATAGTTTAAAAAATGGTTTAGATTTGGTTAGTAAAATTAAGGACATCAGCATACCGCCGAATGCAACGTTGCTTTCTTTGGATGTAGACAGTTTATTTACTAACGTACCATATAGTGAGACACTAGAAATTCTAAAAGACCATTTAGAAAGGAAGCGGTTGCATCCGGGTGAAGTTTGTGAATTAATAGATTTGGTAACTTTATGCATGAAACAAATTTATTTCCGGTTCAATGGACTTTATTACTTACAGAGTGATGGTTTAGCTATGGGTTCACCTCTGAGTCCTTTAATGGCAGATATATTTATGGATCATTTTGAGAATCAGTATATTGTGGGTAATAGTAATATTGTGTACTATTTTAGGTATGTTGATGATTTGATCCTATGCTGGAGGGAGAGTATGAGACAGCTTGACGTGTTTGTTTGATGGTTTGAATAACAAGCACGTAAAGATAAAGTTCAAAAAAGAATTGGAGGAAAATTGTTCGTTGAACTTTTTGGATTTAACGATTTCAAAATTAAATGGTAAACATCAATTTAAAATATACCGTAAGCCCACGTACACAGATGCTGTTATACCAGCATCTTCTAATCATCCGTGGCAGCATGAACTGGCTGCTTTCCATTGTTATGTTAATAGATTGCTGACTGTGCCTCTTTCTAAGGAACATTTTGATTTAGAGTCGAGTACTATTTATCAGATAGCGATCTCAAATGGTTATACAAAATCAATGGTAGATAGTTTAGTTTAAAAGAAGCAGGCACGGTTAGTAAATAGCATGCTTTACGCTGCGTTACCTTCTCAGTCTACTAACAAATATAGATCTAGCATCTCTTACGTTGGGGGTTTGTCTGATAAGATTTATGACATTTTAAAATCAAACAATATTAATGTTGCCTTTAAGACTAACAACTCTTTGTACTCTAGGCTATGTAACCACAAAGAACAGGTAGATAAGGGAACTAGATCGGGGTATACAAGCTTACTTGTAATGACTGCAATGGGATATACGTAGGACAGACAGGCCGAAGTTTTAATCTTCTTCTTTTAGTGCCCTCTCCTACCGGAGGTCGGCGATCATTAGAGCTATCTTAACTTTAGAGACTGCCGCCCGAAAGAGGGATCTGGTACTCATCCCGAACCAGTCTCTAAGGTTTCTTAACCAGGAGGTACGTCTTCTGCCAGGTGGTCTGCGGCCTTGTATCTTCCCCTGGATAATAAGCTGAAGCAGACCATACTTTTCGCTACGCATTATATGCCCCAAATACAACAGTTTCCTCTGTTTTATAATACGTATCACTTCCAAGTTTTTATTCATTCTTTGCAATACCATTTCATTCCTTACTCGATCCGTCCATGATATCTTTAACATTCTTCTGTACACCCACATCTCAAAAGCTTCCAACCTCTTGCACATGGTTTGGGTCAACGTCCAAGCTTCCACTCCATACAGAAGAACGGAAAAAACATAACAACGCGCTAAGCGACATCTTGTGGAGAGTTTGAGATTCCGGTTGCAAAGAAGATGTGACATCTTACCAAATGCTTGTCGGGCCTGCTCTATGCGACATTTTACCTCCGTACTGTGGTCTTCCTGTTCATTGACAATGCAGCCAAGTTATCTAAAAGAGCTAACTCTTTCCACTGCCTGGTTGTTGATAAGGAGAACACCATTCGTCTGTTGTTTCCGGCTCACAATCATGTACTTGGTCTTCTTCACATTGATGTTGAGCCCATGTAAGGAACTGACAGCCTGAATACGATCCAACAATTTCTGCAAGTCACCCAAAGAGCTAGCAAGCAGTATCGTGTCATCCGCATACCGGATATTATTAAGGGGTCTCCCGTTAATAATAATACCCTCCGGCACATCTTCAAGTGCTTGGGCGAATATCTCTTCAGCGTAGATATTAAAAAGAAGCGGTGACAAAACACAACCCTGCCGCACACCTCGCCAAACCTCAACACAGTCTGTAAGTTGGTTTTCCACTCGAACGTTCGCAGTCTGCCGCCAATACAAGTTCTTGATGATAGCAACGTCTTTGCCATCGAGGCCTTTCCTGCGTAAGATATGAATCAGTGTGTCATGCTTAACTCGGTCAAAAGCCTTTTCATAATCTATGAAACAAATGTACACCACATGATTCATATCCCAGCAACGCTGCATCAACACCTGATACCCATAAAGCGCATCCCGAGTACCCAAACCGTTCCTGAACCCAAACTGTGTATCGGATATATCAGTTTCACACTTTTTGTAGATTCGACCATGGATTATTTTGAGGAATATTTTAAGAACATGGCTCATTAACGATATTGTGCGATAGTCACTACACTTTCGGGCGTTACAAATTTTCGGAAGAGTGATGAAGGTAGAATGCAGCCAATCCTCGGGTATGATCCCACTATCGTAAATGGCGTTGAAAAGGTCTACCAGGATACTAATATTTTCGTGTTCCAACAGTTTCAGAATGTCCACAGGCACTCCATCGGGGCCAACCGCTTTACCCGACTTGGCAGTTTTTATTGCGTTTGAAATTTCTTCTTGAGTGATGGATGGCCCTGCTGCATCCTCTTGTACCGCCGTCGCACTCTGTCTACTATCATGGAACAACTCCTGGACGTATTCCTTCCACACTTGTAATTTTTCCTCGATACTCATTGCGAAATTACCTTCTTTATCGAGTAGAGTACTTATATTTGCCCTTCTTGTACGACCCACAAATTCCTTAATTTTCTTGTACATGTTGAAAGAATCATGCTTAGCCTGCAATGCCTCCATTTCAGTGCATTTAGCGTTTACCCAAGTTTCCTTGGCCAATATGCATTTACGTTTAATTTCTTTATGGAGCTCTTTATACTTTGTTGCATCCCGGCCCTTGGCTTGCCTTCTTTGCGTCATGAGGTCCAATATTTCACTCGTCATCCAATCCTTGGCTGCAGTTTGTGCGGCAGGCATCAAGACTTCTGAGCCCACTTCCAAAACTACATCTTTGATCTTTTTCCACAAAGGTTCCGGTGTGTGTGATAGCAGTTGTACATCGTGTTGCACCTGATCCATCCTAGTGTTCAACTTTTGATGAAGTTCTTGCCTTTTTTCCCTATCCTTAAGCTGAGACAAGTCCATTTTAAGTGTACGCTTAGAGGGCAACATCTTCTTTAACCTTACAGCGAGTGTCCCTATCAAAGGATTGTGGTCAGAGCCTATGTCCGCGCCTGGATAGGTCTTGACGGCAGTAAAGCTGTTACGGAAGCGTTTGTTAACCAATATAAAGTCGATCTGGTTCCTTACTAAGCGAGATGGTGAGTCAGAAGGCGACTTCCATGTGTAAAGTCTTCTAGGGTGCAATTTAAAAAATGTATTCGTAATAACTAAAGACTCCTCCTGGCAGAACTGGATAAGTCGATCTCCCCGGTCATTACGAACACCAAGCCCAAAACTCCCAACCACATCCGCAACTCGCCCCACCCCGACCTTGGCATTATAGTCACTGTAACACCCCCCCCCCCTACTATACTACTCCTATGCTCTTGAATTATTTTATCCCAACTAGATATCCTATCGTTATCTACGTATTAAAACTTATGTATACGCTTATGTGCATCTACCTTCGTATGAAGCTTATCTACCTATAGTACCTATGTAAGCCTATATGTATACTTGTCCATATGTTAACCTATCTATATATCTAACTATAAAGCTACGTATGCCTACGAATGGGTCCTCAAAAATACCTAGCTCCTAACTCAAGCTGAATTACCTTGTTTACGTCACAAAATTGGCCAAGTGATCGTTAGCGGTCTAAGATAAGGAACCCACGTTGTGTCCGTAAAATAACCCTCAGAACTTTTAGTATAAGTATGGGAAAGGAATTGATAGTCATATAGTTTAAGTTTAGAATAAAGATATGTTTATGATGAATAAATGAAGATGACAATTGCCTATAGTCTTATAATCTAGTTTATAATAGAGATATGTCAATGACGAATAAAGTGAAGATGATAATTCCCTATAGTCATAAGAGTCGTATGTCCATAGTCTATGATATGTTCATCAGGTAAAGGTATTTTATTTAGTGGCTGAGTCTAGAGACCCATGACTCCCCGTCTCTAGAGATGGCTCCCGTCATCCAGACTTGGACAAGCCTCTCCCACTGGCTTAGAAGAAGCATACTACCTTATTCCTTGTTTAGGTAAAAAGAACATAACATTATATTAATTAAGAGGGTATTCAAAGGGAAGTTAGTTACAGCCTGTGGCCGTTCTTGGATCCAACCTGTGATCACATTGCCTCTGCAATAGCTTAGCCGAACTTCAGTAGTAAATGTAGACTTCGATGGTTTATCATAATGACTAATGAGCAGTTACCAGATCCTTTGGTACCGGTAAACCACTAACTTGCATCTGCCTCAGTTATAGTCAGAATGACGGTTTGTAAATATAGAGTTTGGTAAGACTTTTACCTTTTAGATTTAGTAAGTATAACTAGCCACTACAGGACCAGATGATCCAAGGTTATTTCACCAGGGACGACCGCCGACTTCAAAGGAGATTCTACTTTCCAGCAAATAAATATTCATAGTGAGTTTGTTGAGTTTTATTTTGACTCACTCAATAGCAGCTACCAGCGTTTGTAATGTAGGACATATGGATGAGAGCAAACCCTGAAATCTTCCATCCGTCGGTAAGTACTAGAGGTAGTCAAAGTCAAAAGTCAGTCAAATAAATATTAAAGTCTCAAGACTCCCATAATTAGATCTACGAATGTAACCCTTTCCCACTACATAAGATAGCATAATAAAGAACTGCAGTATTTAGATAATAGTAGGTATTAAGTAAGTCAGATGGCATAGCACTGCCCTCCAACATCAAATAGTATATCGAAGAACAGTATCACTTAGTTAAATGGTAATAACACCTACTCCCTATAATCCTATCCTAACAGCTAAACTAACCAACTAGTCTATGCGAAACTGCAAACTAGGAATCCGTATTCCACATTTAAATTAACCGCGGGTTCCCTCTCCAACTGATAAGAGAGGGCCTGTCCTAAACTAATGCCTACGTTTGAGCAGGTTACTCAGCTCCTATCCTCTATACCTGTGTGCTTCTGGTACCCATCTGAGGGGATTGGGTTAGATGAATACCAGAGTGTAAATATATATATAAATAGATAAGTGGGACTAGACATTGATGAGGTTGAAACACCGGTTGTGGCGCTCCAAACCCCTCAACACCCAGGGAGAAATTAGGTCCGGCTCTTGAGTTATAATACAGACCCCCACCCCTCTCCAATAGGTGGTATTCTACACTTAAACGCTTCCAGGGAGTGCTAATCTATCAGTTAACATCGCAAGATGACCCGACTAGCACACTCTAGAACCCGACTTATACTTAGTCGAAGCCCGGTTAGGTTCTCCTTTACCACAATTTAAACAAAACTTTATATTAAATCCACAAAATCCCATTAAACCCCAATTTATATATTAACTAAACAAATATACAAATTTCTGGCAATGAATATCGAATCACATATGTTTCTGACGATAAAATATACAAAGCAGAAATTCACACTGAAATACCCCTTATATTTAACACAAGAAATAATTAAACCACACAACACAATTACGACACCAATTAATACTTAATAATTCAGAGAGAACCTTTCCCGAACTCGTAACAAAATAAAGACTTTTATCCATCGTCTCGCTCCCCTTTTATGCTAAAATCCTAGCTTCGTTGACGTTGAAATTTACATTTTCTACACTGACCACCCTACCTTCGGAATTTACGTTGGCTACCCTAACTTCCAAGTTTACATTGGCTACATTCCCTTCCTAGAAGGGCGCGCGTGTATCGTAAATTATATTGTCTTGTCAGAGTCAGTAAGTGTTGCCAGTGATCTTACTTCAATTTTCTTAGTAATAAAATATTTTATCATAATCATCATCAGGACACAGGCCTCTCCTCAGAATGAATCCCATACACGCCTTACACAGGTCTCCTCTCACAATGAAAGAGTCGAAATGGATTTGATAAGTTTGTTATTGACAAAATTAATAGTTAATTTGCCCTATTTGTGTATGAAATAATCTTATTTTGTAAAATAAGTTATTTTTAATTTTCAAATTTAACTATACCATAAAGTCAAAGTATTCCGATCTAATGGAGGATAACTTTGGCCTTTCTAAAAATCAAATATAGATGGATTTTAATGAAAACATAAAACGCGATTGGTCAGCTAAAACCAGCCATGTGGCAACGTACCATAATTTCAGTGCAGTAGTAAAACCTGGAACAAGGTAATCTCAATATTCTTAGCGGCCAATGTTATCCTACAGGGCCAAAATCGCCCAACCTTTCGCTATTTATACGAGATGCTGGTCACCCTTCCTTTGATACTCGTGCTGACATGCGTAACTTCAAGGTTGACCTTGGCTATACTTTCTTTAACTCGAAGGCCGCACGGCACGTGCATCGTAAATTATTGACTTGTCGTTCGGATACTTTCGCATTCAGATACTTTATTAAAAAAATGCTTGGTTTTGATTAATTAATAATTCAATAGTCTCGTTTGAGTATGAAATAATTTTATTTGATAAATTTAATAAGTTAAACTATGTTCACATAAGATGGAACATTACAGATTGACGTCTGTAAGGTTACATCACCCATGACAATATTACATTCCTGTTTCTTCAATTTTTTCAGAATGAGCTTAATGTCCCCGTAAAAACTGTCCACGATACTGTCACTGTAATCAGAAGTTGGTGCATATACTTGTAAGATGTTTATGTTAACTGGCTGGCCATTAAACTGAATCAGAGCCATACGGTCCGATACAGGAAGGAAATTTACTACAGCTCCCTTGAGATGTTTCTTTACTATGACAGCTACTCCGTTTCTGTGGTTTTTGTCATCATTGCCACTGTAGTATGTGATAAACTTATCTGTTTCCGTTACACCACTCCCCCTGCACCTGGCCTCGCTTACACCCAAGATATCAATGCCAAGTCTTTCCATCTCCTGTTCGATGTTCCTACATTTCTCGATTTTAAACATACTTTGAACGTTCCATGTAGCAATTCTTACGGCTGTCCCGGAGATTCTTAGCACCCTCTGGCCACTGAAGGCCTGCCGGGGACTGAGGGCCGTGGTTTTTTGTTGTACAGCCATAATGATTATCCTGGGAACTGATTATGCGGTGGTTTTCCCTTTGCCTTCCGCATCGCTGTTTGCCGGGGCAAAAGTGACTCAAGACTGTTCCGATGCACACCATCTCCACTCTAGAAGCCTACTGTCCACGCAGCTGTCCGCAGACAGGGAAGTGCTTATTTACTGGCGGCACTTACTCGCCATGTCGCAATGCCGTCATAGGATATCTGCAGCATTTTGTAAGGAAGTCCTTTCCAAGGGGCCCCCCACTACATCCTGATGGCCTTTGCCGCTGTTTGGTCGGTGACTGCTTATTCAATATATTCGCAGCTAGCCGCCATATCTGACGGCCGTACACTATCCGCCACCTGTGACCCCGGAGGTAGCCTACAGCTCAGCCCCTCCCGTTTTAATACTAGATTTAAAGAGCATGTTTTGGCATATAGGAATGAGCATCCAGATAGATCGAATTTTGCAAAACATTTGTTAGAATCAAATCATTCATTGTCAGATTCAGATTCTTATGAAGTGTTACATTATTGCGGCAAGGGGTTGCGTCTGGATGCTCTGGAATGCATGGAAATAATTAGGTACAACACTATGGGGTCTATTATTAATGAACAGGTAAATTTAGTATCTTCTCCTTTACTGCGGCTTGGGTCTATTTTGAACAGTTAGTATTAATAAAATATGCCTTATATAAATAAACAAAAATTCAAGGTAGTTTTATAATATGTCAATAAAAGTTAATTTTTGTGGGGTATTTTGAGAATAAGAAAAATAAAGTGGGTACTTGTGAAGTTACAGTAACTAGTTAAAACATTTGTTTTGGTTTGTTAGTTTAACATTTGGTAGCATAGCATACGGTTGTTTTAACTCCGAAGATGAGCTCTGGTTGAGTTCGAAACGCGTCAGTGTAGCTTGGTGGTGGTGATGGTTGGGTTTATGTGATTTGTGTGTGTTCGTACAGTGTGGAGGTGGAGGAACTGCATGAGCACACATTTCTTGCATAAACGTAACTATTGTAAGGTCGCGGGTGAGCAAAGTAATTGTTTTAGTTTGTTGCTGCTAGCTACAATAGTTACTAGATTAACTCCTGACTTCTGTTAAGAAACATTTCGCTCGGCGTAAACACTCACCGCTCTCAAATGTGCGTGCGGTGTTTGCGCATTGACGTCTGCGGGGAAATGATAATCTAAACTCGAACGCTGTGCGTATTTATATTAGAGCCACACCGACGACACACTATGAGAGTGCGTCGGTGTGTTGGAAAATTACCGTACCTTTTGGAGGCGTGATCGTGATCTCGCCTGCCCCCACTATTTGCACCTAAATAAGTCTGTTATAAATAGAACCTTGTTTTATCTACACTAATATTATAAATCTACATCTACATCTACATCTACATCTACACTAATATTATAAAGAGGAAAGATTTGTACCTATTTTTGTATGTTTGTAATGAATAGGCTCAAAAAGTACTGGGCCGATTTAAAAATTCTTTCGCCAATAGAATGCTACATTCTTCCAATTTGACATAGGCTACATTTCATTTTGAAAAAAATTAGGGATCCTTGGTAAAATTTGAACAATGTAACCGAAGGTGTAGAAAAATGAGTCTTAAAATGTCTTTCGTCGAATGCGCTGCCGAAACTATTAGCGATAGAACAAAATAATGTACAACAATATTGAAGAACATCATAATGTCTACAAAAAACTCCGCGGTAGCATATGTCCAACTATTGTAGTTATGTCACTACAACAACTTTTTTCATTTTAAACATTAATGAAAATGCTAACCAAATTCAAACCATGCTATTTATGTGTTTATATTAATCCTTATCCAAATAAATTATTTTATGGTCAAGACCATTTAACTACCTATAAAATAGTTTTTAAATTATTTAAATTGGACTTTCCATTCAAAAGATATTACGAATTAAAAAATTCAAACAGTAAACAAAACCGCCATAGCGCCGTGGCCGTTGTTTGCGATGCAGTCTGAAAAGCGCGCCGGGCATCGCGGCGGGCGGGGTGGAGGGGGCACTGAAATACAGGAGTGGGGCGTGCACGTCTGTAAGATAGGTAGCCGCTAAGATATAACTGTGGGATTTTTTTTAATATATAATTAATAAATAAATAATAAATAATATTTTTTTTTAAATAAAAATATTTGTGAAAAAAAGTGTTTTATATCCAAATTTCCAAAAATAAATAATTGTCTACCCCGTGCGAAGCCGGGACGGGCTGCTAGTTATCTATATATATAAAATTCTAAACTGACTGTTGATATATCAACGCACAGCCCAAACCACTGGACCTAGAGACTTGAAATTTTGCACATAGATACCTTATACAATGTAGGCATCCACTAAGGAAGGACTTTTGGGACTTCCCACGGAAACGGGAAAAAACGGGATTTATAGATTCGATTCCGAGTGACCGTATCTCAGTAACTATAATAACTAGATTCGTCAAATTTGATACACAAGCAGGTATTACAATATTGAAAACATAAATTTCAGGATTTTTCAAAATTCCCACGGGATAGGGAATAAACGGGATTTATATATTCAGTTCAACGGAATCCTATGAACTATAATTACTAGACTCTTCAAATTTGGCATAGAAGTAGGTAATTATAATAGTAAAAAACTGTTTTAAGGATTTTCGGAAATTCCCACGGGATAAGGAAAAAACGGGATTTTTCGTTTTACTGGTCGTAGAAAGCGGAAATTCGGCATAAAGGTTGCTTGGGGAGTGTAGAGGAGCATTGTGAGAGGAATTTCCAAGATTCCCACGGGAACGGGAAAAAACGGGATTTATATATTCGATTCCGAGTGACCCTATCTCAGTAACTATTGTCACAATGCAATGTTCCCTTACGCCTCTAGATGGCGCTGTTTTAAATAATAGATTATTTTCCCTAATGATTGCTAGATGGCGCTAGTGGTGCATTATATTAAAAACATTTTATGTTTCTTAATTTAATTAGTTGAGATTAACTGTTGCGTTTTGAATGAGCATTTTAAGAATAACAAATTATTTACAATAGAAATCTGATCCGTATAACTTTGCCATAGACAAATTCTACATTGTTTATGAGTGATTTTTTTACTAGAGGGTATGTGAGTGGATTTGTCGAATTTTGACGGTGTTTTACTTGAACAGCTGATATCTAATAATACGCTAAAAAATTGGCATAAAAAGCTGCGCACGGTCAAAATTCGGCATTCTGCAAATCATCATACGCTCATAGAAAAGGAAACAACTCCACTTTCTACTTTTGTTTTAATATTTTAAATAAAATAAATTCAGTGTCACTCTGCCCAAAATTTGGTAAGTCATTGGCAAATATCAATTTTAACTGTGTATTTTGAACTTGTGTTTTCTTTCAGAGTTTTATTTTGTAACATAGCTAGATTTCATGTTTTTCTCAACTGTTATTATTTGCTTTCAAAATGTGCTAGCAGTCTTTGTTTTAATTAATTTTTCTGGCCCTTAGATTTTTTTATCTAATTAGTTTTTTTAACGCTTATTGCTACATTTTTATTTTTTAACCGTTGGGCCTTTTAGATTCAAATTTATAACGAACCTCTTTCAAATTGTAACGTACTTTCTTCCAAATTTATTTAGCCTAGTTTTTCTTTTGTAATCTTCGAACGATTTTCTTTCTACCACCTCCAACGATTACGGCTGACTTGGTTAGGAAGCTTCTCTTCACGCCGGTTGGATGGATGGCAGAAAAAGACCACCTGAACCCCCTTGTCTAAACAAGACCTAATTTCAGGGCGGCACAGTACGGATTGGAATCTGGGTTCCACTCCAACATCCGCACATCTCCTCTTGCGCTCTTTCTACGGCTGGCTGCCTGGAACCGAAGACCTCTCCTTGCTTCTATGGCAAGACCTACTCCTTCCGCTTGCTGACCCTGGGGCCACTACCTGTCTCCAGCCTTCGTCCAGCACCGGCAGTTTACGCTTCGGATACTAATCCAGGGAAGCCTTGCCAAGAAACGCTTTCCCACTCAACTCTCGAATCCGCGACCCTCGAGATCTATTTTTCTGTCAGTTAAGCCCTAGGGGCTAAATATACGTCTTAAACCTGCATTTTGTTTTACTCAATCTAAACCCCTAGGGTCTCACCTGCTCTACCTTGACAGTGGCGCCTTTCCGCGGTTTATTTTGAGTTGGGAAGCGTTTTTTGTGTGTAATTGTTGGTGTGTGGTTTTGTGTTTGTTTCCTTTTGTCGTGTGCCGCAGTAATTACATTTCTTCCCGCGTCCCCGTGTGACGTTCGGGAAAGAATATCGTCACCCCTTAGCCTGGGATTCGTAAAAGGCGAATAAAGTGCGATCTGCCGGTTGCAGAGTACGTTTTTTTCAAAATTTTAACGGTTTTTTTTTTAAATTTAACGGTTTTTTTTAAATTTTAACACCTTTTAGTACTTTGGCTTTTAAATTCACAAATTGCAACCACTGCGGGAATTTTACATCAAAATCAGTTAAGTAAAATCTACGGCATCATTTACATTTTAAATTCTAACGAAACTTCATTTGTGGTAATAATTTAACTTCATCATTACTGCGGGACTGCGACAAAAATTCTACTTTTATGTTGTAACGTTCGAAGAATAGCTTTAGATACTCACAACTTCATTGATATTTGCCAAAGGTTTATTAAATTACAGCAGCTCATATTTATACACTTCTACAGTGTACTCTTACATTTCTATTACTTATTATCAATCTTTACGTTATACGGATCAGTTTCTATACGTAAAAATTACTGCAACAGTAATAATCGATCAGCTGTTTTAATTAAGTATCTATAGATGGTACGTACGTAGTTACCTTCATTTTTTCTAAACTGGAAGTAAGTACGCGTTTAGTTGCATCGCTCTTTACACTTCAAAATTAAATAATGACTTATTGTCGGTTGAATTTCAATAGCTTACTTCGCAATTTAGGCGGGTAATCTTTAACTAATATACAGTTACCTTCATTCACTTCTAAACGGTTGGTGCGTTTTTATATATTTATATGTATATACTATTTCGTGTCGTTATATTAAACTCGGAAGTCTGCCCTTTTGTACGACACGGAAACCCTATATGGGACGGTTGATAAATATTCTCGTATCGTATATTAAACTCGGAAGTTTGCCCTTTTGTACGATACGGGACTTCTATATTCTATGCCTATAATATTTAATTTGTTACCGTATCGTATATTAAACTCGGAAGTTTGCCCTTTTATACGATACGGGACGCCTATTCTATAACTATAATGTTTAATTTATTTCCATATCTTATATTAAACTCGGAAATTTGCCCTTTTATAAGATACGGGACACCTATTTTATTTCTAATACCGTTAACTTTTCGTTCAGAAGTGAATAAACTACCTACTTTCTATTTAGCTTAACTTAAAATATCTGACTTTAAAATTAGCGGGTACACTTAAACTACATTGCAACTTTTATTAATAACTTGACATTATTTTAATTTCGATTTAACTTGACAATATCACTGTGTACCTACCTATATCCGTAGTCCTTAGTTAATTTTACAATTGAAGTACTTAAATATTTAAATTTTAAATTCGAAAACATTAATTAGTATCTTTAATATAAGTACTTAAATTCATACCTAAGTACTATGATTAACCTACTACACTTTATACCCGTGTGGTATCCGGGGTCAGAATAGGACCACTCCACTTCTTCCATGGATGTCGTAAAAGGCGACTAAGGACTTAGGCCGTATATTCCAGGCGTTACCCGTGTAGTGTCGGGTTAGAATAACACCTCTCCATTTCTTCCGTGGATGTCGTAAGGCGACAAAGGACATAGGCAAACTATATTTAGGCGAAAGGCTACATCTATCTATCTATTTAAATTAAACTTGAATTTGCTAAAAGTAGTCCCGAAACTTAAATGTTCGTTACCCCCTGCCTACCCCCTTTGTGATACAGGCGTGGTGTGTGTATAAACACGACTTATTATTGTACCCATTTACCGTATACTAATTACAGCCGGTTAAATATAAACACATAAAAGAGGGTACCTATAACATCTGTCTCGCTGTCACCGCGCTAACTTCACAATTTCATTATCAATAATTCAAGGTCACGGACCTTGGACTCGTGCCTATTAGATTTATTCACTGTTTAAAATAGTAAACTACTTATTAAATTGTCTAACTCGAAATATAACTTAGAATCTCTTATCTATATCCCACCCCTAAAGTGGTGAAATTATACCTATAAATTGCTAACGATTAAATAATTCAACTAAAACTTAATAACAAATAGGTAATTAGCTATCCTGCACCTCATTTGTTTACATTCTTATATTATGCGTTTTTAAGCGGCTACTCTAGCCCGCGCGTGCGTCGATTCGACATGGGATTTCTCTCGCTGCGTCCTTCTCGCACTACATTAAAAGAGCGGGACGCGCATAATGTTCCATCTTAGTGGAGTCGTTACGTAGTAATAAGTAATAGACTCTTCGACAGACTTCTGTTTTTTATTTAGTAAAGCATGTTACTTAATTTTCTGCTAGTTAGAACCCAAAGCCTATCACCCGAGCGGATGCAACTCGTTAAATATGCCTTTGCCCTACCTATCTAGTGTTACGTGCATCGAGCGGATGATAACTCGTTAAATAAGCCCTTATCGCATGTGACCTAGGTAACTTTAAAAAGGACGGAATGGTGAATCCTTTAGCTAGTAAGGAATGTTGCAACTAAATAAAAACACCCGTTTAACATCCCCAGGCCATTATTTTTCCAACGTTGGGTCAGTTGTTGCTATATAATAACGGCTGACCTACTGTGTATGTTAGGTTTTTGTTAGGATGATGTATGCAAGTAAATTTAATAGTGAAACGTTAGGATATTTTCTTAGGCGGTTTTTTTTGTCACAATGCAGTGTTCCCTTACGCCTCTAGATGGCGCTGTTTTAAATAAAAGATTATTTTCCCTAATGATTGCTAGATGGCGCTAGTGGTGCATTATATTAAAAACATTTTATGTTTCTTAATTTAATTAGTTGAGATTAACTGTTGCGTTTTGAATGAGCATTTTAAGAATAACAAATTATTTACAATAGAAATCTGATCCGTATAACTTTGCCATAGACAAATTCTACATTGTTTATGAGTGATTTTTTTACTAGAGGGTATGTGAGTGGATTTGTCGAATTTTGACGGTGTTTTACTTGAACAGCTGATATCTAATAATACGCTAAAAAATTGGCATAAAAAGCTGCGCACGGTCAAAATTCGGCATTCTGCAAAACATCATACGCTCATAGAAAAGGAAACAACTCCACTTTCTACTTTTGTTTTAATATTTTAAATAAAATAAATTCAGTGTCACTCTGCCCAAAATTTGGTAAGTCATTGGCAAATATCAATTTTAACTGTGTATTTTGAACTTGTGTTTTCTTTCAGATTTTTATTTTGTAACATAGCTAGATTTCATGTTTTTCTCAACTGTTATTATTTGCTTTCAAAATGTGCTAGCAGTCTTTGTTTTAATTAATTCTTCTGGCCCTTAGATTTTTTTATCTAATTAGTTTTTTTAACGCTTATTGCTACATTTTTATTTTTTAACCGTTGGGCCTTTTAGATTCAAATTTATAACGAACCTCTTTCAAATTGTAACGTACTTTCTTCCAAATTTATTTAGCCTAGTTTTTCTTTTGTAATCTTCGAACGATTTTCTTTCTACCACCTCCAACGATTACGGCTGACTTGGTTAGGAAGCTTCTCTTCACGCCGGTTGGATGGATGGCAGAAAAAGACCACCTGAACCCCCTTGTCTAAACAAGACCTAATTTCAGGGCGGCACAGTACGGATTGGAATCTGGGTTCCACTCCAACATCCGCACATCTCCTCTTGCGCTCTTTCTACGGCTGGCTGCCTGGAACCGAAGACCTCTCCTTGCTTCTACGGCAAGACCTACTCCTGCCGCTTGCTGACCCTGGGGCCACTACCTGTCTCCAGCCTTCGTCCAGCACCGGCAGTTTACGCTTCGGATACTAATCCAGGGAAGCCTTGCCAAGAAACGCTTTCCCACTCAACTCTCGAATCCGCGACCCTCGAGATCTATTTTTCTGTCAGTTAAGCCCTAGGGGCTAAATATACGTCTTAAACCTGCATTTTGTTTTACTCAATCTAAACCCCTAGGGTCACACCTGCTCTACCCTGACACTATAATGAAATATGAAAATGTTAATGATAATTATAATGCATTTAGTTTAGTTTTAAAGAATATTTTAAATGATAAAATTCCAATAAGGCGCTTAACTATAAAAAGAAATCGTAAAAACTCTTGGCTTACAAAAGGTATAAAAAAATCCTGTATACACAAAAGAATGTTAAGAATTCATGTCAGTAATACCAAACTAAACCCAACCCTTAAAAATCACTATAAATTATATTGTCATATTTTAAAGAAAACTGTTAATCAGTCAAAACGATTAACCTACATAAATGAAATGGAAAAATCTAAAAATAAAACAAAAACAATGTGGAAAATCAAAAATATTCTAAAAATAGAGAAAAGAACAAGCAAAATCTAAAATTGAGAATTAAACCCCAAAACACAGTAACAGACAATCCTGAACTCATAGCTGACGCATTCAATGACTTTTTTGCTAGTGTTAATGCCTCCAGTCAAACAGTAAGTGACGCCCTTCATGTCGATGGCAAGCCACGAGGCCGGCCGGTTCTCTCTCCACTGACTAATTCTTTTTATTTACATCCTGTCACTGAGTACGAGGTGTTGAAAACTATACGAGGGCTCAAAAAAACACATAGCTGTGGAATAGATGAGATACCTACAAATCTATTAAGATTTTGTGCCGTGGAACTTACCCCGCCCTTAACGCTGCTGATCAACCAGTCGTTCATAGAGGGAACCTTCCCCCAGGAACTTAAGCAGGCTGTTATAAAACCAATTCACAAGAAAGGAGACGTCCTTGACACAAGTAACCATAGGCCAATTGCTTTATTGCCGTCGGTATCCAAGGTCTTTGAAAAGATTATGTGTAACTAAGGTTACCATATGACAGGCGTTTGCCGCATTTGACAGGCATTTTAAGGCATTGCGCATTGGTCTGAGACAGGCATTTTTAAAAAACTGTATCTTGTGAAGATTTTTATGTTTATGTACCTATTAGAAAAGAAATGAACTATTAAAAAAAATAATGTCCTCTGACAAATATCAGTAATAAACATCCTTCTTCATTATTATCTGTTGGCTTTTACTTATTACTTACAGCGTTTTGCTTTAGACAGGCATTTTTCTGAAAAATCCGGCATTTTAGGTACCATAGACAGGCATCCCTCTATTAACATATGGTAACCCAGGTTACACAGTGTAACTGAGTCTATAAATTTCTTGAAAAAAATAATTCGTTTGATGATAGTCAGTTCGGTTTCAGAAGAAATCGGTCGACTATCCTTGCTGTTAATAGCTATGTGCAACATGTACTGACGGTTCTAAATGAAAAACAACAAGCAGTGGGTTTGTTTTTGGATCTTACTAAGGCGTATGATAAGGTGTCACATGACATCCTTTTAGATAAATTGTTTGGATCAGGAATTAGGGAGCTAGTTCACGACTGGTTCAAATCTTACCTTCACCAACGCACACAACTGGTTCAAATTGAGTATTTTGATGAATCTCTAAATGAATTAAAAACAGTCCGCTCGCAAAATAAGGTTATAACAGGGTCTATACCTCAGGGCAGTGTTCTAGGATGCCTGTTATTTTTGATTTACATTAATGACCTGGCTAAGGAAATAAATGTTAAAAGTGTTCTGTTTGCTGATGACATTTCACTTATTTTCAATTTTAACAATAATGCTGACTACAACTATGATATGCACCAGACATTAAACATAATAAATAATTGGATGATCGACCATAACCTTAAAATTAATATAAATAAAACTAAACTAATGGAATTTCACCCTTACCAAAAAAAACCTTTGCAATTAGAACTAAAAATTCATGATGAAGTATTGGAGGTAGTAGAGAATTGTAATCTTTTGGGCATTGCTTTGGATACCCACTTAAATTGGAAAGCTCACATCACAAATACAAAAACTAAGCTATCCAGATTTTATACGGACTATACACGCTTCGCAAAACGACAAATTTTAATGCAGCTCTCTCTGCTTACTATGCCTATGCACATTCATGGTTGCGATACGGGATTACTTTATGGGGAAATAGCACGGATGTGCATGATTTATTTGTGTTGCAGAAGAAATGCATTCGAATACTAGTAAACATCCGCTGTCCGGACAGCTGCAGGCCTCACTTTATCAAACACTAGCAGCCCGTCCCGGCTTCGCACGGGGTAGACAATTATTTATTTTTGGAAATTTGGATATAAAACACTTTTTTTCACAAATATTTTTATTTATTAAAAAATTATTATTTATTATTTATTTATTAATTATATATTAAAAAAAATCCCACAGTTATATCTTAGCGGCTACCTATCTTACAGACGTGCACGCCCCACTCCTGTATTTCAGTGCCCCCTCCACCCCGCCCGCCGCGATGCCCGGCGCGCTTTTCAGACTGCATCGCAAACAACGGCCACGGCGCTATGGCGGTTTTGTTTACTGTTTGAATTTTTTAATTCGTAATATCTTTTGAATGGAAAGTCCAATTTAAATAATTTAAAAACTATTTTATAGGTAGTTAAATGGTCTTGACCATAAAATAATTTATTTGGATAAGGATTAATATAAACACATAAATAGCATGGTTTGAATTTGGTTAGCATTTTCATTAATGTTTAAAATGAAAAAAGTTGTTGTAGTGACATAACTACAATAGTTGGACATATGCTACCGCGGAGTTTTTTGTAGACATTATGATGTTCTTCAATATTGTTGTACATTATTTTGTTCTATCGCTAATAGTTTCGGCAGCGCATTCGACGAAAGACATTTTAAGACTCATTTTTCTACACCTTCGGTTACATTGTTCAAATTTTACCAAGGATCCCTAATTTTTTTCAAAATGAAATGTAGCCTATGTCAAATTGGAAGAATGTAGCATTCTATTGGTGAAAGAATTTTTTAAATCGGCCCAGTATTTTTTGAGCCTATTCATTACAAACATACAAAAATAGGTACAAATCTTTCCTCTTTATAATATTAGTGTAGAGTGTAGATGTAGATGTAGATATAGATAGACTACTCACACTGCCGTGTATATATATTTTAGAGTTAGGTATATTCGCGCGAAAAAACTTATTACTTTATAAAAAACAAAAAAGTAAAAGATATAAATATAAACTAGTATTGCCCCTTTCCAACATGAAATTATTTAAAAACAGCCCTCACTACGCAGCGGCAAGGGTTTACAATCAATTACCGGATGAGATTAAAGCAGAGGAAAAAGATGAAACTTATTCAAAAAAGTTGAAGTCACTCTGATAAATATACGAAGGGAGCGAGTGAAACCACGGCTTACTATTAGCGCACTGACGTATATTCATGAATCTTAAAGTGGTGGGCGCAGCCACACACACATATGTAACATCTCCTCCCTCTTAATTACAACTCTCTTATAATGTGGTTAGATAAGTACTTAATTAAATTAACAACTTAAAAATATTGCTTAAAATTAAGATTGGTACGCTTCCGCAACAATATTTTAGGCCGCGTTTGGGGATCGCTAGCATCATCATCATCCTGCAATCTTTGCGTGGGTTGGGTATCTACGGCCTCGTGGAATTCGTCGCTGACATTTGAAGTAGGTGTACACGGTGTCGAGACTCCTCGAGCTGCCGGAGCCACGTTTGCGTGGTCCGAGGGTGCTTCATCTTCTCCCCTTCCCTCAATAATAACCGGAGCGGACGTGGTTGGCGGCGATGGAGGCAGCGGCGCGGGCGGGGGCGCTGGCTGGCGCGGCGGCGGCACAGGGGATGACGGTGCTACTTGTACGCACGTGCTTCTATTAGTATCCAATAAATGGTCCCAACGCCTTGAGTTGCTAGCGATACCTTTATATTTAATTAAATGGTCCTTATGTTTTTTTACTAATAACAAAGTACATGAATTTTTTACTAAATATAACACTTCACCAATTCTCTTTTCAATTGTTCCTTTACACCAAATGAACTTGTTGTTATTACAAAACTTTTTATACAGTACACATTCACCCGGTGTGAATGTTCCTTTGTTTCGTCTATTCAGTTTAATATTCTGCGAATACTGTTTATTTTTGACAATATTAGATAAGGCGAGTGCCGATTCCGAGGGCGGAGACGCGACAGGGTGAAGTAAGTCTAAACGTGACCTCAACTTTCGGCCGTATACGAGTTCTGCCGGTGATGTACCTGTGGCATAATGGATGGAATTTCGGTAGTTAAACAAGTACTGTAATAGATTATTGTTACTTTCACGTGCATTGCGGCCCGTCATCATGCTAGATCTTATTCCTTTCTTAATGACTTTCACAAAAGCCTCGGCCTGCCCGTTACTGGCTGCATGGTAAGACGGCGAAGTGACATGTTTGATACCATTTAGTTCACAAAACCTATTATATTCCTGCGAACAAAAAGCTGTGCCGTTATCGCTAACAACCGTGTGTGGCAAGCCAAAACGTGATATAAAGTTACACATTTTATCTATAACAGCTGAAGAAGTAACCGAACTACCCATATCGTAAACCTCAACCCACTTGGTGTACGCATCGACAACGACCAAATACGTGCGACTATTTATCGGGCCGAGGAAGTCGATGTGGACCCGATGGAACGGTCGCGGCGGGAAGGGCCAGTGGGCCACTGGCGCGCGGGCCGGCGACGGCCGCAGCTGAATGCATACCTCACACGCTCCTATCATCTCCTCAATACACTCGTCTATGCCCGGGAACCAAAACCTTGAACGCGCTTCTGCCTTGGTTTTTACGATACCTAAATGTGAAGCGTGTAAATCTAATAACACTCTTTTATGTAAGGTTTTGGGAATAACTACCTTATGTCCTCTCATTAAGCACCCATTTTCTACTGATAATTGTGTTCGGCATAAATGATATGGCTTAATCAGTTTATCTTTTATTTTGCGCGGCCAACCGGTTAATGTATAATTCATGACCTGTCCTAGAATACTATCTTTACTGGTTTCTTCCTGCAGTTCTTTTTTAGAAATGGGCAAACTACCCTCAGTGATGAAACAAACATACGATGCGCGATCCTCATCGGTCCCTAGGCTGGCGTCCGCGCCCCCCGGCCGCCGCGCGTCCGGCGGCGGCAGGGGAGCGCGCGACAGGTAATCTGCACTATTATCCGAGCTACGTACATACTCTATTCTATAATTATAACCGCTTAAAAACATCGCGTACCTTTGCAATCTATTCGCAGATACTTCAGGTATTCCGCGTTCGGGGCGGAAAATGGACACTAAAGGTTTGTGATCAGTACGTAGTATGAACGGACTCGACCTCCCGTATAGGTACTGGTGAAATCTACGTATCCCGAACACTATTGCGGTTGCTTCCTTTTGTATCTGCGAATAACGTTTTTCAGCTGCGTTAAGGCTACGCGAAGCGAATGACACTGGTCGGTCAACGCCGTCGGCGTCGACCTGCGATAAGATCGCGCCCAGCCCTGTAGGCGACGCGTCCACGGTGAGGATAATTTTTGCACTCGGGTTGAAATGAGCCAGTACCTGATCTGACGCTAAGCACAATTTAATTTTTTTGAATGCGTTTTCATGCACTTCTGACCACTGCCACTTGGTATTCTTTTTTAACAAGTCATATAATGGACTTAAAACTGACGACGCAGAAGCAACAAAACTTCTATAATAATTTACAAGGCCGAGGAACGACTGGAGCTCGTTGACATTTTTAGGTATAGGCGCGTCTAACATAGCTTTTACCTTATCCGATGATTTTTTCAACCCATCCTTATTGATAACGTAACCTAAGTAGCTAACCTCGTCTTGAAAAAAAACACACTTTTCCTTTTGTAAAGTCAACCCGGCGTCCTGTAACCTCGCAAGGACGGCATGTAGCCGCCGCACGTGCTCGGCGTCGTCGCGGCCCGTGACGAGCACGTCGTCGAGCAGGCACAGCACGCCGTCCATAACGGCCAGCAGCCCCTCCATGGCGCGCTGGAACACGGCCGGCGCGCTAGCCAACCCGAACACTAGACGCGTATACTTGTACAAGCCACGATGAGTATTTATGCAAGTTAGCGCTTGTGAATCATCACTCAATACGAACTGATTATACGCCATTGATAAGTCCAGCTTGGTAAATTTTTTACCCCCGTATAGTTTTGCAAATAACTCGGTAGCTGTAGGTAGCGGGTATTGATCTACGACTAGCTGTTTGTTTACGCTCACGGAATAATCAACACATAACCTAATGCTCCCGTTGCGCTTCAAAACCGGTACGATTGGTGATGCGTAATCAGAATGTTGTGTAGGTATTGTACTAGGCCCGTTATATGGGTATTAATTTTTTTGAAAAAGGTTCGGATAATAAACCTCTTTTAATTATACGCGTCAAAAATAAAAAGGTTTAGAAAGACAGAAGGGATTGGTGGTTTGTCAGTTGCGGTGTCAGGAAGAAAATAATCTTTTCGGGAATTATTAATAGGAGAATATCGCCGTGATCATTATATATTTTGACCTGTGAATGTGCGAGTGAAGTGTTGTGTGATGAGTGTTTGTGTTTTCCAGTGGTTATTTCTGTATATTGGCAACAAATGAGACAATTTACGGCGACTATGAACAATGATATTTTCGTCAATAAAACGAACAATTTATAAACAATAGTTGACCTACTCGACGGACACCATATAATGGGACTGTGTAGAGCTGATGGAAGGCTTCGCCTAATCAGAGATAGCTATATTTGGGTTTCAGAAGGAAACACTGGGAAATGTCAACTTGATGTCTAAGCTAGACAATAGTAGAAGTAACGCCATTGAAATATCTACTTGTGATAATGTGTTTTGAACTAAATGACTATAAATAAGTGTCTATTGAACTTGGAGTGGTCTAATAGTGAAAATTGTGTAGTAAATTAAATGGTGATTCAGTGTGAAGTACTGCCGTGAGTCCAAAATGATATTTCGCAGATTAATTTACCATTTTTCAGACATAGCGAGAGGCTAGAGGGGCGTGACGTCAGCTGTCATGTGGAATAGAAGAATAGAAGTGAGGAGTCCACGTCAAGGACGGAGGGAATGAATATCGAGAGGAATCATTTGACATGTAAGTCAAAACACTGATGTTTTATTTGGGTTTTATGGGAGGTTTTAGACAACGAATTATTGATGAACTATATAAATTTATGACATTGATTGGAGATTTGATTGGAAGTTTAGTGATAATTTATGACTTCAAATGAGGTGTAATGGACTTAGTCCCGATATATTATTTTAAAGCACCATGCGTCGGGCACTGGACCTACTGGACCCATATAGTTGGTATTCCAAATATACATGAGTTATGAAATCACCTGCTTCACATTAAACCTGAGCAATGGGTTTGATATAATACTAATATATAATTTGTTCGGCATGGATATCCGTTCATGGGATATGACGGCGGGTCCCTGGTCGGAGATCTGCTGAGAGCTGCGGAATGCTGGATGCTGGAAGGAGGTTGCAGACGCAGACTTCAGAGCTGTGTGTCGGGGACACAATGCGTCTGGCTAATACTCACAGCTAAGTGTAGTTTTACAATCAAACTTTAAAAACCAACTAAAACAAAAAGCTAAACCGATTTTGATGAAATTCCTTACCAAAATAAAATAGTTATAAAATCAATTACTAAATCGAAAGCGGGTTCGTCGGGAGAAAGATTAAACCTTAATACTAATAATTCTTTCTAACTATATCGGATCGATATATTTTTTTAGTCGAGCGCGTTCTTAATATAACCTACCGTGGTTGACTTTCGCGATTAAACATATTTATTGAAATCCTCTGTATGAAATAAATATAAGTAATAAGATAGGAATTTAAATCAACTGTAGCTAAGGTTCAATTTCAAATGAGATTCGGATGACTGACAGTTACCGTCAGAAGAGCAATAGAGTTCTATTTAGCTAATACAAATAAACATGACATTAGATTTAAATATTTAAATTTTAGAACAGTTCAATTGAATTTTGGTTTAAATGAACTGGAATGTCGAGTGGCATTTGGTATACAGGAACCACCTTGTATAGGACTATATATTTTTGAATTGAGTTTATTTTGATAGTGTTTTCTCTTGGAATTATATTTTTAAATTTAAATTTTTTTGAAATCCGAGAGGAAATAATTCCGATGATTTGACAAAGGGCCCGAACAGTATTCTGGCTGAAGCCCTTGTGTGTTTACGTTACTCTACTTCTGTCTCGAAGTAATACCTGAACTGAACATTATATAACCTATTGAAGCTCTTGTATTCTACTGGAAACTTATCTCCAATAATACCTCAGAGTATTTAAACTGTGAAACGACTGTGTTACATAGGTAAGGAACTTCTAGTATTATTTTGATAGGGCAATGTTATTTAACCTTGTGATTCTTCATGAACTCATCTTTGAGAAGTAATTGATCAATTACTGATAGGAATGGATAAATGGCAATATTATTACTGTTTACTACCTTACTTGTGTTGATATACAAATCCATTTAGACTTATAGTGTACTGTTTTACCCATTTTATTTGCTCTTGTGGAAGGATATCACTTTTCAAAATTCATCCCTTGTTTTTTTTTCGATATACATTCTATTGACCTATTCGAAACTAGAACTGGGTTCTTCATAATACTTGAGACTAAATTAAATCATTAATACCTTCGATCAACAATACAACTAGATATCGGGTCAGCGCAACAAAAACGGCCCGGAAAATAAGAGCTCACTTTCAACGTGAGCTCTTATTTGGTTTTAGTTCGATCCAAGCACAGCCAACATAAACACGTTTCGCGATGCCGCAATGTGTGCTTAAAAATTGCAAAAAAAATGCCCGAAAAATTAATTTATACGTCGGAGTGTCTTACTTTCGATAAGTAAATGTAAAATAAGTATATTTCAAGCTTTAAACTAACAAATAATAAGCAAATTACTGATTTAAACTACGACCTGTGCGCGCGTATTGGCCAGGTTGGCCAAACATTCTTAAATGTTTGGCCAACCTGGCCAGTACGCGCGCCAACATCGTAAAATAGAACAGTAGATGCATGGAGTAGATTTGAAACTTAATTAATTTTAATATTATGTGTGCTGTGGAGGCCTAGTGGTTTGACCTATGGACTCTCGAGCAGAGGGTCGTGGGTTTGAGTCCGGGCTTGCACCTCTGAGTTTTTCGGAATTTATGTGCATTATTACATTTTGTAATTTACCATGAGCCCTACGATGAAGGATTCAATGGTGTGTGAAGTTCCCAATCCACACTGGGTCCGTGTGTGAATTACGGCCCAAGCCCTCTCATTCTGCGTATCTACTGTGTTAAAAAATTTGTATGTATTGAATACTTTAGATGTATAAAATTTAGTAACATTGTAGATCTGTTTAAAAAAAATCGTGCGTGCAGCTCCTCCGCGCGGAAAAAGTGAAACTTCGTAATATCGAAATGAAAAAGGTACCTATACATCAATATGAACCTTATTGCAATAACTTAAAGAACTAAATTTACTTATGCATCTATGTGTTTAAATTACTCACTAGATGGCGCTTTTATCAAATCTCATACAAATTTACACAGACAGTATGAGTTCTGCATCGCACTGTCGAAGTTTTTAACATCCGTTAGTATACAATCATATATGTATACAATGCGAGATAACTTGCTTCGGCAGTACATATACTAATGCTTTCATACCCCCTCCATGGTAGCGTTAAACGTTTAATGCGACCTTTTTGGAAGTCGCATTAGGAGTTTCACTTCAAAAACCAGGCGGTCACCCATCCAAGTACTGACCGCGCCCGACGTTGCTTAACTTCGGTGATCGGACGAGAACCGGTGTTTTTGTCAAATATCTTGAAAACGGTGCATCCTACGGCAAAATCAATGAAATTTTAATCCCCCTTCGAACCTCCGCACCCCCTCCCCGCACTCCCCTGACTGACACCGAGTCACATTTGTATTTATTTTTAACCCCCGACACAAAAAGAGGGGTGTTATAAGTTTGACCGCTATGTGTGTGTGTCTGTCTGTCTGTGTGTCTGTCTGTGGCATCATAGCTCTTAAACGGGTGAACCGATTTTGATGCGGTTTTTTTTAATAGAAAGCAGGTTTTTTGGCGATGGTTCTTAGATATGTTTCATCAAAAATGATGATGATGATGAGTTATAATATGATGCAAAACCTTTTGGCCGGCACCGTCATTACTTACATGTGAAAAGAAACTAGCATATACATTTTTTTTACGGTCGTTTATTTTCTATACGACACTTAGAACATTATTAAATTAAATAAATATATATATACACTAAAAACATCACGCCAACAAAATAAAAAGTGTAACGCGCGGAACCCATCGCCGTGTTAACGGTACACTGTTGCTCGCGATGTTCGCCGCCGTACTGCACGGTCACCCCCACGCACTCTCGCGTATTTGTCGCGTGACTATCATTGACTATCCGCATTATAAAAGTAAGTACTAATAAAATACATAGATACCCAAAAACACTAATCCTACCAAGCAAGTGAATTTCTACACAGGTACCTATTTTAAAATAATTTTATTGTCGTGAGCGACTCCATAGCTCCCGAAGTTAAAATCAAAGTGGAAAAAGTAGACAGGAAACGAAAGAATGTAACTCGCAATGCAGTCAAGCTGAAAAACACTTTATCTGTAGTGCGATAAGGTTGACTTCACAGTAACTGTTATTTGACCTATGATTTTTCATTTCTAAGTGGCAGGTGTTATTTATTGCTTTGCTAGCTGTTTCAAGCGAATAATCGTAAGTAGAAGGTAGAATTGCGACTTTAATGTATGGTGCTATGGTCGTAAATGGGTTGATCTTAAAACGGTTTTGAATTTGTTGTCTCTTTTCAGCAGAAAACATAAGTCGCTCTATAGCTACACATTCAAGCGGACACATTTTAGCTTGGATTTTGTACCTGTCCCGAAATCTAGTTGTATTGTTGATCGAAGATTAATACTCACTAGATCTCAACACTAAACTTATATCTATCTTGACCGGTATAGAGAAAGTGTTTCCTACATTTCTATCCGTACTATTATTCTGAGAGTGGGGAAGTGACAATACTGGTAGGCACAAATGCCAGTATAGTTACGACCGACCCAGAGGAATGGTCCAGATAGCACGCAACTACACCATCACGTACCATAGTACAGACTTTGCAGTTGCGATGGCTAGGCTAAGCAACAGTTGATGTGAAACTTACATTATGCAGTCTGTAGACTATCAAAATTAATATTGGGGAGCGAGGACTGGCAATATGCGTATGGTCTCCAAGGGTCAGCGCCGCCTCTGGCTTGCTGGAAGTCGCCTCCTAGTGTTCGGTCTAACCAGCCGGCACGTAGTGACTATGCGTAGTCCCACGGAGTGTCCACGTACTCGCTCGGCAATAGGTGTCGTTAGTGAGGTTGCAGCTATGGATATTCATCCCTAGAGGTGATCCGTGCGGAGCTGGGTGTCTTAGGGAGGTACGTGGGGGGAGGCCAGTTACTCGATCTGGGTTGTAGACTAAATAATGGAGCGTCCTTCAACATACTCATACACTAACCGAAATGCCTTCTCTTATACTAGAGTCTAAGGGGGGGAATAAAGTTAGTCTCAAGTGAGTAGGGTAGTTATTCCGTGTAAATTTTAGGAATAGTAAAATCCTACTTCAGGAGTAAATACATTCTTGATTGTCCTCTTACTCATTTTAATGACTTTTACTTACGGTATGTGGACGGGTGACATAAACTGTTGTTTCCCCTAGTAATGATCGTAAGTAGGCTCGAGGAAGAGCGACCAGTCCGGAGTCGAGCTCTACTGGACGGAGCGGGGATGCGGGCTCCTCCTTTATGAGTAAATCATTACTACTATTAAATATCTCCCAGAGCAAGTGAACAAGTAAAACTAACTACCTAATTTTTGTCCATTTCTATCTGTTGATTATATTTAAGAATTCTTACATATATTCGCTATAATCTTTCCTGTTACATAAATATGTAATGTTTAACAACTCACCATAATTGTAACCAGGGTACTGCCCCAAATCAAAAAATCACACAACGTAACCAAAATGTCCTAAAATTAGACGATCACTGAAAAAAACGAGGGGAGATAAATAAACCTGGGTAATAGAGACCTAGCACAGTATCAATATTCCCAAGTCGACTAACCTATTGATTTCCTCATCGATTTTCTCTCGTAACGCGAATGCGATTGGCCTAGCTTTAATAAAAATAGGTTTGGAATCTTTTTTTAACGTTAACGTTACTTTTGATTTATTGTAGCACCCTAATTTGTCTGAAAACAACTGTGGATACTCAGTTTGTAATTTTGCAATAATGTTTTCATTGCTACAATAATTCACTGAAGTTAGTTGTAACTTAAATAAGGAAATAAAATCTCTGCCTAGCAACGGCGGGCCGCCGTCGCAAACGACGTGCACATCAAGTGGGTGAGTCACTCCCGAGAAGGCGATGGGTAGCGAAATTATTCCTAAACATTTAATCCTATCCCCTGTGTAACTTTGCAGCTCTTTTTTCGCAGGAACTAATGGTATGTCACTAAAATTCTTATTGTAAGTATTTTGTGAAATTACAGTTACCGCGGATCCGCTTTCAATTTCAAATTTGAACTCTGATCCGCGAATAGAAACCGATTCTACCATAGGTTCACCCCGCAAAGATCGGATGTTATACAACTTACCGTCGTCGTCATCGCCCTCGTTCTCGGCATTCTTACCCACATATTTCACTTGTGTGCACATTCTCCGCAAGTGACCTTTAACCTTGCACTTTTTACAACTATATTTAGCAAACCGACACTCTGACGATTTATGGTTATTATAGCCGCACACCGTACACTGCACTTTGACCTTGTCTTTAGTAATTTTAAACAGCTGATCGGGATTAGAATGGCCGGCGCTAGCCCCGGAGGCGGCGGCCCCTGCGCGGGCGCACCGAATCGTCTCTGCTAGCTCCACCGCTTTGGCTAGGGTCAGCTCCTTAAGGCTCTCCGCGTATAGCTTCTCCTTCTCGAGACATGGTAGCATGCCCATCATGAAGCGGTCGCGGATCGCCTCGCCGACGTCGGCAAAGCCGCATCGAGCGGTCAGGCCGCGCAGCCTCGCGGCCCACTCCGTATGAGACTCGCCCGGCTGTTGCGTTGCAGCGTAGAAGCTGTGACGTTCCCCGAATCCGATGCTCACAGGCGTAAAGTGTTTGTCCAGAAGAGTCAGTATGTCTTCGTACGGCACGACATCCACCTCCTTTGGCAGCGCCAAGTTTGCTGCTAGTTTGTATGTACTCTCGCTGAGTGCGCTCAAAAGTATGGCTCGCCTCTTAGAACCCGTCGCATCTTTTGCTGCGTCTATATCGTTCGCTATAAAATATTGGTTGAGCCTACTCCTGAAGGTCTTCCAATCTTGTCCACTATGGTCAAAATTCGTGAGAATTCCAAAATTAACCCCAGACATATTACTTTTTTTATAACGCGGGTAGATCGCGCACGCTCGTCGCCACTGATAAATATACGAAGGGAGCGAGTGAAACCACGGCTTACTATTAGCGCACTGACGTATATTCATGAATCTTAAAGTGGTGGGCGCAGCCACACACACATATGTAACAAACACACTCCTAGTAAAAAAATGTTATTATAGCCTTAATGAATTCCTAAACGACACACTGTAACTGTTAGATTATTATTTATTTTATTTTTATTGTTAAATATAGCTGTTTTTAATTTTTACTTTTTATTTTGTATTTTTTGAATTTGTTTTGTTTTATTCTAATTATTATTTTGGACATTATTTTATGAAATTTTTACATGCTTCTAATATACGTTTGATTAATAGCTTGACATTGATTATCTGGGATTTAATTTTATCTGTACTTGTGTGTGTAATTTGATAAATTCTTTTACTCTTAGACTTACATTTTTACATTGGAACAACATTGTATTTTATGAATTTTTATTTTCTTTTTTTATTTTTTAATCATCTAACTATTATTTTGGACATTATTTTATGAAATTTAAATGCTTCTATTATAAGTTGATTTATAGTTTGACATTGTTTAATTTGTAATTTAATTTTTTAATTTTATTTTAAATGAAATTTTATACTTGTGTGGGTAATTTGATGAATTATTTTGTCCTTATTCTTATTGGTTATTTTTTATTATTTTGATTGTTATCGATACTCTACGTTTAGCATGCAATTTTTTTAGACTTAAGACATTGCAACACCTTTTATGGGTAGCATGTATGATACTATATAAATATACCTTACCATCCTAATTATACCTACTACATGTACGCAATAAATGAATAAATAAATAAATAAATAACTAGACTCTTCAAATTTGATACACAAATAGGTATTACATTAGTTAAAATATTAATTTCAGGATTTTTCAAAATTCCCTCGGGATAAGAAAAAAACGGGATTTATATATTCAGTTCAACGGAATCCTATGAACTTTAATTACTAGACTCTTCAAATTTGGCATAGAAGTAGGTAATTATAATAGTGAAAAACAGTTTTAAGGATTTTCAGAAATTCCCACTGGAACGGGAAAAACGGGATTTTTCGTTTTTCTGGTCATAGAAAGCTGAAATTCGGCATGAGGTTGCTTGGAAAGTGTAGAGGAACATTGAGAGAGGACTTTCCAAATTTCCCACGGGAACGGGAAAAAACGGGATTTTTCGTTTTACTGGTCGTAGAAAGCTGAAATTTGGCAAGTAGGTAGGTTCCTTGGGGAGTGTAGAAGAGCATTAAGAGAGGACTATCCAAAATTCCCACGGGAACGGGAAAAACGGGATTTTTCGTTTTACTGGTCGTAGAAAGCTGAAATTCGGCATGAGGTTGCTTGGGGAGTGTAGAGAAGCATTGAGAGAGGACTTTCCAAATTTCCCACGGGAACGGGAAAAACGGGATTTTTCGTTTTACTGGTCGTAGAAAGCTGAAATTTGGCTAGTAGGTAGGTTCCTTAGGGAGTGTAGAAGAGCATTAAGAGAGGACTATCGAAAATTCCCACGGGAACGGGAAAACGGGATTTTTCGTTATACTGGTCGTAGAAAGCTGAAATTCGGCATGAGGTTGCTTGGGAAGTGTAGAGGAGCATTGAGAGAGGACTTTCCAAAATTCCCACGGGAACGAGAAAAAACGGGATTTTTCGTTTTACTGGTCGTAGAAAGCTGAAATTCGGCATGAGTTGCTTGGGGAGTGTAGAGGAGCATTGAGAGAGGACTTTCCCCGTATTAAGAAAGTATTTTCCGAAATTCTTACGGGAACGGGAAAAAACGGGATTTTGCGTTTTACTGGTTGTAAGCTAAAATTTCAAAATTCATAAGTTTATACTGTAAGTAGGCTGCAAAGGGCTCTTTAACCGACTTCAAAAAAAGGAGGAGGTTATGTATTCCATTTTATGTGTTTTTTATGTAGGTATGTTCACCGATTTCTCGGTCAATTGTGGACCGATTTTAAAAATTCTTTTTTTATTCGAAAGAATATAATATACTCCTGAGATGGTCCCATTATCACGCAAGCAATCTTGCTTGCATGCTTGCTTGCTTGCCTGTATGCTTGCTTGCTTGATATCTTGGTTCTTTGGAATTCTCATGGTACACGCGAGCGAAGCCGCGGGCAAAAGCTAGTATAATACATTCCGTTTCTACACTTCATACTAATAGGGTGTTTTCTTTATAATTACTACCAACATCCCTAAAGTGGTGACCCTGTGAACAGAACAACAGCAACTTTCTGAGCCCCTGTGAAGAACAGCAATCCTCTGGAAAATCCAATCCAAGAAAATGCACTCTCAAGCCATCGATACGCAGATGCTCGTCAGTGAAATTCGAAGATTGTCCCAAGAAGTTGCCAAGCTGCGATCACTACCGCAAGACAAGAAACAGCGCAGTCGCCCTCGCCGTCACTTCCAACCACGCCCACGCACTACGTCGCAGAACAGAAGCCGTCCAAACTCACCCATGCCATACTGCAAGTACCATCATCGCTACGGTATGGACGCCAAAAAATGCGAACCACCGTGCAGCGTCAAACCCATCCACACGCCGTCGGAAAATACAACGCTGGCTGCGGCAGGAACCGGCGTTAATAAGCAATCACACCGCTTATTTGTCACGGACAAAAAATCAAAATTATCTTTTCTGGTAGACACGGGCGCAAACATTTCCGTCCTACCTAAACGTAAAGGTGTAGCCGCCAAACCGCTACCATTCGAGTTGTACGCTGCCAATAACACAACTACCTACCAACCAAATACCTACGTTTGGTGAAAAAACGCTCGAGTTAGACCTCAATTTACGCCGCTCGTACAAATGGAAATTCATCATCGCCGCTGTATCAAAACCGATCATCGGAGCAGATTTTATGACTCATCACCATCTCATAGTCGACGTAAAAAATAGAAGATTGATCGACGGAAAAACACAGCTTGTAACTAACGCCCAACTGAGTACTGCAAACATACCTACAGTTCGCAGTATAGACGTCGGACACAGTTACCACAATATACTCGCAGACTTTCCCGGAATCACCAGAATTACCTCCATGAAGCTCAGTCCTGGACATTCCGTGGAACACGTGATTGAAACAACTGGCCAGCCCATCTACTGTCGCGCGCGTCCTGTTGCCCCGCACCGCAATGAACAAGTCAGAAACGAATTTCAAAACATGGTACAACAAGGTCTCTGCAGGCCCAGCAAGAGTCCATGGTCGTCACCTCTCCACATCGTACCTAAAAAGAGCGGAGAGCTAAGTGTTTGTGGCGATTATCGAAGGCTAAACAGCATCACCAAGCCCGACCGATACCCCATTCCACGTATAAAGGATTTTACCTACCAACTCGCAGGTAAAACAATTTTTTCTACAATTGACTTGAATCGTGCCTACCAACAGCTGCCTGTCGCCGAACAAGACATAGAAAAAACGGCCATAATAACTCCTTTCGGCTTGTTCGAGTTTCCCCGGATGTGCCCAGGCCTAAAAAACGCCGGACAAACATTCCAAAGATTCATTCACGAGGTGTTAAGAGGACTCGATTTTGTGTACCCGTTCATTGACGACCTACTGCTTGCCTCTACCGATGAAGAAGAGCACAAAACTCACTTACGCACTGTCTTAAAACGACTTGACGAATACGGAATCACAATTAATCCGTCAAAGTGCGTATTCGGCCAGTCAAAGGTCAGATTTCTCGGCTACGAAGTCACGAGCGAGGGTATTAAGCCGCCACAAGATAAAGTCGAAGCAATCGTCAATTACCCGAGACCTCAGACTATCGAAGAATTACGCCGTTTTCTCGGAATGATAAATTTTTATCGCGAAAATATAAAAAACGCCGCCAGCACGCAAGCACCGCTCAATAAATTTCTTCATAACACGAAGAAAAGAGACAAAACACCAGTCGAATGGACCGACGATGCAACGCAAGCATTCGAAGCATGTAAAACCAGCATCAAAAACGCAGTATTACTTGCCCACCCGATGCATCGCGCTGAAATGGCAATTTTCTGTGACGCAAGCGGAAAATCTGCCGGCAGTGTCATTCAGCAATACGTAAACAACGCATGGCAACCCCTTGGTTTTTTCTCGAAGAAATTTACCGACGCCCAGACTCGATATAGCACTTATGATCGAGAACTACTCGCCGTATACATGTCAGTCAAACATTTTCGAAAAATATTCGAAGGGCGCGAAATTACAATATTCACCGACCACAAACCACTTACTTTCGCATATACAAAGACTAGTGCAAACAGCGAATCGCCGAGACGCACCCGCCAACTACTCTACATAAGTGAGTTTACGACCGACATACGATACGTTCGCGGAGAAGAAAACGAAACAGCAGACGCACTATCAAGAATAGAAACAATCAGTTGTCCAACACCATTCAACTTTAGCGAGCTAGCGTGTGCGCAAGAAAGAGACAACACTATACACCATCTACTTCAGCAAAAAAAACTTAAAACTGAAACATGTAGCTTTGCCCGGAACCGACCTCAATCTATTGTATGAAACCTCTACCGCCGACGTTCGATTATACCTGCCAAAGGAATTTCGGCGTGCTGCGTTCGACCACACACATAACGTGAGTCATCCTGGAATTCGTACAACAAGAAAAATGATGACACGCAAGTACTTCTTTCCTTCAATAAACAGCGACGTCGGGTGTTGGGCTAAAACATGTATCCCGTGCCAGCGATCGAAAATACAGAGACATACCTCAAGTCCTGTATCATTGTTCCAACCCACTGGACGCTTCGATCACATTCACATCGACATAGTTGGCCCGCTACCTACCGCACCCGATGGACATCGCTACCTCGTAACGCTAATCGACCGCGCAACGCGATGGCCCGAAGCTTTTCCACTGAAAGAAATAACAGCCGAAGAAGTCGCCAGGACAGTCTACGAAGGCTGGATAACACGATTTGGATGCCCGGCAACAATAACAACTGACCAAGGCCGGCAGTTCGAAAGTCGAATTTTTGTGTTTTTAACGCGACTACTCGGTATCGAAAAAACACGCTCAAGTCCTTACCATCCACAAAGTAATGGCCTCATTGAAAGATGGCACCATTTTCTAAAAACAGCACTGAAAGCTAGACTTCAATCCGCAACCACGTGGATAAATGAGTTACCTACAGTGTTGCTAGGCGTGCGCGCCGCGCTACGCAGCGATACAAACGTAAGCGCCGCACAGCTTACCTACGGTTGCAATATTCGCTTGCCTGGAGATTTTCTGTCAGCTGACACGCGAAACGACGTCTCAATGGACATTACCTACGTCGATCAGCTGAAAGAAACGATTCGAAACCTGACCCCAATGCCAAGTCAACTAGTCCCTAGAAAGTTCATTAAAAAGGAATCTCTTTCAACACAAAACTTATTCACTTAAATCACTTAGTAATCACTTTGATCTCTCTTCGATGTTTATCTCTCGGTATCTCTTCGAAAACTGACCCTGTCGGAACCTTGTCTGCTTTTATATAGGTCCAGTGAATCGGTCCACAAAGTTCGAGAACATTCCAGCTAGAACTCTCTGGCACAGTCTGGAATATTCCGGAAACAGGATCATCTGTCTGCCTCTTTCACGAGTACACTATGTTATCTCGCTCGCACACTTTTCTAGAATGTTCCGGAACAAAATCGTCTGTCTCTTTCACACATATAGGCTATCCTTGTCACACACCTTCTAGAATGTTCCAGAGACAGGTGGACTGTAACTTGGCCTGAAACGGCCTGAAAACGGGTATTCAAGAAATGGTGTCATGTGACAGTTAGTGTCCTGAAACGGCCTGAAAACATGTTTCAGCCTGCTGAAAATAAATAAATAAAAATAAATATTAGGGGACAATCTTACACAAATCGACCTAGTCCCAAACTAAGCAAAGCTTGTACTATGGGTACTAGACGACGAAAAACATACTTATATAGATAAATAAATACTTAAATACATAGAAAACATCTATAACTCAGGAACAAATATTCGTGCTCATCACACAAATAAATGCCCTTACCGGGATTTGAACCCAGGACCTCTTGCTTCGTAGGCAGGGTCACTACCAACTAGGCTAAAATAATGCTAACTTGGGGTAATTTCTGATTTACCGTTATGTGTTAGGACATCTTCCAGAACGGCCTGAAATCTGATTTCAGCCTGCTGAAAACGACTGCAAGTGCTACTAATTTCATAAAAATGTTTTTGCGGGTTTCTCGTTGACCCATCTCCGTAACAATTCCGTAATTCACTGTAAAAGATGCGCTTCGCCTAGTCAGCCATGCGGGAGAATCGTCTGCACCAGCATAGCTACGAGTACCTTCTCAATAGATAGGCGGGCCAATTAACTTTTAAAACGACACTAATCTGTCCGCGACATTTTTCAAACAATTGCAGATTTTTGTAGGTAAACATGTTTTTTCTGTAATTTAATAGATTGTGTACATGAATACATACCATCCTACGTAAGTTTAACCTATTAAACCGTGAAATATCTTGTTGGAAGTATGATTTTTTGGTAACGCCAGAGACAATTTTGGTCACGCAAAAGACGCTAAAAGCGTCGGTTTAAAAGTTGATTGGCCCAGGCCTCTATTCCGGCGATAGCGGCACGCCTAAGAAGAACCTCTGTAGTCGGTCGGACCAGTAGTGTATGTCCATAATATCGCAAAGGCATCTCAGGTGATTTATTCTGCAGTTGATTTCGTTGTCAAGGTAGCACTTGGATATAATTTTGCTTCTCGGGTACTTAAATTACTCTACCGGCTTGAGCGAAACTCTCCGCCAAGTTTAATGTTAATCTTCGGATTAGCATTCGCGTCAAAAGCCATAACATCAGTCTTTTTGACATATACCGTAATGCCAAATCTGCAATGAGAATCATCTAGACTCAACAGAAGCTGTTGTGGAGCACATGGGGATTCGGCTAAAAATAAACCATCTGCATATATTATCTTTGAGATTTTAGTGCGTGCCTTAAGGTGAGCAAGGTTGAAAATACTACCATCGGTGAGGTAGCGAATACGGATTCCTTCAGATAAAGTTTTTAGTGTTTCTCTGACTACTACTGCGAAGTGCAAAGCAAACAGAGTGGGCGCGATCCTTGCTTCACACTACAAGTTGCGGTGAAAACTACAGACTACACTAGAGGATTGCATGTTATCATGCAGAAGTCAAATCATCCTAACAAACATCTCAGTGAATCCTAGTTTCACTAGAACCACCCATAAGGCTTTGCGAGGTTTTGCCAAACGCTTTTTCAAGAACCATTAAACTGAGGTACATACATACATCGATTGATCTTGTCCTCTACACTTCTCTTAAAGCTGGCGTACAAAGAAGACGCAGTCACATGTATCTTTATCGGGTTGGGAGCCAAATCAGGTTTCAGGCAAGACTCTCCCAATAGTGGTGTTAGGTGGATTAAAAGAAGTTGGGCAAAGACCTTCCCTAGAGTAGTTAGAAAGGATATAGCCCTGCAGGAGTTGCAATCAAATTTCCTGCTTTATTCTATCAAGCAAGGAACAAATACGAGAGACTAGGAAGTCACTAGGTAGGTACCCGCTTTCATTCCACATTTTTGTGAACAACTTTAAGACTGCATCCTAGAGCTCCCTTCCCAATACTTTATTAACTCTTCAAGTCCATTGTCAATTTCCACCACCTTGTTGTTTTTTTTTGTTGCTGTATAGCAGCCACGACTTCCCACATAAACCGAGGCTTGTCCAGCTTGATTATTGTAGGCAGTGCCAGCATCCGACGCTGAACGAATAGCTGCATATCCGCAGCAAGATCAACATCTAATGTAAATAGTTATACTGTTCTGCCTAGGGCGTGCAAAACCGGTTTTCCGGTTTTGCTGAAAACCGGCAACCGGACAAAATTTACCGATTTTTCAAAACCGGTTTTGAAAGAGAAACCCGGTGTTACCTCCGGTTTTTCCGTTATTGATTGACGTAGGTACATTTTGATTTAAATCAACTTTTTTCGAACGCTCTAAGAAATATTTCATTTTGAGTCATCGAATAATATCCGAAATCCGAAAGCAACCTATCTATACTACTTACACTCCTCCCTCCGCCCGCGGCCTTCGCATGCACCCGCAACGCAACGCGACTCCTGCGTCGCGCTCCCGCTCTCCCGCTCCGTGATTTGATTTTGATATCAGTTAAATAATCTTTAGAATAAATATTATTTTAAGTTCATTTTAAAATTGTTTTTAACCAATCTAAGAGAGTTTAGTTTATTAATGTGGTACAGAAAATGATCTGTTTTTTATTTCGACTACCATCGACTAACTACAAATACAAACATATTGATTATTGTTTATTTAAATAACTAAAGGTGCCACATACTTACTTGTGTTGTGATTTGATTTTGATCTCTGTTAATTAATCTTTAGGATAAATATTATTTTAAGTTAATTTTAAAATTGTTTGTTAGCGAAACTAAGAGTGTTTATGAATGTGATAAATAAATATCACGGGACAATTCACACCAATTGACCTAGTCCCAAACTAAGCAAAGCTTGTACTATGGGTACTAGGCAACGGATAAACATACTTAAATACATGCGATACCAGATGGCCTAGTGGTTAGAGAACCTGACTACGAAGCTTGAGGTCCCGGGTTCGATTCCCGTGTCGGGGCAGATATTTGTATGAAAAATACGAATGTTTGTTCTCGGGTCTTGGGTGTTTAATATGTATTTAAGTATGTATCTATCTATATAAGTGTAGCGACTACTAGCGCCATCTAGTCATCACATAAGGAACTAACTACTACAATCCTACATCACGCTATCGAAGTTTCTCAACTCGGCTGCATAAATACAACTTCCAACATTCATCCATCGGACTTCGGTCCCTAGGCATAACATCTGCCTGGAGAGAGATCTCTCTATTACAACTACTCCCAAATTGGTGACCCACGACATTGGACAAAATCGCAACCTTCAGACACAAGACGATGACGCAGTCTCACAGCAAGCCATACTCACCGCACTGTGCACCATTAGCATGTATCTATTATCTGCCTGGTGTCTACAGTTCGCAAATCCTCCTCCCACTACTTCCACTTGCCGATCAATCAACCAACGCTCACCAACAAGGCTCCGAGCAATCACGCAACAGGCATGCATCACAAGTAGCAGAGGAACAACAATGCTCGCCGACGAGGCTCTGAGCGACAGGCCCTTGCAAGCGCCCACATGACGCACAGACTGCACTCCACTGCAATTCGTATCGACCTCCGGTCTAAAAAGGGGGGCTGATGTCGCTACTACTAGCGCCATCTAGTCATCACATAAGGAACTAACTACTACAATCCTACATCACGCTATCGAAGTTTCTCAACTCTGCTGCATAAATACAACTTCCAACATTCATCCATCGGACTTCGGTCCCTAGGCATAACATCTGCCTGGAGAGAGATCTCTCTATTACAACTACCCCCAAATAAGTATGTTTATCCGTTGCTTAGTACCCATAACACAAGCTTTGGTTAGCTTACTTTGGGACTAGGTCAATTGGTGTGAATTGTCCCGTGATATTTATTTATTTATACATATTAAACACCCAAGACTCGAGAACAAACATCCGTATTATTCACACAAATGTCTTCCCCGACCGGGAAACGAACCCGGGACCACAAGCTTCGTAGTCAGGTTCTCTAACAACTAGGCTATCCGGTCGTCCAAATCTCTCGTCGTGATCTATCTAATCTAAGGTCTACTTGGTACGCTAGGCATTAATGAATAATTAAAAACAAGTATTTCATGCAATTTGTTTTATTTGTAAATTTTATCGGTATATAAACTATCTAAGAATATGATTTTACTCTTCAAATTCTACCATTACTACCATAATAAAAAAATATTTAAGAACATTGCCAAAACCGGGTAAAAAACCGGTTTCCGGTTTTGGGCCCTCAAAACCGCAATTCAAAACCGGTTTTGTCAACTTTCCGGTTTTGCACGCCCTAGTTCTGCCCATCTTTAAAATACGTTAAGACAACTCGTTCTTTGAAAGCAACGGTAGAAATAATTTAAAAGAGCATGGAAATACGTTTGTAGCACCATCAGCAACTGAATGCGTTCTCAATTTTTAGAACAACAATTTAAGTAAGATATTGATTAATTTTGATTTTATTTCTGTTCGTGTCTTTTTTTTTGTCTGTTTTCTGTTCTCATTCATGCTTAAACAATCATGGAAGTAATAAATATATTTGAAATTGTCAAATGTGAGTTTTTGTTTATTACACAAAACAACTTTAAATGTCAGCAAAATTGGTAAGTAACAAAACAAAACTCTTAAAAACTAAGTTAGTACACCGTAGTACTCCGGGCTCACGGTAGATGACCCACAAAAAAGAAAGCCGAGAATCATTGTGATCACCAGAACGTTGCCGACAAGCTGCAAGGTATGTCCATCAAATCTTTTTTGTCCTCCATCAAACTGAGCCATAAATCTGGCAAGAGAGAAGCAGATACCTGCAACTATGTCATTGAAGTCCCGGCGAATATTCGAAAGGCCCTGATAGTGAAGGAGCGATTATTTATCAATTGGTCTTCATGCCCCGTAAGGGATTTCACTGCAGTCACTAGGTGCTACAAATGCCAACTGTATGGCCATGCCGCCAATTGCACGGATAAAAAAAAAACGGCAATTTTGAGTTTCGATGATTTACGTACGGGCCATCGATTTGACCGCGGCTTACCGCGTCGTTCAGTTACTCCGCGACGCTCGGGAAGGTGTGACGTGTTTGTTGTAACCGTGTTTCGCTACCAAACTGGAGTAATTTTGAATTTTTTGAATTTTTTTGCTGCAGAATATAAGAATTTGATAGTATGTAAGCAATAAAGTAAAGGATGTTTTAGCGGATTCAGACGAAGAAGACGTAGATAAAATAGAAAATGATGAATAATTTATTGAATCAGGCGTTACTTTGCGGAGGTCCATTTTAATGAACACACACACATGAATCAATGTTCATGAGAAAGAGGATGAGGGCTTGGGTTTTTGCATGAAAATATGTGTGTGTCGCACATACTTAAGCTGTCTTGCACGTGTTTTCGCGGGGTAGCAAGGTAATTAAATTAAGTTCAGAAAATGATGATGCAATTGAATAAATCTTAAAAATAATTGAGACACTAAAAATACCGATACCTAGGTACTTATTATTTTTCACCTCAGCACCTCAAACAGGCAGGTTTTGCTACTAAAAAACAGTGAGCAAAATCCGATTTTGCTCACTGCGTGAGACAAAGTAGCTTTTTAAATATTTTTTTGTAAATGTCGAGGACAATGCCATCATTCATCCTTCTCATGTGCTGAATTCGAAAGATTTCAACTTCAGTTTGATCTGTCACTTTCATTTCGATACGAAAAGAGCGAGAGATAAGATCAAATCGATTCTAAGTTCGATTTCAAATTCTATACCTAGTAGGCCTAAAAAATAAAAGAACGATTGAACGTTCGGATACTCATAATACGTACTTAACCTTAAAATTGTAATTCGTCTGTTAAGGTTTTAAATTTAATTATGGTACTGTATTAATAATTGGATTATATTTTTATATAAGTAATCAAATAGTAAAAATGTTGTAGAAAAATACAATGTTTAACATGTATCTATACAATTATTAATAATTTTAACAATCTTGAACATCGTGATAAATATCGGGTGCAGTATCGGAACGCATCTTTAAAAAATAGCGGGATTCAAATTTTAATTCTTTTCTTCTTCTGTTTCGCTAGCTGCTGAGTTCGATATCTAGAGTTTGATACACGATAATGGCAACCGATGTGCAATCTTTATGGCCGGGTACTGTACATCTTCTGTTGCAATTTCAACTATGTATCACGGTTCATGAGACAGACATGCAAACTGACAAACGGACAGTGGAGTGTTAGTAATAGAGCCCCGTTTTACTCATTAAATTAAATTAAATAAACGTTTATTTCAAGCTCGTGGCTCATAATAAATGTTCCTTTGGGTACGGAATTCTATAAACCTTTTGTAGCAATTATTTCCGATTTCAATTCCATTCCTTCCTACTGGCCTATATTACACAAGGATTCAAAGTCTACAAAACGCCGTGAATGAGTGAATTAGTTTCTTACGCGGGACCGCGCGCGCGCATGCACGCACACCACTCCGCGATACTCACGCATGGAGCAGTATGCTTAGTATAAGTTTTCCTTCACTTCAATACTTCTCGATCGCGTTTACGTAAAAATTTCAATGCTATGGAAACATGGAAGCGCGCGCGCGGAGACGCTGTCCATGTTTCCCTAGTAATTGAATTTTTTACGTAAACGCGATCGAGAAGTATTTTGGTGAGGTAAAACGTATACTAAGCGTACAGAGTGGCCGGCGGCGCGGGGAGATGTGGAAGGCTCGCAATCGCGCATGCAGCGAGACAGTGTCATTTCATTAAAATACCTTCTCAAAATTCTCTCAGCCATCGTATCCTCTTAAACCCCTTTTCTTGTCCGTTTTTAAATATTGATACCAACCTAAGTCGTTTCAATAAAGCCTTTTGCTTTTAAACTGTTGTTTAATTTATTGACTTACTAAATAAACATCACACCCGTTGAAATCTTTACATTTTCAGCAATAAAACGAACCGTGACACGACGATCCGCCAAAACTAAGTTTTCGACTTTTTTCACAATTTCTTCAGTTACTGCTGTAGTAGGGCATCCGGAGCGGGGGTCGTCCATGGTCGATGTTCTTCCACGTCTAAATTCGGCGCACCAACGTGCGACTGTCAAATACGGAGGAGCATTAGACCCTAAAGTGTCTCGCAAATCTAAATTGACTTGGTCTGTAGAAAAATTTTTCAAACACAAGTATTTGATAACGGCGCGCAGTTCAATTTTCTTCATTTTCGCTAACGTACTCAACAGCATAGCAAAGAAATTACCGTATTTTTTTTTAAACAATAGACAGTTAGTTTTTTTTCATAGTAATCAGCTAGATAGATTAGCTTTACCAGCCAGTATTTAATTTCCTAATATTGAATGAGTTTGCATCTCATTCTCACTTTATATTGAACGCCCCTCGTAAGGCCTTCAGTACCGAACCCGCATGCGATATGCAACACCTATCTATAAAATGACTGATCCTGATTACTGGTACTATAAAAATCACGGGAAGGGAACATAACCAGACATTTTTTTATTATTCGACGTATCATGAAATAAGTATTCATGAAATTCGACGAAAACTTATTTCTATGGGGTAAATTTTAAATTTTCATTTCACTTACATAAATGTAAAACACTAATAATGTAATAATAATTATATTGTGAATAGCAAAAATATTATTTAATAGTACCATTAATTTATTATAGAACATAAAATCAAAATATAATTAGAAAACTAGAACTAAATATAACTTAAACTACAAAGTAAAAATATCGTCTAAATTTTCCGCCACAGGCATAGACCCCAAGATGCTGGCCGCGTTACCTCTCTGAATTGCTATTCCTAGTCTTTGTGAGAGGTAAGTGCTAGCCCTGGTGTACCAACACGAATAAATTTTGGCACATTTGGGTCGAGAAGATCTCACCGATGAGATCTACTATTTTATGTTAGAACATAAGTCTGATTCAGGCAAAATACAATGCAAGCACACTGACCTGTTTGAGCTCGTGACTTCACTTAAGATGTTCTGGTAAAAATGTCCTGATAGTCTGAACTCTGAAGGTAGTGTACGAGAAGCCTGGCGCCAGGGTCAGTCCAGAGTATTCCAAGATGAAATCGGTTCCTTTTGATACAATCTTGCACGAGATTCACACACAGAATTAATAGTTTGTATTTTAGCTTTTGAACTTGCCGTACGCGTAACGAAGCGCGCGGCCACACACACACCAACTCGTTAAAGATGGCGCTTGGTGCAAGCATGCGCATTGGTCGATCCGTAATGCCCTCATCAGACCGTTTAAGTTAGTTGAAAAAACGTAAAAAATACACAAAAACCGAACACCTGGGGTCGCCTGAGGCCAAAATCAGGCGTGTAAGTAGATAAATCTTTTAGGAAAAGTTTTGTGTCTTCTGACCATGGTCCCATTGTTTCAAAAGCAAGCGCCGCAAATTCGTGATAGCTTGTTAAAGCTGAATATTTGCGGCGCTTATTCATCTGAGCCTGTATGTATATATGTACTTATTTGCTTACATTGTTATGATTTTATTGTTTGACAAAAGACAAATAAGTGGCAGCAGCTGTTTGTTTACAAAAAATATTTTTAAACTGTCATCTATATAGTATAAAAAAAACGCATACTTAGTACAAAAAAATAATGATTTTGGCTATGGGGCATACAAAGCGATGATTATTTAATAATCATCAGAGCCTTGCGAGTTCGAACTAACATAGTCGTATTTCGTCTTATATTTGCATTGTTCGTTTTTGATACACACGCCACTCGATATGTTGCGATAGTATCCCTGGTCACACACGCACTGGTCTTCGCATGGTACATTCAGAAGCACTTCGCAGTCGAATTCTTCGTCACGGTCGAAGCATTGGGGAAATCGGCATTGCATGCGTTTGCAGCGATGGACACACTTGGGTTCTTGGTAAGGTGGACATCTTAGTGATAGACCTGGCGAAATTTCAAGAGTTTAGTTAGCCTAAAATTCTCTTAGAATCTAAACATATTTTGCCGAAATTGCGTGACCGAATTAGCCATGCTAACTTTTTAAATATGTATGGAAATCTCAAAAACATTTCGAGAAACAAGCTTTCGATACAGTTTCTGTATATCAGATTTTAAAAAAAGTCTTACATTATTAAAATATTCGTTGAAATGTATTGAACTTCAAATGACCTTTCTGTGAGTCATCAAATGAATAATGGATAATGATTCCTTTGCCTTATTTTTTAAAAAAAAACGTGTCTAGTCTATATCAAACATAAACTCAAACTTGACATTGACGTGTCGTTTCGTTTTGTGGTTTGTTTGTTTACTTATTTGTTATTTAAGCACAAAGACTGAAACCATATTTAAGGTTTAAGCAGCATTTTATCCTCTAACGGCACTGAAAATGGCTAAAAGGACGGCTAATTTCGAAAAAGCCGATTTTCGCAATTTGCCACAAGTGGAAAATGGCATGATACTGGAGTTCATGACGAATTCTAGCAACCACAACATCGCTGAAATAAAAGGAGCTCCTCAATGGTCAAGACTTTATTGTTAAATCATTGTGTAAAAGTAATGTGTTTGTTTTAAATAGGCAGATACATTAAAATGATCTTCACAACAAAACTGCAAATAGTTCTTGAACTATTTTTGCTTCACTTCTCGACACCATTCCTCTCGCCGTCGTTCTGGGATTGGTACGAATAATCCGGGTTATCTTATCCCTGCTGTTATTCGAACATAAAGGGACGAAACACTCGTAGCCTTCCATTTCAAACAAGTTCAGTTAGTGATTTCAAATTTTTTTGTGGTTAGCCGTCCGCGGTGACATTTACACCTTGACGTTGACTTTACCAGAGACTTTACTGTAATTTTTTTTTGTGCAGATGAAGACTATATTATCCATTATGCATTTGATGACGTCACGTCAGCAATAAATTAATATATTTTTTTAATGTAGATAGGATTCATTAAAAACAAAAATACCGTAATTAGTTTTTTAAAATAGTCAATTTTTATCAAATAAATTATAAAAACCATACACCAAAAATATGAAGCATGGCCAATTCCTACATGATTACGTCTGCATTGCTGTTTTAATTACTAGCAACGTATTTGCCGAAATTAAGCGACGTCACACGGGGGCCGTTCAATAGTCATACAAACTTTTAGCATAATTCATCATTTGTCAGAAATTATCATTTCGCATAACTCTTATTTCTCAGAAACCATTCATTATTCAGGAATTTTGAAATGATTATCCAGTAGGACTCTAAAGGCACACGGCGGCCACGACGTACAAAATACGCGTTCTTGAATCTACATAAGCACGACGACGTCTGTACACGCGTCAATGTGTGCGTAAGATACACAGGGCTGACCATCGCAAAAACCTAGTACTAATAAGTACTACCAATGACATATATACTTAGGTACTTATAATAATATTATGATGGCTTAGATATGTGCCAATAAATTGTAATCGTTAATCTTATCTATTTATTTAATCCTAATTATTTAAACCTACTTAAAATGTGTCTGTCTGTGTATTTAAGCATTATTAATTTCAATTACAAATATTACAATAGATATACGACTACAAATTTAAACGAATTATTCGGTAGGTAGTTAGTTATTTCATGTATTAATCGCGATAATTTCAGAAAGCATTTTATTTATAACAGGAAGTAGGTAGGGTAGGTAAACTTCTTTCCTTATATTTGGCTGTTGACAAACACCCATATAATGCACAGTATATTATTATTACCATTTCGCAAAATTATTGCTCCCAAACTTAGTGCCGTGCGCGTGCGGCCGACATGACATGCAACGCGCGCGTTGCGCACCCGACTGGTTTCAAGCGGTTTTCAGCAATCTTCGGCTTGAGGGGTGGGGTAACCCGGATCGGTGCGGGGCGGAGCGTGGCCATTCTGTACGTTAGTACTATTATATATTCTGTGCTATAGGTTAGGTTAGGTTTGTTTTATAACAATTCTATACCATTAATGGATTCAGAGCAAAAAGAGTTATGCGAAATGATAATTTCTGACAAATGATAAATTCGGACAATACTGCCGCCTCAAGGAGAAAAACCATAAGTGACAAAAAGTAAGTTTCGAGATAAATCCAAAAAACTTTGCACTTCTGTTTAAGGTGGAACGGCACGCTCTAGGCGCGAAATTCAAAATTTTTACAGGTTTTAATTTATAGTGGGTAAACGGTGTAACTGTTTAACTTCATATGGTACTTGCGGTTGTAAAACAGTGTTCTTTATATTATTGTGTAAAGCTTTTTAAGAATAAAACTGTAAGCTTGATATAAAAGTTGTCAAACATAGAAATTCGGACTTTCAACGCTATGACAACTTTTATTTCAAGCTAATAGTTTTATTGTTAAAAAACTTTACACAATAATATAAAGAACACTGTTTTACAAGCGCAAATACCATATGAAGTTAAACAGTTACACCGTTTACCCACAATAAATTAAAAACTGTAAAAAGTTTGAATTTCGCGCCAAGAGCGTGCCGTTCCACCTTAATTGCTTTAACTTCAAAGTACAAAGTTGAAACTTTCGTTTTTAAATAAAAGAATATCGCGTAATTATTATGCGTTGCAAACTTTTCAATTATCTATTTATTTTAATTAGATATTTAGAAAAAACCGTTACTGTCTCGTAAAATCTATATATATAAAATTCTAAACTGACTGACTGACTGACTGACTGACTGACTGTTGATATATCAACGCACAGCACAAACCACTGGACCTAGAGACTTGAAATTTTGCACATAGATTCCTTATACAATGTAGGCATCCACTAAGGAAGGATTTTCGGGAATTCCCACGGGAACGGGAAAAAACGGGATTTATAGATTCGATTCCGAGTGACCGTATCTCAGTAACTATAATAACTAGACTCTTCAAATTTGATACACAAGTAGGTATTACAATAATGAAAACATCGATATCAGGATTTTTCAAAATTCTCACAGGATAAGGAATAAACGGGATTTATATATTCAGTTCAACGGAATCCTATGAACTATAATTACTAGACTCTTCAAATTTGGCATAGACGTAGGTTATTGTAATAGTAAAAAACAGTTTTAAGGATTTTTGGAAATTCCTACGGGATAAAGAAAAAACGGGGTATTTCGTTTTACTGGTCGTAGAAAGCTGAAATTCGGCATGAAGGTTGCTTGGGGAGTATAGAGGAGCATTGAGAGAGGAATTTCCAAAATTCCCACGGGAACGGGAAAAAACGGGATTTATATATTCGATTCCGAGTGACCGTATCTCAGTAACTACAGGGTGTTACATTGAACGTAGTACAAATTAAGTAATTCCGGCTCAGTTAACGATAGAGAACAAAATGCACGAATTGAGTAATTAAAATACTTCGTAATTAACTTTTGCTTATTTGCTAACAGAATAAAGAAATTAAAATCTCCTAGTGTTGTCACCCATCATGACGTCACGTTTACTTGACGTATCTATTCCTCAAGCTTTGTTATCAGTTATCAGTGTGTCAAAACATCAAAACAAATGATAAGGAGCAACAAGTGATATCTGTTAAAAATATTTTTTTATTAGAAAGTAAAATTAACTGTTAAGTTCAAACGTACTTCAGCAAGTGTTCGAAATGTCCACCTCCTTCCTGAACACATAGCTCTGCACGTCGTCGAAGATTTCTTTGCACTCTGCCGAGTACGAACTCGTTGGTTTTTACTACCTCAAACGCCTGGATTATTTTTTGGCGGAGCTCCAGAACAGTATCAGAGTCTCGTTTGTATACCAGTCTTTTGAGCTCACCCCACAAAAAATAATCCAGTGGAGTTAGATCCGGGCTACGAGGCGGCCATTCCACTGGACCACTGCGTCCTATCCAACGTCCAGGGAACTCTTGGTCCAGGTACCTCCGAACCCGCAGGGAAAAATGTGCTGGAGCTCCGTCTTGTTGATAGTGCATGTTTTGCAAATTTTGTTCGGGAATTTGTTGCAACAGCATTGGCAACTCGTTTCTTAAAAAGGCTTCGTACTTAATTCCATTTAAATTACCTTCAATGAAATAAGGTCCTATGACATAATTATTGAGAATACCCGCCCAAACATTAACTGAGAAGCGTGTTTGAAACGAGTCTCGCCGTGTCACATGAGGATTGACATCACTCCACCAGTGCTCGTTGTGTATGTTAAACAGTCCTACTCTGGTGAAGGTAGCTTCATCTGACCATAAAATGTTAAGGTGTTGGTTTTGTAATAGCCAACGACAAAACCGTACTCTCCTGGAATAATCTGCTAAGACAATATCTTGCACCCGTTGAAAGTGAAACGGGTGTAATCCTTCGGCATTCAAAAGTCTCCAAATAAAAATGTGGGTTGTACCAAATCATGCCGCGGCTTCTCTGGTGCTGGCTTCTGGGTGGCGGATAAAATACCTAAGTACTCGTGTTTTAAAAACCCCTGAGTACCTTGGACGCCGGCCTCTACCTTGGGCATGAGCTGGGACCGTAAACTGTCCATAGTCTCTCAAATTCTGTAAACTTGTGTTGATCAATTGACGAGTGGGGATTGAACTCTCCGGGTATCGCTCATGAAATAGTTCTTGTGCCCTCATCGTACTCTGCGATGTGAAATAAAGTTCTACCATCACTGATCGCTGAATATTAGTAAACGGATAAGCAGGAGGCATGACTTCTGTTTAAAATTAAACTGCGACAATAAAGAATCAAACGAAATGCTGGTTTGTTATGACAAATAACTTCAGTAATGTGTCAGAATGAATTTTACTCATAAATTATCAACATAGGAAAGCAAAAAGGTAAGTGTTCACTACAAAACTAGATTCAAACTTTTTTCTTTTAACTCTCTAATTAGGGTAACCACGATGAGACCAAAAAAATAGGAAAAATTTAAACAGCAATATTAATTAATTAAGATGACTTTAACAACACGAGACCTAGTAGAGGCGTTTAGCATCAGGGAGACGAAATTAAAAAACAAGAGTTGTATTACGTTCAATGTAACACCCTGTATAATAACTAGACTCTTCAAATTTGATACACAAGTAGGTATTACAATAATGAAAACATCGATTTCAGGATTTTTCAAAATTCTCACGGGATAAGGAATAAACGGGATTTATATATTCAGTTCAACGGAATCCTATGAACTATAATTACTAGACTCTTCAAATTTGGCACAGAAGTAGGTAATTGTAATAGTAAAAAACAGTTTTAAGGATTTTTGGAAATTCCCACGGGATAAAGAAATAATGGGATATTTCGTTTTACTGGTCGTAGAAAGCTGAAATTCGGCATGAAGGTTGCTTGGGGAGTGTAGAGGAGCATTGAGAGAGGAATTTCCAAAATTCTCACGGGAACGGGAAAAAACGGGATTTATATATTCGATTCCAAGTGACCCTATCTCAGTAACTATAATAACTAGACTCTTCAAATTTGATATACAAATAGGTATTACATTAGTTAAAATATTACAATCAGGATTTTTCAAAATTCCCACGGGATAAGAAAAAAACCGGATTTATATATTCAGTTCAACGGAATCCTATGAACCATAATTACTAGACTCTTCAAATTTGGCATAGAAGTAGGTAATTATAATAGTGAAAAACTGTTTCAAGGATTTTCGGAAATTCCCACGGGATAAGGAAAAAACGAGATTTTTCGTTTTCTGGTCGTAGAAAGTTGAAATTCGGCATGTAGGTTGCTTGGGGAGTGTAGAGGAGCCTTGAGAGAAGACTTTTCAAAATTCCCACGGGAACGGGAAAAAACGGGATTTTTCGTTCTACTGGTCGTAGAAAGTTGAAATTCGGCATGTAGGTTGCTTGGGGAGTGTAGAGGAGCATTGAAAGAGGACTTTTCAAAATTCCCACGGGAACGGGAAAAAACGGGATTTTTCGTCTTACTGGTCGTAGAAAGTTGAAATTCGGCATGTAGGTTGCTCGGGGAGTTTAGAGGAGCATTAAGAGAGGACTTTCCAAAATTCCCACGGGAACGGGAAAAACGGGATTTTTCGTTTAACTGGTCGTAGAAAGTTGAAATTCGGCATGTAGGTTGCGGGAGTGTAGAGGAGCATTGAGAGAGGACTTTTTAAAATTCCCACGGGAACGGGAAAAAACGGGACTTTTCGTTTTACTGGTCATAGAAAGCTGAAATTTGGCATGTAGGTTGCATGGAGAGTGTAGAGGAGCATTGAGAGAGGACTTTTCAAAGTTCCCACGGGAAAGGGAAAAACGGGATTTTTCGTTTTACTGGTCATAGAAAGCTGAAATTTGGCAAGTGGGTTCCTTGGGGAGTGTTGAGGAGGATTAAGAGAGGGATTTCCAAAATTCCCACTGGAACGGGAAAAAACGGGACTTTATGTTTTACTGGTCGTAGAAAGCTGAAATTCAGCATGTAGGTTGTTTGGGGAGTGTAGAGTAGCACTGAGAGAGGACTTTCGAAAATTCCCACGGGAACGGGAAAAACGGGATCTTTCGTTTTACTGGTCATAGAAAGCTGAAATTTGGCAGGTGAGTTCCTTGGGGAGTGTAGGGGAGCATTAAGAAAACATTTCCCGAAATTCTTACGGGAACGGGAAAAAACGGGATTTTGCGTTTTACTGGTTGTAAAAAGCTAAAATAAGTAGTAAGTATAAGTATTGTAAGTTTATAATGTAAATAGGCCGCAAAGGGCTCTTTAACCGACTTCTAAAAAAGGAGGAGGTTATGCATTCCACCTTATGTATTTTTTTATGTAGGTATGTTCACCGATTTCTTGGTCAATTGTGGACCTGCTTGCTTGCTTGCCTGTATGCTTGCTTGCTTGATATCTTGGTTCTTTGGAATAGTCATGGTACACGCGAGCGAAGCCGCGGGCAAAAGCTAGTCTATATATATAAAATTCTTAACTGACTGACTGTTGATATATCAACGCACAGCCCAAACCACTGGACCTAGAGACTTGAAATTTTACACATAGATACCTTATACAATGTAGGCATCCACTAAGGAAGGATTTTTGGGAATTCCCACGGGAACGGAAAAAAACGGGATTTATAGATTCGATTCCGAGTGACCGTATCTCAGTAACTATAATAACTAGACTCTTCAAATTTGATACACAAGTAGGTATTACAATAATGAAAACATTAATTTCAGGATTTTTCAAAATTCCCACGGGATAAGGAATAAACGGGATTTATATATTCGGTTCAACGGAATCCTATGAACTATAATTACTAGACTCTTCAAATTTGGCATAGAAGTAGGTAATTATAATAGTAAAAAACAATTTAAGGATTTTTGGAAATTCCCACGGGATAAGGAAAAAACGGGATTTTTCGTTTTACTGGTCGTAGAAAGCTAAAATTCGGCATGTAGGTTGCTTGGGGAGTGTAGAGGAGCATTAAGAGAGGAATTTCCAAAATTCCCACGGGAACGGGAAAAAACGGGATTTATATATTCGATTCCGAGTGACCGTATCTCTGTAACTATAATAACTAGACTTTTCAAATTTGATACACAAGTAGGTATTACATTAGTAAAACATCCATTTCAGGATTTTTCAAAATTCCTACAGGATAAGGAAAAAAACGGGATTTATATATTCAGTTCAACGGAATCCTATGAACTGTAATTATTAGACTCTTCAAATTTGGCACAGAAGTAGGTAATTATAATAGTAAAAAACAGTTTCAAGGATTTTCGGAAATTCCCACGGGATAAGGAAGAAACGAGATTTTTCGTTTTCTGGTCGTAGAAAGCTGAAATTCGGCATGTGGGTTGCTTGGGGAGTGTAGACGAGCCTTGAGAGAGGACTTTCCAAAATTCCCACGGGGACGGGAAAAAACGGGATTTTTCGTTTTACTGGTCGTAGAAAGTTGAAATTCGGCATGTAGGTTGCTTGGGGAGTGTAGAGGAGCATTGAGAGAGGACTTTCCAAAATTCCCACGGGAACGGGAAAAACGGGATCTTTCGTTTTACTGGTCATAGAAAGCTGAAATTTGGCATGTGGGCTCCTTGGGGAAGGGAAATGGGATTTTTCGTAAGTAGGTATTCGAATAATTAAAACATTAATTTCAGGATTTTTCAAAATTCCCACGGGATAAGGAAAAAAACGGGATATATGTATGTATGTATGTAAAACTCTTTATTGTACATAAAACATGAAAATTACCAGTTAACAACATATATTCAGTTCAACGGAATCCTATGAACTATAATTACAAGACTCTTCAAATTTAGCATAGAAGTACGTAATTATAATAATAAAAACAATTTTAAGGATTTTCGGAAATTCCCACGGGATAAGGAAAAAAACGGGATTTTTCGTTTTACTGGTCGTAGAAAGCTGAAATTCAGCATGTAGGTTGCTTGGGAAGTGTAGGAGAGCATTAAGAGAGGACTATCCAAAATTCCCATGGGAACGGGAAAAACGGGATTTTTCGTTTTACTGGTCGCAGAAAGCTGAAATTTGGCATGGGGTTGCTTGGGGAGTGTAGAGGAGCATTGAGAGAGGACTTTCCAAAATTCCCACGGGAACGGGAAAAAACGGGAAATTTTTTGTTTTACTGGTCGTAGAAAGCTGAAATTTGGCAAGTGGGTTACTTGGGGAGTGTAGGGGAGTATTAAGAAAGTATTTCCCGAAATTCTTACGGGAACGGGAAAAAACGGGATTTTGCGTTTTACTGGTTGTAAGCTAAAATTTCAAAATTCATAAGTTTATTTTGTAAGTAGGCCTACTTAACAAAGCAAAGGGCTCTTTAACCGACTTCAAAAAAAGGAGGAGGTTATGCATTCCACTTAATGTATTTTTTTTATGTAGGTATGTTCACCGATTTCTCGGTCAATTGTAGACCGATTTCAAAAATTCTTTTTTATTCGAAAGGATGTAATATACTCCTGAGATGGTCCCATTGTCACGCAAGCAAGCAAGCGTGCATGTATGCTTGCTTGCATGCTTGCATGGTTGCTTGCTTGCCTGTATGCTTGCTTGCTTGATATCTTGGTTCTTTGGAATTCTCATGGTACACGCGAGTGAAGCCGCGGGCAAAAGCTAGTAAATCATAAAAAATACTGTCACTAAGAATAAAGAACACAAGGTGTGCACTTATGTTTTTTGTGTTAGCTTTGCACTATGATATCTAAGAAAAAAGAACACAAGTACACACTTATGGTCATCATTATATGTTGGTCTCGGAGTTGAAAACACACAACTGAGACTTGTGTTTTATTTTTTTAGTCTTAGCTTGTAATAGGGATTCATAAAAACACAATGAAAAATCAAATTAATTTTTTAAAAGTAAACAATGGTTATTTGTGATACGAGGTTGGTAAGTAAGGTTTTACAAATGAGTTGACGCGTGATAAACCCGAGCCACAAGGTGAGGGTTTTCATCGTCACGAGTTTGTAAAACATTGTCAACCGTGTATCATACGACGTTTTTCAATACATTTGTCAGAAAATAGGCAAAATAACACAAAAAAAAAATAAAAACAAAATGGCAAAGTTTTACAAAAATAAGTAAGTTTTGTTTTTAATTAGGTTAACTAAAATTATCAGGCAAAGGTTCGACGCGTTCAGCCACTGGGCCATTATTTTATTTTAGGGCCAGTATTTTTTGTAATGTGCTCTTCAAATTTTTTTTTACAAAAACGGTAAAGTGCTCGGTTTTATTATTAAACATTTAAATAGGTACATAATTAAGCTTACATTTAAAATTATCACTACGTATAAAAAGTAATCATTATTATCTTTAAAGTAGGTAACGCAGTGGACATGCATGACCCCGCCATTTGTATGGAAATTGGTGTATTCTCCGCTGAGTTACCAATTTTTCCACAGATTTTTTTTAAAATTTAAAGTTTTTTTTGCTTTAAAAGATTAAATTTAGTTATTTTAGTTTTTATATAAGTTATTTACACTTGAAAAAATCACCAGGTATGCCTTATGTTTCACAAAAGATTAATGGCCCTAAAATAAAATAATGACCCCACTGCGATTTTTTCGAATAAATAAAAGGTGGAAATCATTAAAATTTGAGGTAATTAAATTACAGTTTATAATAATTACAATCAATTTTGCAAATTCATTACTTAGTTTTGTATATTTATACATTTTTCTACGTAGAAGTCGATATTTTTTATTTTTTTCATTTAAATCCTGACCAGGAAATATATGAGCATTGTCAAGAGGGCGCTACTATTTTCATTTGTGTAAACATTTTAGTATAGTCTGAGCAATGTGGATTGGCAACTCGTTATTTTGACAAAGGTACCTACTTTTATTCACCGTAATCAAAATCAGAATCCAAATTCGGGCAAGTGGCTTCAAATTGAGACCCAGAAATTAGTTCAAATTAAATCCGCAACATGGCGCACGGTCATATATTTCTGGTCAGGCTTTAAAACCCATCACACACAGCGCAGATGCGGTAAGATATCTGTATCTGAACAGATATCTGTCAATATCGCTCCCTATACTATTCAATGGAGGATCACACACAGCGCAGATGCGGTAAGATTTTTATCTGCGTATCTGTGAGCACCGACATATATCGACAGAATCCGACAGATTAGATGTGAAGATTATATCTGCAGATAAATACAGGTGGATGCGCAGAAGCACACTTTCATCATCATCATCATCATCCCAGTCTATATTACGTCCCACTGCAGGGCACAGGCTTCCTCTCAGAATAAGAGGGTTTGGGTCGTAGTTCCCACGCGGGCCCAGTGCGGATTGGGAACTTCAGTGTATAATAAAATATATATAAAATTACGTACTACTTAAGCAAACAACAAGTCATCCTTGCGTAGAAATGCATTTTCGCATTTTTTTACATTTTGTCGTGAAAAGAAATAAAGAAAGTGTAACGCGCTTTCATTGAAAATTCATTGCAGCCTATCTATCTCTCAAAGGGCCGGCAACGCACCTGTGACCCTTAATGTTGCGGGTGTCCATGTGCGGCGGTAATTTCTCCCTATCAGGTGACCCGCATGCTCGTTTACCCCCTTTTATATAAAAAAAAAACACCCTGTATAAGCTATCCGCACCACAAAACACGACTACTCAGCTCCGAAATTTTAAATAATTAGGTTTAAATAAATAGATAAGATTAACGATTACAATTTATTGGCACATATCTAAGCCATACCTAACCAACTTTTTTTTTAATTAATTTTTCATTGATGAGTTGATTTTGAGAAATGTTCGGTCGTGATTTTCTTCCTACGTCCTTTGTGATCATTTTTTTCTGGCAACCATTTACAAAAATGATAGTTTTAGTAGCTTGATAGAAAGCTAGAAATACGTGCATGTTTTCCGTACAATCTGCACGCCAAATGTAGTAGTAAAATTTTCTGTTATTGTGCCAGTCATTTTGAACATCCTTATAAAAAAATCATACTTTTTTACTTTTTGGTCTTGCTTTCTAAAACGTGTACAGATAATTATACTTTTAATATTGCATAAAAACAGCTATTTTATCTTGTACATAAAAAAATAAAAAAAGTTTACTTAAATGGCCAACTTTTTTTTAAATAAATTTTTGAAGATGCGTTTCCGACTTTTTTTGCAAAAAACTTAAATTTCAATTATCTCAGAAATGGTTTATTTTTGCATAGGGCATTATGGGACAAAAATGATTGCAAATGACCTCCCCCATAACCCCTTAACGGGAATAGGTCGAATTACCAATAATTCTTACGCACACATTGACGCGTGTACAAACGTCGTCGTGCTTATGTAGATTCAAGAACGCGTATTTTGTGCGTCGTGTCCGCCGTGTGATCGAGTATACTCGGTACTCGGTTACTCGGTAAAAGTTGTACTCGGCGCATCTCTAATTATTAGACATTTTTAAGATTTTCTTTTTTTCACTTATCATTGATTTTTAATTTAATCTTGTGTCGGTCGGATTTTATTCTGTATTATAAATATGAACAATATTGTTGTTTATTATGTCCTAAAAAATTACTCAGGACAATAGAAGGGGTAGGGAGATAGAGCATTTCTTATTTTAAATTTCTATGGAAATAGAGTTGTCCAATACTAACCACAAAAATAAATCCTATTAAGATGATAAATGTGAAAGTTTGTATGTTTGGATGTTTGTTGTTCGATCAAGATCGAATATCGTGATTCGAACAAGAACGGCTGAACCGATTTCGATGAAATTTAGCCTTATGATAGTTTATAACCTGGATTGATATAAAGAATACTTCTTATTCTAAAAAAATACCGCGGCGGTCACGCGGCCGACACGTACTAGACCTCTACCATGAGTTACACTAGTTTACAGTGACCGTACTCGCTAGCGACGGCGTAAATGATTTGTATGGAGAATTGTGTACAGCGCCTCTAGCGGTCACTTACGGAAGTACAATTCTCCATACAAATCATTTACGCCGTCGCTAGCGAGTACGGTCACTGTAAACTAGTGTAACTCATGGTAGAGGTCCTGGTCGGGCTCGGGCGTAAACCGAAGTCCCTCGGCACGCAAAAACTTGACGTAATTTCGGAAATTTAAACAGCATTGCCGGCGTAATCACGACAAATTTCTGTTACGCAATTACCACGCTTATTATGTGTCATTATGCATACTAGATTTTGCCCGCGACTTCGTACGCGAAGACAACAACGTCAGTTGTTTGGATTAAATTTGGCACACAGGTAGCTAGTTTATTACTTGGTTTAACACGTAGGATAATGCTAGGTAAATGCATAGTTCCCGCGGAAAAAGAATAAGTAAGTGAATTCTATAGCCGCTGAGTTTTCCGAATTCATGTGCTAAATTACGTATGAAGTTTACCATGAGCTTTACAGTGAAAGAAAACATCGCGAGGAAAGCTGTACACATCTGAGAATAAATGCAATGCCCAACTTAGCAATGAAGTATGAAGTTCCCTAATCCCACTAAACCCAACGGCCCAAGTCCTCTCGTTCTGGGAGGAGGCCTGTGCCTGATTGAAACAGGCTTATTTTATCCCGGGAAAGTGCCAAGCAAAGTTACTGTGGATTGGAAATAACTGCATGTTTTGAAAACCTAGACCTTTGTTTTGACCTATTTTGAAAATCAGAGACAGTGTAGCGTTTATTTAGTGAAATAATTTTAAAAATCTGCCCCCACGTTCAATTATTTTTTTCTATTCCGTGGGAATTTTGCATTTTCCCAGAAAAAAATACCCTATGTCAATCAGGGATACTGTAGATTAATATTGGTAAAATAATTTTTAAAATCAGGCCCGAAGTTGATTTCAGTTTTTTCTATCCCGTGGGAATTTTGTATTTTCCCGAAGAAAAAGTAACCAACGTCATTCGGGGATAGTCATATCACATAATATGTAAGAATTTTTTAAATCAGCCCCGAAATTGAATTAATTTATTTCTATGCCGTGGGAATTTTGCATTTTCCCGGATAAAAAATAATATCAATCAAGAACGGTATAGCTTTCTAATGGTGAAAGAATTTTTAAAGTCGGCTTAATAGTTTTAGAGATTCCGCTACAAACAAAGAAACAAAGAAAGAACGTTTTTCACTCATAATGAAAATAAACGGATCACTCGCGTCTTAACGAGTTTTACTCGAGTTGTTTCAGGCTAATACGTAGCTCTTCTTCCCGGAGTTACACGGAAAAGTCCTTCCTTAGTGCATCTCTAATACTCAAGGTACATGTATGCCAAATTTCAAGTCTCTAACACCAGTAGTTTAGGCTGTGTGTTGTCTGTCAGTCAGTCAGTCTGTCAGTCACAGTACTGTTTTATAGGTATAGATGATATCAGCCGAATATGCCGAACGTAAAATCACCGCCGTAATTTCAGTCGCGTATCTCTCACACAGTGTGTTTAGAGACATAAATAGGAGGTACGAGGCAGGTATAAATACATATAAATAAATAAAGAAAATTACTTTTGTCCCTAGAGATTAAAAAAAGCTTTAGTCCCGATATGCAGAGACTAAAGTAACATTTTAAGAGCATGAGAAGTGAAAATATTAAATTTCTTACCAAGGCTACAAAGAGTGATGAGCGGAAGTACGAAGAGTAGGATACGTGCCATATCTGCCGCTGCCAAGAGTTAATTGGCACCCAGATGTCTCGGCTCTCTTTTATAAGCTCACTTGTTTTGATCGGTTCCCAAAAAAAAACCGAACACTTGTTTACACATACCAAGTTATCAGCCAGCATTACAAAAGACGCAATAGAAACGATTGAAAATTATGACTTAGTTTATCTGAGAACAATACAAAGGTGTTTTAATTTGTTAGGGTTCCGTACCTTAAGAGGGTACGATGGCTGAGAGACTTTTGAGAAATAGGTATTTTGATGAAATGTCGCTGTCTCGCCCGAACCCCTCCGTGTCAGTACAGCGAGAGCGGGACAACTGCAGCCAGACCGTTAATAGGCGCGTAAAATTGATCAAAACAGCATTTCGTAATCCTCTGTTTTCTTCTCGAAAACTGGACCAATAAAATTATTTTTTTGAAATATAATTAGAGGATAGATTTAGCTATGCCCCTATGTTTTCTTTTTTTTGTTTATATGAGGGATTCTTTTCTGATGAGTGTCTGAAAATGACGTTGAAATTGGGTTTTTTTTTTTTCAGTATTTGAAAGCTCATATTTCTTATGTTAATTGAAATATGGAAAAAAACGAAACCTAGGGGCATAGCTGTGATAGATACAGATTACACAGTAAAAAAATTTGGCTCTAAAGCCATTTATCCAGGGAGGAAACAGGGGATTACGTTTGTATGGAGAAATGGTGCGCATCGTATCCTCTTAAAAGGAAAAAGCGGAACCCTTCTATGAAATTCCATCTCCTCTGTTGGGGTGCGATGGGATTGAAATGTCTAAATATTAACATGGGTGTAGTTTTTAAGGTTTTTGGGACGTTAATTACGAAAATGGCATCACAAGATTCTCCTAACGACAAAAAATGAGTAAACAAGTGTTTCAGATTTTGTTTTTGAGAACTTAACCCCTCAAAGGGAGATGATAAAGTCTGAAAATCAACATACTCGTAAGTATTGTTTGTATGGTTTATCGGGTCGCAAATTACCAGTGATCGTAGATTTAGTAGCATTTTTGGTGTGATGACGTCAAATGACACACGACAGCGACCTAGGGTTGTCGACGTGTATAATATGATTGACGTTTAAATTAATGTAATATTATGTTGTCGTTGAAAATAAAACGCTAATTTTTTTACTTAATCTTTTGATTAACATCATTTATGAAACCTTAATGTAACAGTGTATAGTGTAAGTCTACTTATTCATATTACCCATGTGTTTTAGAGGGAGCTAGTTAGGGAGTAAGTGCATGTAATTTTGTATCTAATTTATAAGTACGTGTTGTATACATTTGCTTCTGTTTGCTCTCCTTGTAAAAAATAAAATAAAATAATATAAAATTTCGTTTTTATTATTGTATATGTTTTAATACTTTTAATGTTTCTCGTCAAAACATGTTTCAATCGTGTCATTTTTTACCCGACTGCGAAGAAGGAAGGGTTATATGTTTGACCCGAATGTATGTATGTATGTATGTATGTATGTCCATTCCTATGTCGTCTGGTAACTACACAACGGCTGAACCGATTTTGATAAATGATACGTCATTGGATTTGTCTTTATAACGCGAGTAATACTGGATACATGAAATTCTTGAAAAATTAAAACGGCGGACTTTTGGCGCCAAATTGTGAGTCATCAAAAAAATTTTTTTATTCAAACATATCGAGTAGGGTATCAAAATAAAGGGATTTTAAAAGACATTACAAAAATATGTAGAAGTTATGTATTTAAATTTAATTTGGAATAGTAAATTGACAATCAATGCATTAAAACGACGACGAACCTACTTACTAAGATATCTTTCAGCAATAATTTTCTTTATGAAACCCATGTGGAAAATTAAGTACCTACATATTTAAAAATTGGTTTTGAACTTAAATTAAATAGCAACGGATTCCTAATTCAAACACTCAATAATTTATCTAGATCCAGGAGGTTACACTAAAAAGCAAGAAATAAAAAAGTAATTAAAAAAACTAAAAACCCGCCTGCGGTGTAAATAAAATAATGAATTAAAAAATCAAAAAACCCGCCTGCAGATATACTGAAATGGAGGAAACAAGATAAAACGTTCAATAACAATAAGCTAAAAAGATAAGATAAGATAATTTTTAATCGACTTCAAAAAAAGGAGGAGGTTCTCAATTCGGTTGTGTTCTTTTTTTTTTTTTTTTTAACGTGTGTTACCTCAGAACTCCGTCCTTAATGAACCGATTTGGAAAATTTTTTCGTTGTTTGAAAGCATATGCTTCAAGGTTGGTCCCATTGTTACCAAAATCCAGTTCTGATGATGGAATTCATGACGAATTGAAGGAACTCTTCAAAAGTTCAAGGGAAATGAAGGAGAGTTTATTCAACAATTAAATCGATACCTTTAGGTTCAATTGGCGTAAAGGACAAAATGCCGAAAATGAGTTATATATACAGTTTTGTTCAGAATTTCAAGCTCTATCGATCTGTATACTTAAAATTTTGATATCTCGCAAAATTTGACCTTTACACCCCAGAATTTTTCATAGCTCAACATCAAAACTACTTTGTTTAGTGGGTGTAAATATCATACTCGAAATCACACGGATTGTAAAGGACGTCATGAAATATAGACCACGACGTAAAGTCCTGATATTATACATGTTGTCCTTTAAGACCACCCATTTGGAACCTTATTTTATTATTCTGTCCCTTACGACCTTTACTGTTCTTCATTTACGTACTACATTTACTTCATAACGTAGCTAAACTATGGGCGTAAAGGACGTATATTTTTTCCCTAGCATTATACAACGTGGTTTAAAGGACTTACATAAATGCTAAGGTATATTTATGATGCAGCGTAAAGGACTTTTTAATGCTTTACTACTCTTTTTTTTTGTAAATTGGTGAACTTGATAACAAAAGTTAAAGGCTTAAAAGAGTTTTCTATTCCTGTAATGATTTCATAATGTAATTAAATCAAGTTTTAATAGGTTTACTTACTTTAAACCTTTGATGTTCTTTTATTTTCATTATAATTGTCCTTTTCTTACTAATAACAGTTCGTGTCGTAAAAAAACACGCGACAGTTTTGCGCGGTAAAACACTCCTCATGCCGGTTGTCTCTGCCATCCTCGCAATTTTTTTTTTATCAATAGTAAAGCCCTTCACAGACCGCAGCGCGCGGCGTGCGTGCGATGCCGATGGAGCGTATTCAGCGCGCTGCATAACACTGCCGGTGTATGTCACCGTATATATGATTTAGTGTTATAGACCGCGCTGGGCACGCTTCATCGGCTTCGCGCGCATGTCCCGCGCTGCGGTTTGTGGTGGCTTTAAGAGCAAGATAGGTGATGTGTCAATGACGGTACGGACTTATACCTAGTTCCCAATGCATACGCATGCAGATCAGATGATTGTTGTGTTTAGTTCAGTTATTATTGTAGAAATATTTTCTAACGCTGTTCGATTGAATTATTATCGAGTAGTGTTTTTGAGGCAAGTCGTCAGCAGTCGTCTACAGTGACATTGCAGTAGATGAATCAATTATTTTCTGATGAGTTGCTTTTAAAGCTTTTTGCGTTATTCTTACTACCTACTTGAAACTAACTCGTTTATTTAATGTCTACCTAAAAGAAGTTAGTCATTTCTGAGAACCAGTTTATTAATATCAAGTTACGAAATATATAATTAGTATGGTTTTATCCGGCGAAATTTGTTTGTTAGAATTTGTATTGTTTTATACTGGAAGATTTCGTGTTACGTTAGAGCTGTAGGTACAACATGTGTGATAATTAGTTCTTACTTAAAGAAAATGACGTTATCAAATTCCTAGTAGGTAAAGTAATTTTGTGATTGAACCTATATTGTGTAGCGTTTCTCTAGTAAAGTGCATTTTGCGAATTCTAAAGTTAACTTTACAACAATTTCTTACAGACTAATGGCTCCATCCTTTCATTCACGGCATACCATGATTAACCTACCTGTTTAATTACAATAATAAAATTCCATAGATTTAATTTTAATATTTTCAATGCCGTAAACTGTTTATTTCAGGTATTTAATGATATTTTATGCTACTACCAACTACTAAATTATTGGTAAGTAACTACTAACGTATAATTACAACAAATGATGAATATTTTCGCATAATACATTCCTTTAATGACATAAATCTAAGGAAAACAATATAAATTTAGTAAGTTATAGTAGTCTATACACCCAAAAAATGCATTATTTTTTACAAAAATGACCTTTACGGCCCTAACAAATACTAACAATCTTAAATTACTGAAAATGGTATGGTCGTAAGTGACTATATAACGCTTTTTACCGCGGTGTAAAGGACACTTAACTTTTTAAGTTCCATATTTAACGTAATAGGTACCAAATAACTAAATAGAGACAAGAATTCTAAGCACTTTTCTCATATACATCGAAAATATAGGTCAACAAAGAAAAAAGTTACAAAAGTTTTTCTAAAAAAAATTTTGTTTTTTGGCTCTCCTGAAAAGTGCCATTTTGTCCTTTACGCCAATTGAACCTAAAGGTATCGAAATATACAAGGGAAATGTATAACGATTTTAGTATTTTCGGTGACAAATTGAGCATTTGCGTTCAGAAAGTATCATTTGGTAAACTGGATCTGATAAAGAAGACCGCAGATGGCCAACGGGACTCCTCAACGGGTCAAATCTTGCAAGTTGAATTTGTCTCACTTCTCGGTTTCTAATTTAGTTGAAACTTTGCATGCATGTGTAAATCAGGTGACAATGCAATATTATTGTGACATGGAGCTGATCTGATGATGGAGTTGGAAGGTGGCCATTGGAACTCTGTAATAAAAACACACAACCCCGTCGAGTTTGGGCTCGTTTGGTTTGTCTTGACAAGTATAGTCGGGGTAAGAAAAGGTTCGTCACTTTTCGACTCTATGCCAACGAATTAAGGTCGAAAAGTGACGAACCTTTTTTTACCCCGACTATACTTTGATTCCAGATGATAACCACGGTCTGATGATGGAGCTGGAAGGTGGCCAAAGGTGGGTCCCGTTGTTATCAGAATCTAATTTTGATGGTGGGATCCATGAGGAATTGACGGAACTCTGAAAAAAAAATTGAAGGAAAATGTATAGCTATTTTTATTAGTACATTACTTATATGCCACATTGAGCATCAGATGACAGATTTCGTAGTCTCATAATCTCCGTTAGCGATCTGTCGTCATGTGATCGGTTTAATAGTTTGTTAGCGTCCAAATCGGTGACTACTATGCCCTCCAAACTTCGAACACGACTCAATGCGACATACATTTGTCCCTTGGCAAAGTTTTTTTTGCCGAGGTCAATCACAGCCCTTTCGAGGGTTGTACCTTGTAACTTATGGACTGTGACTGCCCAGCTTAATATTAGGGGTAGCATCCGACGCTCCACATCGCCGTAACCCCTTGTCGCCTGAAACGTAGTACACGATGGAGGTATGGGTATGCAACCGTCAGTATCTTTCAGCCTGAGGCCAATAGAATTGTCGTCAAATTTAATATATACGGATTCTGGCAGCTCACCATCCTCCAATTGGTCTCTCCTTAGGGCTGGCCATTTGATTTTTTTAATTATGCCCATAGCTCCGTTAACTAGACCTTCGGAGACGGCAATATTTCTTCTTAACATTACACGGGATTCGATTGCAATTTTTATCGACGACAGAAAGCCACCACAACTATTGACGTCTTTGGGGATTACGTTGTCTGGTGGTTTCCTACCGTATGTAGCTGCTTCGCGAGACTCATCCACTGCGTTGATCTGGTAACTTCGGTGTAACTTCGCATTTTCCTTACTTATCCTATCATTGTAGTCGTTGACTTGCCTAATCGTAGGAAAAATTCGAACGGCGACTCCATCCGCAAATTCACCATTTAAAGGCACATGCCGCCTCTCACAAAGCAACTCTAGTTGGGTTGTCGTCATTTCACCTACCCGTAAACTATTTAACAAATCGATGAATTCGATATCATTGCGCTGCCGCATATTCATGGTCAATTCACAAAAAGAAAACTGGTGCCACAAATTTATCTCCGCTGAAAACCATGACGGCTGGACAAAACACCAATGCCCTTTCACCGGTGGAAGCTGAAATATGTCTCCAAAGAGCAAAATATTTACACTGCCGAATATTTTATCATTATTTTTAAATTCTTGGAGTCTTAGGTGGATTATTCTAAGGTTCTCATAGGACACCATAGAAATTTCATCAATAATTAGCCAATTAATGTGGCGCCATTTACGTCGTTCAGCCTCGAGTCTTTGCCCAGTAAGTTTTTTGTACGTCATAGTATTTCCCTTCTCAATAGGAAGCATGAAAATACTATGTAAAGTTTTGCCAAATACTTGACGTGCGGCCACCCCAGTTAAAGACCCAACCTCTACAAAGTTAGGCTTCAGCAGTATATCTACGGTTGGTGCATAACAACGTTTAATATGTTCCACGACTAATTTCAACACAAACGATTTACCACTACCCGCGCCGCCAGTGATAAAAAGTAACAGCTGACTTTCTTCGCCATGTAGGTCTTTTTCGATAATAACTTAATCTCTACATTATTAATTTTTAAGTTATTACTTAGTTCTAAATGCCTTTGATTTTATTTGATCCTTGGTTCAAACAATTTAATATTGGGCACTACTGGCAACCCTAGCACTGCACCAAAAATGCTACAAAAAGTACGATCACTGCTGATTACGAAAACAAGAACGATTTTAAAATCCAACGTGGCGGACGTGAAATACCATCTCCCCTGTTGGAGTTTGATCGGGTTGAAATGTCTAAATAATCAATATGGGTGTCGTTTTTATGGTTTTTGGGGTGTTAATTACAAAAATGACATCGATTTTGAAGTTTATTATTGTGGACATAAAAATTATTGAAAGTATGTGTGCCAAATTGCAATTACATCGGTTCAGTAGTGTTGGAGCAAATCGGTTGTAATAGACGGACTGATAGACAGCCACACGTGATCCTATAAAGCGTGTCACACACAGCGCAGATGCGGTAAGATTTTATCTGCGTATAAAACTTATCCGTCTGCAGGTATCACACACTATGCAGATGCGAGCTAATACATTCACTCTAAAATTTCGGAGCTGAGTAGACGTGTATTGTGGTGCGGATTGTTTATACAGGATATTTTTTTTATATAAAAGGGGGCAAACGAGTATGCGGGTCACCTGATGGGGAGCAATCACCGCCGCCCATGGATACCCGCAACATTAAGGGTGTCACAGGTGCGTTGCCGGCCCTTGCAATAATAAGCATGCAGTTCCTCAATACTGTTAAATATTGGCACAAGAGAAACACACGGCTCAGCTGTTAGACTTGTATTCGAGAATTGTCTTTAAGATACAAATCAAGCATACCCTCTTATAATAGTTTATTACAATACCGACATTACACCTCCACCCTTATTTTAAGACAATTTTCAAAGTATTACAAAATGATTGGCATCGACATACATAGTTATTATAACCAATTTCCATATTGATCAATTATGTGCTTCCATAAGGTAGAAGTTCCAATGCTGGTCATTATCTTAGTAGTTGCCATCTTTAATGTTGTCATTAGAAATAGAGATGACAGCAGGATAACATCTATTGTGCCTTACCATGCCAACACTATGACATCTAACCCATTTAAGCCCTTGGAAATACCTGTCAAAGATTGCCACACTATAACTAAATATTTATAACTACATACTGTTTTACAAAACATTTGTAATTGTAATTGTTTTAATCAAATTCAAAACCGTATCGTACAACAGGCTTAGGACTCCTCTTGGGGTAGCGGCGCACGAGCCGCGGTGGAGAATGGGACACGTTACCGCGAGTGCTGTGGCCACTCATGTCCGCCTGCGGTTCATGAGATATTTCACTTACTTACTTTTTTGCTACTACTATTATTCTCATCCACCACCGCAACCTCGCGCGGCGAGCCCGCGCGCTCACCTCTGGGTGCCTCCGACTGTGACGCTGTGACGTCTGGCCCTAACTCAGGTTCGGGACCCGTAACATCAGACATATGCGATCTACGCTTTAATTGATCCACATGCCTAGTTAAAAATTGACCGTTACCGCTATCCACAACATAACGCCTTGACCCGTCTTTGTCCATAATTATACCTTTAACCCATTTTTCATGCTGACCGTATCCCCTAGCCCAGACGGTCTCGTTGGGTGTAAAATCGCGTTCTACCCCACCAGCGTTCCCCGTTTGAGCTCGCTGTGCCTCGCACACCCTCTCTTCTACCGCTCGATCGTTACGCAATAAATCGATTCGTGATCGCAAGGTACGTTTCTGCAATAACATTGCCGGCGTCTCTCCGGTGGTGCTGTGCATCGTGTTTCGATACGTAAGTAGGAACGTTTGAAGGGCGGCGTCAACGTCCACTTTGTCCCGAAATGCCTTTTTGATCGCTTTCTTGCAAAGCTTGACGGCATTCTCGGCGGCACCATTAGACGAGGGATGATACACTGGTGAAAATGTCTGTCAAATACCATTATTTTTTAGAAACGCTGATAATTCTGCACTAGTGTAAGGTGGCCCTTGATCAGATACCAGTTCTCGTGGTAGACCGAATCTCGCAAATGTTTCTCGGAGCACTTTAATTACGGCCATTGCATTGGTGTGTTTCATCTCAAAAATCTCAATCCACTTTGACGAGGCGTCTATCAAAATTAAGAAAGTTTTTTTTTGTATGGGTCCCAGGAAGTCTATATGAACCCTTGTCCAGGGTTGCACGTTGTAAGACCAAGGGCGCGGCGGCGCACGCGGTGGCTCGGCCGCCTCCCGCGCACACGTCTCACACGCGCGGCACAGCGCCTCCACCTCACTGTCGATCAGTGGCCACCAAACAAAACTACGCGCCCAACCCTTGGTTTTAACTATACCCATATGACTGGTATGTAACTGTTGCAGGACTAATCGTCGTAATGAAACAGGAACAACCAGTCTATATCCCCACATAATACATCCATTCTCTATATATAACTCATTACGCCTAACGAAATACGGTTTAAATTCATCATCCGGACAAGATGAAGGCCAACCTGATTCTACATAAACCTTTATCCTACCTAGCGTTAAATCCGCAGCGGTGGCTTTCCTGACGTCACTATTTGTTACCGGTAAAAATTTTTCTACAAAATTTGTGTAGGTAATCTCCTTCGTTTCCTCTCGCTCAACAACGTTCAGCGCCGGCAGCCTAGACAGAGCGTCTGCACAGTTATTTTTTGACGTAACATATTCTATGTTATAGTGATACCCCGACAATAACACGGCCCATCGCTGCAAACGCGACGCCGCCATGACCGGAATGCCTACTTTGTTACCGAAAATGTAGGTCAAAGGTTTGTGGTCGGTTTTAAGCGTGAACGCCCGGCCATACAAGTATTGATGGTACTTTCGTATGCCATACACTATTGCGAGAGCTTCTCGGTCTATCTGTGAGTAGTGGCGTTCGGCGGCGCTAAGTGCGCGCGAGGCGTAAGCGACCGGGCGCTCGCCGGCCGGCGTGGCGTGCGCCAGCACGGCGCCCACGCCCACGCTGCTGGCGTCCGTCGTCAGCACCAGCGGCAGCTCCGGGGAGTAGTGTACTAACACCTCGCTGCTGGCTAACTTCCTTTTGATTGTCTCGAATGCTGCATGACACTCTGGGTTCCATTCATATTTGGTGCCCGTTTTTAGCAGTTTATAAAGTGGTGCGAGTATGGTACTGACGTTACTAACAAATTTAGAATAGTACATTACCATGCCTATGAAAGATCGTAATTCGGACACGGTCGTCGGCGCGGGTGTTTTTAAAATCGTTTTAATTTTATCTTGACACGTGTGTACGCCCTCCCTGCTGATTACGTGCCCGAGATAACTCACCGACTTCGCGAAAAATACACACGTGTCCCTCTTTAATCGCAAACCCGAAGCTTCCAATCGTTGAAACACCTTGTGTAAGTTATCTACGTGTTCCTCTGCGGTCCTACCCGTAATAATGACGTCGTCCAAAAAGACCCCAACTCGCGGTAAATCCCCAAATAATTCCTCTAAATGTCGCTGAAATATACCCGGACTAGAGGACAGCCCGTACACCAGACGATTGTAAACAAACAAACCCTTGTGAGTATTAATGACCGTATATTTTTTTGTATCATCTAACACAAATTGTGCGTACGCCTGAGAAAGATCTATCTTGCTAAAATGCTGCCCTCCATGCAATTTAACTAATAAGTCTTCGACTCTGGGCAGCGGGTAACGGTCAATTTCCAACACCCTATTTACGGTGATTTTGTAGTCGCCACATATTCTAATGTTACCGTCCTTCTTCACCACTGGTACGATGGGCGTGGCCCAGTCGGAGTGCCGCACCGGGGTGAGCACGCCGTCCCGCACGTGCTGCTCCAGCGCGCGCTCCACCGGCTCGCGCAGCGCGTACGCCAGCGGGCGCGCGCGCAGGAACAGCGGCCGCGCGTCCGCCCGCACCGCTATGCTCACGGGCGCCCCCGTGAAGCAACCGAGCCCGTCCGCGAACACTTTACAATATCTGGAACTAAAAGATTTCAAATCAAATGCCTCACTTTTTAACACGTTCAGCGAGTTATATTCAAAAGCTGGTAATTTTATGTTCATCTCTGCTAACCACTGCCTTCCGAGCAGCGCTGTTTTGCCGTTGGTAATCACGTACAGATCCAGACATTTTTCTTTGTTACCGTAACGTACCTTAGGTCTAATAATACCGAGAGGTCGCACGGTCTCCCCCGTGTAGTAACGCAACACTAATTTACAATCATTAATCATTAATTTTTTAAACAATCTCATATAAACATCGTAACTGATGCACGACACGGCGCTGCCCGTATCACATTCCATTACTAGATCTACACCCTGAACATTTATTGTGATCAAAATCGGTTTACACTGGCTTATTGTCAATTGATTAAAGTCAATAAAAATTACCTCCTCGCTATTTACACTGTCCGCATCTGAATCCTTACTCGTGCTCGCCTCTTCGTTGCAAAACTGGTTACAAATATTTGGACACACGCGACGTAGGTGCCCCATTTGATTGCACACACGACACACATAACGCGTAAATTTGCAATTCGCCCAGTCGTGTGAGCCACCGCACGCGCGGCACTGTCGGTGCCGCCGCGCTTGCTCGCCCCGGCCGGGCTGCGCCTGCGCACCGCGCGCGCGGTCCCGCCGTGCGGCGAGCGGGCCGGCCTCCCGCGCCGCTCCGCTACCGCCGCTTCGTACTGCCTCGGCCGCCGCCCCTCTGCGCCGCCATCGCTCCTCCGCTATCGCCTGACAGGGCACCGCCGCTGCCGAGTCGCTCTGTGACCGCCCGTGTCCTTGAATGATAGCTGCTTCCTTCTCCGCTGTCTCCATGCTAACTGCTAGCGTGTATGCCTTCTTAAAATCCAATTTATTTTCCGTAAACAAACGTTGCCTAATAGCATCGCTGCTTATGCCACATACCAACTGATCGCGCAAACTTTCCTCCAGCCAGTTGGCAAAGTTGCACGACTTTGACATTCCTTTTAATACGGTCACATATTCCACTATAGATTCGCCACTGTTTTGCGTTCTATGTCTAAATTTATACCTCTCGGCTAATTCGCTAGGTTTCGGTTGTAAGTACCCCTCCAATATGGCGGCGATCTGTTCGAATGTTTTCGCCTTGGGGTCGTCCGGTGTGCACAAATTAACCAAAAGCTCATAGGATTCAGCCCCCATCACGGTGATTAGTATAGGCACTTTGTGTTCATTTTTTACACTATTGACCACAAAATATTGTTCCAAGCGCTGAATGTACAACCGCCAATTGTCTTTATGCACATCGAATTCCGAAATTTTTCCAATCGACATTGTTCTTATTAATTGGATATGCTTTAAATATAATAACAAGTATTACACACGCGTAGGTAATTTAAAGTCCTCGTCGTCACTGTTAAATATTGGCACAAGAGAAACACACGGCTCAGCTGTTAGACTTGTATTCGAGAATTGTCTTTAAGATACAAATCAAGCATACCCTCTTATAATAGTTTATTACAATACCGACATTACAAATACATGCAGTCCTCTAACAGCCCAGTGACAATCGCCTCCCATATAAGGTAAATCCGATTTTTGAATGTAATTGGTGTAGCGTGTTGGTGAAGTGTGTGTGATGTGTGGCATAAAATATATAGTGAAAAAATTCAAAAAATGAAAACAACCTAAAACTAAACCTACTCAGTAATCCTAAAGAGCTAAAGAACACAACTAGTCACTGAGAAGAAACAGCTCCTTTGAGTGATTTATTTTATATTATTAATTTAGATCTACCTATTCAACGCAATATCTTTTATATCGTGAAATACGCGACATCATATTTTTAAGTTTTGGACGTTCTGCGATTTTGGCGTTCAGCTTTAAGGGCGTGTTGCTATCTGGCCGTGTCCCTTCATAGACGTTATGCGAATTGGGTATTTTATGATTAAGACATCTTCACACAATGGACTATTTACATAATTGGGGATGTAAATTTTTTTGCAATGTATAGTAAATCGAAAACCATCTCGAGATAAATGCTTTTTAAGTCGATTTCTGTAGTTATTTAATTTTAATATTGTGTAATGAATTTATCACATAACAAATAAGCAATTACCTTCATTTGACATTGGTGTAAACTGCGTGACCGGTCCAAGTCGTACTTTATTCTGTGTGGTTAGAAATCTTCACAATTTACGCGTGGATTATAAATACTACGAAGTTTGATTTGGACCCGCTGCCTGACATCTAGCACATTGACAGCGCCAGTAAAGTGACACTAGTTACAGTGTACCACTGCGCAAAAAATAATTAAAGGGGTTGCCTTATCGTTCGCATTTAGATATATTAAGAAATTTGGCAGTGTGGGAGCCCTCAATTACAATTTGACGTCATCAACCAAAATAGTTTCAATAATTAATTTTTTAAAAAGTAGTGAACTAAATGACAAAATATTGAAATCAGTTTCTTATAATTGACTTTTCAATACAAAAAAAATATAAAAACCACTGGTAATTTTTTTTAGACATTCCCAATTGGACATGTGCTTTTTAGACCATCTGAATTGTGGCCATTATGCTTCATAGACGATTCGGTACTGAGCGTATTTTTTAAACACAATGAACGATGCTATACGAATCTATGCCTTGCTTTGCTTTAATATTCCTTGAGAACCGATAACTACAGAAATATCTACCTACGAGTACATTGTGTATTATGAGTCACATGTCACCCGAGCGAAGCCGGGGTTTTCATCTAGTAATTAATAATAATAAGATATGTAGTGGGACGTATATAGGCTGGGAGGAGGAGAAGGCAAGGATTTTTTCGTAACGGCTGCGGAACCCTATCCTGGGCCTGACCGACACGCTCTTGGCCGGTTTTTTTTTATGCCCTAATATTGAAATCAAACGTCTGCTAATTTTCTCAAGTCTTTAAGCTATTGTATTGTAGGTACCTACCTTAGTTCTAAGTACGAGACTATTCTTCTCAATCGCTACACATTCAATCGAGTAGGTAGTCTTGGTCGTCGGTTGAGAGTTGTGTCAAATGTCGATTCCATTTACATATGCTATTTTGGCTACAGAACCCAGAAAACTGACTTAACATTTGCCAGCATTTTGCTTGACAAATATACGTCATTAATAGCCTCAACTAATGATAAATGGTATCATAATGTTGATCCAAGTGTGCGTTATTGGTTTAGATATGTAAATAATGGAAAGAATATAAGAGAGCCGAGACATCTGGGTCTCATCGACTTACCAGCAACAGATATGGCCCGAATCCTTCTCTTCGTGCTTGTACTCATCGTTCTTTGCAGCTTCGGTGAGTTATTCAACCTTAAGCCTTAATTCACACGAGAACTTATACAGTGTGAATATAAATATCTACATCAGATCGTATCAGCCAAAAGTTTCCACTCGTGGACAAAGGTCTCCCTCAAAGACTTTCATAATGATCGTTCCTGCGCTGTCTACATCTAAGTGGTTCCTGCTACCTTTACCAGATCGTCAGTCCATCTTGTTGGGAGGTTCCCACGCCGGTCTTCCGGTTCACGACGGATACTCTACAACCCTGCATCTGATAAGCCTGGCAACTCGCCAAGCTGTATCAGTGACTGTGGTTATCATGCAAATAATTCGATCATGCAAGGAAGCTCTGAACATAGCTCACTCCACATGAATATACCATTGTTATCAATTTATGAGGTGAAAAGATTTTTTTTATTATTATACCTAATTACTCGCAGGCAAAGAATACGGGTCAGTACTAAAAACTAGAATATCTCCCATAATAACATCATCTCGTGTTAGCAACATGATAATAATTCAATAATGACCGTGAAAGAAAACAATGACTGCCTTCCATCTGTTTTGAAAAACCGGACTGCGTAAAAATATTTCCTTACATAACCCAAAAGCGGCCCTCGTGTTTAATAGTTATTTGTGTCACAAGGGAGCAAAATGATATATTTACGGCGAGGGCAGTACATTGAATCCAGAGTGAAGCAAAGGATTCTATAATAGAATCCTGAGCGCAGCGAGGGATTCTAAGTTAGAATCCTGAGCGTAACGAAGGATTCAAGTGTTAACGCCCAAGACGAAAATAATTTTGCTCTGAGTGACATATACAATTTTTCACACCGACTATGAGGTAAATTGCTAAAATGCTGCAAAAATAATGAAACAAAATTTTAATTAATAATCGAATCGAATCGAATATTACAATGGTATCATAATTATAAATAAATAAATAAATAAAAATCATTTATTTCAGGACTAGGAGTCCCATATACAATGTGTTAGTTACATTCTTAATACCTATGTTAGTAAGAGCATAAAATAAAATAAAATATGAATTCAAAATCAAAATCGCAATCAGAATTAAATAAAAAATCAAAGTCAAATACCTAAATAATTAAAAATTCAAAAATTAACATTAAAAATCAAAGATAAAATTAAAATCAAAATTTGTATAAAGTTACAATTTACATTTAAAACAACACATAATAAAAGAAAGCAATTCATAAATAATGTAATAACAAATAATAATTCATAAATAATGTAATAATGTCAAAATTAATTAATTTATTTATTTAATTAAACCTATGACTATTGCATCCCAGTGCTGCATCATGGGGCAGTCCAAACGCTCGGCCCACATCTTCAGGATGCTGTTGTTGCTGCCGCGCACACGTTGCATCATGGAGGCTATCCTCTTGCGCCGCAGGGCATGAAAGCCATCTGTTTGCGCTTCTGCAAACATGCCTGACGCACTACAGTATCGCGGCAGCTTCAACAGCATTCTAAAAATATTATTGTACTGAACCCTGAGTGCGTTATACACACGTTGAGTATGACTCATCCACAGACTGCTCGTGTAAAACGTCTGACAGAAGGCTTTAAAAAGCGTTATTTTTACGGATTTAGTACACCGAGCAAATCTGCAAGCGAGCATATTTCCACGAACTGCCATCGCTCTTCTTTCTCTTTCAATATCCATATCGTCCACTAGATACCAAGGTACCTGAACTTGTCCACTACTTTCAAAGCTACACCGTCCAGCAATAAATCAGGCACAACAGCGGGGTTATATTTTTTATGAGCTTTAAATACAACAATTTCACTATAATTATATTATTATATCAATATTCATTAAATTATTTTTGATTTCAGTAAAACGAATAGTTTATTGTGACATTTTTTAACTATTACGAAAAATTCATCAATTTTCATATTTATAACGTTGTTAAAGTTAAAACTTGAAATATGATCATTTTTAATCGATTACGATGAAATTACAATCGATTATTTAAGATCGGTTTTCAATTGGCACATTGCGTAAATGACACATGCCAATGAATAAATTAAAAAAGTAGCTTGAACGGAAATGTATCATTTTGAACCCTGTCGTTGGGGAGCAAAAGCCACTTTTCCGAATGAAAGGTGTGAAAAATTCATTTGATTAAATTTCAACTCGCACTCAATAGAAAGTTTTGGGAGTGTGGCTCATATTTTCTGAAAATAATTTTTACTTCGTGGCAATTCAAGTCAAAGTCATAATAATTCTTTATTCAATTTAGGCATCAGTTGATGCTGCTATGAACGTCGAAGAATCTACCACCGGTTCGGAAAAACCCTGTTGAGAAGAAACCGGCAAGAAACTCAACAAGGTATATTTTTTCAAAACAGATCTACATTGTTATTAAATAACATACATCTAAAGTATTTAATACAACTAAATTTTTTAACACAGTAGATACGCTATTTGAGACTAGGGATCGCCAATGCGGATCGGAATTATTTCCAAACATCCCTGTCCATGATAATGATAATATAATTATAGTCATTAATTTTGAAGTACGGTTTAGAACTTAACTTCAAATATTAGGTATTTATTTTATTTGCACTACGGCTGCTTACCGAATCTAAGATTATTAAGAATTTCGGGGAAGTCGGTTGGGAGCGACGTGGTTCAATTGATAGAACACCCAGGTTGGGGCGCATACCCAGGAGACGTGGGTTCGAATCCCACCGGCGCACCCGAAAAACTTTTTCGCTTTTAAATAATCTTAGATTCGGTAAGCAGCCGTACTGCAAATAAAATAAATAATATTTGAATAAATAGATCTAGATTCTTATATTGCACCACCTGCTGAAATACATTCCTTGTTGTTTTTCCTGCATTAAATGGTTGCCTGGAAGAGATCGCTTCGAAGCTATAAGGTCGCCTATTGCTTACCTTGTATATTTTTTCCATGTACTTGTTTTTCTGTATTGTTTTCTTTGTGGTGTACAATAAAGAGTCATTGTATTGTATTGTAGATGTGGTACATCATTTCTTACGCATTTCCAATGTAATTTGGAACGTAGGAATCATAGCTTCTAATAGTTGCGATGGATGTTACCACACGCCACTGTTGGCGTATGTAAGCGATTAAGAATTTTGGGGAAGTCGGTTGGAAGCGACGTGGTTTCAATTGGTAGAACATCCAGGTTGGGGCGGCATACCCAGAAGACGTGGGTTCTAATCCCAACGGCGCACCCGAAAAACTTTTTCGCTTTTAAATAATCTTAACTTAACTTATCCTGAAACAAAATAACGTACAATCCATTGCGAAGAAAATTTTAGAGACGACTTTGGATTTTTTTCTATCGAGCGAACTACAAGTAATCGTGTTTCGAAAAAAACTGGTCACTAGAGTGAATCCTCAAATATCTTGCATATGAATTTCAGGACTATAGCATTGCTAATAATGATACAGCACGAGTTTAAATGAATGCAATAAATGCGCCAAAAACACGGTACCATAAGGCAACCTCTTTATCTGCGTATAAAAACTTAAATCCGTCTGCAGGTATCACACACAGCGCAGATGCGAGGTGATACATTCACTCCAAAATTTCAGAGCTGAGTAGACGTGTTTTGTGGTGCGGATTGCTTATACAGGGTGTTTTTTTTATATAAAAGTGGGTAAACGAGCATGAGGGTCACCTGATGGGGAGCAATCACCGCCGCCCATGGACACCCGCAACATTAAGGGTGTCACAGGTGCTTTGCCGCCCCTTTGACAGATAGATAGGCTACAATGAATTTTCAATAAAAGCGCGTTACACTTTCTATATTTCTCTTCACGTCAAAATGTAAAAAAAAACGAAAATGCATTTCTACGCAATAAGGAATATTTTATTATACACTGAAGTTCCCAATCCACACTAGGCCCGCGTGGAAACTACGACCCAAACCCTCTTATTCTGAGAGGAAGCCTGTGCCTGCAGTGAGACGTATATAGACTGTGATGATGATGATGATGATGATGAAAGTGTGCCTCTGCGCAACCACCTGTATTTACCTGCAGATAAAATCTTCACAACTGTCGATATAATTTGTCGGTGCTCACAGATACGCAGATAAAAATCTTAGGTACCGCATCTGAGCTGTGTATGGACCTCCATTGAATTGTATAGGGAGCGATATTGACAGATATCCGTTCAGATACAGATATCTTACCGCATCTGCGCTATGTGTGATACGCTTTAAGGTTGCGGATGGCGCGGGATCGGTCTGTTTGGCGAGCCTTGAGGGAGGCCTATGTTCAGCGGTGGACGTCTTTCGGCTGAAATGATGAGTGTAATTTTAATCATTCAAGTTAAATAAAGCCTTGAAATACTCTTTAAACCCCCAGGTCTGTCCTTAACCTGCGACAAGCCCAACGAAGTGGCAAAATGTATCAACAGCTGCAGACGCACTCAATGTGATTCCAAAACCTGTGCCGACTTAGCGTACTACGACTGCGAAGTGATATCTACGGTGCCGTGCCAAGAAAAGTGCGTGTGCGAGGAGGGATATTTCCGATATGATACAACATCTAGATGCGATAGTCAGGATACATGTGACAGTTATAATTTTTAGCCAGGCCTAGCGATTTATTTTCTTTTGAATATGGATTTTGGTTGATGAAAGGGTTATACAAAAAGTAATTTCTTGTTTTTTTTTAATTTACTAATTCTTAGAAAAAAAACCAGTGGTCTTTATATGACCAGTGCCCGTCACTAAAAAGAAATGAGGCCCGTATGTGGCCACTGCCCTACAAGTTATCTACTCCTAGACCTAAGAAAATGTGTATTTTTATTGAATACTAGCTTTTGCCCGCGACTTCGTCCGCGTAGTTTTCCAATTTGTGGTAAAGCTTCTTCATCTCTTTCATTGTATAAAACAAAAATCCGGCAGCGGCAACAAACATCCATCATTATTATCATTTCAACATCATCAGTATCAGTTAGTGAATCCCGTTTATTCTCTATCCCGTGGGAAATTCAACAAATTTGTCCTTATTCTATGCAAATTTTCGCTTATTTTTATCCCGCGGGAATTTTGCATTTTCCCCGAGAAAAAATAGCCTATGTCCTTAAAGGTGTAGCTTTCTACCGGTAAAAGAAGCTTTAAAATCAGGCCCGTAGTTGAATTCACTTATTTTTTTCCCCTGGGAATTTTGCTTTTTCACGGAGAAAAGTAGTCTATGTAAATAATGGTTGGTGTAGCTTCCTATTGGTGAAAGAAAATTTTAAATCAGCCCACAAGTGATAGATATTCACTTCTTTCTATCCCACGGGAATTTTGAATTTTACCAAATCAATAGTAGGTAGCCTAGCCTATACTGATAAAGGATAGTTTAGCTTTCTATTGGTCATTTTTTTTTAAACTTAGCCCCGAAGTTAAATTTACTATTTTCTATACCACGGGAATTTTGCATTTATCCGGAAAATAGCATCCTATGTTAATCAAGGACAGTGTATCTTTTCTATTGGTGAAAGACATTTTAAAATGAGCTCCGAAGTTTAATTTTTTTTTCTATCCCTTGGGAATTTTGCATTTTCCCGGAAAAAAGTAGCCTATGTCAATAAAGGATAGTGTAAATTTTTACTGGTAAAAGTTTTTTTTTAATCGGCTCGGAAGTTTCAGAGATTATCTATCCCACAGGAATTTCCAAAAATCCTGCAATAAGTTTTTAACGGAGTGCCCGTAGATACATACTGTACTATACCCCTAATCAACATATTAACAGTAACATAACACAAACAATCGTTACGCCCTGCGACATGTGACGCACGTAATTGAGTAATTAGCAAGTAAGCAATATATATCTATAAGTATTAATGTTAAGGTAAACTAAGCCCCTTATATTTTGATCTACCGAGAATATAACATCTTCGGTGAAACTATGCCTGGTTTTACTTAGAACCTCCTCTGAAAACTCAACATATCTCATGGCGACCTATACCAGTGAACCAAAACTGAAGAAAGAAACCCCTCGAGCATCGAACATAAAAAAAGAAGAATAAAATGCAGAAATTGTAACAAATATTGTTTACAACAAAAGAAGAGCCTTGAAGAACGAAGAGCGTTGTCCAGGGTTTACCCGGCTCGCAAAGCAAGAGGTGTCATATTACATACATACATTACATACATTACAGTACATTACAGTACATTTAACTCCGGCCGGGAATCGAACCTGGCTGGGAGTAGTTAAGTCAGTAGCGGGCGGCCCGGAAGGGGTCGCACGCTTGGCTCCGGCCGGGAATCGAACCTGGCTGGGAGGACTTAGATCGGTAGGTAACGGGCGGCCCAGTAGGTAGTTACGAGGTGAGTTCAGGGAGACTTTTTAAAAAACACTTTTTAACTAGAACTGGAAACTTTAATGAATAAGAGATGTTTACAAAATACGACCGATCCTCCACAAAGCTAAAATCAGACTGCCGGTTTATTAGGAATATTGAAATAGTGAAAAACAGGAGCATCCGATGTCATATACGTGGGAACGTAGTCGTAAGCACTATGCTACGTAAGCTCTGTGATACGTAAGCATAATCCATACAAACACATATATAACAGGTCGCTCGTTCGGCTCCGACCGGGAATCGAACCCGGTTGGAAGTATATTGGAACGGTATGTAACGGGCGGCCCAGTAGGGTTCGCACGTTCGGCTCCGACCGGGAATCGAACCCGGTTGGGAGTATTTGGAAGGAATACCTCAGAGAACGGGAATCCGGGGAGAAGTAACAAACAACCTTGTACAATTATAAATACAATGAGCATTAATGCCAGTTTATTCTACAATGGTAAGTCTTCGTCTAGCACTCCGGTTCTGTGGGGGTTCGCCGGAAGGGCGTGACCTATCGCGGATGGAATCCCGGTGGATTCCCGCGCCTACTCGGTGTCCCTACGGGAATGAGCGGGGTCCCTCACCGTACGGCGTGGTTTCCGCCGGCCGCGCTTGTGAGGGAGGTAACCCTTGACGGTACGGCGTGGTTTCCGCCGGCCGCGCCAGTCAAGGGGGGTTACCGCAGGGGTGCGATGTGGTTTCCGCCGACCGCACTCCCCGGGGGGTCAACTGATGGTGTCGGCGTGGTAAGACCCGGCCGCCTTCCACCAGGTGGGTACCTTCTATCGCCCGGCGTGGTAGGACCCGGCCGTGCGATATCCGGAGGGGGGCCCTGTCGGTATGGCGTGGTAAGACCCGGCCGTGCCAATACAGGGTCAGGATGGGCAGGAGTGAGTAGGTAGGTAGGTCAGGGTGCGCACAATCATATACCTCGTCCGCCGAGAGGACGGTCCGCGGAACTCGGACCGTACTGTAACACGTAAGACTGGAGGTATAAGACTGCGCGCCGATCAGCATCGGAATGTCATCCGGCCGCCTCGCGAAGCGAGGTGGCGGGGATGCTGCTCGGGGCGTTGGCCCCCTTCAGCGGCGTCATACGCCGACCACAGATATGGCCGGGTCACTGGGGGGGTGGCCGGGTGGGCGGCCACACTGGTGTCACAACCGTGGATCTTCGCCGCCCGCGAGGTCAAGCCCGCCAGATAGAACCCCATTCGGGGAAGTCCGGCGAACGACCGTCAGCTGGCGGCGCGACGGGTCAAAGTATGGTAGTTCTGGGAAAACACAAATATAAACACAAAGTCAAATCCGGGTAAAGCCTTAGAAAAACTAGCCGTTCCGCGCACACAGATCGGCTAGCTTTCTAAGGACGATCGGGACGGGGTCCTGCCCCGATCGCAGGGCCGTGAGCAGCTCCTGGAGCACCAGCATGAGCTCTCCAACGACCTCTGCCCTGGGTCCTTCAGCTACCGAACCCGGCTTCGCCTTCAACCCCGTCCTGGGGGCGGCGACCGCCGAGGTCGGGCCGGTGGCCGTCATTGCCGTTGAAATCGGCTGGGGTTCTCGCGGCTCTGGGACGGAGGCCTTCATCTTCCTCCCGCCGCGTTTACGTCGCCGTTTGCTAGGCGGTGGTCGACTCCCGTCATTGGCCGCCGCCATGAGGGAGTTTGGCGCGTTTCCACTCTCCACTTGCGTGGCTGTGGCGCCGATAGGGGTGATCCGGGTGAAAACGCGCGCGCGGTTGCGCGTGCGCGGAGCGACTCCTGCCGCCCTGTGCCTCGCCTCCCTCTGGTACTCCGGGCACCTGACGCTATTTGCGGTGTGGGGTCCTCCGCAGTTAGCGCACGTCGGCGGCTCGTCTCGTGGTCGCGGGCAGTCGCGGGCGGCGTGTCCGCCGCCACATCGAACGCAGGCTTGCGGATGGTGGCAATGCCGCGAACTGTGCCTGAAGGCCTGGCACCGATGGCACTGCGCTGGTCCGGGACGTCCTCTCCAAGCCTCTATGCTAATACCGTGCATGCCCAGCAGCTCGGTAATAGCATAGATGCCCGGGATGATCTTGGCGGTTCTCTGCAACTGCGCGTGAAATAGGCAGCCGGAGCGCCCCGCGCGCGCCCTCACTACTCGTGCGAATGTCGGGAGGAACCCCTTCTCCCTTAAATCCGCAACGATGTCCTCTGGGTCCGTGTTTGCTGGCAGCCCACGAATCGCCACCTTCAGCGGCAGCTCTTCGTTGAGGCTCCAGCAGTTCCAGCTGATATCCGGGACTTTACACAAGTAGTCTTGAACGGCCCGGTACTCCTCCTCGGACCGTGGGGTGAACAGTAAGCCCTCTCCCCTAGGCTTGGTGGTCGGCGGGTGGCCCAACCTCTCCCGCAGCAAGCGGAAGTGTTTGGGCCACTCCGGCAGGCTCTTCACGAAGATGGGCGGGTACCTCTTCCCGCCCGCGTCGGCGGCGGCGGCGGGCGTCGGCATCTGTGAAGGCCGCGGCTGCAACGGTATTGATGACGATGACGGTGACGGTGAAGGTGGCGGCGGGCGTGGCGGCGACCGCAGGATGCGCTCGTCCTCCTCCTCGTCGGCCCCCAGGTCCTCACAAGCAACGCGAGGTGCGGCATCCTTCGGGGACAGCTCCAGCCTCATGATGGTCTGGCGGGAACTTGACGACGGGGAGGGAGACAAACGCCTCTTCTGCGTCGCGGCGAACGGCGGCGGCAAGTTTGATGGCGGCGAAAAACGGGACGGCGACGGAATGCGGATGGTCGGCAGCGTCGTCGCCGTCGGCTGTGTCGCAGTTGTGGAGGTCGAAGGCGCGGTCACCGCGGCATACGTCTCGCCAGCGGGCTGCAGAGAGCGCGGCGCGGGTCGTACAGGCGGTGGCACGCGGGTCGGTGGCGGCGGGGCTGGCGCGCGGATCGCGGCCGGCGCGGCCGGCGCGCGGGACGCCGGCGGAGCACGAGGCGCGAGCGGCGCGCGGGACGGCGGACGAGACGCGGATGTCGCGGGCGGCGCGCGGGCGTCGCGAGACGCGGGCGGCGCGCGATGAATGCGCGGGTCGCGGGGCGGCGAGCGCTTCGCAGGCGGTGGGTGAGTCGCTGACGGCGGATGCGTCGCAGACGGGTGCGTCGCAGAGGGCGGGCGTGCCGCGGGCGGCGGGCGCGCCGCGGGCGGCGGGCGCGCCGCGGGCGGCGGGCGCGCCGCGGGCGGCGAGCGCTTGGCGGCGGGGCCAGCTATCGCTGGCGCAGCAGTCGAGGGCGGCGAGACACCGCTGGTGGATGGCGTAGAGAGCGGCGACCGCGGAGACGCGCGCCGGCCCTCCTTCATCAGCCCCGATCCTGAGGGGGCGGGGCGCAGAGGGGCAGCCAGGATGGGGGACCGGATCACCAGCCCCTCAGCCGACTGCCGCAACAGGTGCGGAGGCGCCTTGTCCTCCGCCATGCCCCGCACGGTGCGTAGGACGCGAAAGGCATGGCGGACGCAGGCGATATCCGCCTCAGTAAACCCCTTCCGGGGCCTCCGCATCGGAGTGGCCAGCCGAGGCCGGGTGGCCTTCCGCACGGTGGGATCCGGAGAGGCGGGAGGCTTCACAGGGGACGGCATAATGCCGCGTGGGTGGAGGGTAGCCCTAAAAAGGGCTCTTCCGGGTTACCCTATTTTAACCCGAAAGGGGACCCTCACTGCAGCAACAAACAACGCGGCGCGCGACCAATCGGCGCACGCCGTCTTCCCTCGCGTTCCACGCACTATCCCGGTGGGAGTCCCACCGTGGGACCCGCTGGTGGGAGGCCGGGACCGTGCGCGGTTCGCGGGTCCGAGCGGCGCGGCGGAATCAGCGAGAGTTGGTCCGAGCGGTGGGTGTGGGTAGGAGTTTATCTTGCGAATCTCGACTACCCACACGAAGCCACGATGAACTGTCCACGCGCGCCGATCTGCGTGCTCGGTGCGCTTTTATAGCGACGCCGCTGCGCGGGCAGCGTTACGCGTGCGGTGCGCCCGTCGCGTCACGTGCGGCTACAACACGTTGTTGATGTCCGGCCGGTATGGTGCGTGAGTCCTTCCTTCTGGTTCGGGGTTCGGTTCCGGGCCGGGCTGCACGTTGGTTGTGGTGATGGTGTATGTGGGGGGGTGTCACCATCATCACAAGTTTTATTGATGTTATGGCCATTTACGTTTATACTGAATTTGAAAAGTTTAGTATTTGTAGCACAGAAATATATCGAGATAGAAGGAAAGAGTTTACGTACGTCGACTGGCCAAATGGTGTTTATAAGCCCCAATGCTCGCCGCGAACTTCAGTCTGCTCTCGACCGCGGTCTGCGTGCGACGTCAGGTTTTAAAAATAAAATGACTCGTTGTTCAGTAATTAACAGTTCAAATACTACAGATAAAGTTGGAGCTGTTAGTCGAGGTATTTCCTTTAACTACTATTTGTCCTAAAATATCTGTTATTAATTAAAAAACGATTTATTTTATTATTTTCATCAGAACAGTAGCGGGCGATAGTGTGTCCACGCTAGCTTTCCATTGCGGCTTTAATTTGACGAGCCAGACATGGCGTGCGTTCAAAACCAGCAATGTAAAAATAAGCTATTCAAACTATCGAGTCACGTCCAAGGTCAATTTATCATTTTTTCTGTCAAAAGTAAGAATAGTGATGTACAAGTACACTATCGCAGTTCTTACTCTATTAAAATCGATTTTGAAAGCAGAGGAAATGATAATTACGTTTTTATATTATTATGTAGCTATATAATGTACGTAGTGCAAAGCAAATATTATTAACAAACAGGTTATGGTTACTTCTATATTGCAATTTTATTTTAGTTTTCCGAATGATCCTCATATTAAAAATAAATGGACTGAAAACAACTGGGGGCTTACCATGATCTTTAAATAAACGATCCAAACGCAGAGCAGTTCAATTTAGGCACCTAAACTGAATCGTGAAATTGGTACCACGACGTCTATGTCTCAGAGCTGAGTCTCAATCGCTTACAAGTGAATGAAAGACAGATATTGTCTCTGGTCCGAAACTGAAACGCTAAGTCGCGAAAGGGATGCTGCTATATGCAAACCAAATATATCTATCTCTTTTAGTCTCGACTGACGTTTGGACGTTCGAAACCCAAAGTACTTCTAAAGTTAGCTTACGGTTTGACTTTTTCTTCATTTTTAAAGTACTGAAAACTTAAAAAAAAACTCACTTCCTTATATAATGTTTCTTTGTCATAAAATATGGCTTTTTTTATAACCAAATATAATTTTTAACACAGTGGTTGTGAAACCTTTGTACAAAATGTAGTGGTTATATTCTCTTTGCTTTACATTTTAAGCAATCTGCAGCTAAGATTCGGAACGCGAGGGCTATCGCGTATGAATTCGCCGCTGGAGGCGCTAGTGTAGCTTGAGGTCTTCGAAATGTCAAATGTCACTGTTTTTTATTTATATTAATATTGCGATATTTAGTAATACGTTAGATTAATTATGGCAAACATAAGTTACGGATCAATGAATGTGATTGCTTTAAAAGCGGAGTTAAGAAAAAGAGGTTCAAAATTAAACGGTCTGAAAGAACAGCAATTCAGAGGTTAGTTTTTTACTATTATAAACAAACTATTTTTTTGTCTAAAATTTGCTTGTTTACCTAGATTACAGCTGTTTTTTTCTTTTTGCAGGCTTCAAGACTATGATAGGAATAATAATTTTGTTGGAAACATAGGAGATGAAATACTAAAAACCGATTTGGCGTACATACTGTTGAGTGGCCTTCAAACAGTTCGTACAGCAGTGTAACATCGAGAAGTGTACTTATCACCTGACTTATCATATTTTATGAGCATTGCCTTTGAATAAGATGGAAAAATTGTTCAATCCATGTGTGAGTGTGCTGCTGGTATGGGACCAAAGGCAAAGCAAAAAGCAAAGTAGTCTGAATGGCGTATTAAGAAAACACCCACAGAAAACAAACAGATATGGCATGAGCCGAAAAAAAAGAAAATTAACTTGTCTCCTAAAAAAGCTGAAAATCTTACATTTGAAATACAAAAATATAATGTCACCAAACCAAAACGAAATAATATGTGTTTTGATCCACATCCTGATAACACTTGCAGCACTGTACAATGGTATGATAATATTAGGAACAATGTAATAAACTATTGCTCTTTAGAGAAAATACGGCTGGGCATAAAGTGGTGTGTTTGAAGTTGCTTCCCTGCATGTCACTATTTATGCACAATTGTTAACGAAAATAAATATTTTCATTTTCATTTTTTTCATTTTCATTGCTCTTTAGAGAAAATACGGCTGGGCATAAAGTGGTGTGTTTGAAGTTGCTTCCCTGCATGGAATATCTAATGACCATAATTACCTTAAATTAGTACAATGAAACCCTACCTACTCTTCTTCTACTATGTTATATGTGTCTATTTCATGTGTTATTTATACTTGAAAGGTTTAGGTAGTTAACTAAATGTAAACAAACTTCAGTTTCCAAATTTGGCACATTCAAGGATTCAAAACATTTTATTTATCTATCATTGTAATACAAACTAGACTGACGTATTTTAATACAGAAATGTAAATGTTTATATAGTTTAATGGGAGAATTACAGTATTTAAGACATATTATATTATCACACATATTTACATTTAGTTAATTACCTAAAACTTTCAGGTATAGTTAATTATTATAGTAGATAATAGGGATGATTATGTATTGAAAGGATAAATAAAAAGTTTAGATGATTTATTTTTGCTTTTATTTAAGTACCTATAATTAACTGTCCAAAATACTTATTTACATTATATTTTTCCATAATTTATTGAATCAGGCGTTAGTTTGCGGAGGTCCATATTAATGAACTAAAACAATTACTTTGCTCACCCGCGACCATAGGTATAGGTCGCGGGGGAGCAAAGTAATTGTATTAGTTCATTTATATTTTTCCTGAAATTAGTGAGCATAAAGCATACAAATATGATTGTTCCTCCAAGTGGTACTAAATTAGATGATAACTTATTACTAAGAATCTTAAATGTTTTTCCTAAACCAATGACATGCTGAACATTGATAGGTTCAGATGATAAATTATTTGATTGTCTGAGTTGGTGTGCTTCAAACTGATTACACCTTTTTTTCAGAAACTGTGGCATGTTTACTGTAACATCCATATGTGAAACAAGATCATGAATATTAAAGCCACGATCACCAAGAATAATGTCCCCTTTGTCCCCTTTTTGAAGTAAATTTATTATGCCACACTTTTCGAATAAGTCTCTGTCACTGACAGATCCACCATATTATGCATCTGAAACAAAGGTCACACATCCAGAGCCAGAAATTTTTACCAATACTTTTAATGTGTTCGCTGATTTGTATTTAGAATAATGTAGCTAGTTGTGATACTGGGTTTTGTGGTTTTTCAATTTTTGTTTCTGTGCAATCTATTATTTTATTACTAGTACAGTTATTATTAATCTTCCTTTGATACAATACATTTTGATCAATTGTTTCCTTCGGTACCCATACATTCAGATCCTTGAACTTACAGTAAAGATAATAAATCCATGTTATGAAGTACTTGCTCACAGAAGTTTTGCTTATTTCAAAATGGAAAGATAGCTCTTGGTTACACATATTTCTTCGCAATTTTAATAGTGTTAAATAAAACTGATCTGTTGATGTCACTGCATGTTTTACTCGAGCTGGCGGCATTGATGGATCCTTTAAATTGTTTACTTCATCACCAGAAAGGTTGAACACGAACATTAAATGGTTATAATTCTCAAAACCAGTGTAAAATTGTATGACATCACATCAGGCTTCTCTTTAAGATTTACAATGCGAAACATGTTTGATGTGCTTTTTCTATTACTTCCATGTTCTGACAATTTAGCAGTATTAGTTAAGCTCTCTTCACATTTGCATAAAGAGCATTGTACTGAGACATCTTTATTTGAATTTTCTATACTTATTTCTTCAAATGTTTCTTCAAAAAACTGGAAATTAAAAAAATTGTTTATTTGTTACATTGAAATAGGTACTCCTAACAACACTATTATTATTAAGATACGATACGCAGTTTATGACGACAAAAGCTGCTGTGATAAATGTGTATGAAGGAAGTTTTTCATTTACTTACAAATTCTCTTCTTTATTTGAAGCAAGTGTTGCAGTTTCACTTTTCTTTTGACGTTAAAGAGCTTCCTCGGTACGTTTTCTTTTAATTTCCTTTCTCTCTTCACTTTCATGGTTCCAGGAAAATCGACTAGGCACCGCTTTTGGTTTTAGTAGGAATAGCTGAAAATTTTTAACAAAAGATGAAAGTATGCAAAACTTGCTCAGTTTCAAGGTTGGGGTAAATCAAATGTCTGATGCAAGCACGGTATTTAGGAATAAGAAAAATCATTACTTACGATTTTCTGTATTTGATTCTTTAGGTACCTAATGCATAATACTGCTACTAACAAGCGACGTAAGGATATAGTTTGCCCACCAAATTTAAATAAGAAACACCCTTTCTCCTCCAGATTTCATGCATTCCTGGCACCATTCCTTTATAACAGGTTAAACGCCAAAGTTGAGTTTTATGCGCATAATTACATCCAAACTAAGAAAATTCTTCAAGAAGCACTTCAACACATGTCCTATGAAGATACAGAACTATTATTAGTTGTTCTAAAATAAACATAGTATAGTTCAGTTAGTTAGATAATTCTATTAGTTAGTTGGTTACTTAAATTACTTAAAACAATTTAAATTGTCCTAAATGATTTTGTTTCTTTTGCATGTAATTTAATATTTAAGTTAAGTTTTGTTAGCTCTTTTACACCTGAAACACAGGAATTTTCCTAGTTCAGGTATACATAACTGTTTTTGTTCTAATTTAAAATATTTTAGTGTATAAGTTATCTAATTGTACCTAAATGTAAAATTTAATAAAGATTTATTATTATTATTATTATAATCGTCAAGGTTTAAATGTTTTTTACAAACACGTGAATGTTTTGGAGGGACATAGTTGACCATGCGAATCGCTACTACCACTGCTTTGAGACACTTTTATCTTTCGGAAACTTATGTCCGCCTTCCTTTTCCGAGCAAAACGGGACTGCGCAACACTGTGGCATGGCCAATACGTTTCTATTGTATTAAATATGAAATTAATAGTTAAATATTAAATGTAATTTTTTTTTGGCACCCGTAATAACAAACTTTGACAGGCGTAATGAGTAACTTATACTCAATCGCTAAATTTGACACCATTTGACACTAAAACGATTCAATTCCCACTCAAGTTAAGCGTCATGGTACGAAAACCACTGAAGTGAGTGAATGAAAACGTCTGCATCGCTATCGCTGAACCGCACTTGAACTGAATCGCAAAAGTAACGTCGTGGTACGAAATAGCGATGCAGTTCAGTTTAGAGCCTAATCTGAATCGTATTAAGAGATCATGGTAAGCCCCCTGGTCGTAAAAAATGGTTTCCTACAAAAAACAGCAAGAATTGTTCTATACATTTCCACGAAGACACCTTTACTGGCTTTAGTACCGACGAGTAATCAGTACAGCTTATCCGACTATTGATGTAGTGATGATGTCATATGATGAAAAGGAACACATTTACATAAGGCTAAATATTATTTTAAAAAATGTGCGTGTGTGTGTGTGAGTGTGTGTGTGTAGTACTTACACGATTATAGGTACGATTATAATAACGAGCTATGGAGAGGACTGTGCTCAGTTTCTCTACGGGATCGAATCAGAAGCGAGGAGATCCGTAGAAGAACCGTGGTCACCGACGTAGCCAAACGGATTAGCTCGTTGAAATGGCAATGGGCAGGCCATATAGCATGCAGAACATATGGTCGTTAGAGCCCAAAAGTTCTCGAATGGAGACCACAGACTGGCTAGCCCAGCGTGGGACGTCCACCAACGAGATGGACGGACGATTTGGTGAAGGCCACAGGTTCAGGGTGGATGCAAGTCACTTTCAACCGTAATGATTGGGCGTCAATGAGGGAGGTCTATGTCCAGCAGTGGACGTCCTACGGCTGAAATGATGATGATGATGATGAATAACTGCAGCGGCTATAGTAGGTACTGACAAATGTAAAGCAATTTATTGGTTAGGTAGGTACCTACCTACATTTATATTTTTCGATTTGAAATTCTGACCTTTCTCATTTCCTCTGTCGAAAATAATTATCATTTCCTCTGTGCATAAGAATCGGTTCCCTAATCGATCTGTGAATCGATGCTTTTGAATTGATTTCGCGCGGCTTATGTTTCCCATCACTAAATTACACTCGTGACGTCAAAGTACCTACGCAAGATGTTACAGGCTGGGTCTCGCTACAAATTGCCGAGCATTTTCCTTCTATCTCGATATATTTCTGTGATTTGTAGTTACGGAGATAGGGTCCAGTTGATTTAAGTACCTATATAAATCCTAATTTATTTTTATCTCGTAGAAATTTTCAAAATTCTAGAAATTAGCTTTATATTCTAATAATATTCTTGCATGCCCAATTTGTACAGTTTAGTAATCTTCGTTATGGGGATAGGGCCACTCTTGATGAAATATATAAATCCCGTTTATACCTTATCCCGTGGGAATTCCGGAAAATCCTTTCTGATCGGATGCTTACGTCATACAAAGAACACACCCTCCACGTTTTAGGTCTCTACATACAGCGGTTAAGGCTGTGCGTTAATCTGCCAGTCAGTCATTTAGGACTTCAGGACAAAGCATTTTATTATTGTATTTGCATTGCACCAAGCTTTTATGCGAGTTCAACAATCATATTTGAATACTCAATTCGAAAAAGGTTGAACTCGTTCATCATCATCATCATCATCATTTCAGCCGTAGGACGTCCACTGCTGGACATAGGCCTCTCTCATTGACGCCCAATCATTACGGTTGGAAGCGACTTGCATCCACCCTGCTGTATGTCTAGTATAAGTTTTACGTCAAACATTCGCATACTATTCGACTGCGTAAATCGAATGAACGTTGGTCGATGCGTTTGTCTTCACTTCGACTATCGCGGTGAGCTCGATCGATGTAACTTTCCGCTCGATTTCCTAACAAAATCCGTGACTTGTGTGACGTAAAATACTTCTCACGGCGTTAATCGCCGCGTTTGCGACGAAATTGCGACTATAAGTTTTAAATTTACGCGTTCGTTACGTTATCAAACGTCAGTTTACGTGTTCGCAATAGTTTCGTCGTCACTTGCTTTGGGACTAGTGAGACGTGGTGAAACGTGGTGAAAAGTGAAACGTAGTGAGTAGGTTGTAGGTCCCATGCGGGCCCAGTGCGGATTGGGAACTTCACACACACACACTGGATTTCTACTCAGGTGTGTGCAGGTTTTCTCAAGATGTTCCATTTTTTTTTTTTTTACAAAAAACTGACCCGTGATTGACCACTATCTCACCTGATGAAAAGTGTAGATGAAGCCAAAGGTGTACCTCACTGGTTCAGTAACAGTCTATTCACTCTAGCCTTGAAGAGACCCAGGTTGTATTTATCAGGAAATACAGACGACGGGAGCGAATTCCATTCTTTAGCAGTTCGCATTATGAAGGATGACGCGAACCGCTTCGTACGGGCTACTGAAATACTAACCACATAAGGATGAAGACGCTCCCCCCGCCTGGATGTCCGTTGGTGAAAAGGAGATGGAGGAATTAAATCATGTAATTCCTGCGCACACTCTCCAAAATGTATCCGATAAAAAACAGAAAGACAAGCAACTCGAAGACGGTGCTCGAGGCTCTGTAGCCTACCACCGATTGACGGACTATCACCAATGAGTCTTCGGGCTCGATGCTCCACCGAATCCAACGCCGCCAACTGATACTTGGCAGAACCGTCCCAAAGGTGGCAGCAGTATTCCATACATGATCTTATCTGTGCTTTGTATAAGGTAAAAAGTTGCTCCTGCGTGAAATACCGTCCCACCTTATATAAGATACCAAGTTTCTTAGCAGCAGTTTTCGCCCTGGACTCAATGGCCGCGCCGAAGTTGAGATTAGAAGGCAGGCTCAGTCCAAGAAGCTCAAGGTGGTCTTTGGGTGGTAAGGATAAATTCTGGAAAGTAGGAGCCAAGGTGAATGGACTCCGCTTTGCGGTGAACAGACACGCCTGTGTCTTGGCAGCATTAAACTGGACCAAGTTGGCCGATCCCCATTCGGACACGGCCTCCAAGATCTTATTCGTCCGTTGTACCATAGCCTCCCTAAGTGAACCGATCTCATCCCTACTGGCTCGGCTGTTAGATAGGTACCTCTCTGTGACTTGCTGTCATCGGCGTACCCATAGATACCGGGTATGAGCAAATCGTTGATGTGCAGCAGAAAAAGAGTAGCAGAGAGAACCGATCCCTGAGGCACCCCAGCATTAATGGTCATGAGATCCGACGAGCACCCGTCAATGACGAGTCGTATAGATCGATGCCTCAGGAAATCAGAGATCCAAGAGCAAAGGACAGCAGGGATCCCATACGCAGAGAGTTTGCCAAGAAGGCCCTCGTGCCAGACCCTATCGAAGGCCTTGGAAATGTCAAGAGACACAGCAAGAGCCTCACCATGTTTCTCAACAGCCTCGCCCCAAAGGTGAGTGGCATATACCAGGAGGTCCCCAGTAGATCGATTACGACGAAACCCGTATTGCCAGTCACTGAGGAGATCATTACCTTCAAGGTATACCAGGAGTTTGGCGTTCAATACACGCTCCATAACCTTACACAGTATGGAGGTGATTGCGATAGGTCGATAGTTTGACGGGACGACAAACGACACGACTGCCCTTTTTAGGTACAGGCTGCACATTGGCAATCTTCCACGATACCGGGACTTGGCCCATCCTGAGAGAAAGCCTGTACAGACGTGTCAAAACAGGAGACAGTTCCGGAGCACATGTCCTCAAGACAATCGCAGGTACACCGTCAGGGCCACTAGCTTTATTCACGTCCAAAGAACGCAGTGCTCTTAAAACCTCCTTCTGGTGTATTCTAACCTCCTGCATAAAAGTTCCACAATGAGGTATGGAGGGAGGCACCGCATTTCCAGCATCGAGGCGTGAATTTTCCGCAAATAAAGAAGCAAACAGATACGCCTTCTCCACTGCAGTGTGAGCTAGCGATTTATCCGACCTCAGCAACGGCGGCAGTGACGGGCGACAGAAATTGGACTCCACCGATTTAGCCAAAGACCAGAACGCTTTACTCCCAGAGGGGTAGGAAGCAAGTTTGGCACCAATATGACCAACATGGAGGAATCGCGCTTTCTGCATGACCTTTTTGCAGGACTTGGCAGCTTTGTTGAAAAGCTGTTTCTTAACTTGCACATCCGGAGCTTTGCGACAACGAGCATCAGCCCACGATAAGTAAGCAGAGTGCTTAATAGCCTCAGCTTGAGCACATTCGGTGTTAAACCATGGGCGAGCTTTGCTACCAGTAGATACATCAGAATAAGGAATGAAATATTCCATACTTTGACGCAACACATCGGTAACAGCCTCCGCGCAGCTTTACGGATCATCACTGGAGAAACAAGCTTTCTGCCAGGGATTGGATGCAAGGAAATGACGCATCTTATCCCAATCTGCCGATTTGTATCGCCATACGCGCCGAGAACCGATTGAGCAATCGGGAGGAGAGTACTGCGACACAAACTTAACCAGACAGTGGTCAGAAGTACCTAGAGGGGAAGACACTGACACATTGTACCTATCCGGATCAGTCGTCAGCAGAAGGTCCAGGCAGTTTGGCGTGTGCGAAGCAACATCCGGGACGCGAGTCGGCTGTTGAACAAGCTGGGTGAGATCTAGCGAAAGTGCAAACTTGCGTGCCTCTTTTCCCGCATGATCCGTGACTTGGTATGGGAACAACCAGTCTTCGTGGTGAGCATTAAAGTCCCCCAAGAAAACCAACTGCGCACGAGGATACCGTTGCTGAACCACACCCGCCGCAACACTGAGGTGGTCAAAGAGCCTGGACGTCTCCTGGTCACCGCTGTGCGCCCGATAGATTAGAGCGTAAACCGTTTGTTCAACGCCCGTGTCCATCAGCAGCCAAAGAATGGAAAAGCTAGGATCATCAAGGTTACAGAGACGCCGACTACAAATGCCATCCCAAACGTACAAGCAAACTCCAGCACGAGGTTTAAAAGCATGTTCCAGGGTGTACCCTGGGTAGTGCAGGTACGCGGTGTCTAAGGGACATTTTATCTGCGTCTCGGTGAGGCAGAGCAAGTGAGGCTTCTCAGTTCTCAGTCTCCATTGCCTTCACCGTATTAAAGCTCTTGGTAAATTTCAAATATAATTTTATTATTTCGCATATAAATTTTGAAAAACCCAAGAGGTGCGAGACCAGATTCGAATCCACGATCCTCTGTTTTTTATATGATAGGGGAACTGAGCAAACGAGCAGGCGAGTCACCTTATAGAAAGCAATCACCGCCGCCCATCGACACCCACAACACAACAAAAGTTCAATTACGGATGCATTGCCGGCCCTTTGGAAAAAAAGTAGGTAGGTACTTACTTAGGCTCGTTTTTTGAGAGGCAATAAGTTACCACGGCTTCAAATAAATGTAATAAGAACTACTTAGTAGGTATGCCACCCCAAAATCTTGTAATATATAAAAATCTCGTGTCACGGTGTTTGTTATCGAACTCCTCCGAAACGGCTTGACCGATTATTATGAAACTTTTTGTCTATATTCGGTAGGTCTGAGAATAGGTCGTAAGGTCGTAGGCTATTATTTTATACCCCTATTCTTCGCAGACGGAGTCGCGGGAAACAGCTAGTCTAATATATAAAAATCTCGTGTCACGGTGTTTGTTATCGAACTCCTCCGAAACGGCTTGACAGATTTTTATGAATGTTTTTTCTCTGTATTCGGTAGGTCTGAGAATAGGTCGTAGGCTTCGTTTCTTCGCGGACGGAGTCGCGGGCAACAGCTAGTCTACACTAATATTATAAAGATGAATGATTTGTATTTTTGTATGTAACGAATAAACTTAAAAACTACTGGACCGATTTCAAAAATTCTTTTGCCGTTAGAAAACTAAGTAAGTACATTATTTTTCGCTTAATATTAATTTTTCGCTTCGAAAGAAAGAAAGAAAGAAAGAAAGAAAGAAATACATTTATTTACAACAACACAAGACACATCATCAATATTTTACAAAACAAAAGACAACACGAAAGCTAAAGATAGAATGTGTCATTGCGGTTGCAAATCGGACACTGGCTCAGCATAATGCTGAGGCGTTTATAGCACCCCAGCGCTGATTTTCAGCCAGCACCGTTGGTGACACCCGGATCGCTGTAAGTATAGATAGATAAATAAATAAATAAATAAACTGCACACTAATAGCTACATAAGACTACATGCGTAAATAAATAATTTGTAGAATATAAAAAAGCAAAGAATAATCACTCAAACATATGTAAATACTATACCTCACCTGCCAAGTATACAACCCTGCGCGGACTTAATTGAATAATGAAAAATGAAAGCTTCGAGCCCTATCTTTCAAACACAAACGGTATTGTCGTAGTATTAAGGTTCAAATTTAATGTAATGGCTGGAAGCGAAAAATTCACCTGGGAAGATTTATACTATACCAGTATATAGCGTTGATATTGTGATATTTTAATGAAATTTATTTCTTTTAATTTAAATCTTGCCTTTTGATATTACAAGATTTTATTTACCTTCACTTGTCCCGCTGTGTATGACATCAAATCTAGGGTGTTCCGTAGGTAGTACGACAAACGGAAATGGGAGATAAGATGGGCGGGCAGGTCATCTACCAAATATCAAAAAATTACCTCAGTAAAAGTCGCACCGTTTTTGAGAAAATTCAATTTTTCTGATTTTTTGAAAAATGTATTGCACAAAAATTTTGAGTTGTGATATTCCGAATATATTATTTTTTGCATTTATTTTTATTTAGAAACTAGCTTTCCGTCCGCAGCTTCGCCCGCGATAAATTAGTTTTCCCGTAGGAAAAAGTATTTTCCCGCGGTAAAAAGTAGCCTATATCACTCAGTGAAAATGTAGCTTTCTAACGGCAAAAGAATTTTTGAATTTTTGATTTTTTTTTTTTTTTACATATAAAAATACAAACCTTTCCTCTTTATAATATTAGTGTAGATAATCTTGAATAGTTGTGTTATGAGATGCAAAAAACCATTGTTAAAAAACTACTGCAGTTTTATATTGATTTTTATTTAAATTACAATTTTGCCTCTTCTCCTAAGCTTTAGTCAAGATTTGATCTTATCAAAGTAAGGAGTTCCATTTTCTAATAAGTAGATACTTTATTTTTTATAATTTGAAAATGGTAGTGCTTACAAATTTCGTAGTCAGCCACTGCAGCAAATAAGGAACATTTATGAATGGGTATATGTATGTATGTATATAAATTTGACGACCAGATGGCCTAGGGGTTCGATTCTCGTGTCGGGGCAGATATTTATATGAAAAAATACGAATGTTTGTTCTCGGGTCTTGGGTGTTTAATATGTATTTAAGATGTATCTATCTATATAAGTATTTTTATCCGTTGCCAAGTACCCATAACACAAGCTTTGCTTAGCTTACTTTGGGACTAGGTCAATTGGTGTGAATTGTTCCGTGATATTTATTTATTTATTTAAATAAAAATATTTGTTTATTTTTGCTCAATATTCTTGAATACTTGTGTAATCAGATAGGCATCACCATTTTTATGAGACTACATTGGATTTTTTTTTATAAATTTTTCAATCGTACATTGGTCGAACTTTCAGCTCTCGTGGTGAAAAAAAATACACTACCGTCTAGTTGCCAAAAAGCTTAAAAACATGCCAATTTAATGACAATTTAAAAATAGTAATTAAGTTTTGAATTTAAAATCAAATTGCCAAAATAATAAATAAAAAGTTTAGGAGAGGCAAAATTTAAATTGATATAAAAATAAATAAAAAACTGCAATAGTTTTAAAAAATGTTTTTTGCACTTGATAACACATCAATTCAAGATTATTTTTGAATAAAAATAAATGCAAAAAAATAATTAATTCCGAATATCACAACTCAAAATCTTAGTGAGAGTGTAAATTTAAAAAAAAAATCAGAAAAATCTAAATTTCTCGAAAACGGTGCGACTTTTATGGAGGTAATTTTTTGATATAATTTGGTAGATAACCTGCCCACCTATCCTCCCATTTCAGTTTGTCGTACTACTTACCGGACACCCTTTACATTAGAATGTATACATATTCAAAACAACACATATGGTGTGCGTACTGCGAATTACTACGAGCTACGCAGCAAAAATGCTGCTATAGGCAACGCCACGAGAGTTGAGGTGAATGACTTCACACACAGCTAAATAAAGTACTGATTGCAAAAAAGATAGTGAATGAATGAAATGACTGAGTGAATGAAAATGTGAGTTATTATAAGATCTTATGATGAAATTCTTACGCAATACTATGCATATTATAATTTTTATTTTTTCATATAACCTATTTTTGAAATAAAACAATTTTAAACTGATAAAAAATACTCGCAAGAAAAAATAGGTATTTTATAAATAGCGAAAACTATGCATATCTGATTTATATAAAATAGATCAAAAAATATTTTATTTTCTGTTTTGTTTGAACTCGATGTATTTTCCTAAATTATTCTTAAAGAAATAGGTTGAAGATATTTTTAGTCCTTGCCCTTGCCTTGTCCTTGCCTTGTTTTGTTTTTAACCTTGTAATTCTATGTTGAGTCTGTTGAACTTGCTATCGGTACGAATAAATATCAAAATCCCGCTGTCATGTCGCTGACGTGTTGTTGTGTGCGTGACCTCAACTCTGATGGCGTTACCTATAATAAAATGCGCTATGGATTACGCTGTAGTAGTTGCCGTTTCATAAATATTTACTAAAATGTTAAAAATAAAAGGAAACTGTTTTTTTAAAATAAGCTTTTATTTAGTACATGTTAATAAAAATAACTAAAAAGTTGAAAAAAATGAAGAAATAGACCATGTATTTAAACTTTTCGTTTTTGTCACAGTCAATCATCGATTTTACAATAAAAGCATGTTAGGTATACAGAAAAAAGTTTTATAAAAATCGGTCAAGCCGTCTCAGAGGAGATCGATAACAAAGACCGTGGCACGAGATTTTTATATATTAGAAGATAGATAAATATTGCTTAATTAGTACCAATTTCAGAGTTATGGTAAGTACACAAGTTAAGCAACGGCACGCGGCGGACACGACGTACAAATACGCGTTCTTGAATCTACATAAGCACGACGACGTCTGAACACGCGTACGCCTACCTACATACATCGCGCGCGCACTCTTCTGGTTTCTGGCGGTTTCCGGCTATCTGCGCCTTGAGGGGTGGGGTAATTCGAATCGGTGCGGGGCGGACCGTTTCCATTCTGTACGTCAGTACTATTATATATTCTGTGGCAACGGGTGTATACCCATATTTATACTCATACTCACTAATTTAATTAATACAGAAACAGCAAGTAAAATAATTGTAGATGAAATAAATAATTTGTATTGAATTAAATCATATTTTAAATAAAAATAAAAGCTATGCAATAGCTTAAAAATAGTGCCACTCAATAAAAATATCATCATCATCATCATCATCATTTCAGCCGAAAGACGTCCACTGCTGAACATAGGCCTCCCCCAAGGCTCGCCAAACAGATCGGCCCTGCGCCATCCGCATCCAATGCGTTCCAGCTACCTTAACCAGGTCGTCGCTCCATCTTGTTGGAGGCCTACCTACACTGCGTCTTCCGGTCCGCGGACGCCACTCGAGAACCTTTCGGCCCCATCGGCCGTCAGTTCTACGGGCGATGTGCCCTGCCCACTGCCACTTAAGTCTAGCGATTCTTCGAGCTATGTCCGTGACTTTAGTTCTTGCGCGGATTTCATCATTTCTAATGCGATCCCGCAGAGAAACTCCAAGCATAGCCCTCTCCATCGCCCTCTGAGTGACCTTGAGCTTCCTTATAAGACCCATCGTTAGCGGCCACGTCTCAGTGCCATAAGTCATCAGTGGCAACACACACTGGTCAAAGACTTTTGACTTGAGACACTGCGGTATAAAAAAAATAAAAAAATGCACAATGAGATTAGAAGTTGAGCATAGGTCAGACTTTTTCTGTGGCTTTATAAGTGGGTCGATCAACTTTTCTTTGTCACTCGTTGCTATAGTGACGGTCTCCTGAGTAACTCTTTAAATCTTAAGTTTATCTGATTAAAATTTGCCAAACATCCATTTTTGTGGTAGTTTTAAACCCCTTCTACTATTGTACTTCATCTTGGTCATCTAATAAGCATGTTAGTTAATGTGACACAACATTTCTTCTAATCAAACTGTACTGTTTTTGTCCCCTCGCTGACGGGACACAATAACAACAAGAAATAGTTGATCCACCCAAGTACAACATTTATTTATTTTATTTATTTATTATTTATTCTCAAAAAGGTACATAGTTCTAGTTACATCACTAATTTCGCCAAACTATAATGTTTATTGGCGAATACTACGCTCACTTCAACATCAGCTGTACCCTGCTTAATTAAAAAACTAAAGTATTTATATTATAGGTACATACATTATAATACATACGACCCCGAGCCATGAACCATGCACACATGAGCCCCGGACCGCATGCCATACAATTCTTGTTTCATACTTATACTATCATGCCTATTTTCATTCTACAACTACACTAATCTAACCAGGCAATCCATATCAATTTTAGTATTGCGAATCAAAATTTTCTAGCAAAAGCTTTTTTAATTTATTCCTAAACATTTGCAGACTATTACATTCACTTTCCGGAAAAATATTATTGAACAATCTTGGAGTGACATACATTCTCGTTCTTTTACCATAATAATTGTTAGCTTTAGGTTCAACATACATGTGACGCGACGTGTCTCTCAGGTTACATACATACGTCCTGCGAGTTTTGTGCTCAGTTTCCTGATATTGGTCTATTGCTATCAAATACTTAACCTGCTAGTAGTATAAAATTGGGCATTTTAAACCAACTTACTTCGGGGTAGCTTCAGCTACCCCTTAGTTGCGTTGTTTTAAAACACCCAATTTTGAATTACTGCTCATTTTTAAAAATTTGAATCAATACCTTATTAATATCGGATATCGACGTATCGAACGGTACTCCGTTCAGCGTTCCGTTCAAAACCACTTCGATTGCGTTCGCGTTACGTATCGGGCGGTACTTCGTTCAGCGTTCCGTTCAAAACCACTTCGATTGCGTTCGCGTTACGTATCGGGCGGTACTCCGTTCAGCGTTCCGTTCAAAACAACTTCGATTGCGTTCGCGTTACGTATCGGGCGGTACTCCGTTCAGCGTTCCGTTCAAAACAACTTCGATTGCGTTCGCGTTACGTATCGGGCGGTACTCCGTTCAGCGTTCCGTTCAGCATTCCGTTTAAAAACCATTTCGATTGCGACTCTTTCGATCATCCAAATTTTTCATTCTCACTCACTCGGGGCAATCCAAATACCTAACATTGATGTTAAGTTCAAACCATTTCGAGTAAGACTTTCATGCTTGTAACACGCGCGCATTGGTTGCATTGATCTTAAAGAAGTATGAAGTTTGTAAAACAAGCTCAGAGGTTGCAGTTGGATGCCGTTTGTTCAGATCGCAACAATCGTACTTTTCGTCATGGTGAACTCTTACCTGACACAATTCGTTGTATAATTTGCGGTCCTTCTAATTGTGGGAAAACTAATTTAATTGTTGGTCTTTTAATGCATGAACAAGGGCTACGCTTCCAAAATGTTTATGTATATTCAAAAACACTGTTCCAACCTATGTACCAGTTTTTGGAAAAAATATTGATGATGATTCCATCAGTTAAATTTCAAAAATATCGCGAAAATGATGAAATACTGAGCCCGAATGAAGCTAAGAATAATTCAGTTATCATATTTGATGACGTTGCATGCGAAAATCAAAACAATATAAGGGATTACTTCGCAATGGGAAGACATAAAAATATAGACAGCTTCTACTTGAATCAAACTTACAGCAAAGTACCTAAACAATTAATAAGAGACAATGCTAATTTAATAATTCTTTTTAAACAAGATGATGTTAATTTACGCCATGTTTATGACGAACATGTTGGAACCGATATGTCTTGGTCGCAGTTCCGGGAAATGTGCGCAAAAATATGGACCGTACCTTTTAGTTACTTGGTTATAAACAAGGATTGTGCCAGAAATTCGGGATGTTATAGAATGGGATTTGATACATTTATCGTCTTGGATTAAGTGTGATACTTAATGTGTTCCATTTTCAAGAAACTTTTATTTCTTCATATGAGACCATCAAGATCGGACATGAATCTTAAAATAAATGAAGAGAAAACATTAAAAAGAAAAGTGCTTCAGTATGCCGAGGCAGTCAAAAAGAAGGTGAAACTGCTTCGTGACATGAAAACTAATAATAACATGATATTGGAATCAGTGTTGAAGCCAATAACGGAACCGCTTAATGAAATGGTTAAAACTAACGATAATAACAACTTTCACTCCAACGATACCGATTTTGACGACAGTGAATTTAAATGGCAGAAGGCCGCAAAAACATTAAAATTTAGTCCTGGTGATGGCAAGAGAAGTAGCTTTTATAATCGGACAATTGTACAAAAATCTCCTGAATCTAATAATGATGATGAGATATCAAATGATTGCGAGTACGATCAAGATGATGACAGTGAACACAAAGATGACGAGGAAAGTGACGACAAGGATGACTTGGAAATAACAAATGATATGTCATTTAAGACATCTGACTCGTATACTTCTCCTCGCGAAGATCCTGCATGGCAAAAGCAATACGATGTTAACTTGAACATTCCTTTTGGCATAAGAACAGAGCGTGATAAGCTAATGCTAGGATCTTATTCAGTTTCCGTGAGTAACGAGAAACTTAAAGTAAATGGACATACTTACGATTTGACACCGGGCTTATACGATTTGCTATTTAAGAAATTGCCTGATTTAAATATAATAACTGAAGTCGACAAACGTAATTATAAAATGCTGCTATTAGAAACGAATGCTCATAGGCGAGATTTTAATCCCCATAAACCAATAAAAAGTAACAAGGGCATGAAATATTTGTATATTATAAAACCGCTTTTCAAATTAACCAAAGAACGTGAAATAAGCGAAGAAGTATGTACTCAAGGCAAAGGATTACCAGTAATGAAAAGAGTTAAAAGAAATGTTTCGTATGTATATTGGGATAACCCGAACGAATTAGTGGAAAGATTGAAATTACTCATAGCTTCCCGTGATGCTGGTAACACAGGATTAGATAATGAAATCATATCTATTATTGAAGAACTGCAAGAAGCTGGTTTGGTTAATTAATAATATATAAAACTGTTGTTTTACTTTTACCGTCAGTCGAAGCCGGGCTTTTGTCAACAAATATTAAAAATGAATATAGACAAATTCGGTCATCATGTTCATAAACGTTTGCGTGTATCTGATGTTTCTGAAGTTACATATAAGGCTTTGCTGCGTTCAGATAATGGCGCTTTTGATTTACAGTCAACGAGATTGAAGGGGGTAGCAGATCCTTCATCACCTGATGATGCGGTTAATAAGAAGTATGTCGATCAGCTTTTCCAGAATATTTACGAGAAGAAGCATCTGGATTCTTTGTTTGACATTATAAATTCTCAAATCTATCAGCTTGCGAATCAGTTGAAAATAAACTTTTATGCTAAAAAGGACATAGATAATATTTTAAATAATTTCAAACATGGCAAAGGAACAAGTCGTGAATGAGATACACAGATCGGCAAGAAGAAATTTCAAGCGTCGTGCAGTTATATTAAAAGGAATTGACGATTTGTGGCAAGCAGATTTGATTGATTTACAGAATTTACAAACGATTAACAAGGGGAATAAATACATTTTAGTTGTTATTGACACTTTTTCAAAGTACACGTGGTGTACTCCAACAAAATCTAAAACCAAAACCGAAATAAAAAATGCATTTGAACAAATTATAATATCAGCAAAAAGAATACCTAGAAACTTACAGACAGACTTTGGAAAAGAGTTTTACAATAATGAATTTGATTCTTACTTAAAATCCTTAAAAATAAACCATTATTCCACGTATTCAATTAAAAAGGCATCAATTGTTGAAAGGGTAATAAAGACTCTCAAGAACAAACTTTACAAATATTTTAGTTTCATTGGAAATTATAAATGGGTTGAAAAACCTTTAGATAACATAATCCAATCTTATAATCAAACTGTGCATAGCACAACCAAATTTAGACCAAATGATGTTAATTTTGGCAATGAAGTCGAAGTAAAGAAAAACATAGAAAAAAGACAATCCAATCTACGTTATAAATTAAACAAATTTAATGTAGGAGACCGTGTGCGTATAAGCAAGTACAAAAGTGTGTTTCGGAAAGGTTACATGCCAAATTGGTCTACAGAGTTATTTATTATTAAAAAAGTTAATCACACTCGTCCGGTAACTTATCATATTGAAGACCAACGAAAAAACACTACACTCGGTACATTTTACGAACAAGAACTTCAGAAAACTAAGTATCCAGACGTTTACCTTATAGAAAAGGTAATCAAAAAAAAGGGAGAAAAGTTTTATGTTAAGTGGTTAGGACTTGATGATAGCGAAAACAGCTGGATTGAGAGAAATGCCATTGTATAAATATATTTATAAACATTCTCGCTCGAAGCCATTAGCATATAGAACATGAAAGGAAGAGGACTTCTAAATAATATTATTAATCACTTACCATTTGAATTGCACTTACCTGGGTACAATTATTGCGGACCTGGCACAAAATTGCATAAACGGTTGCAAAGAGGTGATAAAGGAGTTAATGAACTGGACAACGCGTGTATGCAACACGACATAGCTTACGATAAATATTCTAACCTAGCAGACCGACACCGTGCAGATTTAGAACTTTATAAAATGGCTAAGCAAAGATTGAAGTCAAAAGCTGCTGGAAAAGGAGAAAAACTTGCATCATGGTTAGTTAGTAAACTGATGAAATCTAAAATCAAAGCTGGTGCGGGGATAAAATCATTTAAACATTTTGTTTCTAAAATACGCACTGAATTGAAAAAAACAAAATCTAAAAATAAAGGCACTGCAATCGGCCAAGCTTTTGCTGCCGCAAAAAAAGTATTCCTTAACAACAATACGAGTAAAATCAGAGTTCCTCGTTTAATACCGATCCCGAAAACTGGTGGCATATTACCACTGATACCTATTTTCGCCGGACTTTCTGCCTTAGGATCATTGGCAGGAGGAGCTGCTGGAATCGCTAAAGCTGTTGGTGATTATAAAGCTGCAAGGAAAAACTTAGCTGAATCAGAACGTCATAATAAGATGATGGAATCTATTGCATTAGGCAAAGGATTACACATTAAACCTTATAAAAATGGAAAGGGATTGTGTTTAGAACGCTCAAAAAACTAAATAAAAGGCTACCCAGACGTGCTCTTACGAATATTGATATTTTAGAACACTCAGCAGATATTCCGTATTTTCGCGGTGTTTACATGAGAGATAGTTTGCCGAAGCGCCCAAAAAGAGTAGAATGTGCAATCATAAATTTAGATAGTTCTAAAAACCAAGGGACTCACTGGGTAGCCTATGTCAAAGATAATGATTATTGCGAATATTTCAATAGTTATGGCGATCTTCAACCACCGCTAGAATTAATAAAGTATTTAAAAAATGACATTTCATATAATTATAAGACTTACCAAAAATTTAATACTGTTAATTGCGGACATTTATGCTTAAAATATTTAAAACATTTTTGGAATAACCGTTTAAATACGTATGATCAATAAAAAGCTTATCATTCTCACGATGTCTTTCACTTTGTCAATAACGGGATCCTCCTCCACCCTGATTACGAACCATTCACCAGCTCTACAACTAGATGGTGAATATGAATGCGGTCTGCTATACATGTCAACTTTTAACTCGATACCTAATATAGACTATAGAAATAATAAGTTTTATTATGGTGAAAACGAAGTAGTACAAATTCCTGAAGGGTCGTATGAACTTCAAGATCTTGATGATTATCTTAAAAAACACCTCCACGGATGTAACTTTACACTAACATGCAATAATAATACGTTAAAGACATCAATATTGTGTACTAAAAGTGTGTATTTTAATAAACCAAATTCGATTGGCAAGTTACTTGGTTTCGGGGAAGAAAATGTTCGGGCGAATATATTAACAGAATCCCCTTTTCCTGTATCCATTCTGTCTACAACCATAGTGCGAGTTGAATGTGACATCGTGAGCGGATCATTTGTAAACGGAAAACCTAGCCATATAATTCATGAGTTTGTTCCTAATGTGCCTCCTGGTTACCGGATTATTGAAACACCCAAAAACGTTATTTATTTTCCCGTTACTCAAAACAGCTTAAACTCACTCAAAATAAGAATATTGGATATAAACGACAATTTGGTTAATTTACGTGGTGAAGAGATTCAAATATATTTACATCTTAGAAAAAAATGATAGATTTCAATAAAAGTGTGGTATCGCACACCAAAAGCATTAGTGCACATTGTGCTATCAAGAAAAGAAGACCTAAAGAGCAACTTACAAAGGAAAATAAACAATTCTTAAAAAACATAGGTTTATTAAAATGAGCATACTAAACTTATCTGATGCTTTAAACTTCGATAACACGATCGAAAGTTTCGAATATCACTCTTATAAACCGTACGTAACAAGTTTCAATTTAAACGATGAAATCCGTATACCTATTAACCAGCAAGATCTGTACGTACTACCATCAGCGAGTGCTTTATACATAGAAGGTACAATTGCAGTATTCAACAGAGAAACAAAAGCACAAGCGAACAGTGTTCTTTTCACAAATAACCCTATACTTCATTTATTTCAAGATATTCGTTATGAACTGAATGGTATCGAAATAGATAAAATTAAAAACGCTGGGGTCACAACAACAATGAAATCTCTTGTGTCAATGAATGGACTCGAATCATCTATGTCAAAGTTATGGGGTTGGGACGTTAACGGCACAAAAATTACGCATGGGTCATTTTCTGTATCTATTCCTTTAAATAAAGTTCTAGGCTTCGCGGAGGATTATAACAAAATTATTATTAACTGCAAGCATGAACTTATTCTTTTACGAGCCAATACTAATTTAAATAGTGTAAAACTGAATGCAAATGAGTATATAGATAACATAACTATATCGAATATAGTATGGCGTATGCCACACATCAAGGTTTCTGACCGTGAAAGATTAAGTTTGCTCAAATATTTGGAAAAAGATCGAGCTATTCAGATAGCATTCAGAAATTGGGATCTGTACGAGTATCCGCTTTTACCTAAAACGTCAAAACATTCTTGGGCTGTTAAAACTTCATCTCAAATAGAGAAACCACGATATGTTATAATTGGATTAAAAACACACAGAAGAAATGTTTCTGACAAAGATATATCATGTTTTGATCATTGTAATTTACGAGATGTCAAAGTTTTTTTAAACTCTTGCTATTTTCCATACGAAAATATGAACGTCAGTTTTTCGGCTCAAAAATTTGCTATATTATATGAGCAGTACGCCAAATTCCAGCAGTCTTATTATAACCGTAGCCAAGCACCTTTGCTGAGTCCGATAGATTTTAAAGATAAAGCACCTCTGTTTGTTATCGACTGTTCCCGTCAAAACGAAACCCTCAAAACAGGATCAGTAGATGTGCGGGTTGAATTAGAGTGTGAAGCAGATATACCTGAAGATACCGCAGCTTATTGTCTTATTTTGAATGATAGTATTGTAGAATATAGACCGTTGACCAATATAACCAAGAAAGTATCATGAAACTAGACTTTCTAATCGTTGATCTTCAGGGGTTTAAATCATCTCAAAATGAATTTATTGTTAAAGAATTTGCCTACAGTACAAATGAACACACGCAAACGTTTTTAATAAAACCTCCATATTCATTTTCTACATTATCGGAAAATGAAAAGATGCAAGTGAAATGGATAGAGAAAAACCTAGGCATTATGTGGCGCGAAGGATATATCGATTATAGAGAATTTAAAAGAGTGATTCATAAGTACTTGGTGGGCAAGAAAATATTTGTAAAAGGTTTAGAAAAAATTGAATGGGTAAAAGATTTGTGTGCTAATTGCACTGTAACAGACATAGGTGAAACAGGCTGTCCTAATTTTCAATCTATGTATAATAAATATTGTGTCAATGACAGCTCGTACAACTGTTTACATCATAAAAAAGCTTGTGCGTTAAAAAATGTCCTATGTCTCCAAAAGTGTTATTTAAGTAATCCTCATTATTTTAATTTTAAATAAAATCGCAATAACTGATTATTTGAATTTTTATTTTACCCAGTTATAGTTCAGTAAAAAATCTCTAAATATCTACGAAATAAAACAAATATCTGTGTTTATTACTTATATTTTGTCCTATTTATTATAATTAACATAATTTAATTATTTGTAAATAAAGTTCTAAAAGTTCTAAAGTTCAAAAACTAACACTGTAGCCACTGATTTTTTTTGAAATTTTATTTATAACTCCTTCAGCACCGTCTATGACCTCGTCATAACCATCGTCCGCCACATATTGTGCACTTAGGATGACGTTTTCCTCGTCGTCACTACTGCCTTTCTTCAAATCTAATATCTGTATTTTTATCAGCCTTGTGCCAATCTCCGCTTTATTATTTATGACGAATGAAGAGAGACTGTTATGACCACTTTTTTTAAATACTTTGTTTTCTAAGTTTAGTTTTGCTCTTTTTTCTTTATTTTTTTTCTGGTTTCCGCTTCTAATTTTCTTCATTAACTCGTTTTCCTCTTCGGGAAATTGCACTTGGCCGTAGTGGAAAAACAGGTCTTCAGATGTTTCAGTAATTTCGTTGACGTTATCCATTTTCTGTAACAAAAATATAATTATTACAAATAAATGAAATAACTATCCATGTTATTATTTAGGAAATGTTCCCAAAAAATAAATAACTTGAAATCCACAGTTAAAAATCAGTCCTAAATTATAAAACTTAATATAAAGTTGACTTACCAAACTATGGGTACGGCTCGGTTTGAGTTAATTTGAAGAAACGTACTACTGTATTGTACTCAAATGAACGTAGTTCGATATGAATGAGTAGTGATTTATGATAGCAGCTTATATATTAACTGGACTTCTTGTGTTAGCAAAATTACCTTAAGCACGTGTCGTGAATATGCGATAAGCAAATTTCATTTAAAGTATCGTCATGCGGTCATTGCTGACTCGACAATGTAGGTGAGGTGATCGACCTAAGGTCGTGAAGAACACGTAACAACGTGTTTTAATCCTACTCAATAATGTTAACAATGCGACGTATGCATTTAGAGCAATTAGTTGTTTACGTAGTAAAACACAAATATTCATCTATATATCTTTATTTCAGACTTCGATATTTTACAACACAGTATATGCAATCTTATAGGTACCTATTTAAATTGCTGATTAAAATTAATTACATTAAATTAAGCTTAAAATAAATTTATACAAAGAAAAATTTATAATATTGAACTATGACCCCATGCTTTAGTTGAAACCTTGTCTGCTAATGTAAGTCGCTTATCGTCTTTGCTGGACAACGCAATTTTATTAACCGTTTGCGTAAAGATCTCATGCTTAATGGATTTAAACAATATGTTTTTTTTCCTTATAATTGTATTCTTGTACAAAACATCTCTGTAGTTATCTAATGTTAATTCCTGGACAGCAGGTTTTTTTATTCCTTTTGCTTTTTTAAGTATCAAGTCCTCGCTTTTAATACAGTACAGTTTAGAACGTAGCCCTACAAACTCTGAGATAATTTTACCGCCTAACTCGTCTTTAAATAATCCAGGAATCTTTTTATTTATTAGAGGAATCTGAAATTCATTTAAAATGTTATAATTACTTGTATCAAAATATTGCATGAATTGATTTTTCAAATCATCGTAAAAGTCTTTCGATTCTATTTTATAAATAAAACTATCAGTGTCTGTATAACATAGAGAAACGCGATCATCATAGTAAGGTTTTATTACTGAATAGTGAAATTGATACATATGGCTTTTAGAAAGTTCAAGTATCGTGAATCCTACGTATATTGGCTTGTCTAAAACAACCTTTTCCGGTTTCATTTGCACAGCGACAAAATTATCTGAAAATATAGTGGCGCTGTGAAAATTTGGACGAGCAATTAATTTACTAGCACTAACAAACCTATTTGTTGAGTTTCTGTCATCACGCCAATAATTTACTAATTTAACATCTACGCGTCGTTCATTGTCTTCCAGAGTTTTACCAAATACTGCGTTATTTTTTAACTTGAATAGATCCTGTTGAAATGGAGTTTCTGCATTTTTCCTCAGCTCTGTATTTAAATCTATGTATTTTTTCAGAAAAGGACTTTGTCGGAACGTGATTACTCGGTGAATTTTCTTTAGAATCAAGCCATTCCGCAAACACGTTTTCAAGTGTACGTAATGAATGACATATTCATATTTATCGTACAAATTTGGAATTAATTTAGAATTTTTCCCTCCTGGAGGTACAAATTTTTCAGCGCAGAATGGATAATCATTATGCAAAGTATGTAATTCCTCAGGATACAACAAGTCAACCTCAAGAATAAATCCAAATTCTGCGTCATCTGAAACTGACATAATGTCTAAATGCTCTATTTCAACAGGATCTAGAAAGCGGAAATCGGATACGGGTAATGATTGGCTCATACTATAACCATATAAGTTGTTACAATCAATATATACTAGAAAGGCGTCGGGCTTACTGTTATCGTAACTTTCCATATACCTATTATTAGCAAGAGCATGTCTGGTTGAGCACATACAAATACCACCTCGAATGCCTTTTTGAATAAGACGAATTGTTTCTAAGTCAGATATTAACTCTAATTTAACTCCAGTTTTCAATAGCATTGCGTCAAACGATAGACTTGGCAAAGTTAAATAAAAAGCCGGATCCAATTGGTAATGAATCTTACAAATTTTTCGGAAATTTTCAAAAATGTCAGACAAAAGCAAAACATCAGTTTTTATATACAGATCTGTGTATTCGCCCATGTCCTTTAATTGGAAAGTATCCCATACATTTTGGGCGTGCTTGTAATCTGTATCACTGATATGTTCTGCAGAAAGAGAGTTAAAAAACAAGCTCTTTTCGGGTAACTCAGTTTCTGTAAATTTTTCCCAACTAGACATGTAATCGTAAGGATAAACTCCTTTGCGTATTAATAAATCAAATTTGGCTTGTTGAGGGAAAAAATTACTCAGGTGTAAAAAATCTGCTTTACATAAGCCCTTTGCTAACTTTTCTAAACTCGTCCCTAAAAATTTAAATGAGTCTACAAATCGTATTTGCGCATACTGATTATTGGATAACCTCAAAAATTTTGTAAATGAAATATAGTTTTCTTTGTTCTTAGGTATTACTTTTATAGGTCCTGAACATTGTCCCAGTTCCTTGATAAATAAATGGCAATCGTACCCTGACAAGTTGTGAAAGAATACAGGAATGAGTTTCGGCACACGAAAAATCAAGTTACAGTATTGATGCGCCGCACCGCGGTATGCTCCTGTTAAATGGCAGTGGTCTCTTACTTTATCCCAAAACAGGGCGGTATGACAAATGTGACAAGTTGTAGCGTTGTTATATGCTAATAAGTTTTCATGGGTAAAACTCATAGGGACTTCGTTATTTAACACTTCATAGATTTCATTTACATGTCTATACAAATATTTTAAAAACTTAGAAACGCAATCAGGTCCACGATACTGGACAAAACGATTTAGGCTTTTGTCGTAAGAACAAACTATATGATAAGCAAAAGCTGAAGGTAAATGAACTTGATTTTTCGAGGTAAAACTAGCCGTTGACGCCTGTTCACAACCATGGTAGGGTATAAGAATGGTTTCAAAGTCAGCATACACTACGAAGGGCACGTCTTGTTTGCGGTCAAAATGTTTAAATTCAAGAAATGTACCCTTATCTGGGAGCACAGTGGCTATCCCGCTGCAAGTATGTCTTATATATCCGTGTTCTGTAGCAAAAAATATGAGACAGTCTTCGCAAAAATAAAGTTTACCATGATGTTTAGTAATTTGAGAACGAACGAGTCGCGGTAAATTATTTATTAAAACGTAGTGTGATTTAGAACCGTTCTCAATTAAAAGTAAATTAATTTTTTTACGTCTAGTGTACTCTGATCTGAAAACTGGTCCGACAACTGTACGATTGTTTTTTAAAGAATACACATTGATGCTTAAATCAATATTATTCTGCTCGAAAGTAGCAATATCTGAAAAGGTTACTGGAAAACACATGTTATCAACATTCAACACACTATTAAAGTGTGGGTATGAAGTCGTACGCTCTTTATGGGATTTAGTCGGATAGAGCGCAGCAACAATACTCCAAAGAAAGCAATAACTATCTTTATTATGTATGTTGGTGCAGGCTCTTTTATTTTTAATAAACTTTGGCAACTCTATGTAAGAAGAACCTTTTAATGGTTCGTACTTGTTGATATTTACCTCTAAATATAAATTGGATAAAAATGTCCAACCACTATCGCGTTCTTGAAATTCTTCGATCTTTTTTTTTAAACCGTTCATTACATTTTGATACAGTTCTTTAAAATTATAGTTTTGGTGTACTGCAAAGTTTTTTGTAGTAAAAGATTTAATTTCCTCTTTGTCGTCTTTAAATAAAAGAAAGTTGCAAAAATATTCAAAGTTGATTTTTAAACAATCGTACTTTTGCAGACGTGTGTTTATAATACTTTCTAATTTAGGCGCTAAAGTAATCAGAAACATTTCGGGTAAAACACATTTCAACTCATCAGATCCAAATACTCTGTAAGACGATATGCGACCTCTAAATGCAGACGATAGTTCCACCGCGCAATCAGTTGTTGTAATCACGGTATTATTTTTGTGTTTAGTACTTCTTAAATGTCCCACCCATTTATTTTTTTCTACTTCGAGTGAACATGCAGTGCAGAAAGGCATAGTTAATTAATCGTATCTTATGTAATGTAGCTACTTTAAAAATATAATAGCAATAATAATATATAGGTAATCAATAAAAGTTTAAAAAACCGAACGACATGTTAAAGGACCGGTTTCACCACACAATGTTAAATATTATCGACTGATTACTGCTGTTAATGTCTACCACCTGACAAGCTAAATCAGGCTTTAACGTGGTGTTAGCAACTAACAAAGGTTGGTGTAATCGGTACTTAAGAAGTGAATGTTATACTTTATAAATATAAATTTACAATTTAACACATTTAACATTTACTGAACAACTATTTGTAGGTAGTGAACTTAACGTCTACTTTTTCAAAAAGCGTTTTCAAATCCTTTACACAATTTTGTAAAGATTCCCATTCTGGAGTGTCTACATCTATTTGGGCTTTCAATGATAGAAGGGCCTTTTTCCACCTATCTAGGGGTGACTCACGGCGAATGTCGTCTGTACTGTAAACCCGCAGTTCCACGAAGTACGCTCCGTTGAGGCTGCAAGCTCGCTTCGACACTCCATTTGCAACGCGATTTGTGATCGATGAGCCAAGGTGGTCCACAACAGACTGGAGTTGGTTTGAAGAGTTTGACTCGGGGAATAAATCGAAAACATCGAAAGGATTCTTTACTTCTTTTTTATTCTTCGGTACAGAAACGTGCCTGCAAACAAAAATATTAACTTATAAATTAAAAGAATATAGTGCCTACACGTATTAAAATACAACTTTGAACGACCGGATAGCCTAGTGGTTAGTTGCCCTGACTACGAAGCTAGATGATCCGGGTTCGATTCCCGGTAGGGGAAAATGTTTGTATGATGATTATCCGTTGCCCAGTACTCATAACACAAGCCTTGCTTAGCTTGGGAAACGGGTCAATTGATGTAATTTATCCCAAGATATTATTATTACCTACTATTATTAAATTTAATGAATTATTACCTGCTCGTTTTTGCTCGCTTCACTTTTGCTTTTTCAACTGATTCCTGGTTCTCGAATTCTGAATCCGACCTGAAATTAAATGTAAGAAGTAAATAAGGATTTTAGCTATTATTTATATTTATACACCTGCAAAATATATTGCAATTTCCCATCGGCGTAAACAGGTTTTAATGGTATTTAATAAAAACGAAAATATAATTTTACCTTAAGTTATCCGCTTTTCTCTTTTGGGTTGTTTTCTTCGATTTATCACCACCAGCCTTGCTGCTTGCAATTAAGATGCTTTCAAATTCAGAGTCAGACCTGAAAGTAAATACCGTGTCAATATATTATGAATCTGAAACAAGACATGGTAGTGTTTTAACGGTGAGTAGTTACTTACATTATAATGTTATGCTGTAATACTGTTGATTAAAGAGTCAGCTGCAGCGTTACCTCAGATCAGCGTGGAAAATGGTGAGGGTCAACAACTGTCAGAACTTCTTCTATGCACTACGATGTCCAAAGTCGAAAAGGAGAGAATAATCAGAAAGACGGTAAATTAATAGCCAAATATTGTTGATTCCTTTAAATGTTTTAGGGCTGTCACGTTTTATAATCTGCTGGTTATACATGCAAACAAGAACGAAATATCTCCTCTTCAAATCTGCATAAATCAATAAACGATAGTTTGATTCACAATTGATAATTAACGAAACGATGTGATTTACTTAAGTTTTTGTAAGAAAATTAGTACTTACAGGTCGATGGGCGTAACTATTTGAATGTAGCTTGATGGTAAAATTATTATAAATTTAATCTAATATATAAAAATCTCGTGTCACGGTGTTTGTTATCGAACTCCTCCGAAACGGCTTGACCGATTTTTATGAAACTTTTTCTCTACACTCGGTCGGTAGGTCTGAGAATAGGTCGCAGGCTATTTTTTATACCCCTATTCTTCGCGGGCGGAGTCGCGGGCAACGGCTAGTATATTTATAATAGTTTTACCATTAAATATAGACTATTAAATATTGATATAACAAGTTGCAACAAGATGGAGCGACGACCTGGTGAGGGTAGCGGGAACGCATTGGATGCGGATGGCGCAGGGCCGATCTGTTTGGCGAGCCTTGGATTAGGCCTATGTTCAGCAGTGGACGTCTTTCAGCTGAAATGATGATAACAAGTTGCATGCCCTAAGCAAATATTTTATATCGCTGTTACGTAAATTATTTACAATATTAGTGTTAATGCCAGCCCTGAAAAATGTTTTACTTGCACATTATTAATGAGTTCGATTCGGAAGTTCATTCACCAGCTAACTTGCAACGTTGCGCAATACGAATTACAATAAACACGTTGCGCAATCGAGCAATACCTAGTAAATCGATAATTTTGTATGATATTTAAATTAATTAAAACTCCCTACAAAAACACTTAACTGTAAAGTAGTTTTCAGTTCAACTAACCTTATGTTCTTATCTTATGTCATGTTTAACCTTATGTCACGGCTTTCATTGAGGTCTAATGACATAACATGTTAAAAACCATCAAACCGTTTACAGAACTTGCTAATAGACAAACATACATACATACATACATACTAATAACGGTTCCGATAACATTAATTAAAGATTATAGTTTTTTACTGATTACAGCGCCACCTGTTAGCAAAGTCGAGAACTCATTACAATACTGTCAACATCAATCAATTAGTTTAGCCACCTAGTTCCTAACATCTATGGTTCCGAACAATTTCGATAGAGGTCGTCCCATCTCTGAATATAGCATGCTATGTAATCTGACACCCACATGTCTTCGAGTTTAAATGACTGAAGAACATAAACATGTATATCACTTTACAACGCCTTTTTGATTAAACCTTATGTTGTAAGCCAGCAAGACAATTTTTACGTCTACGCGATAAAGTGAGATACGACATTTAAAAAGTGTAATAAAATACTGACAATACATAGATGGAGCAACGGTGCTTTAAACACCAATAAAATCACAATTTCACTTAGTTTTTCGCAATACCGATTTTAAAACATATTTTGGTAGTCACTACTGTAGTGAGATACACATTTGTATACTTTCGTAATTTAAATAATTTATACTTCACGGTTAATTTCGGCGTAAATTAGTTTAAACCTAACTCACGCTAACGATGTTTTTAGATTGTTCGGTATAAATAAACCCGACATCCTCATCATTGTACACGTAAAAAGCAGCCATATAGAAACGTCCACAGAGGACGCCGGGAATGTTATCGTCCCGGGTGGCTCATGCTTGACTGCGAAGTCTGATCAGCTTTGCGGACGAGTTGTGTAAAGCCTCGGTGGGAGGCACCAAAACCACCATGCACGCCAAAAGCGGGGTCATATCGACATGCTCAAAAAGAGCACCAGGAACTCAGCATCCTGGGTGGCCTTCAATCTTGGTTGTGGAGTCTGATCAGCTTCGCAGTCAAGTTGTGCAAACACCTGAGCAAACCTAACGTCAGCTTGCGAGCAGACCGTGATGCGCTCAGTGGCTTAGGCCTCATACACATCGGACTTGATCAACCCGGTGTGTGTGGTGTGTACTTTTGTTTTTGAAACATATAAATTCCACTAATTTGGAAATCAAACTAACTCGGAGTAGCGATGCATTATGTTTGATGCAAGTGAAAATGGTATCTGCACTTTGCATCGAAAGAAAAACATCGCATAAAAGCAATACGATGAAGTCATGTTGTTTATCGATTCCTCGACATGAGTTATGACAGAAGTGCCTGATCATGGTTTGCGGGCAATTTAGCTCGCATCGAACTTGGTAGGCGTCGATACTTAAAACTCAAGATCGTAAATCGAATCGTAGATTTAAAGTAAAGTAACCTATCGAGTTTGGTAGTAACGGTTGTGAAAAATGTAATTGAACATTCAACTCACTGCGAGATCGTGAGGGCGAAAGCTATTTGGATATTTATGGTATTGATTCAAATTTTTAAAAATGAGTAGTAATTCGAAATTGGGTGTTTTAAATCAACGCGACTAAGGGGTAGCTAAAGCTACCCCGAAGTAAGTTGGTTTAAAATGCCCAATTTCCTACTACTCCTGCTCATGCACTGGCAAAACATTTAATTTTTTAAATAGCCTTTTATAATCTCCATTACATGTCTCTCTCGTCTTTTTATCAACTAAAACCTTTAATAACCTAGTCTGAATACTTAACAATTTGTCTAGATAGGTTTTAAAAGTGCGGCCAAATGCCATTAATCCATATCCAATGATTGAACCTGCCAGTGCGTGGTATAACATAATCAACACTTTTTTACTAACCGTCCGTTTTAAACTAATAATTTTGTATAATATCGATCTCAACTTGTTACAAAGAATATCTATATGCAATTTCCAGTTCATGTTGGTATCTATTGTTAGGCCCAAATATTTATATTTATCTACCAACTGTATACATTTACAACTACAAATTGGTTCTACACCATGCAAGCAATCATAATGTGTGTCCGATAATGTTAATATTTTCACATGCTTTTACTTTATAAGGCGAATGAATTAGCATACACTTAGTTTTATCAATATTCAAAATAATTCCGTTATCGTGAGACCATTTCAATATATTTTCAAAATCACTCTGCAAACATTTTTCAATAATTTTAATTTTTTTATCAGCATACACTAAACACGTGTCATCAGCATACATATAGGTGGAGCAGTTTTGTACAACGATGCTCACGCTGTTGACATGCATGATGTACCCGACCGGCCCGTACACCGAGCCGGTCGGCACACCATGCAATACGTTCGCCTCGCTGCCACTCACACCGTTTATGGTGGAAACCAAAGTACGCCCACTTAAATAGCTACGAAACCATTCATTCATTGGGCCACGAACACCACACTCTTGCATAGCTAAAAGTAGTTGTTCGTGATCCAATGTATCGAATGCCTTCTTAAAATCAATAAAAATAATCCCAACATATTTTTTGTTATTTAAATGCTGATATATTTCGTCTGTAAATCGAGCCAAGGCAGTAGACGTACTCCTCCCCCGCCTGAACCCGTGCTGTGCATCAGATAACACCTTATTGTCCTCTAGAAAAGTACTAATTTGCCCAACTATAACTTTTTCAACTATTTTATTTATTACACTTAATATTGCTATTGGTCTATAATTAGATAAATCTATATGACTTCCTTGTTTAAATATAGGTCGTATGAGTGATTTTTTCAAACCATCCGGGTACATACCCGTTTGTGCACACATATTAACAAATTTCGCCAAAACAGGACTTATCTCTTTTTTAATATATTTGAGATCTTGTATTCTAATACCATCACATCCAGGGGATTTTCCACTACTCATTTTTTCAATAACTTTTTCAATAGTACCTGGTGATACCTTTTGATAACGAAAGCTAACATTACAATCCCTTACATAGCTTTGACGCGGAAGAAACTTCTTCTCGCAGCTATGCTTAATTTGCGCTATTTCCTCCGTAAAGACTTTGGCGAACCTTGTACAAACACTTTCTACTGAATCTTTTTTGCAAAGGTGCTTCAATATAACTTTATCTATGTTGGGTTTTTCCACCCCTAACCAGCTATTTATGGTAGCCCATATTTTTCTTAAATCATTTTCACAATTTTGAATTTCTTTTTGCCTATATTCCTGCTTAGTTATATATATATATTTATTGGTCATATTTCTAAAATTAGTGTAGTTTAACCTAGCTGTAACATTTTTTGGGTTACTTTTCCAAAGCCGAAATAGCACATCTCTTCTCTTAATCATATCACAAACAGTGTTATTTATCCATGGTTCAGACTTTCTTTTTTCCTTACAGTTCATATTAATTTTAGACCCTTCATAGATACTTCCAAACGTGTTGCACAAGGTGCCATACAAAGTCACAGGGCAGGCAATATCAACCATTTCCCCTCAATTGACCCTGCTTAACTTTTCCCTAACTAACTTATTATTTAAGACACATACCTTTTTACTCTTATTTAATTTACTTGGCAACAATCCATCACAGCTGGTTCCAGTGCTCAGGTTAGCTCCAACTAGATAGTGGTCTGACAATTTACAGGTGAGCATGTGTGCAGCAACGCGCTGTCCTATGCGTGCACGCACCCACACGTGATCGATGCATGACGCAGCCAGCCGCTCGCCCGCTACCTCCTCCCGAGTGCATTCATTGATAATACATTGGAGGCCGTGTCCACACAAGGTGTTTTTGTACAACTCAGTCATATTGCTCGCTACCATAGTGTCGATGTTTGTATCTCCGGCAATTATTACTTGATCCTCGTTCGGTATACTTTGCATCAAAACGTTCATTTCTTCTATAAAGCATTTTCTGTTTGTGTTAGGTGGTCTATATATAGCTACTACGTGGGTTCGGAAAGGCCGTAGCAGGATAAGGGAAGAAAAAATGCCCTTTTATGATTAAGAGCTGTTTTTTTTTTCTATAGTTAACCACATCTAGTAGTATAATTGTGCAAAGTTTTGTTGAAAAATTCCCATTGGTTCAGCCGGAAAAAAATAAAATCCGAATTCAAGAAATATGACTTTTCTCAAAAAGTATTAAACTTTATAGTACCATCTTTTTTTCATTTTGGTTAACTAAATAGTATATATGTCCTGAAAGAAAATTGAGTCTGGAGACTAAAAATAAAGGTTTTTGTTTTATAAGTTTAATTTAAAAGGCGACAAATGACATAAATAAACTTTCAAGCCAATATTAATGTAAATGCCAAAAATTGTTTTTATTGTTATTTTTTTACAAAGAGGATTTATTTTAAGTTATTTGGCGGTGTTGGAATGGTATAAGAATAAAATGTAACAAAACCTAACCAACATATTTTTCAAATTTTGACACTGTTGCTTTTCGATTTTAACCGTCAAACTAATATGACTGACAGATCATTAAATAAGGCTTTTTTAGAAATGTCACTTAGAGTGGTCACTAATTCAGAAATTAATAAAAATTTTTTTTGAAGTTTTATCTTACGTGTTTTTTACAGAAATGTTAAAGATGGAGACTCAATTTTCTTTCAGGACATATATACTATTTAGTTAACCAAAATGAAAAAAGGTGGTACTATAAAGTTTAATACTTTTTGAGAAAAGTCATATTTCATGAATTCGGAAATTATTTTTTTCCGGCTGAACCAATGGGAATTTTTAAACAAAACTTTGCACAATTGTACTACTAGATGTGGGTAACTATAGAAAAATAAAACAGCTCTTAATCATAAAAGGGCATTTTTTCTTCCCTTTTCCTGCTACGGCCTTTAGATTCTTAATTAATAAATGAAGGATCTCCGTGGCATGCCCCTTTGTACAGTCAGCATCACAAATATGTATACATCAACAAGATTTCAGAAATATGTGGTCATACTTCGATTTCAGAAACATTTATCAATACCTGACACCATAAAATTGGATACATCAGCTGTTTCAGAAGGGCGTAAACACAAAATACTTCATAAATATGTCTACTAAAACAAGTGTCATATACTTGTATACATGTAGCAGTCAAATATAAGGAAACGTGCGTTGGTTTCATTAATATAGTCACAACTCTGTTCCGAATATTTATAATCAATTTATTTCATAAATATGTAACCACACGGAGCAAAAAAATGTAAACAAACAATTCCTGCGGTAACTGAGCATAATATCTTTGTCCAGTCAGCATCAAAAGACGCTATACGCTTCAGGTGCTCAAAGAGAGGTAAACGTTTAAATTGTCAAAAAGTTGTTGACTGTCATGTCATGGTAGTATTTACTTATGAGCGCTCAACCTGTCATAAATACCTAAACAGTCGATATTCATTAATTTCTACACTCCTAACAAGTCATTGATACCTTAGCTTTCAAAAAATCACTGGTATCTAAGCAGTCTACATATCAAAATATATCTGAACAACATGGAAAAATAGACGTTTTAAGCATATGACTATGGTCGAATTTTGATAAAAAGTAGCTATGCTAATTTCAGGTAAGCGATATGACAATCATCGAAAACAGTACAGACTTGTCATCACATACATCTGTCTCAAGTTTTCTCTTCAATCAAATTTGATAGATGTCTTTCGGTCAACTTACTCTAACTTATTTACTTTTCAGTAGAATCGCCGAAACGTCTGACACATAGCAAAAACTAAGTGAAGGTAAATTTCGAACGCTTAGTGAAGACACATCGTGGTCTCAGTAACATTGGTATGCTTTTCAAAGCAGAGATCCCGGGTTCAAATCTCAGACGACACACAATTTTTATTTTATTATTGTTTTCTTTTTATTTTTTGGCTTTTTATTTTAAGTTTGGATCGCATTCGTTTTAACGTTTTTTCTCAATTTTCTTTAACATGACATAGCACTTGCTTATTAAAAATTTTCTGAATTATTGACAAATTAATATATTTAGTAAACCTATTGAAACTAAACACTGATTTTCTAGTTGTTATTATCTTTATGACTTTCAAGTGGTGTAAGTATTAAGGGCCCACCGAGCTTTTCGCGCTAATCGATTTTGGGTGGGCGATTTCGGGCGTGGGGGAGGCACGATGGCTCAAGATAGGTTGATATGACTGCGCGTTTATGGGTATTATCATCTCATTACTAAAACAATTTTTTTTTTTTTTTTTTTTAGTAGCCCGTAGGGATCCCACCACTAAAACAAATATATATTTTAAAAATGTAGCAACACTACGCGCCCTAGAAAACATCTTGTTTTGTTTATATTCAAAAAGTCATGACCTGCCGTGCAGTATTAGCGTCGTACTACGAATTTATTTTATATTTTAGAGACGACTTTGGATTTTTTTCTATAGAGCGAACTATAAGTAATCGTGCTTCGATAAACACTTGTCACTAGAATGAATCCTCAAATATCTTACACATGAATTTCAAGACTATAGCTTTACTTGTAATGATACAGCACGAGATTAAATGAATGCAATAAATACGGCAAAAACACGGTAAGCCCTTAATGAAAACTGGGCTGTTAAGAGAATTGTGACGTACTAAGCGTCCACGTGTAAATTATAACTTACTTAGTTGTCAGTGAATTTGTGACGATTGGAATGTACACGTTTATATGAACACCTGGGGCGCGTAGATATATCTGATGCTGACTGTCCATATACTTACTATACTCTTTGTTTTTGTAACTGTGGATGATTATTCTCTCAGTGGGAAATTCATTTAAGAAGTCATTTCCATGAGCCACGATGTTTTGACAAAGAGATAAAATAAATCATAATCATCATTTCATCATCATTTCAACCGAAAGACGTCCACTGCTGAACATAGGCCTCCCCAAGGCTCGCCAAACAGATCGCCCTGCGCCATCCGCATCTAAGGTAAATGCACCCTATTTCGTGCTAGTACGTTATTTCGTGAGTTTTTTTTCTAGCGCAAAATATAAGCAATTGTGATATTTTTTATTTAAATAATACATAAATATAACATCTGTGACTTTTAATCTATTTAAAAAACCAAGTACTTATATTTTATCGTCAAAACTGAAATTACTACGACGCTCGAAACTGTCAGCCGGCTACAATCAGCTGTGCGGTGTGCGCACACTCCTTGTTGTCGTAAGGTTTACTCTCCGACTTCATAAGCATATGGAAAGGCAAAGGTTAGTCCATTTGAATAAAAATTTTGACAGTGTTTGTATGGGTTCCTATACAATTAATTTGACATAGGAAAAGGTCATATGTAAGCATAGAAATCCCTTAAAACTGCAATAAATCGACTCACGAAATAGCGGACATTTTATTTTTCGTGTGTCCCTTGTTTCGTGTCACTACCGAATCAAGGATTTTATTGATACATTTAGGTTGCTTATATATTTATATAAATAACTAAGATAATTTAAATGTGCATTATAAAACATATAACGTAGTTAATGAAGTTTCGTATGAGCTAAATTCGTTATATGTTTTGTTCACTAGAATTCTCATAAATCGGGTTGGAACGTGACCCAAGTTTACATTTTTAAGGTAAATGCGTATATGTACCCTCCGAACAATTTTATTTATAATTAAGTTAATTTTAATTATTTCTCGGTATATTTGTGACGTAAAGGATAGTTATTTATATACTTTAAGCTTCATCTACAAAATTAAAGACAGGAATTTAAAATAAAACAGTGACACGAAATAAGGAACCGGTTTTTGACCCTTTTTCCTAAGTTCGTGATAGATAGTGGTAGGTAAAACAATATGCAATAGATGTGAAATACCTAAACAGGTACATTTATTTTGATTTTATTAAGTAGGTAAGAATCTTAAGTTGTTAAGAATTTACTCAAACATTGATTCCATTGGTTCTTTTTTTTTCTTGGGCATGCAACGTACAGAATGCCATAAAATACAATAATGCCATACAAGAAGATGGAGCGACGACCTGGTTAAGGTTGCGGGATCGCGTTGGATGCGGATGGCACGCGGGATCGATCTGTTTGGCGAGCCTTGGGGGAGGCCTATGTTCAGCAGTGGATGTCTTTCCGCTGAATGATGATGATGAAAAAAGATTTTGTTTTGTTTGTGAAAAAGAGGTAGGTACATTATTTTTATTTTTTGAATGTTAAAGTTAAATAAAGTTGTTTTTTTAATTTTAATGATAAAGTACCTACTTATAAGCTATAAGTATCAATAAAAGCTCGATCTCACTCTCAAGTGAATCTTTTTTTATTTAAATAGTTACTTTCTTAAATCTCTAATAACTCGTTAAATATTTGTTTTTATTTTATCAAGAAATTATCATAATTTACTATGCAGAACTTTATACCGAACCAGGGGCCACGAATTCACGAACTTAAGAGCAGAGCCAAATTTTATCACGAAATAGGAGCCAAATAAGAGGTCCACAAATAAATTTATATAAAAAAAAGTTCAAACTAAAATTATATAATTCATGCATTAAATTACTGCCAAAGTATCAATATCCATCACTAAAAACTTTCAGAGTACTATCATGTTTAGTAATATTCAGAAAACAGAACTAATTCTGAAGAGCCTTAACATGCCGAAATATGGGACATTTACCTTAATGCTTTCCCGCCATTTTCACCAGGTCGTCGCTCCATATTGTTGGAGGCCTACCTACACTGCGTCTTCTAGTCCGCGGACACCACTCGAGAACCTTTCGGCCCCATCGGCCCTCAGTTCTACGAGCGATGTGCCTTGCCCACTGCCACTTAAGTCAAGCGATTCTTCGAGCTATGTCTGTGACTTTAGTTCTTGCTCGGATTTCATCATTTCTAATGCGATCCCGAGTGGTACACGAGGCCGGCATGATACGAGGCCGGCAACCCCTGTTCCGGCCGAGGCTTGTATAGTGCTTTTCTCAAACATGCACCATCATCATCATCATCATCATCATCGTCGTCGTCATCATAATGGTGATGGTGATGATGATGATGATGATGATGATGATGATGATGGTGCATGTTTGAGAAAAGCACTATACAAGCCTCGGCCGGAACAGGGGTTGCCGGCCTCGTATCATGCCGGCCTCGTGTACCACTCGGCCGTCAACTTAGATACTCGGCCGGCAACCCCTTAAATCCCGGCCTCTGCAGTAATGTACTAATGCTCAGTTACCGCAGGAATTGTTTGTTTACATTTTTTTTGCTCCGTGTGGTTACATATTTATGAAATAAATTGATTATAAATATTCGGAACAGAGTTGTGACTATATTAATGAAACCAACGCACGTTTCCTTATATTTGACTGCTACATGTATACAAGTATATGACACTTGTTTTAGTAGACATATTTATGAAGTATTTTGTGTTTACGCCATTCTGAAACAGCTGATGTATCCAATTTTATGGTGTCAGGTATTGATAAATGTTTCTGAAATCGAAGTATGACCACATATTTCTGAAATCTTGTTGATGTATACATATTTGTGATGCTGACTGTACTAACCAAATCAATGTCTAGGTTGTTTCTGGCGTATATGAGCCACCACCTCCTCTGCGTTTTTTTCTAGTTATAGAATAAGTATCATATCCTTCCAAAGGATAAACAGGTAATTCTTCTTCTTTTATGTTTATCTCGCTAAGTATTATAATATCTATACACTTTTTACACTTGTTCAATATACATAGTAACTCATTGTAGTTTTTTCGTAATGATCTAATGTTTAAATGAATTATCTGTTTTTTTTCTGAATTTTTATTTATGTAGTTACTCCATCTATCCACATCATCAAATTTTTGGAACTCAATGTTTTCATTTATGTTGCTTAAGGGATCGTTGAATTTTATACCATATAATCACTCCGTGTGTTCACACGCCTTATTTCGCTGCGCTCGCGACTTCCGAGCATAAATACTTCGTTAGGTAGGCGTCCGATCTAACATTATAGATCTTCGATTGATCTGACTTTTTAATTAGAACTTTTAGGTCTTGCACCATATGTACTTATATTTTCCCTTAAGAGCAGTTTTAGTATTCCAGAAAAGTTTTCTGAGCTGCTTCGTGAGGTTCTCATTAATATATATTCGATTATTATTTTCATTCGCATATATATCTTTATTCACCAAACGCGTCCTCTTTTGCTTGAGCCACTCTCCACGGGCATTTCTAGACCGTAGCTTAACTACAATAGGACGTGGACGAATTTGCCCCTCCTTTTTTTCTTGACCTACCCTTTTTGCACTTTTTACCTCACTTGGACTCAATTCCAACTTTTCGGCAATTTTCGTTACTAGATCGCTGGTATTTTCATTTTCTGTTTGTTCCACACCAACAATTTCTGTTTCTTCCTCCACTTCTTTCAGTTCTAACTGAGTAATCCGTTCCTCCAACGATTCGTTGATCTTCTGTAGATTTATATTTTTAGTTTCCAATGCAGCTATTTTATTTTCAGCACTCTTTCTGAACTCAATCATCTTTTGATACTGCTCCGCATAAAAATCCACAGCATCCGTAAGGCTCTCAATCTTCTCCTTCAATTCGGCGATAGCTGAAGAATTATTGCTCGATTCTGCCTGTGGCGTACTTATTTCTTTTGTGTTTTGCGACGTAACAGGTATTTTTGGGGAGCTGCTTGTTTTCTTAGCCCACGTATCGCATAATTCAGTCTTCATAAATGCCTTGCTTGCACACTTTTTATGAAACACAGCTTCGCACCGTCCTTTACACATCACAATGTCATCTTTCGCCAAAGACACGAACAATTTACATTTTTTACACTGCGTCATTTTAATCTTCGGGTTTCGTTTCGATAGTATGATAGTAAAAATATTTCTCGTCTCACTGGTCTAACCGCACGTCAACACGCAGAGCGCACTCGTTGCTGAATTGAATTAGAATTCTAGATAAAGCCTTAACACATATTATTCATATTAATTTATTCATTGCAACCATGATATTCAAAGATGACAAATAAATATTACAGTGCTACATATTATATAGCCATGGTGGCCTAGTGGTTTGACCTATAGCCTCTCAAGCAGAGGGTCATGGGTTCAAATCCCAGCTTGCACCTTGAGTTTTTTGGAATTTATGTGCAAAATTACATTGGAAATTTACTATGAGCTTTACTGTGAAGGAAAACATTGTGAGGAAACCTGCATAAACCTGCCAAGAAATTAAATGGTGTGTGTGAAGTTCACACGTGGGAACTACGGCCCAAGCCCTCTCATTCTGAGAGGAGACCTATGCCATGCGGTAGGAAGTTTATAGGCTGGGATGATGAATGCTACATGGACCCTGCTATGGCGAAGCAACAACTTATCCTTAATTTATTCTAGGACTAATGCTAATATTTTAATTTTACTTTAATGCTTAACAAAATAATTATATAGTTAATCCTAAAGTTATGGTTCCTTAGAACAGATCTTCATACGTCTTATATCGACATCAGCAAAGAGTAAACGGACAACTGTGATTTTTACAAAATTCACTTTTTTTCATAAAACCCTTTAAGTCATCTGACTTGTTTTATGATATATATTTTTTTCAGCCTGACATACAGTATATTTGAGAATTTTTGAGACGTACTTGAAGACATCTACGGGTAATATTTAAAATAGCTCTAAGTACAAGCGGACATGTTAGCCAGTTGTCCGTTAACTCGTTGGAATACCGTCAATCGGCAAAATGAGAAAAAAGATATCAGTCAGTTGTCTCGTTCTTCAATGTGCTGGTAGTCTATATGAAAGCACTAAAAAATGCTCTAAGATCGGTTTTTAAGAGGTGATGTACTGATGTATAATACAGGTTGTAAATTTATTTTCAAATGATTGCTTTTTGAGTTTTGTGTAGTGTGATGAAATTTGATTTCCTTCTGCATAACCGGTTAAGTGGATCTCATCTACGATTATTTTTGCCCCAAAGTAGATGAAGACATGTACACTATTTCAGTAAATATACAAATATATTTTATTGGCAATAAAGTATCTAGTTATAAAAATATTGCTTCTTATGAGCACTGCTCCAAATTTGAACAAAATCGATCCATTTACTTGAAAAATATTAAGTTTTTTTCTTAATACAGCTATACTGTAAAATTTAAATTCCGTAGATAACCGTTTATTCTTTGCTGCCGTTGATATTATAATATCAGACTTTCCCATACTGACCAATCTAAGTATGAAACATACAGTTAGTCACATCATGCCAACACAATTTGATGACAATGAAATGAATATCAATCAGTCAATAAATTTGATTAGTTAGGATCCAAAACGCAGACAACTTTGAGGGGCAAAAGTCCTTGAGTAGCAACCACTTACAGGAAGACAGCATTCGCAGTCCTCCTACTAGCTGGACTGACGATGAATAGTGGACATCCTTTGGCTTATGTTGATGACTATAGTGCTGATGTTATCTTAATACTGATTGGAATGAATGATTGCAATGCAACCAACAACCAATACTTGTGTTGTGGGAAAGTCCTTTGAAGTCTATTCACAGACTTTGCTATTTCATTGTCACTTTATTTGTTCGTCAACTCTTTATTAATTTGTTTAATTAGATTAAAAACAGTACACTATTGTTTTGAACAGTCTTTTAGTAACGGAACCCATTTTTAATTTATAAACGTCAAAACTGACTGTCGTAAACGTAACTTCAATCGAATCGTGTAGTCGGTCTCGCAATAGTAAGTGACGATCGAAGTGCGATCGAACGAATGTGACAGTAAATAATTTTTCGAATTTCATAATCGAGAGCTCACTTCGACAATAATACAGACTATAAACAACTTATCTGTGAATAAGACCAAGCAATAATACACTTTTTGCGAACGGCATAAAAACTTTTTCAATGCACAAATAAGTTGGGTTCACGCTCACGATCGCGACAGGCAGGGATGCCTTGTTAAAAAATGCCTTGATATTAATGGTACCACATTAAAAATAGACATATTCCTAAGACAATCTTGAAATAAAAAAAATCGTACATTATTATTCATCCTTCTTTCACTTTAATTATAAAATAACTCAAATTATTTCAAAAACATTAAAAAGCAGGTTATATGATACTTTATTTACACAGATTTGTACTATTGATTATTTTTTTTCCGATCAACTGAAGGCCACTACAAATCGCAGTGCGGGACGTGCGCGCGGCGCCAACGGAGCGGGTCCAGCGCGTTATATGACACTGAATCATATACGCTGCTGCTGCCGCGTTTCCGGCTAGTGTCACCGTATATATGTTTCAGTATTATTCAACGCGCTGAATGAACCTTCAGAATGAGAGTGACACAGTTCGAATAGGTACATAATCTAATTTCGAAAATAAACTTTATGTAAAAAGAATAATTTATTGAATCAGGCGTTACTTTGCGGAGGTCCATATTAATGAACTAAAACAATTACTTTGCTCACCCGGGACCAGGTCGCGGGTGAGCAAAGTAATTGTTTTAGTTCAGTAAAAAGAATAACAGGTATAGTTTTGAAATGAGAATAATTCAAATTGTGTCAGTCTCGTTCTGAAGGTGCAAAATGATAAATATGATAATGCACAGTCCATCTGATCTATGTACAACCATGATCTGTCCATTATTGTTTGTTCTGCACAGTTGTTTAATAACCTTTGATCAATTATAACTGAAGATACACATTGCCGAACAAAATCCCCTTCAAAGAATGTCCGAACTTTTTTATTTGTTTGCATAACAATTAAAATCATCACCTACACAGAAATTTGAACCTAGTCTTTATTTTATTACAGTCGAATTTCGGTTGACACTTGACAGCTAAACTTGACAATTTCACGCAACGTACTGAGAAAAAGAAGGCCACTTTTATCAAAGTGGCGCTCATTTGGCTCGTACATTTTCGGGCGCGCGACTGTGGATCTACAGTTATAATTGATCAAATTTAATAACTGATTTAAAATGAGGGATAATATGCTATGCTCACTAATTAAAGCTTTAACTAGTCTGACTAATTAGTCACTTTCTGTAGTATTCAATAATTCTCATAAGAAACATATTGCTTTTATGTGTTTGGTTTAGGGATTATTTGGTAAATGATTAGGAAAAATCAGGGATTATTTAAAGCATTTGCAACAAAGAGTGTGTACAATGAACTTTATTATTTACACATAACTTGACATACCTACCAAGCAGCGTTCGGAACCGTACGATAATTATCGTACACATACGATAATTTTGTGCCTACGTACTGTGCTAGGTCTCTATTACCCAGATTTATTTATCTTCCCTCGTTTTGTTCAGTGATCGTCTAATTTTTGGACCTTTTTTCTTCTACGTTGTGTACTTTTTTAATTTGGGACAGTACTCTGGTTCTAATTATGGTGAGCTGATAAACGTTACAGATCTATGTAACAAGAAAGATTATAGCGAATATATGTAAGAATTCTTAAATGTAATCAACAGATAGAAATGGACAAAAGTTAGGTAGTTAGTTTTACTTGTTCACTTGCTCTGGGAGATATTCAATAATAGTAATGATTTACATGTAAAGGAGGAGCCCGCATCCCCGCTCCGTCCAGTAGGGCTCGACTCCGGACTGGTCGCCCTTCCTCATGCCTACCACGAGCATTACTAAGGGAACAACAATTTACGTCACCCGTCCACATACTGTAAGTAACTGTTTTTAAGTGAGTAAGAGGACAATCAAGAATGTAGTTACTCCTGTGGTAGGATTTTATTATTCCTAAGATTTACACGGAGTAACTACCCTACTCACTTGAGACTAACTCTATTCCCCCCTTAGACTCTAGTATAAGAGAAGGCATTTCGGTTAGTGTATGAGTATGTTGAAGGACGCTCCATTATTTAGTCTACAACCCAGATCGAGTAACTGGCCTCCCCCCACGTACCTCCCTAAGACACCCAGCTCCGCACGGATCACCTCTAGGGATGACTATCCTTAGCTGCAACCTCACTAACGACACCTATTGCCGAGCGAGTACGTGGACACTCCGTGGGACTACGCATAGTCACTACGTGCCGGCTGGTTAGACCGAACACTAGGAGGCAACTTCCAGCAAGCCAGAGGCGGCGCTGACCCTTGGAGACCAAACGCATATTGCCAGTCCTCGCTCCCCAATATTAATTTTGATAATCTACAGACTGCATAATGTAAGTTTCACATCAACTGTTGCTTAGCCTAGCCATCGCAACTGCAAAGTCTGTACTATGGTACGTGATGGTGTAGTTGCGTGCTATCTGGACCATTCCTCTTGGTCGGTCGTAACTATACTGGCATTTGTGCCTACCAGTATTGTCACTTCCCCACTCTCAGAATAATAGTACGGATAGAAATGTAGGAAACCCTTTCTCTATACCGGTCAAGATAGATATAAGTTTAATGTTGAGATCTAGTGAGTATTAATGATTTAATTTAGTCTCAAGTATTATGAAGAACCCAGTTCTAGTTTCAAATAGGTCAACAGACTCTGTATCAAAAGATAAGGGATGAATTTTGAAAAATGATATCCTTCCACAAGAGCAAATAAAATGGGTAAAACAGTACACTATAAGTCTAAATGGATTTGTATATCAACACAAGTAAGGTAGTAAACAGTAATAATATTGCCTTTATCTATTCCTATCAGTAATTGATCAATTACTTCTCAAAGATAAGTCAATGAAGAATCACAAGGTTAAGTAACATTGCCCTATCAAAATAATACTAGAAGTCCCTTACCTATGTAACACAGTCGTTTCACAGTTTAAATACTCTGAGGTATTATCGGAGATAAGTTTCCAGTAGAATACAAGAGCTTCAATAGATTATATAATATTCAGTTCAGGTATTACTTCGAGACAGAAGTAGAGTAACGTAAACACACAAGGGCTTCAGCCAGAATACTGTTCGGGCCCTTTGTCAAATCATCGGAATTGTTTCCCTTCGGATTTCAAAAATTTAAATTTAAAAATATAATTCCAAGAGAAAACACTATCAAAATAAACTCAATTCAAAAATATATAGTACTATACAAGGTGGTTCCTGTATACCAAATGCCACACGGCATTCCAATTCATTTAAACCAAAATTCAATTGAACTGTTCTAAAATTTAAATATTTAAATCTAATGTCATGTTTATTTGTATTAGCTAAATAGAACCCTATTGCCCTTCTGACGGTAACTGTCAGTCATCCGAATCTCATTTGAAATTGAACCTTAGCTACAGTTGATTTAAATTCCTATCTTATTACTTATATTTATTTCATACGGAGGATTTCAATAAATTTGTTTAATCGCGAAAGCCAACCACAGTAGGTTATATTAAGAACGCGCTCGACTAAAAAATTATGTCGGTCCGATATAGTTATAAAGAATTATTAGTATTAGGTTTAATCTTTCTCCCGACGAACCCGCTTTCGATTTAGTAATTGATTTTATAAGTATTTTATTTTGGTAAGGAATTTCATCAAAATCGGTTTAGCTTTTTGTTTTAGTTTGTTTTTAAAGTTTGATTGTAAAACTACACTTAGCTGTGAGTATTAGCCAGACGCATTGTGTCCCCGACACACAGCTCTGAAGTCTGCGTCAGCAACCTCCTTCCAGCATCCAGCATTCCGCAGCCCTCAGCAGATCTCCGACCAGGAACCCGCCGTCATATCCCATGAACGGATATCCATGCCGAACAAATTATATATTAGTATTATATCAAACCCATTGCTCAGGTTTAATGTGAATCAGGTGATTTCATAACTCATGTATATTTGGACTACCAATTATATTGGTCCAGTAGTTCCGGTGTCTGACGCATGGTGCTTAAAATAATATATCGGGATTAAATCCATTACGCCTCATTTGAAGTCATAAATTATCACTAAACTTCCAATCAAATCTCCAATCAATGTCATAAATTTATATAGTTCATCAATAATTCGTTGTCCAAAACCTCCCATAAAACCCAAATAAACATCAGTGTTTTGACTTACATGTCAAATGGTTCCTCTCGATATTCATTCTCTCCGTCCTTGACGTGGACTCCTCACTTCTATTCTTCTATTCCACATGACAGCTGACGTCACGCCCCTCTAGCCTCTCGCTATGTCTGAAAAATAGTAAATTACTCTGCGAAATATCATTTTTGACTCACGGCAGTACTTCACACTGAATCACCATTTAATTTACTACACGATTTTCACTATTAGACCACTCCAAGTTCAATAGACACTTATTTATAGTCATTTAGTTCAAAACACATTATCACAAGTTGTTATTTCAATGGCGCTACTCCTACTATTGTCTAGCTTAGACATCAAGTTGACATTTCCCAATGTTTCCTTCTGAAACCCAAATATAGCTATCTCTGATTAGGCGAAGCCTTCCATCAGCTCTACACAGTCCCTTTATATGGTGTCCGTCGAGTAGGTCAACTATTGTTTATAGATCGTTCGGTTTTATAGCCGAAAATATCATTGTTCATAGTCGCCATAAATTGTCTCGTTTGTTGCCAATATACAGAAATAACCACTGGAAAACACAAACACACATCACACAACACTTCACTCGCACATTCACAGGTCAAAATATAAGGATCACGTTGATATTATATTATTCAATTTTACACAAAAACATTATTTTCTTCCTGACACCGCAACTGACAATCCACGAATTCCCTCTGTCTTTCTAAACCTTTTTATTTTTGACGCGTATAATTAAAAGAGGTTTATTATTCGAACCTTTTTCAAAAAAAATTAATACCCATATGACAGGCATAGTACAGTACGATGTACGATAGCATATTATTATCGTACGCAGATTGTACGATAATTTCTATCATGATGCAAAAACCCATTCATATCCATTTCTTCTTTATAAATACAAAATTTTGGCGTGTTTCATACCCAACTTGCATGAGAACAGTGAAATTTTGTCTGAGTGAATTTTAAGCTTGGCGCGTTTATTGAACTTAAAGTGGAAAGGGAATCAGTTCAGGTCTGTACCACGTGTAAAACATTTGGGTTTCAGTGTTCTGTTGATTTGACAGCGGTGGTTTAAAAAAGATAAACTATAGAGTACTTGCATGCATATCAATATTATAATTTATATGATTTATTTATCTATAATAGACATTATCCTAAAAAATACGATAATTTCGATCCATGTACGATAATTTTACGCCGAATTACGCCCCTGGTACGATAGTCAGTCCACTTCAAGTTGCTAACGCTTAACGCTGCTACCAAGCAATAACAATGGTTTTGTCCATCTGGATCAACAAACAAATGGATTCAATGTAACCAATCACACAATGTCTCACCACAAAATAAAAACCGAGACTAATTACCAACAGTACTGGAGCTTGAATAAATGGGACGACGCTATAGAAATGGTCCCACGCTGATTGTACTAGCAATTTAGATGGGGGTTTCTTATCACCACTTAAATGAATCCATGCCATTGTTATTAGTTCTCTGACGTGAACATTTCCGACTCGCCTCCGCCTGACCATCGCAGCCTCCGTGTAAATGGAGTAGCAAGCAGATCTCTGCAAGGGTGAGGTCCCCAATTATATCACATTGCTCCAGGACAAACGCTAGGATTTTTTAAGCACCTAGATTTCCGAGCGCTCTGCCAGTCGATATTAACGTGATCACACGAATATGACGAATATTTTATATTATAAGTTCTTTAAACAAGCAGGCACAGGTTGTCACTTCGCTTTTGATTTGCTTCGTCCATTCTTTTTAGGTTTGCTTAAACTTTATCTTCACGTAAACAAATTCTACGCATTTGTATTGACATGCATGCAATTGCAAATGACATATCAATCAGCTGACTGAGTTCTCACTCAGTATGCTTAGGCCCATACTACACGGGCGGTTTTCCCGCCGCGGGAAACCGCTCGACGGAGCTGCCGCAGGCCGTCAAACTACACGGAACGCGGTTTACCGCTGTCTTTTGTTCATTTCAACATGGATCCGCCAATGATAACTGCGCTTAATTAATAATGTAACAATTTGAAAGGAAATATGTTAATTTGCACGCTTTTGGTTTCATAAAATACCTAGTTATATTCTTTTAAAAGCGTTTTTCTATAAAAAAGACACGTCAAGATTGTTTACCTTATTTCTAATGCTAAAAAAACGAAATACGCACGACGAACGAGCGCCCTCGCGCAAAGCCCCGCGCCGCGCAGAATGACGCAATAGCGGGAAACCGCCCGTGTAGTTTGAAGCGGCGGTTATCAGCGGCGGTTTAACGCTGCATGCGGCGGTCGAATTTCTCCCGCCCGTGAACCGCGGCGGGAAACCGCGCAGTGTAGTATGCAGCATACAACTTCCATATAAAATTGTGTCTAGTGCGGTTCAGAAGCGGTTTCCCGCGGCGGGAGAACCGCCCGTGTAGTATGGGCCTTAGTATAAGTTTTCCTTCACTTCAATACTTCTCGATCGCGTTTACGTAAAAATTTCAATGCTATGGAAACATGGAAACGCGCGCGCGGAGACGCTGTCCATGTTTCCCTAGTAATTGAATTTTTTATCGAAGTGAGAATGAATACGTCAGTCGAATAGTTTTTGTTCGTGAGCTCACTGACTTTAACGTTATTATGCGACTAAACTAAAGAGTACGTCGATAATACGACGCGTGAAAGTCAATCACACATATCGCATTCGGCTGGTTAATCCCTCGACGCCACAACCACAACTGTCATTACATTACTCACTCTTGTTTGCTCTTGTTCGAGAGCGTAATATTTCCGTTTTAGTTTATTGATATCTTTGTTATTATTGTATTTTCTTTATTATGTTACTCGTTAACTGTTTAAATATGAAGTTATTTGATGAATAATGGAATGGCCGACTACAGCCAGGAACAAGCCGTGTCAGTTCGTTGCTTTCATTTTCATCGCCAAAAACGAATCGGTCTAAAACAAGTCCATTGAGTTCCTGCGAGAAGCAAACTCTAATAAACGTGTTAAAATACGTTGAAGCAACCATGGCCTGTAAACAAATATCCGTGCAAAAAGGATAAATTGTTAAAAACAAGCGAAATTGTGAGTGTGTGTTAGAACCGTGTACAAAGTTAAAGGATTTAAAAACTACATCAATCTCCACTGCCTGCGTTCGATCTCCACTTCCACCAGCCACAAAACCTAGTCAAATTGAATTGAAAGCTTAGACGATATGGCCGAGAAATCGCAAAAGTATGCTGATTGATAGATAAACTACAAATTTTGACTTGGAGAGTTGACTACCTCACCTGGATGAGACTTGGGTGAATGAAGAAGGTATGTAAACTAGGTATATGTATTGTTCTGTATGTGATTTGATTGTTAGTGTATATACTTTATATATTAAACTTGTTGTTTTTCAGGATATACAAAATCTTGGACATGGCAGACCACAATGATACCACAATCCAGTCAAGCAAAGAGACCCACAGAGCGAGCCTGTCAACTCACTGAACACCAAAACCTCAAAACACCTTATAGCAGCGCACTTTGGTATTTAAATAGCTTCAATTACTTTGTGTTGCAAGAATGTTTCTAAAAATGGTTAAAAATCTATTAATCTGTAAATAAATAATTATCATCATCCCAGCCTATATTATGTCCCACTGCAGGGCACAGGTCTCCTCTCAGAATAACATTGTCATTTATTATAGTACTTAAAATTAAATTAAACATAAACACTTAATTGAATGACTTCATGGTTCTGATTTATGCCATCACAATTATTACAACCATGCTGTGTTGCAACCAGCCTGGCAGTTGTCATTGACAAAAAAAAGTTGTTAAAATTGGTACATTTAATTTCAGGTTCATCTACACAATCTACGGGTATGGGGTTTTTAGAAGCTGGCATATTAATATTTCAAGCCACCAAAGACAATAGTTTCTATCACTATTGTATAATAAGTTGGAAAGAGGTTCAGTGTTGGTGTGGTGATGGACAAAGCTTCCTACCACTCAAGAAAAACGGAAAGAGTGTTCACAACTGCTACTAAAAAGGCCAATATTCAAATTTTGGTTAACAGGCAAAAATATTCCTTATGATGAAAAGGATTACAAGGCATCTTCTACAAAAAGTTAATAAAGTCAAACACAAATATACCAAACATGATGTTGTGGTTTTTTTGATTACTAATGTAACTTGGTCTATCATCTAATTCCGGCTTGATATAGGACACCTGTGTACTCTGTATAGTGATTGGTCTGTATTATAATGTAAAGTAGACCTAATGTGTAATAAATTATTTTTGTAAGTGAGTGTTGAATTTTATTTTAATACCTATATAATTAATAATTACTATAAATAAAAACTCGTAGGTAACCAAACTACAGCTTAATAAAAATTACATATGTTTAATTTCTATTATTGCAGTAGGGTATAAGCTTTACGTAGAAGAAAAAAATCGTGGGAAAACCTGGACACATCTGGGAAGAAATTCAATGGTGTGTGAAGTTCCCAATCCGCACTGGGCCCGCATGGAACTAAGGCAGAAGCTCTTGCATTCTGAGAGGAGGCCTGTGCCCTGCATTCAGACGTATCTAGGCTGGGATGATGATGATTGTGATATAAAAGCAATGGTTCAGTACCTGGGAGCCAATAATGTACGACCTAATAATGCACAGCCATCATTGTACGACCTGATAATCCGAATCCATTTTGGATTCCAATTATCACGTCGTACAATATCAGGGATGAGTTGCTCGGCCAGTAATGCACGACCTGTTATTGTACGACGTAATAATCGGAATCCAATCGATTCCAAGGACCATAGATATTTTTTTTTTCTATCGTTCATGTCAAACGTGCTAGTGTTGTAATTCTATCGACAATGGCCCCATTCAATAATCTTTTTATTTTTTTATTTTTCTGTGTTCGAAAAAGGCAAAGGCTTAAAACTATACAGCCCAGAAGAAGCAACCCAACTATTGTAAGATTTAAGCAAAAAATCTCCGTCGGAAGGTAAAAACTGAATACGTATAGTAAAAAATGCTCAAAAAATCTGTTCCGATGCAAACATGCAAGAATACACACTCACTTCACAACTTTGAGTGACATGCCCGCCGAGAAAAGGCCCTGAATTTAGTACCAAAGCTGATCGAAATGTATGTATGCATGCAGGCAGGGCCAAATTTCTTACTCTGTACTTAACTGTAGACACTGTGTTGGTCAGGAGGCTACTACGAAAATTCCGCTTCCTTGAAGGCCAAAACAAATCGGGACCACGGGGCGCCGGCGGAGCGTGCCCAGCGCGGTCAATAACACTATGGTGGCCCGCGCTGCGGGTGTGTCACCGTATATTTGACTCAAAGTTATACAGCGCGGTGGGCACGCTCCGTCGGCGCTCCGAGCTCCCGGCTTGTGGTGGCCGATTGGCAGTAGTCAAAGGGCCTTATTCTACGAAACTATTTTCAAACTTCGTATCATACCCAAAGAGTATTGTAATATATATTATATGAACAAGAGTGGCAACTCTATGGTCAAATATGCATGTATGGAAGGTGCTGCCGCCCTACGGCTGCTCAAGAACTAATGTGACGTTTCTATAGATGTATACCTATCTATGTGTATATGTTAGTAGTGATGTACAGCTAAAGATACGCGTACCTATAGCAATGTATAGTCAAGGATTTTAATTGATAGGCTAATTGCCACTATTCGTATTTTAGCCGTCTAATTCAAATCAGCATATACGAAGTATAAGCGGCTAAACCCGATTTGCATTATACGGCTAAAATACGAACATTGGCAAGTGGCCTATCAATTAAAGTCCTTGACCGTAAAATTTGGTACGCCATGGCCATGGCCGATGAATGACAACTGACAAGTTTGACAAGTCAACCAAGATGGCCGCTAATTTAGTTCTTCGTCAAACACCTAACACAGGTCGCTGCAGTCGCATGAAAAGTGTGATATATGTAAGTGTGCCCCCCCTGATCGTACCGTTCCTTTCACGCCAATAGTAGTACTAGTCTCAATTATAATGGTTTATTATATTATTTCTACTATTTTGGGTTGATAATACTCTCGATTTAGGAGTGCGATACAATAAGAGCATATTTGGTGAATTAATAATCCAATATGCATCCAGGTCCGTATTAAATGAATTATAGTTATACTTCATAATGATATAAGTTTAAGATGGGTTCACTTTATTAAATTATACATAGACATAATAGGAAGTATTGCTACGTAAAAATTAAAAAAGGAAACAACACAGTAGCATGTAAACGATTGTAATTTAATAAATTAAATGGCCAAATGTACAAGTCACAAAAACACCACTCCCGCGACAAAATAACCGAAAATCACGCACTAGCACCTGTTGTAGAACTAACACGGATGTACAGTCGGTTAAGTACAGAACGACTGAGGTCACAGCAAGAAAAACGTTTAGTACAATAAACAAGACAATTTAACATAACGCCTGCAAACACGCTTTGCAACGTACAAAAGTAACAGTAGTAGGTAGATCCAGGCAATAGCCCCTACCGCACGGAGTAAAATCTCACAAGCAACAGTGGGTGATAGGTAATGAGCGTGGGAATGAGGGGGTGATTTGGAGTCACTTGGCAGACTAAACTACGGAGGGCATAGCAAATTTAAAAGTAAAATTCCGTTCGCAAGGCGTTGAGGCTAACACGGTTTAGTAAACGACACTATTGTGCGGTACGGGGGCAATACGCCTTTTGGAATTTTGAGATGAGGAGACCTAAAGTGAATTTAAGTGCATAGCGTTCAGTTCGGAGCTAAGCAGTACAAAAACACGAGTTCACCAAGTTAAAAGTTCGCTATTGCATTCAGTCGAGCGCCATGGATTAACGGATTCCTACAAGCTAACCATAGCGTTCTGTACGGAGCTAAGCAGTATAAAGTACGGCTTACGCCGAGTTAATAAAAAGGCTTAACTTAAGGGGATTATTCGAAAAAATACGTGGACTGCACCCGCGGCGATCCCACACTCTTCACCGCAGGGTCGGATCGTTTCACGCTCTTCGCGGTGCTCCGACTAACACGGACGCTAGACGTCGGTTGACGCAGGCCTGGTCCCTCTTCCGGGAAGCTAGAACAAGATTGCCTAAAATGAAAATCCTATCGGAAAATATAGCTGGGATTTGGTCGGAGTGAAATCAAAACGAGATTGAGAGCTTCACTAAACACTCACCCAGGCGTAAGACGCAGCTGGCTTCTCGGTCCTCAAAAGCGACGGCGGGACACTACGGGCCTCTTCCGCGGAGGTCCAGGTCCCGATACGAACACGAACGTCCACAAAACGGGTAGCCCGCGATTAAATCTGATGCGGCAAGGACACCAAAATAACTTTTTCTTCACACAGCAAATCTAAAAACTCCTAAGCAAGACTGTTAATTTGATGCTTACTGGCGAAACAATGGCTCTTGACTACCAATTTTTCCTCCGTCAAAACACGAACATCGAAATTTGAAAAGCTGAAATACCAACGGCCTGTAAAAGAACGACCCTATACCACGGAGGTTGTCAAAGCGACACAATGCATTTAAAACTCCTTCGGAGCGTTTTTCGCTACAGTATATATATTAAAATAAACTGATACAGCTTATAAGTATTTTATTTTGATCGAATTGAATCTTAAAATATATTATAAGAAATAAATTTAGACCCCTGAAAACAGTGTTACCTACCTCAAGGCTCGGTCTTATTTTAGTTTATTTCTCTACAACTTAAACAGATTTTTTGAGTACAGAGGTTAAACGACTGCAATATGACCTAAGACGAAGAATGGCTAGACGCGTCATATTTAAGACGAAATATAACCATCGGTATTCTCTCTCGTTCTAAAAGAAAACATCATCTGCAAATAGAGACAGATATACGTTTGTCTGTATTGGCTTTCAATTCAATGAAGCCCTAAGACGAAGAATGGCTAGACGCGTCATATTTAAGACGAAATATAACCATCGGTATTCTCTCTCGTTCTAAAAGAAAACATCATCTGCAAATAGAGACAGATATACGTTTGTCTGTATTGGCTTTCAATTCAATGAAGCCAGTTTACTATAGTGTATTTATAAATCGATATATATATATCCTAGAGATGTGCTACTTTTATATCGATAAACTTTAGCTGTCAAAAATAATTATCGTGTCATAATTTAAAGGACCAAATTGGATTCGAAAAATTACTCACAAGCATACTATTCAGCATTTTAATGATTCATTTTATACTCTTTTCCTTTAGTTCTAAAATTACGAAAAGCAGTTTGATATTGGAATGAGTAGTAGTAGTTGTAAGTTGTAAAATAAGAGTCTGCGAGTTTAAAAATAAGCATACAGAGGCGCTCTTGGCTGGTGGCGGGGCGGTATGGACTAGTCAAATCTAATAACGACAAACTCGAAAAACGATACAGAATTATTAACAAAAACAACAACAAAAACAAAACGCAAATTAACCTCCCCGAGCCTTACCGCCAGCCATCTGCCGATCGCCTAAAATGCCCAAATAATACGTGCAACGTACAATTTTTTTAACGAGACCATACTTAGGTCCCGATAAAGCGTATCAATCTTCAATCTATTTATAACAATAATTCATTTTCAGTTCATAAAATTCGCTGGTGCCCCTAAAACTTAAACAAAAAGATATTTAAGTCGCGCCACAGCAGTGTACATGGGGGTTTAATTTATCTCCCCACCACTGAGCTTTTATTTACGGCAAATATTTCTGTAATTTTCATTCAATGTGACAAGACGCGGTTGCTAAGGCCGCCATCCGTTGTCCTAGTGACGATATGCGTCGCTAGGTCTCTCCGGCTGCAGCATCCAATAAGGATTCAAATTAATGTGACGTTCCCGACAGCGCATGCGTTTTAAACAAGACGCAGCCTCAGAGCTGTCATACATTGTTATGACTTTGTGTTATGTTTTCAGTTTTTCCTTGAATTTTTATGTTTAAGTGTGTTTTTTTTTATTGTTTTAAGGTGTACTTTATTGTAAATAGTGTTTTTGTAGCGTTGAATGCAGACCGTGACCCAATCTGGCGATGGCACGTCGATTACCAGCCGTACTTGCCCACAATGTAATAAGTCATTTCAAAAATCTAAAGGTCTTAACAAACATATTGCCAAAGTACATAAAAAATGTATAAGCCAAAATAGTTTTGCTCCACATATCCATCCCAGTACTCCGGCACCAACTTCCTCAGTCAACAACTCAACCCCTCCTTTTCACATCCATCTCAGCCGGTTGAAAAATAGCATCTCCATAGTGAAAAGGATCCCTCGAGGAGCTAGAATTACCGTTGCAACACATTTGTCTCAACTAATACAGAAATGTTATCAAAGCAATGGTACTCAAGACTGGCAGAAACTATTTTTATTTTCTTACAGCACACTACACGCAAAAACTGATGAATCGAATTGTTCGCTTACACAAAAGATAAAAAATAACTGTGCTGTAAACTCCTCGCCTTCACCCGCTCCTGTAAGTAAACATGTCACCCCTCATAACCGCCGCAAATTGATTGAGAACAAAATTAGTGATGGAGACCTTAAAGGTGCCGCACGTCTTTTGTTCTCCAACGACGAGCTATCGCCAGACACCCCTGACACACTTCAGGCCCTACGGACGAAACATCCTCCAGCTCCAATCAACCCATATTTTCTCGATCCACCAACAGCAGGGCAATCATGCCTCCAAATTCAAAACAAGGATGTAATGGATGCCATTTTATCTTTTAAACCAGGTTCGGCCGCAGGTTTGGATGGAATCTCACCCCAGCATTTGAAAGATTTAACATCTCATTCTGTGGGTGATGCAGGTGATCAACTTTTAAATTCTATCACTAAATTAATTAACTTTATGTATTCAGGCAATATCAATTCAGAAATCGTTCCCATTCTTTTCGGTGCAAACCTCATCGCCCTCACCAAAAAGGACGGAGGGGTGCGACCAATTGCTGTTGGATCAACTTTACGCCGTTTGGCTTCCAAAATTGCTGTTCGACATATTTCATCAAAATTAAATTCGGAATTTGAACCCGTACAGTTAGGTTTCGGTATAAAAGGAGGATGTGAGGCAGCCGTCCATGCCCTACGCTCCTTTCTAACTTACGGACAACCTGAAGTAGTGATCAAAATTGATGTTAAAAACGCTTTCAATTCGGTAAATAGGGATACCCTGCTGACGGAAATAAAACAGCACGTACCGGAAATATATAATTATCTTCTTCTCAGCTACGCTGACCCAACTAAATTGTTATATCGTTCTAATGAACTTTCCTCAGAAGTAGGTTGTCAACAGGGTGATCCCCTTGGGCCTGCAATTTTTAGTTTAGCTATAAATCCAATAATTAAAAATTTAAATTCTAAATTTAACGTATGGTATTTGGACGACGGAACCCTAGGAGGTGATGTGGATACTGTGTTTTCAGACCTTTTTTCAATCAAAAATAAGTTTCAGTCCATTGGTTTGGAACTTAATTTTGGCAAATGCGAACTCTTTATAAATAATTCCAACTTAAATATAAATGACGTAAAGCAAAAATTCAATATTCTTGCTCCAAATATTAAAATTGTAAGCAGTAATTCCCTTTGCCTCTTAGGGTCCCCAATATTTGAAGCGTCTATTCCTGAATACATTAATAATTCTATTACTAAATTTCAAAATTCCGCTGACCGTCTTCTTGAAATTAGTTCGCATTATGCACTTTGCATCTTAAAATTCTGTCTTTTCGTCCCAAAATTTACATATGTGCTCCGCTGCTGTCCCTTTTGGAACCACCCAAATCTTTTAACTCAATTTGACGACTTAATTAAAATTAGCTTAGAATCGATCCTAAATATGCAGCTGAACGAGCAATCTTGGACCCAAGCATCCCTGCCCATCCGTTATGGTGGGTTAGGGACTCGCAAAATTTCCAGTGTCGCTTTGCCAGCCTTTCTATCTTCTGCCTATAGTTCAGCAAATCTCATAAGTAAAATTTTAAGGGCCAACCCTTCAAACTTTGAGATTGCTGGCTTGTAAGAAGCTAGAAAGGCTTTCTTAATTGCATGCCCAGGTCAAAATTTTCCAGTTTCTACAAATTCACAGAGGAGCTGGGATGACATACACTGCAAAATTACCTATGACCATCTCTTGAGCTGTAGTACAGGTTCGGCACGAGCTAGGCTATTGGCTGTGGGAACGCATGAGGCCGGCTACTGGCTTCACGCGTTTCCATCGTCTAATACTGGAACCTTTCTTGAGCCTGACACGCTCAGAATTGCAACCTGTCTACGGCTCGGGGTTCCGGTTTGCGCTCCTCACGTGTGTCCCTGTGGCAGTGACGTCGACCGGCTAGGACATCACGGACTGTCATGTCAAAAAAGCGCCGGCCGCTTCTCAAGACATGCTGCACTAAACGACATTATACGCCGGTCCCTTGCCACCGTCAACGTGCCAACGTTGCTTGAGCCCACAGGCATTGCAAGAGACGATGGCAAGAGACCGGATGGTATGAGTCTGATTCCATGGAAGATGGGTCGGGTGCTGGTATGGGATGCCACTTGTTCAGACACGCTGGCCCCTTCCCATCTCCATGGTACTTGCAACAGACCTGGTGCAGCTTCAGAAGCGGCTGAAAAGGCGAAAAGACTGAAATACAGGGGTCTAGGCAGCGAATACGATTTTGTCCCATTCGGTGTCGAGACCCTTGGTCCGTGGGGTCCTAGCGCCTTAAAGCTCTTTAAGGATATTTCTAAGAGGTTAGTCGACGTCACAGGTGACCGAAGAGCTGGCAGCTTCCTCGGACAAAGAATTAGCTTAGCTATTCAAAGAGGAAACGCTGCCAGCATTTTCGGCACCTTGCCTAAGGGGACTAGCTTTCAGAATATGTTTTAGTTACATTTTATATTTTTGTTTTCTTTTTTCTTATTGTACATACTTTTTTTTTTAGTCTAGGATAGTTGTACATATGTAATATATTAGTATAAATGGTCAATGAATATAAAATTACTATTTATGTAAATAAAATTCAAATTACAAATAAATACTTATTGTGGTGAAAACCAATAAAAGTTTGTGATAATCTAATATATAAAAATCTCGTGTCACGGTGTTTGTTATCGAACTCCTCCGAAACGGCTTGACCGATCTTTATGAAACTTTTGCTCTATATTCGGCAGGTCTGAGAATAGGTCGTAGGCTATTTTTTATACCCCTTTTGTCCGCAGACGGAGTCGCGGGCAACAGCTAGTTATTTATATTTATTTGTATATTTATGTACGAGTAGTATAATGGATATAAGGGGAAAAGTAAAACGACAATTATGAAATAATAATTATGATTTTATTTTACGTAGTTTTATTATTTATTGACCACTAAATAAAACCATTTTTTTTATTTCTCAAAAAAACAGAACACATTTTTGATTATTTTTCTGCCAAACTTTCATAAATCAGGATCTTTAGGTAACCTGAGAACAATACACATCAACAATTAGCATTATATTAGCCATAATACAACTTAATTAGTTTTTCTTGTAGTGCTTCTCAGAGCCTATAAAAAGTTTAACTAAAATATATATTAATTTTAAATAAAAGTGACAAAAGCTGAACCTGAAATACAATGATGATGACATACAATATCGATTTATTTAACCACATCCCTATTATCAAATTTTACGTACATGAACTGTCATAACGGCCTGAACAGATGTTTTGTTGTTCATTATTTTAATAAATCTTTGGCCTGACGTGATCTTTATGACTTCACAATATTTAGAACGGCCATTTATTTATATAGAACAGATCATATAATCTAAACATTGCGCAATAAGTTCATAATGATAGTCGATAACTTACCGATGGAAAGATATTCTTTGGTCACTTTCTGTTAATACACCCATTCTACTCTTGCAACCGATAGCCACACAATCCATGGTTATAGTGATATGAAATTAACTAAATTTCACTCTTCAAAATGGCATAAAACACATAAAAACAAGGGAAAACTGATAACAACGTTTGGTATCCAGCTGGCTACCACGACGACTCAGAATTTGACACACTGACGTTTAAGATGGCGGTGTTTGTCTATGCTTCACTCTTTTTTTCACAGTGAGATTTTGCATGTGCTAGAAATAGACACATGACGGTTTTTTGTTCGTCTTAAATAGAACTGGTCTAGCCATATTCTTAGTCTAAGAATATGACGATGACGTGCTTGTGTTTAGCTCGCACCACAATACTTGGCTTTAACTTGCGTACCTAAGAAACTGTTTAAGGGCCACTACAAACCGGGCCCAACAGGGTGTGCTCAGTGCGGTCAATAACACTGAATCATATACGCTATGCCGCGCTGCCGTGGTGTATCAACATATATACCATTCAGTGTTATTGACCGCGCCGGGCCCGCTCGGTCGGCGCCCCGCGCTCCCGGTTTTTGTGGCCTTGAATCATACACGCTGACACGCGGCGGACACGACGTACAAATACGCGTTCTTGAATCTACATAAGCACGACGACGTCTGTACACGCGTACGCCTACATACATCGCGCGCGCACTCTTCTGGTTTCTGGCGGTTTCCGGCTATCTGCGCCTTGAGGGGTGGGGTAATTCGAATCGGTGCGGGGCGGACCGTTTCCATTCTGTACGTCAGTACTATTATATATTCTATGACGCTGACACAACTGGCAGCGCGCGGCCCACCGGTAGTGTGTGTCAGCGTATATGATTCAGTGTTAAACAGCGCGGCGCGCTCCATCTGCGCCCCGCGCTTCGGTTTGTGGTGGCCTTCAAAGTGGCTCTAGTAATTAATTACTTTAACCATAGGTAAAAAATAATTAAAGGGAGTGCTTTATCGCACGCATTCATAAATATAATGAAATATGTAACTGTGTAGAAGCCCTTTATTAAAATCTGACGTCATCAACTAAAACAGTTTCAATACTTAACGACCGCTTTAGCCTAGTTGGTAGTGACCCTGCCAACGCAGCAAGAGGTCCTGGGTTCAAATCTCGGTAAGGGCATTTATTTGTGTGATGAGCACGAATATTTGTTCCTGAGTTATGGATGTTTTCTATGTATTTAAGTATTTATTTATTTATATAAGTATGTTTATCGTCGTCTAGTACCCATAGTACAAGCTTTGCTTAGTTTGGGACTAGGTCGATTTGTGTAAGATTGTCCCCTAATATTTATTTATTTATTACGTAATAAAAAAATAGTGATCGAAATGCAAAAACATAGAAAGTAGTTACTTTTAAATTATCTTTTTTATAAAAACATAAAAAACCGGGCCTCTCGTGGACGCACACCAGCAAGATTCCTTGCTCTTGCAAGCGTGAGTGGGGCGAGCAGAATACGTCCGTTACCGCGGGCACAGAATATATAATACTTCTGTACTGACGTACAGAATGGAAACGGTCCGCCCCGCACCGATTCGAATTACCCCACCCCTCAAGGCGCAGATAGCCGGAAACCGCCGGAATCCAGAAGAGTGCGCGCGCGATGTATGTAGGCGTACGCGTGTACAGACGTCGTCGTGCTTATGTAGATTCAAGAACGCGTATTTGTACGTCGTGTCCACCGCGTGCCGCGGGGACTTACCCCTTACGCGCCCCGCGCTGTAAAGCGCCGGCCGCGCCGCGGCAATCAGTCGAGATCGAGCCGCCATTTGTGACACCACGCGTATTAAGCTCGCTCCCGCGCATACTCGCCCGGCGCTCGCGCCGCATAGCGACATCGTTGTTTGTGTATTAACCTGTGTTCCAATTGTTCCAAACTGTTTTCCACTAATCCATATTATAGTAAAGTCCGATACACCCCCTGAGTTCTCATTTTCTGCCTGCCGGCAGTGGCGCACCCTTTTTACATAGTACCCAGACTATATCTGGCGGCCCAACAGTGTGTGGATTAGTGGTACATACTATACTTACGCTGAATAATGATGACGCGTACTAGAAGTAAAGCTAATCTTGGACAAGAAGATCAGCAAGATACCTACAGCGGCGAGGAGCAACGAGAAAACGTGCACCACGCGCCACAAATGCCCGCCCAGCAACCATTGTTTTCGCATGGCAACAGAGAGGTCGTTCCCCATACCTCCGTGCCATTTCAGCATGAACACCAGGAGCACCAGCACGACGACGACGACGACGGGGATGATGCAAGAGGCATTCCCCACACCCCTGCCGCCCCTCGCAATGCTGACGCAACATTCTCACAACAGAGTGTTTCGATGCTTCTAGAAGGCCTACAAAGAACGCAAACCAACGCTATAAAGGAAATCCTAGACAGTGTTCTCGGCCACCGCGCGATGACCTCGACTCTGTCGCCGGTGCTTACCGAAAATGGTAATTTTGCGCGTTGTAAGGCTGTGTTTAGCGGCGCACCTACAGAGTCCATAGAAGGATTTATAGACGCAGTAGAAAGTTATAAAGAGTGCGCGAACGTGACTGATAGTAATGCGATAAAAGGTATGTCCATGTTGCTGACGCATGATGCGGCCACCTGGTGGCAGGGTATTAAAAATCAAGTAAGCACTTGGGACGAGGTCGGGCATAACCTACGAAGCGCCTACGGCGACTGTTCGGTGCATGCGCACCTTACACGTGACGTCAGGCGCCCGCGGTTATTCGCAATGCATTAGGTTGCACTGAACTAATTAGTACATTTTTAGAGATCGTCGCGATCGGGTGTATTCATTAACATTTATCAAACATTATTTTACTTTAACATTTAAGAGTCAGTTGTCACCATTATTATATTACTTTTGAGTGAACATAAACTACTTTATTTAACTGCCAACACCACCGTAAACCCCGCACCCCTACATTTTGGTCCTTCGAACAAGGAACTTCGCGCGTCGGTAACGTAGAAGTGCGTAGCGGCGGGTGACGTGTATGAACTATCTGAACATTAGTGGAGTGTGAGGATTGCGGTGATAACTGGAGGAGCAACATTGGGTTAGCAGCGCAGGATCCAGTAAGCTGGTACAACAGAAACATTTGGAGATTCAAGTAAGATCTGTCCTTTTTATTGAAATAACTGAACCGAAAGATGACAAGCATCAAGACGACCAGATGGCCTAGTGGTTAGAGACCCTGACTATGAAGCTTGAGGTCCCGGGTTCGATTCCCGTGTCGGGGCAGATATTTGTATGAAAAATACGAATGTTTGTTCTCGGGTCTTGGGTGTTTAATATGTATTTAAGTATGTATCTATCTATATAAGTATGTTTATCCGTTGCCTAGTACCCATAACACAAGCTTTGCTAAGCTTACTTTGGAACTAGGTCAATTGGTGTGAATTGTCCCGTGATATTTATTTATATTTATTTATTTATCAAAATACAGGTTGAATTAGCGGAAGAGATATTTAGAAATTTTAGGAATTTTAAGAAGGATGGTACTGAAAGGAAAAATAATGAAGAGTATTTCAAACGACAATTCAACAAGTTAGAAGAGCTGTGGAGTGAATTTCAATTCAATCACGATCGGATCAGTACGGAAGTAAGCCGCGCTGACCCTTATTTTACCGACAACATATTTGAGAACACGAATGAAACATATATGATGTACAAGAAAGAGTTGAATGAAGGCTACCAACAATTGAAAGGAAAACCGAGTGGTTCAATTCCACTGGAGAAACAAGGACGTCAGTCAATGTTTGACGGTCAAGGAGCCGGAAATAATCCTACCAACGCATCAGGAGAACGGGAACAGCCAGAAGAATTGAGAGCAAGAGGCGAGCAGAGAAATTTTAAAGAACAGGACCCTCGTAGAGATCAAGGTGGATTCAGCAAAACGGACGAAGCACTTCGTAAACAAGAAGCAAATTTTCGAGCTTTTGAAAGGACGGTAGCGAACATCAACATTGAAGCTCTTACGGATAAGTGGGAGTTTGAGGATGCGCTGAAAACATTGGAAACAAGGTGGAAAGCCATTGACACACTGCATCTCGAGATCGATTGCGAGTTGGATGGCAAGAACCTAGCGTACGAAGCATGCTTTACTAAGTATGAAACACGATTTAACATTTTGAAGAAAAACATCAACAAAAAGATGTGGGCAGTGTCGCACAGGGAAAAAACAACTCCAACTCTAGAGACTCCTATATTCAGCGGGAATTACAACCATTGGACGTCCTTCAAAGATTTGTTCTATGAGGCGATTCACAACAACTCGACTTTGTCTAACGCGCAGAAAATGCAATTTTTGAAATCCAAAGTCAGAGGAGAAGCCGAGAGATTAATTCAACACTTGGCCATCACTTCAGATAATTATTTAACGTGTTGGGAAATTCTTCAGCATCGTTATGATAACAAGAAAATGATATTTACTTCCCACATGAACATTTTATTTGGCTTACCTAACATTCATCAGAATTCAGTATCTCTTATTAAACAACTGCATGACGTAGCGACAGAAACGCTTAACGCTATAAAGAATTTAGGGGTGGATACGACAACATGGGACCCTATTCTAGTGCATGTCTTGTGCCAGAAATTAGATTCCGAGACATACACAGACTACCTTGAATCCTTGAAGAACACAAGGGAGTTGCCGGTCTTACAGGAGCTTTTAGATTTCCTAGAAAGCAAATTCACAACTCTGGAAACATCATCTCGTCGAAAACAAGAAGCTACAAATCATAAAAATAACATTCCGCACGTAACTAATTATAAAAAATCGTATAATAACTTTAACAACTATAAAAGCCACGGGTACAGAAACTCGCCAATTGCGAAATCAGGTCAATCGCCCGGTTTCACATGTCCATTGTGTAAACACGATCATGGAATATATAACTGCAAATTTTTTCTACAAATGCCGAATGACAAAAAGTTAATTACAATAAACAGATTAGCACTTTGCCAAAACTGCTTATTTTCACACAATGGTAAAGCGTGCAATTCGACAAAGAAATGTCGCAATTGTCAAGCCTCACATAACACAATCTTACACGAGGCTCTAGAAAGGTCAACGACCTTCCCATCGAGACCATTACAACCTAAAGAAAGGGTCGGAAGCACAACACACGTGTCTCAACAAAAAGAGAAGAACTCAGAAATATTGTTAGCTACAGCCCAACTTAAGGTATGGGGAGGTGATGGTAAATGCCATATCTTGCGAGCATTAATTGATCAGGGTTCTCAAATTTCCTTGATCTCGGAACACGCGGCTCAGCTATTACGTATTAAAAGAGAACAATGCAAAGGCGTCATCTACGGAGTCGGACAGAGACAAAACAACTGCAAAGGAAAGATGAACATAACATGCGGATCTATCTACTCAGATTATACATTCAACTCGGAAGTAATAATTATGGCTAACCTCATAAAGAACCTTCCTAATAAAACATTTGCGAAACCATCGTGGTCCAACATTCAAAACATTAAACTAGCTGATCCTGAATTTTACATCAGCCGACCGGTAGATTTACTGTTAGGCGCAGACATTTATCCTAACATTCTGTTAGACGGAGTTCTTAAGGGCGAAGACGTAAAGCAACCCATAGCACAAAGAACTCAATTGGGCTGGTTACTATGTGGAGGTGTGGAAACATTCCAATGTAACGTAGTGATAAATAACATTGAAGACTTTCAACAATTTTGGGAAATGGAGGACATAGCTGAACAAGACGATTTATCAACTGAAGAAATACAATGCGTGAAACATTATCAAGACACAACAACACGTAATGATGAAGGGAAGTATGAAGTACGGCTACCGATGAAACCAAAGTTTGAGGAAAGCCTAGGAACATCCAAACAAAAAGCTATTGCCCAATTTCGTAACCAGGAAAGAAAGTTACAAACACAAAAAACACTAGCGGCAGCTTACAAAACATTTATGCAAGAATACCTAGACCTAAAACATATGGAGCGTGCTGATGACAATACCAATTTAGAGTGCTATTTACCCCACCACGTAGTAGAACGAGCTGAATCAACAACATCAAAGTATAGGGCAGTCTTCAATGCGTCATCCAAAACATCTACAGGATGTTCACTAAATGACCTTATGCACAAGGGTCCAAACCTACAACAAGACCTGCAATCTTTATTATTAAAGTGGAGACAATATCCCCTCGCGTATACCGCGGACATTGAAAAAATGTATCGACAGATCTTAATACATAAGGATGATGCTAACCTACATAAGATCATATGGAGAGAATCCCCTGAACATCCACTACAGTCGTTCAAATTGATAACTGTAACATACGGAACAAAAGCCGCCCCATTTTTAGCAATGATGACTTTAAGAAGATTAGCGGCGGACGAACGGGACAATTTTCCAGAAGCGTCAAGAATATTAGAAAAATCCTTTTATATGGACGATTTAATTCATGGCTCCTATACACTAGAGCAAGCAAACAAAACAATTACCAACTTAACATTACTTCTAAAAACAGCGGGATTCAATCTAAGAAAATGGTCCTCAAACAACCAAACCAAAAACCAACATGATAACAACATAATGTTTAACTTTAAAACAGAAGAAACCTCCAAAACACTTGGTTTATGTTGGAATCCAAAACAGGACAAATTCACGTTTAGATGCGAAATGACGGAAAAGCCAAAAGTAACAAAACGAATACTCCTTTCCGAAATATCAAAAATATTTGACCTATTGGGATGGCTGGCACCGGTAGTTACCAAGCTAAAATTATTATTCCAAACTGTATGGAAAACAAACATTAAATGGGACGAAGAAGTGCCCCAGGATATTCATAAAGAATGGAAAAAAGTACAAACAGAAATCAGTCAAATAAACGAATTCGAAATTCCAAGATGGTTAAACAGCCAGGAAGGGGACGTAGTAGAATTACATGGATTTTGTGACGCATCTATGGTAGCCTATGCATGCGTAGTATACGCCCGGATCAAACATCAACCGACAACAGTCCTCGTAGCCGCAAAAACAAAGCTTGTCCCACTCAAAAAGACCTTGACATTGCCAAGAAAAGAATTAAGTGGAGCTTATTTACTCGCACAACTAATGAACAAAATTAAACATTCATTACATAATCATAAACTAGAGACGTACGGATGGACAGACTCCAAAATCGTGTTGGGATGGCTGCAAGGCGAACCAAACCGTTGGACGCCCTTCGTAGCAAACAGAGTCAAACAAATAACAGAAGTTATGCCAAAATCACAGTGGAACTACGTAAACACGAGTGAAAACCCAAGTGACGCTGCCAGCCGTGGGATATACGCGTCACAGCTGTTAAAAGAACAATCGTTATGGAAAAATGGACCAGCCTGGTTATCCACATTTAAGCCTGAAAGCATAAAACAAGAAACATTCGTTACAGAACAAGAGAAAAAACTGGGCCAAGTAAACACTGTGCAACAAAATGATAACAGTGTAAACATTATTGACGAGCTATTAATTAAATATAGTTCATTTAATAAAATTATACGGATTGTAGCATGGATACAAAGAGCATTGACACCTAAACATAAACATCGGCCAAGCTATCTCATGTTACATGAGTTACGGAAAGCGAAGTCAACAATAATCAAACATGTACAGAACTGCAATTATGAAACTGAATTGGAACATTTACGTAAACATAAACACGTTCACCAAAAAAGCAAATTATTAAACTTAAATCCGTTTGTTGACGAACAAGATATCTTACGTGTCGGTGGACGACTAAAACAAGCAGTCATGGGCACCGAAATGAAACACCCAAAAATCATCCCGAGCGAGTCACTGTTAGCTAACTTACTGATAAACCAAGCTCATGAGCTGACTCTGCATGGCGGTGCCAGCCTAACATCGGCTACCCTGAGGCAAGAATATTGGATAACAGGTGGAAACAATAAAGTGAAAAAAGAACTAAGTAAGTGCGTAACATGCCGAAAATATGAAGGAAAAAGACATCAACAGCTAATGGGGGATCTTCCAGCAGCACATTTTTTGACCGGCAGGGCTGGACTAACAATTATTGAAACGAGCGAAGACGCTCGTACCAGGTGGCACTTAACGCAAAAACTGTTCCATGATATCTGGAAAAGATGGAAAACAGAATACCTAACTCAACTAACATCAAGAAAGAAGTGGCTAAGACCTCAACAAAACTTAGCATTGGATGACGTAGTGGTTATTAACGATGATCACCTCCCACCTGGAAAGTGGGCCCTCGGAAGAGTAATCGAGGTCCACCCTGGCCGCGATAACTACGTAAGAGTAGTGACCTTGAAAACAAAGAATGGAATAATAAAAAGACCTGTGACCAAGTTGTCTATCCTACCCCTTGAAAACAAAAACAAACAAGAAAAAGTCGTAACAACCAAAGATACTGAACAGAATAAAAAACATAACTCGAACAATAACAAACCAAACTTTATTTCGCTAGCCATGATGCTTATCTACTTCCTGAGCATTTTAACTCCGGGATATGGTCTAAAAGTAACAAATTTAAATGACCAGCAAGCCTTGTATTTTGATAAAATCAATAACATGCAGATTATAAGAGACGAGTGGAAGATAATTGCATATTACGATATGAATCCGTACTGGGAAGGCATCACTTCGTATGATAAATACTATCAACATCTAAATAACATTTGTAATACTATAACACAACTGTCCCACTGCAAAATAATTATGTTGCAACTACGTCATGCGTACAATGAACTTGAACATAATAACAATGTTTTGCTGAATCAACAACTAAGCGTTCGACCGCGCGTGCCCCGTGGTATCATCAATGGTGTCGGGTATCTGGCGAACGCCTTGTTCGGAGTATTGGACGACCAGTTCGCAGAACAATATAATAAGGATATCACACTTGTACGTGAGAACCAAAACCATTTAGCCCTGCTATGGAAAAATCAGACATCCATAGTAGAAGCAGAGTACAATGTATTACAAAGAACAGAACAAACAATGCAGTCCCAGCACAAAATGATTAACCATCATCTGATGAATTTAGACGCAGCAATCCGCAACTTGGCGAAACAAGTTCATGAAATCGAGTATGTATCAGAATTTACACTGACCGCTTTAGCCACCAACAACATTCTAAATCATCTGAAGAACATTCAAGATACCTTGCTGGATACAATGAGCACGATTTACAATGGGAAAATCAATACTCACTTAATCAACCCAGAACAACTACAACATCAACTAAGTATAATTTCCGGATTAATAAACAAAGAACTTACTCTCCCCGTAGACAATATTCATACAAGTATGAGAGATATCTATCATCTATTAAGCGTCAAAGCAGTTATAACAAAACAATACGCAATATTCGAAATAACCGTCCCATTACTCAGCCGAGACAACTATGAACTTTACAACCTTCTTCCTATACCTCATCAGCTGAATCAGAACATGATAACAGTAACACCAATTGAAGATTACGTTGCGATAAACCTACAAAAAGAATCTTATATACCTTTAACCCCAAGGGACCTAGAACATTGCGTGCTACGAGACGCGTCCACATACCTGTGTCAGCTTAAATCGCCCATTTACCACATGAAGTCAGATAACGACCTTTGCTTCCAAGATGAAACAAAGCCAGAACAGTGTAAAACGAACATAGCCGCCTGCAGAAACAAGTGGACAAAGCTAACTAACATCAACCGATACTTATACTTCTGCTGCGGTCACTGTCAACTGCGACTACTCTGTGGAGATGAAGTCACCGCACATAAGCTGCCCAAAACCAGCATTGTGAACATTCCAGAAGGTTGCCTAATTAAAATGGATAATGGAACCATTTACACACACAAACAGCAGACAAGTAAATTTAACATTAAAACAAATTACGAAGTCCCTGAAATAGCTTCAATTAACAGAGTGATGAACATTACATTCGAAAAACTTCCTATAACAACTACAAGCGATGAAGAGAACAAGCTGTCACTAAGAGATATAAAGGAGAAAATTAAAATCATGAAAGAAAATGAACCCTTGACAAACAGTATTTCAGTTCATGACATTCACCACTACAGTCTGATATACACTATATTGGGTATAATTGGAGTGACAGCAGTGATTCTGGTGTTCCGACGCATGTGTCGCCCGGCGCAAGCAGCAGCCGCCCCGGTGGTAGCAGAACCGACCACTATGGAGATAGAGCTACAATCTGTGGAAAGATCAAGAGCAAGGAATCGTGAACAGTTTAGTGCGCGTGTACCTAACAACGAGTGTTCCTATACCGAAAGGGGCACAACCCCAGTGTTAAGAAAAGTTTCCTTTAATAACGATGTTTAAAATTCATAAAAGTTTTTTAGAGACTCTTAAGCATCATTTGTTTTGTCTATCACTTTGTGTCATCTTTTTTAAGCATTACTATTTTCATTTATTAAAATTACATTTTTCCCTTGCCCCCGGCAAGATGTTCGGTGCATGCGCACCTTACACGTGACGTCAGGCGCCCGCGGTTATTCGCAATGCATTAGGTTGCACTGAACTAATTAGTACATTTTTAGAGATCGTCGCGATCGGGTGTATTCATTAACATTTATCAAACATTATTTTACTTTAACATTTAAGAGTCAGTTGTCACCATTATTATATTACTTTTGAGTGAACATAAACTACTTTATTTAACTGCCAACACCACCGTAAACCCCGCACCCCTACAGCGACCGACTTCCACCCCATAGGATTTACCGCGACTTATTCGCAACCGAACAACAGAACGAAAATACTGATGTGTTCGTTGCCAAAGCGCGCGCCCTGTTATTAAGGCTACCTACGAACGATTTAAACGAAAAAGTAAAATTAGACATGATTTATGGCCTTCTAAACGTGCGAATAAGAAAACGACTCCGCAGAGAGGAATTTACTACATTCGCCGAGTTATTACAACATGCTAGAAATATTGAAGACTATGGGCGAAGAGGAACGACGAGCATCAACGGCGAGGCCATCGCCGGCCGGCGCGAGTACATTCCGCGGCACCCCGGCCCCCTCCGCCGCTGCCCCCGGTACGCGCGCAGCCCGCGGCCTCCGCCGCGCTGCCGCCCCGCGCCGCCGCGCCCGTGTACGCGCACGCGCCCGCGCCACCGCAACCGCGCGGAGCGCCCGGCGTGAACGTGCCCCCGACGACCTCGGCCTCCGGTCCCGTGCGACCGCGACCCTACTGTACCTACTGCAAGCGGTACGGTCACCTACGAGATCAATGTCGTAAGTTGGAGGAAAGAGGTGAGTCTTTCAATCATAATAACTCTAATAACGCGTGTGACAGTGCCGTAAAAATGTTCAAACCGGAAAAGTTCTATAGTGTCGAATTACCCATGCGCGATCGTAATCGTAAATAGTCAGCGCGCGACGCTCTTGGCGTGCGGTCGATACGAGATAATTACTTAGTGGTGTTGCGAGTGCGCATAACGGTAAACAAATATGGTGCAGTGCATGAAATGTAAGTTGTTTTTGTCGCTTGCAAAGACGGATCACGTCAAATGCAAAGGGGCGTGTGCCGGGACGTTTCATAAGCATTGTGTAAAAGACCTGCAGCGCTTTTTAAAGGACGAGGCATGTGAAGAATGCGTCCGGCGTACACCACAGCCGCCGGGAAGGCTGTTAAAAATTGACGTCAGTCCGGGTGATGATGATGTCCGACCGATTTCGGTCACGGCGACCGCTTCGAGAGTTTTAGACTCGCTCGTGTGCTCGCATGTGGCTTGTGTAGCCTATCTTATTTGTGAAGGTCCTCGCACATTGCGGGCATGTGAGCACACCATTAACATAATTATATTGAGTTAGCGCAGGTGGTCGGGCTTTTAACTCATCGCGCTTGGTGTCGAGTTCGGCGCGCCGGTGGAGCTCAAACTCACGGACTTTGGTTTTAACCAAAGCCCTCCACTCGGGTCTTAGGGCGGCATGCTTTTCCCACTGGGAAGACTCTATGCCACATCTCTTCATGTGTCGCTTCAGCATATCTTTATACCTGAGGAGTTGTCCTCCATGCTTGCGCTTGCCCTCCTCAAGTTCTGAGTAGAAAATGTGCTTTGTGCACCACCGAAGCTGTCGCCGCATGAGGTAAGCCTCAATGCCACCAACATTGGCTCGTCGCAGCACCTCGGTATTCCGCACGCGATCAGACCATCTGACGTTCATAATCTTACGCAGACATCTTAGGTGGAATCGGTCTAGCATGCGGATGTGACGACGGTACACAGTCCAAGTTTCCGCAGCATACAGGATGTTAGGCAGAACGACCGCCATGTATACTGAGATCTTCGTACTTAGCTTTATGTCGTGTGAGCAGAAGACCTTGGTATCCAGCTTGCCGAATGCTGCAGCTGCAGCTCCGATCCTGCTGTTGATCTCTGCATCAAGGTTGCACCCGGATGTTAGAGTGCTCCCCAGGTAGCGGAACTTATCGACCTGTTTCAGCTCGTCCTCGCCAAGTTTGATTTTCAGCGCCTCGTGACCGTCAATGTCTAAAGACATCACCTCCGTCTTTTTGACGCTGATTTTTAGGCCGAATTTACGGCAAGATTTGTCTAAATCGGACATGAGCTGTTGCAGGCTGTCTGGGGATTCTGTCACGAAGCATAGGTCATCTGCGTAGATGATCTCAGTAACCATCGCGTGTGAGAGTTTTGTGCGGGCTTTTAGCCTCGCCAAATTAAACACGCTGCCATCGGTGCGAAAACGGATGCGGATACCTTTTGGAGAGGCCCGTAAGACCTCCCGGACTACGACTGCAAAATACAGCGCGAACAATGTAGGCGCGAGAACGCAGCCTTGTTTGACCCCACAGGTCACGGAGAAAAACTCTGATTGTTCGTCGTCGACAGCGACGCAGCACTGCATGCCATCGTGGAGGAGTCTGAGAAGTCTCACAAACCTCTCCTTGCACCCTATCTTCTTCAGCACCATCCAGAGGGCTTCTCTAGGCACGCTGTCAAAAGCCTTCTCAAGGTCAACAAAGCACAGATACATGTGACGGCCCTGCTCTCTGCTTTTCTCTTGCAGTTGACGCACTGAGAAGATAGCCTCAGCTGTGCCTCGGTCAGGTCGGAAGCCAAACTGGGTTTCAGGCAACAATGTTTCTGATAGTCTCATCAGGCGGTTTAGGAGTACTCTGGCAAAGACTTTTCCAGGGACTGATAAAAGCGAAATACCGCGATAGGAACCACAATCAGAGCGGTCACCCTTGTTCTTATATAGAGCCCTTATGCGCGAAACTGTAAAGGTTGATGGGATCTGTTCTTTATTCCACATAAGATTAAAAAGCTTCCATATTTCCAAATGTAGTTCCTCACCGCCGTATTTAAGCAGTTCTCCTGATATAAAATCAACGCCAACCGCGCGCTTGTTCTGCTGTTGTTTTATTGCGAGGACAATCTCGCCTTGTGACAACGGCTCATCCAGCTCTCTAGATACGGGGAGTTGAGGGATCGAATTTATGTGTTCCAGATCTGCAGACCGGTCCACATTTAGCAGAGAGTTGAAATATTCCGCCCAACGTTTGAGTATTTCTTCCTTGCTTTTGAGAAGGCCATTGCCACTAGCAGGTTTAAGCGGCACTTTTGCAAGTGAAGTCTTACCAATCAACTTTCGAACCTCAGCGTAGAATTCCCCTAGCTGGTTATTGTCCGCGAGCCATTGCATTTGACGAGCTTTGTCCTGCCACCACTTGTTCTTTGTTTCCCGAGTTAGTCTGCGCAGCTCCAGGTCACTCTCTCTGATCTCCGCAATACCACGTGGGCTCGTTCTATGCTGCCTGAGGAGACGCCGGTGTTTGTCAATTGCCTCCCTCAGAACTCCATCATTCTTATCGAACCAGTCCTCATTCTTACGGACTTTTAGACTCAAAGTATTCAAGGCGGTGTCTAATATGTGAGAAGATAGAGTCCCCCAGTCAGCATCAACATCACCGACCTCCGTGTCGGTGTGCGGCAGCACGGTTGCCAACGCTTCGACGTATTTTACCCTCGTCCCGAGATGCTTTAGCCCATCCAAGTTTAGACTTGGCGGCTTTGACTTGGCAGCCCTACAAGGACGACGGAGGCGAAGACGCAGTTTAGTGACTACAAGCCGATGATCCGTCCAACAGTGTGCTCCACGCATGACGCGGGTGATTTGGACTTGGGAAACATCTGTTTGCCTCACTATAGCGTAGTCTATGAGATGCCAGTGTTTGGATCTTGGGTGCATCCACGTATTTTTGTGCTTGGCGGGAAGTCTGAACATAGTGTTCGTGATCGCCAGGTCGAGTTGTGCACAAAGATTGAGTAGCAAGTGTCCGTTTTCGTTCATGTTGCCTACTCCGTGTCTGCCCAGGACCTTAGGCCAGGCTGCAAAATCCTGACCTACTCTGGCATTAAAGTCCCCTAGTAAGAGGATCTGTTCCCTAGGACGTACGTGTTCAATACAGTGAGTCAACTCCTCGTAAAATTGTTCCTTAATGTCATCAGATTTGTCTAGCGTAGGTGCATAGACACTAATGACATTAAGGTGGTTATTGTTGTCGAGTTGCAGGCGCAAAGTTGTAATTCGGTCTGAGATGTGCACCGGGAACTCTTGCAGCTGATTAACAAGCCGATTCCTGATCGCAGAACCCACGCCTGACCGTCGCGCTTCGGATGCTGCGAGTCCTTTCCAGAAGAAAGTGTATCCGCCACCGTGCTCCACCAGCTCTCCTTCGTCAGCGAGATGTGTTTCGCTGATAGCAGCCACATCTACGTCATAGCGCGAGAGCTCACGAGCTACAATGGCGGTCTTTCGCTCACGACAGATGTTCTCTTTGCGGTCAAGGAGTGTTTTTACATTCCATGCGCCAAAGGTCAAATCCAGTTTTATGGTGTTTTAGTCGTATTTATTTTATTCTTATTGTGACTTCGACCGCGAAATTAAGGATGCGGAGGCAGCCGCGGTTACTACCATCCTTATAGGCTGGGGTGAGCAATTTTTAGGGCACCTTTTCTAGCCCCCTCCAAGGCTGAGCAAGGAGAGCAGTGCTACCCTAAATAGGGCTGCTCTGTCACCCCGGGTGCTGCCGAACCCACTCTGTCCCCCCAGTTCAGAGCGGAAGCGACCACGGTGATCTGAGACCACCCCCGGAGCCACCTATGTGCAGGCCTCAGACAAAGCCCAGTCTGCATCAAACCGAACCTCTCTACTTCAGCCCATCGCCACAGGACTTTACGTCCTCGGAGTCCAATTTGTGAAGCAGTCATCTGCGCAGGAACATTTTAAGTGCATAAGCGGTCGCGCAGTCGCAGATGCCCTCTCTCGTCCTCATCCCCCGTAGCCCAGTGGAACGGAAACCGCTACGACTGGCGGAGGGTTCGGATGCAGTCTCTAGCCGGCAGTCACTTCTGACCTCAACTGCCGCCCTAGGCCATCAACATTGCCTTGCTAACTCGCCGGGTTCGCCAGGACTCGGTGCTTATCAGCATAAGCTGCCTTCCCCGCCGAGTTAGTCTTGTGCACATGCGGGAGGTATCCGCGTAGAAACCTGTCTGCCGAAGCCTACCAGGCCCCTCACCGGGTTTAGCCCACGAGCCGACGTGGTGTACCGGGGTGTGGCCGTCGTGTGCACAACGACTACTTGGAGCCACCGGTGAGAGTTTGTAGAATGCCTACCAGTACGATTTGCCTACCCTACGGGTCGGCTGCAAACCCTGGAGCACCCTACTACACCCCCAGTCACACCGTCAGTCCGGGTACAGTGACTGTGGAACAGCTTCTGCAAGAAGTAAATGGCAAACTGGAGGCGGTTGATGGCAAATTGGCGACTGTTGCATCCATTCATCAGCAGCTAGAAGAAATTAAGTCAACAGTTGACTTCTATGCAGAAAAGTACCAAGAATTGGTTCAGTTTAAGGAAGAATATACTGGAAGGATTAAAAAAAAGGAAAATAAGGTCAGAGAGGTGCAGAATAAAAATATCTACTTAGAAAAATGTAATCTGGCGCTTGAAGAGCGCATAGATGCGATTGAGATGAAGGGAAAGGAAAATAATATAGAAGTCTCATGGAAGTCGAGGGAGAGAAACTCGAGGAGATTATTCCCAAATTGGGTGTAATTTATGGATTACAGAAACAAGAAATTGAGTCGGCATGGAGAGTTGGAGGAATTATAAAAAGAGATATTGAGGGTAAGCAACAGAAAAAGACCGGGGCGCGGCCCGTGGTCGGTAAATTGATTTCGCGCGCTGCCCGGGACCGGTGGCTGGCTGCCAGAAAAATGCCTATCCATAACAATGACGTGTATGGTGGGGACAAAGGTGCCCCCATTTACATCAACGAGAACCTGACCAAAAAAACCCGCGACCTGCTTAAGACAGTGAAGGAGCGTCTTCGGGGTAGCTTCAAATATATATGGGTGAAGAATGGTAAGGTACTTATAAAGAACGAGAAAAAAACTCATTGTGTCAGGTCAATGCAGGATATCGAACAATACGTTCCGAAGGCAACATGAGGTATGTTTCCTACCTATATAATTACTTATACCTTCTACGTCATTTGAATATGCTTTGTATGTTTTTTGCAAAAAAGGCGCTAATATAAACTTCCCTTTATCATTTCTAGTAGATACAGACATTGAATTCACTAAGTTCACTGAATCTACACAATGTAAGAACACAATATTAAACAACAAGAATGATTTTAACGTTATACACTTGAATATAAGGTCTATAAGAAAAGGTTTTGATGAGTCCATAGCTTTGGTTGGCGGCGTGCTGCAAAACACAGCAATAATAATACTAACTGATGTGAGTGTCGGGGAAGAATCAGCTTATTTGTTTGGAATTCCTGGCTTTAATATGTGCACAAATTTAAGAATAAATCAAAAAGGTGGAGGCGTCATTATGTATGTAAAGGAAATATATAGTTATGAATGTAATTAATTTACGGGAAATAGTTACGAAATGATACATTGCAAATTAAAATCCTTAGGAACAATGACTCACATACTGGGTATATATAGAACACATAAGTGCCATGAAATGACCTACGTGAGAGAACTGGAAGATGTACTCCAAAATATTTCACATAAAGACAATATTATGTATATGGGTGATATAAATATAGATATAAGAGACAAGAGTTTGATGTGTTCTACTGTAAGAGAGTACGAGGATGTGCTATATAAATATGGCTTGCAGTGTGGGATTCGGGAGTTCACACGAGAGGAGATATTGAAGGGCAATTTGACGCAAACCTGCATTGATCATATGTATGCGCGTGTTAATTGTGAGAGTGTTCGTGCGTTTTTGTTTACGTCTAAAATATCAGATCATTACCTAACCGGTGCGACGTTCTCTGGTCTAAGGGCAGTGCGTGATAAAGAGCAATCGACAGTGGCGGTGCTGAGCAATAAACAGGTTTATAATAAGCTGAGTCAGTATGACTGGAATAAGCTTCTAGATATTCAGTGTCCGATTGAATTATATTCTGTACTAGCTTTTGCCCGCGGCTTCGCTCGCATGTACCATGAGAATTCCAAAGAACCAAGATATCAAGCAAGCAAGCATGCAAGCAAGATTGCTTGCGTGACAATGGGACCATCTCAGGAGTATAAATTATATTCTTTCGAATAAAAAAATACATAAAATGGAATGCATAACCTCCCCCTTTTTTGAAGTCGGTTAAAGAGCCCTTTGCGGCCTACTTACAGTATAAACTTATGAATTTTGAAATTTTAGCTTACAACCAGTAAAACGCAAAATCCCGTTTTTTCCCGTTCCCGTAAGAATTTCGGAAAATACTTTCTTAATACGGGGAAAGTTCTCTCTCAATGCTCTTCTACACTCCCCAAGCAACTCATGCCAAATTTCAGCTTTCTACGACCAGTAAAACGAAAAATCCCGTTTTTCCCGTTCCCGTGGGAATTTCGGAAAGTCCTCTCTCAATGCTCCTCTACACTCCCCAAGCAACCTCATGCCGAATTTCAGCGTTCTACGACCAGTAAAACGAAAAATCCCGTTTTTCCCGTTCCCGTGGGAATTTTGGATAGTCCTATCTTAATGCTTTTCTACACTCCCCAAGGAACCTACCTACTTGCCAAATTTCAGCTTTCTACGACCAGTAAAACGAAAAATCCCGTTTTTTCCCGTTTCCGTGGGAAATTTGGAAAGTCCTCTCTCAATGCTCTTCTACACTCCGCAAGCAACCTCATGCCAAATTTCAGCTTTCTACGACCAGAAAAACGAAAAATCCCGTTTTTCCCGTTCCAGTGGAAATTTTGGATAGTCCTTTCTTAATGCTCTTCTACACTCCCCAAGGAACCCACTTGCCAAATTTCAGCATTCTACGACCAGTAAAACGAAAAATCCCGTTTTTCCCGTTCCCGTGGGAATTTTGGATAGTCCTATCTTAATGCTTTTCTACACTCCCCAAGGAACCTACCTACTTGCCAAATTTCAGCTTTCTACGACCAGTAAAACGAAAAATCCCGTTTTTTCACGTTCCCGTGGGAATTTTGGAAAGTCCTCTCTCAATGCTTCTCTGCACTCCCCAAGCAACCTATATGCCGAATTTCAGCTTTCTACGATCAGTAAAACGATAAATCCCGTTTTTTCTTTATCCCTTGGGAATTTCTGAAAATCCTTAAAACTGTTTTACACTATTATGATTATCTACTTCTACGCCAAATTTGAAGAGTCTAGAAATTTTAGTTCATAGGATTCCGTTGAACTGAATATATAAATCTCGTTTTTTTCTTATCCCGTGGGAATTTTGAAAAATCCTGAAATTCATATTTTAACTAATGTAATACCTATTTGTGTATCAAATTTGAAGAGTCTAGTTATTATAGTTACTGAGATAGGGTCACTCGGAATCGAATATATAAATCCCGTTTTATCCCGTTCCCGTGGGAATTTTAAAAATTCCTCTCACAATGCTCCTCTACACTCTCCAAGCTACCTTCATGCCGAATTTCAACTTTCTACGACCAGTAAAACGAAAAATCCCATTTTTTCCTTATCCCGTGGGAATTTCCGAAAATCCTTAATACTGTTTTTTACTATTATAATTACCTACTTCTATGCTAAATTTGAAGAGTCTAGTAATTATAGTTCATAGGATTCCGTTGAACTGTATATATAAATCCCGTTTATTCCTTATCCCGTGGGAATTTTGAAAAATCCTGAAATTGATGTTTTCAATATTGTAATACCTACTTGTGTATCAAATTTGAAGAGTCTAGTTATTATAGTTACTGAGATACGGTCACTCGGAATCGAATCTATAAATCCCGTTTTTTCCCGTTCCCGTGGGAATTCCCAAAAATCCTTCCTTAGTGGATGCCTACATTGTATAAGGTATCTATGTGCAAAATTTCAAGTCTCTAGGTCCAGTGGTTTGGGCTGTGCGTTGATATATCAACAGTCAGTCAGTTTAGAATTTTATATATATAGACTAGCTTTTGCCCGCGGCTTCGCTCGCGTGTACCATGAGTATTCCAAAGAACCAAGATATCAAGCAAGCAAGCATACAGGCAAGCAAGCAAGCAGGTCCACAATTGACCAAGAAATCGGTGAACATACCTACATAAAAAAATACATAAGGTGGAATGCATAACCTCCTCCTTTTTTAGAAGTCGGTTAAAGAGCCCTTTGCGGCCTATTTACAGTATAAACTTACAATACTTATACTTACTACTTATTTTAGCTTTTTACAACCAGTAAAACGCAAAATCCCGTTTTTTCCCGTTCCCGTAAGAATTTCGGGAAATGTTTTCTTAATGCTCCCCTACACTCCCCAAGGAACTCACCTGCCAAATTTCAGCTTTCTATGACCAGTAAAACGAAAGATCCCGTTTTTCCCGTTCCCGTGGGAATTTTGGAAAGTCCTCTCTCAATGCTACTCTACACTCCCCAAACAACCTACATGCTGAATTTCAGCTTTCTACGGCCAGTAAAACATAAAGTCCCGTTTTTTCCCGTTCCAGTGGGAATTTTGGAAATCCCTCTCTTAATCCTCCTCAACACTCCCCAAGGAACCCACTTGCCAAATTTCAGCTTTCTATGACCAGTAAAACGAAAAATCCCGTTTTTCCCTTTCCCGTGGGAACTTTGAAAAGTCCTCTCTCAATGCTCCTCTACACTCCCCAAAAAACCTACATGCCGAGTTTCAGCTTTCTACGACCAGTAAAACATAAAGTCCCGTTTTTTCCCGTTCCCGTGGGAATTTTGGAAAGCACTCTCTCAATCCTCCTCTACACTCCCTAAGCAACCTACATGCCGAATTTTAGCTTTCTACAACCAGTAAAACGAAAAATCCCGTTTTTCCCGTACCCGTGGGAATTTTGAAAAACCCTCTCTTAATTCTCCTCTACACTCTCCATGCAACCTACATGCCAAATTTCAGCTTTCTATGACCAGTAAAACGAAAAGTCCCGTTTTTTCCCGTTCCCGTGGGAATTTTGGAAAGTCCTCTCTCAATGCTCCTCTACACTCCCCAAGCAACCTACATGCCGAATTTCAACTTTCTACGACCAGTTAAACGAAAAATCCCGTTTTCCCGTTCCCGTGGGAATTTTGGAAAGTCCTCTCTTAATGCTCCTCTAAACTCCCCGAGCAACCTACATGCCGAATTTCAACTTTCTACGACCAGTAAGACGAAAAATCCCGTTTTTTCCCGTTCCCGTGGGAATTTTGAAAATTCCTCTCTCAATGCTCTTCTACACTCTCCAAGCAACCTACATGCCGAATTTCAACTTTCTACGACCAGTAGAACGAAAAATCCCGTTTTTTCTTGTTCCCGTGGGAATTTTGGAAATTCCTCTCTCAATGCTCCCCTACACTCCCCAAGCAACCTACATGCCGAATTTCAGCTTTCTACGACCAGAAAACGAAAAATCTCGTTTTTTCTTTATCCCGTGGGAATTTCCGAAAATCCTTGAAACAGTTTTTCACTATTATAATTACCTACTTCTACGCTAAATTTGAAGAGTCTAGTAATTATGGTTCATAGGATTCCATTGAACTGAATATATAAATCCGGTTTTTTTCTTATCCCGTGGGAATTTTGAAAAATCCTGATTTTAATATTTTAACTAATGTAATACCTATTTGTATATCAAATTTGAAGAGTCTAGTTATTATAGTTACTGAGATAGGGTCACTCGGAATCGAATACATGCCGAAATTCAGCTTTCTACGACCAGTAAAACGAAATATCCCGTTTTTTCTTTATCCCGTGGGAATTTCCAAAAATCCTTAAAACTGTTTTTTACTATTACAATTACCTACTTCTATGCCAAATTTGAAGAGTCTAGTAATTATAGTTCATAGGATTCCGTTGAACTGAATATATAAATCCCGTTTATTCCTTATCCCGTGAGAATTTTGAAAAATCCTGAAATCGATGTTTTTATTATTGTAATACCTACTTGTGTATCAAATTTGAAGAGTCTAGTTATTATAGTTACTGAGATACGGTCACTCGGAATCGAATCTATAAATCCCGTTTTTTCCCGTTCCCGTGGGAATTCCCGAAAATCCTTCCTTAGTGGATGCCTACATTGTATAAGGAATCTATGTGCAAAAATTCAAGTCTCTAGGTCCAGTGGTTTGGGCTGTGCGTTGATATATCAACAGTCAGTCAGTCAGTCAGTCAGTCAGTCAGTTTAGAATTTTATATATATAGATTGTGTGAGGTGTTTAGTAATATTTATAGTAGTAGTATTATAACAATAGTTAAAAGAAATGATAGGTCACAGGATTGGATGAATAGGACCCTGTCAAAAATGTTAGACAAAAAAGACGAGTTATTTAGGATATGGAAAGGTAACCCGCGCAATAACTGCCTTAGGTTGGAGTATACAAAATGGAGGAATAAAACGAATAAAATGATAATTAACACTAAAAATAATTTTAAAAAGAAAAAATAGAGGACTGTAAAGGGGACTTTCGAAAAATATGGGAAAAATTAAATAATTGGTTAGGAAGGAAGAAAAGTGGCCTCGATGAAACAATTTCAAAATACTTAGGGAAAACAACGGAACTTCAAAACATTTGTAATAATTTTGCCGATACTTTTACTCAGGAAATTGAAAAGATAAAACATAAATGTAATATTAAATTCTTAAACAGATCAATTTATATACGAGAGTTTTAGAACAGTTAGTGCAGCAGATGTAGCAAAAATTATAAATCAAATGAATGATAAAAAATCACCAGGCATAGACGGGATAAGAGTTACAGATATTAAAAATTTTAAAGATGGAATTAGTCCTATTATAGCTCATTTCATTAATTTATGTGTTAAAAAAGGGTGTTACCCAGATAAATTAAAAGTATCTTTAATCAGGCCACTGTATAAACAATCCAGCCATTTGGAGTATACCAATTATAGACCAATTGCCATTTTATCGAGCATTAATAAATTGGTCGAGAAGGTAGTTGTTGCGCAGGTGTCGAATTTCCTATCGCAGGCTGATGTAATCAATCCGGCCCAGCATGGATTTCAATGCGGCAAGGGCACTCACACGGCTCTCCAGGAATTCACAGATAAGATAAATACGGAACTTGATAAAAGGCAGCATGTAATTGCTTTGTTTATAGATTTTAAGAAAGCTTTTGAAACTCTGGATCACGACACATTGCTTAGAGCGATGTCAGAGTGCGGAATAGGGGGGCCCGTTAATCGATGGTTTGAAGCATACTTGTCAGACAGGAAAATAAAAGTCAAAGTAAATAATGTAACTAGCATCGAGAAACGGGTATCTCTTGGTGTGCCAACTGGTTCCGTATACGGGCCCGTTGGATACATAATGCATGTAAATAGTGTCAGTAATCTGCCGTGTCATGACAAAACAATGTAACTTGAGTTACAGTGTTTTGTGCTAACACCGTAAAATTAACTATTCGGACCCTAATCTATATATGCATGCTTAGAGAAACTGATTTTCTATCAAAAACATTGAAAAACGTCATTGCAATTTACACTGTATCTCTTAAAACGTAGGATCTTGATTAGACTAAACACTGTATTATCTCCAGATACCGTGTTTTGCCAAAACAAACTCACATTTTCTTAGTATAGTATCAAGAGTTACAGTGTTTTGTCGCAACAATCACACGAGAAATTAGTCCAAGTCCTTGTTTATTTTAAGTCGGGACTTCTTCAAGGTAATCATCCTTTCTATAGACTAAAAAATGTATATTAAGATGAGAGTGTTGGTTTTATGTATAGTGATGTTAGCAATATATTACTAAATTAAATTTAAAGTAGCATTTTCTAATGATTATATGTCATTAAGTATCACGTTACAGTGTTTTGTTATAGCAACTCTCATATATTATTGATAAAGGACATAACGACATAACACGTTTTTGCTTGAAAATTCATGTAAAAAGTAAAAATTTTAATATTATTTTGCTTTGTCCACTTCTAGTAGCACATTATCCGTGATTTGTCCAAATTTTATTGCAATCAGATCAATATTCACTGTTCTGTAGCCAATTAAAGAAAGCAAAAGTTTTTTGCGATTTCTGTAAAATAGGTGTTTTTTAGATACAGTGTTTTGTCATGACACGGCAGTAATGTAGTAAAAAACTGTACAACATATATGTATGTGGGAGAGGTAGAAAAAAAATAGACGAACAACATTTTAAAAGCCAACGGTTTATTTCATTTATGTGCATGTAGCTATAACAGGGTAGGCATTTATCTTGAGATTAAGCGTGAAATATCACTATTTAAATAAGAGGTAAGCTTAGCAATGGATATAAGTTTAACAATCATTATGTATTCTTAAAGATTTACCTAAATAACAAGGTCTTACTTACAGTGGCTTCATTTCCTGACCAGTACCTAACATAATTATTAAAATTAGTACACAATTAATTACACACAGACAGCATGACTGCCTATCTATCTATCTAATAATAATACCTTTAAACGAGCAATTCTTGTATATATATAATCAGGATCTCGGAAACGGCTCCAACGATTTCGATGAAATTTGGTATGTGGGGGTTTTCGGGGATGAAAAACTGATCTAGCTATGTTTCATTTTCAGAAAATCGCTTTTACTCGTGTTTTCCGGCTATTTTTGTTAGCATTAGAATATAAAGCTAAATTTCGCCGACTTCGAGCAGATCATAATGGCACATTAGAAATCGGGTGGTCGCGCATCCAGCCGACCTCGGTTCGATTCCGCGTTTTTTTTCAAGATTTTTAGTTTTTTTTTTAAGTTTATTTTTTATGAGAAAACGTCAAGTTTCTTCTTTTGTGAGAAAAAGTTACTTTTTTGTGAGAAAAAGTTACTTTTTTGTTAGAAAAAGTATTATAGGGAACGTGCAGTAACTATAGGCGACAGCACTAATGCGACAGAAGAGACACTATGCGGAAAGTAAAACAAACTTATCAAGGTAAAACATTCAAATTGATGGCACCCTTATGGCACCAGTTGGCAGCACCGTCTATGTGCACGTTCCCTATTGGGAGCACAGAACAGGAAAAGCCTCTGTAAAGTCGGTTTACGGACGATAGTTTAACGTGACTCACCCCCCCCCCCCCCTCCGGTGTTTTTGTCAAATATCTTGAAAACGGTGCATCCTACGGCAAAATCAATGAAATTTTCATCCCCCCTTTAATGCCCCCGCGCTCCCTCCCCCGCATCCCCTCCCCCCCCTCTCACCCCCCCACCCCCACCCCTCCGGTGTATATAATCAGGATCTCGGAAACGGTTCCAACGATTTCGATGAAATTTGGTATTTGGGGGTTTTCGGGGATGAAAAATTGATCTAGCTTGGTCTTATCTCTGGGAAAACGCTTGGTACCGAGTTTCTGCCCGAGCAGAGCTCGGTCGCCCAGGTATAATATTAACAAGAAAACATCAGTAAAGCAGTAAATTATAAGTATAATGGCATTACCTGAACTGTGTAGACGGCTCAGAACACTGGTAGTGCCGTGTTCGCGACTGAACAACTTCTGACCCATCGACAGGCGGCAGCGCCATTTTATAGAAGAGTGACGTCAGAGGCGGTGGGAGCGGTTTGAGCGACTAAGTTGTTTACGAACTCAAGTTAACTGTTTTAACCGTCAAAATTTGAAATTTTTCGGTTACAAATAAACCCATCTCCCACATGTATGCGGATGACACTTGCCTTGTGTTTTCGGGAACCGACCCAGTTAAAATCCAGCAATGTAGTCAGGATGATTTTGATAATATCGTACGATGGTCGCACGATAATGGCATTATATTAAATGTAGCTAAAACGAAGTATGTACATATTAGGTCGCCAATGAGTAAAATTAAAGACATTCCAATCTGTATAGTGGGTCATACGTATGATTGCTTGCATCAGCAGAGTAGAAACTGTAAATGTGTACCAATAGAAAAAGTTACGTGTATAAAGTACTTAGGTTTATGTATTGATCAAGACATGAACTGGAAATCTCACATAAAAAATGTATGTGCAAAGCTTAGATTATTGTTAGGCCAATTTAATAACCTCAAGTACAGTGTAAGTAGGTCGGTTCTGTTTTGTGTGTACCATGCACTGGTGGAGCCGGTGTTCAGTTACGGCTTGAGTAGCTACGGGAGATCGTTTCCTACCCACTTAAATGAAATAAAACGTTTACAAACAAGATTCCTAAAGTGCCTTGTGACCGAAAAACAGAAAAATGATTGTCATGGAGAGTATGATTCACTATACAAAGTTTGCAAAATTTTGCCAATTGACAAGAAAATTAAATATATTTTGGTCACGGAGTACTTGGATAAATCAAATGTTATATTAAAAAAAACTAGTACCTACTCAAGTCGTCCCAAAAAGATTAAACCGTATGTCATGCCGATCGTCACCAACTATTATGGTCGTAGAACTAGTACTTACCTGATTCCTCAAATTTATAATGAACTACCGAATGAACTCATTAGGGATTTAGAAATAACAAAAAAAAATTTATTAAAGTTAAAATTAAAAAAGTACTTTATAGATAATTGAAACTAAATTGTTTAACAACAAGTGCGGTGCATATGTATCATGCTTGTTGTATTAGTTAAATAGTTTAAAGTGTAATGTCATAAGTTATAACTTATAACACTAACCATTTCAAATCTTATTACTAACTATACCTATGTTTAGCGTTGCTTGTAATTTGTAATTTCAAAAACCAAGAGCTAAAGTGCCGACAAACAGGGGCTCGATTCAGGACTGGCCCAAAACGGTTTGCGACCGGTAACGGAATCGTTTGAGCGAGGATCGAGATAGGATTCCTATTCAGGAACGCCAAAAAGCACTGGTTTGCGAGAGGTTTGGGCTGAGATTGGGATGAGCTTTATTTTCCTATTCGGGAAGCCACGTCATCATTGTAGGGGAATTATTGGCAGCTGTCAAAGTTTTTTAGAAAACAGAGCGATTGAGGTCGCATTTTCTGTCAAACATATAAAGAACTCTCTAATAATTACTTTGTCAATGCGGGAATATCAAACCATTACAATTTAACTCATAAATAAGAAAAACTAAAACCCCCGAATCCCCGAGAGCCGAGTGCGACGTAGCGTTATGTTGTCTATTCGGCAGGTACCAAAACGTGGATAGGATTAGACTTCGTAAGCTGTCATTTTTTGTCGTTTCTTGTGTCAAATTAGGATGAGAATGAGATAAATAACGTTTGAGGTTTTGGTATGGTTTTATCTTATCTCAAGCTCATCTCAAAAATAAAATTGAAGTAAGGCGGATTTGTTTGAAATCTGTCTTCAGTTACAAAGAAATAAAAAATATTTTTTTTGAGTCGACAACATGTATCCACAAAACTCGGATTGCAGTGATAATTGGAATTTTTTTAACATGAAACGAAGCTTGACAAATCGCCATCTTGGAGATCACGGTTTGACACGTTGCGATATAATAATGTACACATAAACATAATGGTGCCTTCCTTCAGTGACAGACAGTCGACAGTGTATAGTGTATTTTTGTGAAAATGTTGAATGTTTGTCAAATTTCAATAAAAATAGAAAACGACCTCTTCAACTGCATACTGCTCATTTACCATCTTCTACGAAAACACCGCTTTGCCCTGCTGCCCGACCCAAGAAGATAACGCCAAACCTGAGCTGCTAGCTATCCACTGCTGAAATACAGAATTAGAAGGACTAGAAATTGCGCATCAGTTTATTAGGCAGGAAAGTAGGTCACGGTACATCACCGACTGCAGTGCAATAGAAGCAAATACTTCAATCCAAACTCTTAAGTGATGTTGTTGTATCACAACGGCTGCAGTTTGAAGAATCTGTACCTGTGTGGGAAAGCTGCATGTCAGAGGAGTATGTACTCAAAACAAGAAAAGAGGAAAAGTAACAATCAACACCAATAGAAGAAGAAAATTTAGCAATTTTGTGGACTCTGAATGAACTCCCCGAACTTGGAATAAGTGCGCCTTCAGTGAACTCGTTTAAAAATAGACTGGATATTTATTTGAAAGGACTCAAGATACAAGTGCAGTGATATACGTGTATCAACTTCAATGAGTTGCTAGTGTATTATTTTAAAATAAATTTGTATAGTCCAGAAAGATTTGGGTTAAAACAAATTCTGACAAGAAACTATGCAACTATGTGTAATTTCCCCCCTGGAATAATTTTCTGAAATGATACAGTTGAAGACATACAGCCGTTGCATCAAATATTGTGTGAACATCAACCTTGCGGTTAATTGCATAGAATTGTATAGATATTTGTAAACTGTACATCAATTCTGTTAAGAGGATCATCGTTGGGATCACATAATCTTCTCTGTGTGGCCATGAGCATCACACGTGGGATCAAAAGCTCATTTTTCAGTGTATTGATATTGGGATTGTTTTGGGGGCCCGAGTCAAACTGTGCATGCTATTTTGTAGATACTCTTCATTTATTTACAAAAACTTAACTATTTCAAATTATTAGATACCTAGCAAATACTTGCTAGCACCATAGTAATAGGGTGGTTCTGTGATCATCACTGGTGGATCACTAAATTTGTATAAGGCTTGGGAGCAACATTTTAGTTGAAGTATGGTGGGCAGCCAACATGTTTATAATAAAAATAATAATAACATTTATAATGCCTGGCTCTTAGAGCGCGCGCAGACAGAGGCGTAAATTGACGGAGAGATATGATTGACAAGGAGTTGGTACTTAAGTATTTTATCAGCTGAGGCAGCTTCTCGTGCGATGAAATTCTCGAATGAATATTTCCAGTGGGCCCATTTGAGGTCTGAACCTGTCATCGAAGGTTCTACGTCAAACCGTTCGGGGCGCAAATAGCGTGACATGGATGAGTTTTCTTTTCCGTCAGTCATATTTGGCGACACAAAAATTAATGAACTAAAACAATTACTTTGCTCACCCGCGACCTTAAACACACAACTGACACAAAAATTATTATTGAATAAATTGATATAAGTTTAGACAAGACCAAATAGAATATTGGCTTTATTCAATAATAAAATAGGACATGGTAAATAAACGTAGTTGCTGATAGAATGACATAGCGACAGACAATGTCAAACACCAGAGACAATAAGGTATCTACAAGTCTTCTTATAAAGACGCAAGGAGGCTATTATCACAAAATGTAATTAAGTGATTAATAATAGGAGTAGGTATAATGAAAATACAGTCAACAAAACCTAAATTCAGAACTTTTATTCAAAATTACGTTTTTAACAAAAACTTATTAATCCTTAGTATCCCATGTTAGCCCATGGAGGGTTTCTCTTAATTGACATAATAATTTCAGCTTAATTTTATTGAAGCCGTGGGCTAGTTTTGTACATAAAATACCTACCTATAAAACAGTAGGTACCGTGACTGACTGACTGCTGGGCTAGAGACTTAAAATTTGGCATAGGGTCAGGGAGGGTACAGTTGCTCGGAGGGAACAGTCGCTCGAATGCACTGTGCTGGAAAGGGAAAGGGCTTTATATCTGTCCTCTACGTCATTGAGAAGGGTTCGACACTCGATCGTGTATGAACTAGTCCATGAGTCGCTCTGGCGCCGCGCACACTTACACTTACATTTTCACGTAAGTTTCACGTCGTTTTTTAACTAAACTTGTGTGAGATTCTTAAGTACTGTTGTTTTTGTCGAAAAGTTTGTCTAATTTACTTAGTATTGACTGATAATTCAATGCTCTAGGTCTATGCGTTTGTTTCTAGTTTGATCTTGATTCCAAAATGGCGTCAGGGTCAACAGTAGCTCGTTTCGGAGAAGTACACAGTGGCTCGCGAGCCACTGTGTACGTATGAACTTATAAAAATAATACGAACAGTTTAATTTAATAAATTTGAATAAAAAAATGTTGTCCATTGTTCTTAGAACTTCAAATTTAAAACCAAATGACTGCTAATAAAATAAAAGGTACTAGGGGTAGAACACAGCGGCTCTATTCCATCCGTAGCCACTGTGTACTGTTAGAACCACTGTATACAGGGGTAGTACACAGTAGCTCGAGCCACTGTGTACTGTTAGAGCAAATGTGTACTAGGAAGTACTAGTCACTGTGTACCTATAGTCACAGATTACTTAATATACTCACCGGCAAAAAATTTGGCCCACAGTCCACCTTTCATACAAACGAGGCTACTTTGATGCCTTATTTCTACACCAGGGTAGTGCCCTGGTTGAGATCTGATGATGGATATCCAGAGCATCGATAATGGAGGTCCGGTGTTCCCAAAATACCCAACTGATTCAACAAGCAGTTCACACCACAGAGAGAGAATTTGTACAGCGGCACTGAGATTTTCATTCATTTTATTGCCATTTTAGCTGTTTTTCTAAATGTGTATAATTTCTGTGTTAAACGGAGATTCAATCAGGTGGGTATTTTAGGAACTCTGAATGTCTTTTATCAATGCTCGGAGTAGCCATCATCAGATCACAGCCAAAGCACCGCCTAGTAGAGAACCAAGACATCAAAGTGACCTCGTCTGTATGAAAGGTGGACTGTGGGCGAAATTTTTTGCCGGTGACTGTAGTTACTTCGTAACACATACTGCATCCTGTACAAAATCTTGGTACTTACCGCGATTATAGCCACAGATTAGCCTACTCCGTCTCCTTAAGAATGTGTGCGTGCCGACAGTGACAAGAGCTGGCAGTTTGGATAAAAATATTTTTTTTTCTACATTTTGTTTTACCATTTTGTCGGGATAATTGCTATATATTATATCCATGCAAACTTTCTAGCTATTCCCTAAGCTAAGCCACGGACGGACAAAGGGACAGACGTTCGTCGGTCATGGGGAAACTATACCTAAGGGTTCCGTTTTTGCCATTTTAGCTCTGGAATCCTAACAAAAAAGGATATTTATTGTAATGCGCAGAACACATTGCCATACTCACAGTATCCTAGCGTTATACTAGATAAGAAGGTCAACTTTTGAACTTCGCATCGTGCCATCCCGCTCACGCTTATAGCTTTTTATATAAGAGTGAGACGGACAGCACGATTCGAACTCTCAAATTGTTATATTTGCTATTAATTCTAGCATTGTTGAAGTTTAAACTTAATTTATTTTTAATGTTAATATGCACCAGTTGGAGTGCCTGCCAAATTTCATAGCAAGCTACAGCAAGCAAAACATTGCTCTTACGTTCATGAGAATAGACTGTTCCTCTGGTTGCTTTTTTCATTCTACCTCTGTAACTCAAAGCTGTTACATTAATATTATAGTTTCATTTTTTAACTTGCGAACTTTTATTTTTTACTGATATTTAACTCCATCATATGGTCCTACGAACCTGGATAAAAGAAAATTTACCAGTATTTATAATAATTATTGGAGTTAAATACTGAAGATTTTAAAATTGCACTGGATGAACTTGGAGGATAAAGGAAATTCATCATCATCCTGTGAAAGGTGGTCAAGATTCAGTTATTGGACAATAATCACAGTGATAAAGTGCTAAATTTAAATTAATTTCACCCAACACTCTAAAAAGGTATAATTTAGCGTAAGTTATAAAAAAAAATCTGATAAGGTTAGTACAAGTATCTTTATTACTTTACCTCTCTTAAATTATTAAATCAGAGTTAAGAGTACCGTTTTAAGTACTTAATGTAACTATAAGTATTTATCATTAATTCAACAAGCTTATATTTGTACATAAACGCTCAGTGATTCACTTTTAATTCCATTAGGGTAGGTATCAGTAGAATAGTAATTAGTGTGATAGCCTTTACTTAATAAGAAACTATAATAATACATTATATCAATTGAGGTATTATTCCTTATTATAAATTCAACACTATAGCAATAATCTATTAAAATAATCAAATAATTTATATGTAAGTAATGTAATTAGAAGTACTAGGTATATAGGTACAGTGTATCTACCTACTTAAATTTTTCTAAGTTGAACTTAAAGTTTAAAAGCAGATTTAGGTATTACATAGGTACTTATTTTAAGTAAGTGTTTAAAAACTAAACCTTTTATTATATAAAATTCCAGGAAGACATTACACACGTTTCCCAGAATGGTCGAAGAAAAAGAGTTAGTCAAAAGGCGTGGGAGTTATAAGGGGCAATTAACTACGTTTTCAACTTACTTAAATAACTTGGATATTTCCGAATTGACCCCAACGGAGGTGAACGAGTTACGATTGCGTGTTGGTAAGATAACTTCGTTGTATGAGCATTACGATGAGGTACAGCTTAAGCTTGAATGCTTAACTGATAATATGGATGTTCGTTTGGCTGAACGAACGGAATTTGAGTCCCAATATTATGCTGTACTGTCCAAAGCGCAAAATGTAATTGAGAAATGTTCTAAAAAACAAGATAGCTTCGGATCTGCGACGAGTGAGCACGGTTCTCACTCGAGTAATATTCATAAACTCGTTAAATTGCCCACAATTCAATTGCCGAAATTTGCCGGCTCCTATGACAACTGGCTGGAGTTTCGTGACACTTTCACCAGTCTCATTCACTCTAACGACGAGATAGATAATATTAATAAGTTCCACTACCTTAGGTCTTCCCTGGAGTCACTTGCAGCAGTAGTTATCCAATCCATTGAGTTTTCCGCTAAAAATTACACTGTAGCATGGAACCTTTTATGCGAACGATTCGATAACAAGCGCTTGTTACTGCAAAACCATGTATCTGCTTTGTTCAACATCGAACCTATAACAAGGGAATCTTCATTTAATTTAAAAAGGATAATTGACCAAGTAAATAAAAATTTACGCTCACTGGAATCATTAGGTGAACCAGTAAAACATTGGGATACTTTACTCATTCACATTATTACACAAAAATTAGATGCGAAAACGTTTCGCGAATGGGAAGAGTACAAAGGTCGTTTAGATAAAAACAAGCCAATTTCATTCGATGTTTTTCTAAGCTTCGTGCGAGATCGCGCAGATTTGTTAGAAACACTCGAGTTGTCAACAAATAAACCGATTCATTCTATTAAAATAACTCACAAGGTAAAATCTATGATTACGGTACAAGAAAGTAAAAATATGAACAACAATAATCTTTAATAATAATAATCTTTATTTATCATACTAAAAGTAACAAAACATAACAACTTATAGACTAAACATATTTAAAAAGGGAAACATGTTACGTATACCTGAACTAGGAAAAAAAAAAAATTTCCTGTGTTTCAGGTGTAAAATAAGGAATACATAAAAAACAAGTCTTAAATATTTAACCACATTAAAAAACAAAAGAAAACAAAATAAAATCTTAACATTTATAACATAGATACAAAAATAAATTAATTATGAACAAAAATACAGTAACTACAACTCTTACAAACTATATACCTATCTAAGCATATTTATTTTAAGACTGACAATAATTTTTCTGTATCCTCATAGGAAATTTGTAGAAGAGCTGTTTGGAGAATTATCTTAACTTTATTATAATTAAGGGAGTAAATGTCTAATTGGGCGTTTAATCTATTGTAAAGAAGTGGTGCTAGGAATGCGTAAAATCTAGATGAGAAGGGATGTTTTTTGTTTATATTTCGAGGGCAAACAGTATCTTGCCGTCGTTTTTTTGTCATATTTATATTATAAGGAAGTGCGGCGTGCTGTTTTAGTACTGTGCTTATTATAAATAGTTGTCTGACCGTTAGAACTTTACAGGATTTATAAAGGAGGTCCGTTGGATATAGGAAAGTGCGATTAGTAGAGACTTTGAGAATAGCTCGCTGTGCTCTCTCAATGGTTAGCATTGCCGATTTATGTGTACCACCCCATGAAGTAATACAATAAGTTAGTAAAGATTGACACAGAGCGAAGTAAACTTGTCTAATAGTTGTAGCATCCACACATAGGCGTAAATTTTTGAAGACAAACATTAGTTTACGGATTCTTCCACTTAAAGCCTCGATATGTTGCTTAAAAGAGAGTGTTTCGTCTATTATTACACCCAAGTATTTAATATTATTGGCCATTGCAATGCTTGGACAATTGCATGGGTTTGCACTAGAAACATTACAACAGTGAGAAATCAGTGCTGACTTATTTGTTGTGGTTAACCTCGATTTACGCATTGTGAATTGTATATACTTCGTTTTAGATGCATTTAGTGTTAGTATATGTTGCCGAAGCCAATTATTTACCACATTAAACCCCTGTTGAGCAAGCTCATAGACCTCTTTTTCCGAGCTCGCAGAGAAAAGAAGTACAGTATCATCGGCATATGAAATAATTTTACCACCATCCAGTTTTAGGTTACATAGGTTATTTACGTAAATTAAAAATAAAGTGGGACCCAAAATACTTCCCTGTGGAACCCCAAAAGATGTATTTCTCAGATCAGAACTAAAAAATTGGCCTATTTTTACGCATTGAGTGCGCCCATTTAAATAATCTGCGAATAACTTAAGTTGAGTGCCCCTTATGCCTAAACATTCAAGCTTTTGTATCAGTACAGGAATAGAAACCGAATCGAATGCTTTTGAAAGGTCCAAAAATATGCCGAGTGTCTGGTTACCCTTATCAAGTTCCCGCACCAGATAATCTGTAAGTTCGTGAACAGCATCAGCTGTTGATAATTTAGATCTAAAACCAAACTGGGAACTTGACAATGCAAAATTTTTCTCTAAATAATTAATAAGCCTGTTATTTATTATTTTTTCTAATACTTTCGATATTGCTGGTAGTATAGAAATTGGCCTGTAATTTTCAACTTGTACTTTACTACCAGATTTGTATACGGGGACAACGACGGCTTTTTTTAAACATTTTGGAAAGCATCCTTCAGCTAAACATTTATTAAAAATATTAGTTAATATTGGGACAAATATGTGAACAAACCGTTTTAGAATTATATTAGAGATGTTATCCCAACCAACAGCGGAAACACCTTTTAGGCTCATAATGATCCTATTGACCTCTGCTTCATCAGTTTCTAACAGAGCAAATGATTTTAGTTTACTGCCATTTGTTGACATGTTCCTCAAAGGCGAAGTAGGCATAGACATTTGTAAATTACGTGCTAGATTTACTCCTACATTAACGAAATAATCATTTACGCTGTTTGCTGACGTTAGTTGCGACGGGTGCAGTTGTAATAACCTTGAAGATGATTCATGCTGTTTTGTCGTATGAGTAACATTTTTTATAAATTGCCAGACTTTTTTGGTATTTTTACCAGCTTTTTCAAATTGATTTTTATCGTAACCGCATTTAATTTTCTTGAGTAGATTATTGCAAAAATTCCGATATCTTTTGTACGATATTTGTAAAATCATGTTATCAGGGTCCGATTTTGCTTTTTTATGTAATTTGTCTCTATGCCTCATAGATCGAATAAGTCCCGGGGTAATCCAGGGCTTAATGATATATTTTTTATTACTCAGCCGAATGGATTCAGTATTTTTCGTAATTGATTGACGAACATAGTTTATTAGATTTGACATACAAATATCCGCGTCATCAGCAAGGTAAACGGGGTCAAACTCAAGTCTGCATAAGTCTTCTTCAAGTTTATTAAAATTTATTTTAGTAATTAGTTTTGTGCCAGTTGTATGAGTTAATTTGCAATTCAAGGTTAGTAGGGCAGCATAGTGATCGGTTATTGTTGACTTAGTAACAAGCGAAACTGATGGAAGATTGGTTTTAAGGAAGATATGATCCAAACAGGAGCCGCTTTGATGGGTAGGAAACGTGTGCGCGGGGAGTAAGCCATGGAAGGAGCAAACATGAAGGTAGTTCTGGGCAGCGGAGTCGCCGCTGTCTGGAATAATGTTTATGTTTATATCTCCAATTATTATAACATTTTTAAAATTAGATATGTGTTCTAATGTTGAATTTAGTGATTCAATAAAGACATCGCTATTTCTAAAAGATGGCGGTCTGTACAAAGCTAGGATTGCAAACTCTGACCCAAACTTAATTAGAAGTCTATTACAGTCTGACATATCTGGTTCCTCAACTGAAATATTTAAATTACTTCTAACATATATTACTATCCCGTCATTCTGGTTGTAAGTTATATTAGTATTGTATACGCTATAGCCGGGCAACTTAGGCATGTGAGTGTGTTTGCCTATCCAACACTCAGTTAACACAATAATATCGCAATTAAAATTTAACCTATGTAGAAAAGTACTAAAATTGTCAAAATTCTTAAAAATACTGCGTATGTTTTGTGTAACAATAGTAAGTGGGTCACTAAAGGAAGATAGGTACTGCTTGCACTGTTCAACTTCACAAGTCGCTGACTCAGATACAGAAAAATCATCTAGGTCAGAGATCAATTCAATACTCATTATTGTAACTTAAACTATTTAAATTTAAAAGATCCGAGAAAATTACGAGGCGGGTGGCGCTCTTAGGCGCCCTCATAATCTATAGAGTTAATGTAGCGTTTTTCGGCCATTTTCTTGGCTGGACAATCAAGATCACCGGTGTTGCGATTGTGCGGTTTTTTAAACTTGGAACATGTGGCACACTTCGCCGGTTCGCCTTTTTTAGTACACTCTTTTATAGTGTGACCTACCTCTCCGCAGTGGCCGCAGGTAACGGCCTCCTCTCTGCACGACTTGGCTGCATGGCCGTATTGTTGACACTTGAAGCATCTCGTTACTATCGTAAAATCCCTTACTGGGCATGAAGACCAATTTATGAAGATCCTCTCTTTTATTATCAAGGCCTTCCTAATAACTGCTGGCACTTCGAGTACGTAATTGCAGGTCTGTGCGTCTCTTTTACCTGATTTGTGACTCAATTTCACGGAGGACAAGAAACTCGTTAAGGTCAAATCTTGTAGTTTATCGGCAATGTTTTGATGGAAAATGCAGTTTAAGACCTCTGATTCCTGCATCGACGTGGGCACCCCGATGACTACAATTCTGGGTCTTCTCTTAACAATATACCTATGAAATCTTGTCCGAACTGTAAGGGAGATCATGGTTTGAGTAACTGTCCTCAGTTTCTAGCATTAAGCTGTACATCGCGTTTGCAACTACTGCCGAACTACAAGGTTTGTTTTAACTGTTTTCGTAGTGGTCATTACGCAAATCACTGCAAAAAACCAGGCTGTAAAATATGCAAACGAAAGCACCATACACTGATTCATATCACAGAGTTTAAGCCTAGGTCAATTGTGGATAGTAACAACGGCGCGTCCATGCAAAGCGGTGGCGAGCCCGGGAATGCGCTCGCGCCGCCCGCGCCGCCCGCGCTGCTTGCACCCCCTGGCTTCGAGCCTCGCAATAATCTTACGCTGTCGGCAAATGTCGGAACCTCTTCATCCTGACATGGTCAGGACGTACTGCTGTCTACTGCGCTAATTAAGTTATATGATGTAAACAATCGCGAGTGTATTGCTCGCGCGGTTTTAGATAGCGGCAGTACGTCTTGCATTATTACAGAAAAAATATGTAATAAGTTAAATTTGCCGACCGATCAAGTAAATAAATCTGTACTAGGCATAAATAACTCGTTGTCGTCTGTAGGTAAAATGTGTAAAATTCCGATGAAGTCATTAAATGAGCTGTTTTCAACACAAATTCAATGCTTTGTTTTGCCTTCTATAACAGATGTCGTGCCCTGCCGTCAAGTAGATTTGTCGAACCTTAAAATCCCATCAGATATTTGTTTAGCAGATCCTTATTTTCATACGCCAGCTGATGTAGATTTAATAATCGGCGCCGATCTGTTCTGGGATTTATTAGGTTCGCAAAAAATTAAATTAGGTGATGGACAACCGATCCTCTGTGAAACCAGACTAGGCTGGCTGGTTTCAGGCCCAATTACAAGTCGTCATGGATCCTCATCATCTAAAATTAATTGTAATTTTTCCACTATTTGTTCAAATAGTACCGAGTTGTACAATGATATCGGCGACATTCAAAACCAATTGATGCGTTTCTGGCAGCTTGAAGAAGTTAGCCCTCAGTCGCTGTCTCATTATTCCCAGGAAGAGAAATTATGCGAAAAACTTTTCGTAAATAATACAACTCGCTTAAAAAATGGAAGCTTCTGCGTACGAGTTCCATTCAAACAGAGCCCACAAATACTGGGTGATTCCTTTCAGCGCGCTAAGCATTGTTTTTTATCACTAGAGCGTAGATTAAAAAATAGACCATCATTTTCAAAGATGTACAAAGAATTTATGTCGGAGTACCACTCTTTAGGTCATATGTCTAAGGTTGAGCTCGCTGAACTGAATAATCCTATGTATTTTATACCTCATCACGGCGTTCTTCGCGAAAGTAGTACGACGACAAAGTTAAGGGTCGTGTTCAATGCGAGTAGTCCTACGACATCAGGTGTGTCATTAAATAGTCTACAAATGGTTGGTCACACAGTTCAAGACGACTTATTGTCTATACTTCTCCGATTTAGGCTACATAAATATATTATATCTGCGGATGTGGAGAAAATGTATAGAACTGTGGTGCTGCATCCTGATGACCGTAACTTGCATTTAATAATTTGGCGTGATAAGGAGTCCGACCCCCTCCAGGTGTTTAAATTGAACACGGTCACCTACGGGACCACTAGCGCTCCTTTCTTGGCAACTAGGTGCCTCAAACAAATAGGTTTAGAATGTGAGGACGCTATGGTACGAGACGCTATAATCCATGATTTTTACGTCGATGACCTTTTAAGTGGAGGAGATAGTTTGGAGGACGTTCTTCGACTCCGGCAAGGAGTTAGCGATGCACTTGCTACGGCGTGCATGCATTTGAGAAAGTGGAAGTCGAATGACCCACGTTTAATGACTACACCATCACAACCGTCACTCGATTTGAATATGGGGACTTCAGAATCGAGCAAGACTTTAGGTCTCGGTTGGCTGCCACAATGTGATCAATTATATTTCCCTATTGGTTCGTCAGTTATTAATAAAAATACGAAACGCGAAATGCTTTCGATCATCGCGCAAATCTTTGGCCCCTTATGACTCTTAGCTGTGGTAGTCATTTCAATGAAAATTCTCATGCAAAGGTTGTGGATGCTTAAATTGTCCTGGGACGAACAGCTGTCACCAGAGATCGCGAGTCAATGGGCGGACCTCATAAAGTGTTTGCCACTCCTTAATACTATTCGTATTCCACGCAGGGTCGTGTGCGAATCGTATGAGTACATTGAGTTACATATATTTACTGATGCTTCGGAACGTGCTTACGGCGCATGCGTATACGTTCGTAGCATCAACCACGAAGGCGAAGTTTTGGTACGGTTACTCATGGCTAAGAGTCGTGTAGCTCCTATAAAACCCACGACTATTCCAAGGTTGGAACTCTGCGGTGCACTAGTTGGTAGTCGGTTATATGAAAAGGTGATGAGTTCACTTCGTGTTCAAATCCATAAAACGATCTTCTGGACTGACTCCACCATCGTCCTGGGCTGGCTCAAGATGCTGCCATCCAAACTTCAACCATTTGTACGAAACCGTGTTGCGGACATACTGGAAATAACCGGTACCTGTGCTTGGAGGTATGTCCCCACAGGTCAGAATCCCGCTGATCATTTGTCTCGTGGCGTTAATATTAATTCTATCTTAGCCCTTGACATGTGGTGGTCAGGCCCAAGTTTTTTAAAGCATGACGCTTCAGCTTGGCCTTTACATCCCGGCACAGATCTCACTGCACTACCTGAAATTCGACCCGAAACCGTCTTATATAATTTTGATCTGGGTACTTTTGAACCGCTTGTCGATTTAAACCGTTTTTCTAATTTTTGCGACTGAAACGGACAGTTGCTTACGTGATGCGTTTTATCACCGCTTGCAAAAAGAACCCTATCATGACGAGTCATCTGAGTGATGTCGAATTAAAGACTGCATTGAATGTTTTAATTAAAATATCTCAAAATGATTCATTCCCTGAATTTAAAATGTTGTTAGCCAAACAAAAACTACCGAAAAAGAGTCCTCTGCTGAAATTTAATATTTTTCTGGATGACGATCAAATAATGCGAGTTGGTGGACGTCTCGCCAATTCTGACTTTCCGTTCGAAAAGAAACACCCCATTCTTATTCACTCAGCTCATAGGTTTACAAAACTGTTGTTTCTTTTCGAACACAAGCGACTGTTTCACGCGGGACCTCAGCTGTTACTATCCACAATTAAAGATAATTACTGGCCGATAGGAGGTTTAAACTTAGCAAAGAGTTGTTTTCGTCAGTGTGTGCTGTGCAGTCGCATAAAAGGTCAAATACTCACCCCGCTTATGGGAAGCCTCCCAAAGCATCGCGTTTCTCCAGGTGGCTTTCCGTTCGACTGTGTAGGCGTGGACTATGCTGGACCTATCACTTCAGCTAGTCGTCAAGGGAGAGGATGTAGACTGGTGAAAGTGTACGTAGCCGTTTTTATCTGTTTCACAACGAAGGCAGTACATTTAGAATTAGTGGGTGATTTAACGAGTAACAATTACCTTTCTGCTTTGCGTCGTTTTATATCACGTAGAGGGAAGCCCAGTCATGTTTATTCGGACAACGGCACCTCATTTGTCGGCGCATACAACGAAGTTTCTAAGTTTTTACAACAAAATTGTAACTCGTTGGCTGAAACTGCGGCAAATGAGGAAATTAATTTTCATTTTATCCCGGCTTATTCACCACATTTCGGCGGACTCTGGGAAGCGGGTGTTCGGTCGACAAAGTTTCATTTAAAGAGAGTGCTGGGAAATTGTCATCTCACGTACGAGGAGCTTAACACTGTGTTAGTTCAGGTAGAGGCGATACTGAATTCTCGACCACTGACACCCATGACACAAGACCCAGAAGATTTGACGTCGCTAACGCCTGGACATTTCCTTATCGGACGGCCGTTAACTTCGCTGCCAGTCCAGGATTATCGAGATAACTCATCAAGTCACCTGACCCGTTTCCAGCGGATTGAACAACTTCGCCAGCATTTCTGGTCCCGATGTAGCAAGGAATATGTGTCGGAGCTCCAGCAAAGAGTAAAGTGGCGCTCCAGCGGTGACACGTTGCGACTACATTCACTCGTGGTCCTTAAGGAGGACAATCTTCCACCGCTGAAATGGCGACTGGGGCGCATCGTTGCTGTTCACCCGGGTCCAGATGGCGTTAATCGAGTGGCTGACGTGAAGACGGCGAATGGAGTTGTTCGACGAGCATTCACTAGAATCTGCCCACTTCCAGAAATTGATGCTTCTTGATGTTTCTTGTTGAAAGACGAGCTTTCAACGCCCGGGGGCATGTTGAAGTTTAAACTTAATTTATTTTTAATGTTAATATGCACCAGTTGGAGTGCCTGTCAAATTTCATAGCAAGCTACAGCAAGCAAAACATTGCTCTTACGTTCATGAGAATAGACTGTTCCTCTGGTTGCTTTTTTCATTCTACCTCTGTAACTCAAAGCTGTTACATTAAAATTATAGTTTCATTTTTTAACTTGCGAACTTTTATTTTTTACTGATATTTAACTCCATCAAGCATAGTCATATTAAAATTTGCCCCCTGTTTCACCATTAACGTATAAAAGTCCAGGTGGCATATTTTTTCCGTGGAACACGAATGAATGTGCGTCGGCGCGCGCTTGTGACAACGTACTAAAATTTCGATCCCAGGAGATCGTCCCCGCGGTAGGTAAATATCGCGCGTAAGTACATGGCATGCAGGAGGCCTGCTATACCTAGTAGTACACAATGGCTCGATTCCCATTTTTTTAAAATAGGTCGTTATCTCTTTTTTGGTGAGAGTATTTGGAAATCTATTTACTACATATAAAACTTAAATAATAAACGCTGCTTTGTGCCTACAAGAAATATTTCAGGCACTTATACTTTTCATGCTATAGCCCGTCGAAAAAATCCTAGCGACTGTACCCTCCTTGACCCTACATACTTATTTATTGAATCAGGCGTTACTTTGCGGAGGTCCATATTAATGAACTGAAACAATTACTTTGCTCACCCACGACCTTACGATAGTTACGTTTATGCAAGAAATGTGTGTTCATGCAGTTCCTCCACCTCCACACTACGAACACACACAAATCGCACAAACCCAACCATCACCACCACCAAACTACACTGACGCGTTTCGAACTCAACCAGAGCTCATCCTCAGAGTAAGCACCACAACCGTATGCTACGCTACCGAACAACCGGCCGTGGCAAAGGAGCATCGGCGGTAGCGTCACTGGCGAATCGTCGGGGCCCAACACGCAGCACATCATCCACATCCGCTTCCGCGCTAAGTTTTCGTTTGGTTGCTCGTTTATGCCAAGGATTTCGATCTCATTGCGCAGCGAAATCTGGGCCTGAAAATTCAGATGCTCCTCGAGCTGATTGACTCTCTGATGAAGGAGGACGTTCTCTGCCTCTTTCTCTTCAAGGATACGAATCCTGGCATCGGTAGAAATCAGTTTATCATCGAGGTCGTCGAGGCGCGCAGTACACTGCGTCAAGCAGGTCGATAAGGTTTTTAGGTGAGTTTTAACCTCGGACATGTCCTCCCGCAACAGCCTTATCTCCCTAGTTAGTGCAGCAAGGGGATCATTATCGGAAGTCAATACTAGAGGTTGTGACCGCTTATCCGGTGCCCGATTCTGCGCGCGCAATGTTACATTTGACTTCGTCGTGTCGGCGGAGGCACCCGACGCAGCAGTCGACGATCGCACCGGCGTATCAGAATTATCTTTTTTAGGCACCTTACTTTGGCACGCAGGACATTTCCAACCCATAATAATATCCTTGGAAAGTTTGCGAAAATTGAGTATGTTTACACATTCTGGATGATAATTGACGCCACATGACGAGCATTTTAAATTTTGTGATGTTATTTCATTGCGACAAGCGGCACAGCTGCTAACCATTTTTGTCTTTTATCTTTTATCTTTATTGATCGAACAATCTTCGTAAACGCAATGCACACGGCTCTCTGACAGCGCCCAATTGTCAATGTCAGTGTTCGATCTGACTACTAGAAATCAGTGAATTGTCAAAAACTCAGCTGATAATTACCGCTATTGTTGTGAGATATTTGCAAATAATTAGCAGTTATTTTAAATATTTGCCCGTGTGAGCCGAAATTCAAACAAAACCGTAAAATTTTGGGAATGTTTTTGTGTATTAACACGAGAATGCAGCTCACCCAGACGATGTCTTGCAGTGCTACTTGTGAATACAGTTTCTGTGCAAACTTTTCTTCTATTTAGCAGTTGTTCCAGTAGTTTTAAGCAATATTCCGGTAATAAAATAGTTTAAGCTTCGATAAAATGAACTTGACCCTTAGTAGGTAGTTTTGACATGTCCAGCTTGGATTCTCGCTTGCATGCTTGCTTTCATGCTTTCTTACAAGCTTGCTTGCTGGCTTGCATGCTGCTTGCACGTTTGCTTGCATGCTTGCTTGCATGATTGTTTGCGTGCTTGCTTGCGTGCTTGCTTGCGTGCTTGCTTGCATGCTTGCTTGCGTGCTTGCTTGCATGCTTGCTTGCATGCTTGCCTGCATGCTAGCTTGGATGCTTGCTCGCATTCTCGCTAAAATCCTGCTTGGAATCTCGCTTGCATGCTTGCTGCTTTCATGCTTTCTTACAAGCTTGCTTGCTTGCATGCTGCTTGCACGCTTGCTTGCATGCTTGCTTGAATGTTGTTTGCGTGCTTGCTTGCGTGCATGCTTGCACGCTTGCTTGCTTGCATGCTTGCCTGCATGCTAGCTTGGATGCTTGCTCGCATTCTCGCTAAAATCCTGCTTGGAATCTCGTTTGCATGCTTGCTTTCATGCTTTGCATGCATGCTTGCACGCTGGCTAGAATCCGTTAAGATTGTTGCTTGCTTACTTTTTACGTGCTTGGTTGCATGCATGCTTGCTTGCTTGCTTGCATGCATGCTTGATTGCATGCTTGCGTGCATGCTTGCTTCAGGCTTGCTTGCATAATTGCTTGCTTCTCTGAAATATTTATGGTTCACGCGAGCAAAACCGCGGGTAAAACCTATAATAGATAAAGTGATCCAAGAGGAAGGTTTATCTAATACCTTTAAACGAGCAATTCTTGTATATATAATCAGGATCTCGGAAACGGCTCCAACGATTTCGATGAAATTTGGTATGTGGGGGTTTTCGGGGATGAAAAACTGATCTAGCTATGTTTCATTTTCAGAAAACCGCTTTTACTCGTGTTTTCCGGCTATTTTTGTTTGCATATAATATACAAAGCTAAATTTCGCCGCCATCGAGCGGATCACAATAGCGCAGTAGAAATCGGGTGGTCACGGATCCAAACGACCTCGGTTCGATTCCACGTTTTTTTTAAGGTTTTTAGTTTTTTTTTTAAGTTTATTTTTCATGAGAAAACGTCAAGTTTCTTCTTTTGTGAGAAAAAGTTACTTTTTTGTGAGAAAATGTATTATAGGGAACGTGCAGTAACAATAGGCGGCAGCACTAATGCGACAGAAGAGACACTATGCGGACAGTAAAAGAAACTATCTACCAAAAAAAAAAACAATACCGAGCAAAGCTCGGTCATCCAGGTACTATGTATAATACATGCATAATATGGTTGTACCCTTCGATCAACAATACATATTGTTGTATTGTTGATCGAAGGTTGTACCCGTGCGAAGCCGGGGCGGGTCGCTAGTAATATTATAAACACGAAACTTTGTATGGATGAATGTTTGTTACTTTTTCAGGCAAAAACGGTTGGACGGATTTGGATGAAATTTGGTATGGTGATAGCTGGAGGTCTGGAATAACACATAGGATTGGGATAAAATACTGAACTGACTGGAAGTTGAAAAGCCAGTTAGTCAGTCAGTCACTCAGCCTATGTTTCTAGAAGGCCGAAATTTTGTATAATGGTTACCTACTTTCATAATGTACGTAAAGACGAATTTGTTGAAATTCCCGCAGGACCCTGATGGATTCTGATAAAATTTGGCACACAGATAGTTTGTAACCTAGATTCACGTACAGTTCCCGCGAGACAGCGATAAACGAATTCTTCGCAGACGGAGTCGCGGGACACAGCTAGTTGGGAATAAACGTGGGGGTGAGAGAGACTATTTTCGTAACCATGTTTAATATACTCTTCGAATTTGAAATTTCACACACACACACACATACACACCTTTGAATTTCTTTGCAAGTGTGAAGGTTACCTCACAATGTTTTTCTTCACCGTAAAACATGTGGTAAATTTCAAATATAATTTCGCACATAAATTCCGAAAAACAGATGCGAGCCGCGATTTGAACCCACGATCCTCTGCTTGTGAGGGCATAGGTCAAGCCGCTAGGCCACCACGGCAGGGACAATGCATTAAAAGGATTATTTTTGGGTAACTGACTAGGTAGAGGTTTGATACTTGGCAGATAAAACATCATCCTCTAAGATCTTAGGTGCAGTAAGACGGGATTTTAGAAGTTTCCCGCGGGATGGAGATCGGAAGTTGACCATAAAATTTAATCTGTGCGTGAACGAAGTCGCAGATAAAAACTAGATAAAAAAACATGTCACCATCATCGTTTCCTCCCTGGCCTCCCCCAAGGCTCGCCAAACAGATCGGCCCTGCGCCGCCCATATGCAAGGCGTTTCCGCCACCTTAACCAGGTCGTCGCTCCATCTTGTTGCAGGCCTACCTACACTGCGTCTTCCGGTCTGCGGCCTGTAATGTAAAAACATCTGAAAGATAAAAATTACATAGGTATCGAAAAATATTTTATCATATGAACTAAAACAATTACTTTGCTCACCCGCGACCTTACAATAGTTACGTTTATGCAAGAAATGTGCGTTCATGCAGTTCCTCCACCTCCACACTGTACGAACACACACAAATCACATAAACACAACTATCACCACCACCAAGCTACACTGACGCGTTTCGTTTAACATTTGGTAGCATAGCATACGGTTGTGGTAACTCCGAGGATGAGCTCTGGTTGAGTTCGAAACGCGTCAGTGTAGCTTGGTGGTGGTGATAGTTGTGTTTATGTGATTTGTGTGTGTTCGTACAGTGTGGAGGTGGAGGAACTGCATGAACGCACATTTCTTGCATAAACGTAACTATTGTAAGGTCGCGGGTGAGCAAAGTAATTGTTTTAGTTCATTAATATGGACCTCCGCAAAGTAACGCCTGATTCAATAAATTATTTTATCATAATTATACCTACTTTTTTGCTGGGATGAGCCACCGCCTACGGCCTCACAATCTAAGTTTTTTTGCTCATTTAAATATCTGGTGTGGTGTGGTGCGCCATCTTAATACTAAAATACGCATGCCTGAAATTGATTGGGTATGGGTATAGGTTTGTTTAGACGATTAACACCATTTTACAAGTATAAAAAAATTTCGACAAATCTGGTATTGTATAAAAGCGGCAATTTTGCAAGTGTTTGACGCCCGAATCATAATTGTGAATCCATCTCTAGCAGCTACATTTTCTGGTCTATTTTCTATAATTAGGTATATGAGGAACTTATCTATGACTAGTATAGCTATTTAGTTGTATCTATAATGGCTTCATATTGTGTAATACAGTTGATTATGCCTCCAGTCTAGACATTGCGTGTTGAGATATGTTGAGTTTTCAGAGGAGGTTCTAAGTAAAACCAGGCATAGTTTCACCGAAGATGTTATATTCTCGGTAGATCAAAATATAAGAGGCTTAGTTTACCTTAACATCAATACTTATAGATAGATATTGCTTACATGCTAATTACTCAATTACGTGCGTCACATGTCGCAGGGCGTAACGATTGTTTGTGTTATGTTACTGTTAATATGTTGATTAGGGGTATAGTACACCTCCCCCGAAAAGCTAGTCTTCACCCCCGCAAACAAGAAAAAAAAATGTGACAGACGTAATTTCGTTTAACATTTTTTTTTATCTGTTAACTTAGGTATAAAACTTAATATAAATATTCAATTATTATTCAAAGTACAATTTAGTATTATTCTTATGAGTTATATATGGTTGGTTATTTTTTGAAATTTTTACATTTGGTGACATATCTTCCATAACCTCGTATGGTCCGGTATAAATAGGATCTAGTTTGTTTCCAACTTGGTTCTTTAAGAGTACTAAGTCACCTGGTTTGTATTTTACAGCGTTAACTTTCTTATCATATGTTATTTTTCTACTAGACTTACTTAACAATAAATTATTTTTAGCTTCTAACTGAGCTCTCTGTAACCTATACTTAAATTCTTTTGGATAACTTTCATAATTATAAAGAGGGTCGACAGAAGAAATTAGATTACTTGGTAATCTACATATTTTACCGAAAACTAACTCATATGGCGTATATTGTGTCTCCGTATGTACGGTAGTCTTGTAAGAAAAACACCAATAGGTCAACCAACTGCTTCAGTCGGTTCTATTATTGCTACATTGAATCCGGAGGTAAGCTCCGAGATTCTTGTGCGTGTTTTCAAGCGCGCCTAGAGTTTCGTGATGGTAAGCTGTCGAATGTAACTTATTAACGCCTAATAACCTACAGATTTCTGAAAATACACTAACCATAAATTCAGTACCTTGATCCGTAATAATATCTTTCGGTACTCCATATCTTAAAATAAAATTATTAACAAAAACTCTACTAATAGTTTCAGTGTCTTTCCGTTCTAAAGGGTATGCCTCAACGAATTTCGATAATTCGCACTGAATTGTTAAAACGTATTTATAGTTATTATTATCCACATCTAAGGGTCCTAGGATATCTAAGGAAATTCTTTCCAAGGATGTTCCTGGAGTCGTAGTTATTGTCATAGGTTCTTTTATATACCGATTAGTATGTTTATTGTGTTGACAATGTGCACATCTCTTTACGTATTTAATAACGTCATGACTCATGTTCGGTCAGTAATAATATCGTTTTATATTATTTAACATCCTATTTACCCCCGCATGTCCGTTGGTAGGTAAAAGGTGAAAGTCGTTCAAAATAACTCTAATTTCACTCAACTAATTTAACTTTATCATATACTTTTGTGACACCTTTTGCTACTAAGATCCTAGGTATGTCACATTGTCACAGTTTAGGTTTAGGCCTTGCGGAGAGGAATTAAAACATAAAAAACAAGTCTAGACGTTTATTAGAACGCTAAAACTGTGAACAAGCAAGAGACTAGAGGGTCGTAGGTTTTAAGCACTTGAGTGGGATACGCTTTCCCCGGACAGACACTGCCCTGGATTCAGGAGACCGTAGGACGCGCTGCGGGCGTCGCAGGTGGATCTTCAAGGTCGTTTGCTGTGTTGCAGAGCTGAGGCCCGGGTGCTTCAGGGCTCGGAGTGCGCTGATGGCGTGGAGCCAAGAGGCGGAGACTGCAGTATCGATCGGCGGTTTAACCCCGACTTGGTTGCCCTGGAATTTGGTTAATGTCAGCAGGGGCCCATACAATTGCTCTGTCCACCGGCCCAACGTCCATAACGGTCCCTGACCATAGGTCCGAATTTAAACGCTGGCTGTGTGGCAGAGCAATCATACGGAATTTACAAAAAGAGAAAGATGAAGCTAAATGTAATACAAAAGAATAAAATGATTTAGTGAAAACGAAAACTGTTCTTTTTTTTTGAAATTTAAATTTGAACTAACTGAAACTGCCTAACGGTCTAAGAAGTTTAAACCTAATTTACAATAAATGCAGACCGTTGGAGTTAGCTAGGTAAAGAAACAGGAGATAGTAATAGAATAATTTTGTATATAGAAAGCTAGAAATAAACACATAAAATTAGACAAGGTAAAATGTTGATATTTGCTTTTGGAGAGAACTTACCAATATCGGGCAGAGTATCCACTGGGCTGATTTATTTTGGTAGTATAGGTAGACTGTTTTCTTGACAGTGGTGTTCAGATTCAAAATGTGCCAAATTTTTTGGCGGCACTGGGTTTTAAAGACAAAATTAGGTCACGCCCCTCGAGATAACGCTAACCGTAATTTGTGTGATGTGTTTTGACAGTTCGTGCCACAGAGAAGACTCTGCGCAACAAAACGATGTACTTAATTTATTTGGCCTTCCTCATTATTTAATTAATTAAATATTTAGGAAAGACAAGAGCTCAGATTTTGTCCGTATTTACTTAATTATATTAAATAAATACGTCCAAAAATCATAGCAGCGGAAAGTTTGATAATAGCGCCATCTAGTGCTCGCGGGGTAAGGCTCGTTGCATTGAATCGAACTAACTTCGTTAGGATATTGGTAATTAAGTCCAAAAACAAAACCAAAGAATTATATTGTCCCAATTGCATTGTGACAGTACCTCCCTCTCCGCGGAGGATTTTTTCGTCTTAGCGAAAAAATCCGCCTGAGAAAAATCCCTAACGTAACACATTCAAAATAACCTATCAATCCTATCATACTTCCTAACATACTTCATTCATTCAACCTAGCACAGGCAGGTCTGCCGTTTAAGACACTGCAAGACCCTACGCTACGAGAAAATGGCGAGATGGTAAAGAGGTAGTAATTAGGAGACACAGCCGCCAATCTAGACAAGGGTTGCCAACCGCCCTTATAAGATTATCCAGCACTACGCGCAAGGTTTAGCTGCCTGGCCGCGCAACGCTAGATATAGCTTTCATTAGGCATTTTTAAGGAGTTGAAATTAGTAAAGACCGCTCCGGCAAAGGCTTTGGATTAAGACTAGCATTGGTAGTGAAGTAATTGTGTCGACCTAAGGAACTAGTGTACGTACACAAAGCAACTAGAACTTTTATAACTTAGAGATAAATAATATTAAACACGGGAACCATGTGTATAGTTTATTCCTAACACGCGGCTAGTATTTGTTAAATTTAAGTAGTTAACTATAATTAGTGCGTCTCACTCTGTCGAGGTAGACGCTAAGGTAGTCACAACGATCACGAACGAGTCGATGCGTTTTTTATTTCAAAACTAGATTTAATCATACAGAAGAGTATTTTACGAGTAGGCGCAAAATATTTATAAGTAACGTTAAGTCGTTGACCTTGCTATGCAGTAGCGTTGTTTAAGGTAAACAAACTTGACGATACGATTGAGAACATAAAACAGGGTAGTTAGCGCAGCGCGACAATTACTGCAACCCTCTTTTTTAACTTAAGGTATCATGGACCGAGCCCACGACATTAGCGTAATAAGAGTGCAACGTTGTTACAATAATAAAAGTACATTTTATAATTATGATGAAAATTAAGTCTTCTGTGTAGGAATAGTACTAATTGTTGCTAAATCGTTCTTAACGAGGTTGTTTATTCGTACGTTATTTAAAGGTTATGTTGAAGTTTATTACTATTTATTGCCTGGAGTTAATTTCAGATCCTTTATGTGCCATACGCCTAAATCCTTGCCAGACATATCTTGTAGTTCAAATATTAACGGTGACCTTTTCTTGGAAATACGGCATTTTATAAATTTAGGTGCAAGTTTTTTACTGAAATACTGCGATTTATCACTTAAATAAAAGGTTCGCTTCCATACAATGTCTCCTACTTCAAAGTTTGCAGGCTTACGTCGTAAGTTATAGCGACGCACATTCTTTTGGTGCGCGTAGTATAATGAATGTTGCACTTTGTTGAAAATATTCGTGAGGAAACCTGCATTCTGCGCGTAAACATCGCGTGGTAGGTAAAATAATAAATATACTAATAATAAGAAATAATAGGAAATTTCGAGGCCTGTTTCTGGAATATCGCTCGTGAGCATAGATGGCGTTAGCTTAAATATTTGTTTACGAAATTGTTGCACAGAATCTGCCGGCTTAGAAACACGAATTAAGACTTCATAAGTTAGCTCATTCTTTTGAAGTGACAAGTACTTGGTTTTGTACATGTTTAGATTATTAGATAAAATGTCAAGAGTTGAAGTTAAATAATAGGTAACAATGAAATTTAGAAAAAAAAAAACAAATTATAAGGCGCGTTCTAAGCGTCCGCTTATAAAAAGGATGTTGTACTGTACTGCAGTTAAATTTACTAAAAAACAGTCTTAACGATACTTTGTGATAGTGATCGTTAAAATTTAAGGTATAGTTTTAGGTGATTAAGTAAAATGCCTACTGGGGTAGTCTCCAATAGCAAATATCAAGTAATTTGACTATTCCGTACGTTACAAACAAGGAGTAATCTAAGTATGTACCTTCCCACTCAATTATATCCTCGCAGTAGATAGAAGTTAAAGAAAAATAAGTAGAGTAGTGTTGCCTATATTTATTTTAGAACGATTTGGATGAAATTTAGCATGCAGTGGTTGTAGGTTAAATAACCGTTGGTTATTAACTTCCGATTTTGTATGAAATTTTCCGTTGTAGAATAACGGTTGGCAGTTAAGTTTAAAATTAGGTAGGTAGTTCAATTTAAAATTGGGAAGTTAAATTTGAAAAAACGTTACAAATTTAAAAAAAAACCGTTGAGATGACAACTACTGGGCAACGAAATGCCCTTTATTCGCCTCTTACGAAACCTAGGTGCAAAAGGGTGGCACTATTCTTAACCGGAACCACACGGTGATTAGAAAAGTGATAAAAAGAATATTACTTACTGCGAGACACAAGTAGTAGGAAAGTGCACAAAATACCAACACAAACACAACGAATAAAACCAGAAAAAACGTTTCCCAACTCAAGACCACGTTAAGAGGCGCCACTTGTCACAGTTTAGGTTTAGGCCTTGCGGAGAGGAATTAAAACATAAAAAACAAGTCTAGACGTTTATTAGAACGCTAAAACTGTGAACAAGCAAGAGACTAGAGGGTCGTAGGTTTTAAGCACTTGAGTGGGATACGCTTTCCCCGGACAGACACTGCCCTGGATTCAGGAGACCGTAGGACGCGCTGCGGGCGTCGCAGGTGGATCTTCAAGGTCGTTTGCTGTGTTGCAGAGCTGAGGCCCGGGTGCTTCAGGGCTCGGAGTGCGCTGATGGCGTGGAGCCAAGAGGCGGAGACTGCAGTATCGATCGGCGGTTTAACCCCGACTTGGTTGCCCTGGAATTTGGTTAATGTCAGCAGGGGCCCATACAATTGCTCTGTCCACCGGCCCAACGTCCATAACGGTCCCTGACCATAGGTCCGAATTTAAACGCTGGCTGTGTGGCAGAGCAATCATACGGAATTTACAAAAAGAGAAAGATGAAGCTAAATGTAATACAAAAGAATAAAATGATTTAGTGAAAACGAAAACTGTTCTTTTTTTTTGAAATTTAAATTTGAACTAACTGAAACTGCCTAACGGTCTAAGAAGTTTAAACCTAATTTACAATAAATGCAGACCGTTGGAGTTAGCTAGGTAAAGAAACAGGAGATAGTAATAGAATAATTTTGTATATAGAAAGCTAGAAATAAACACATAAAATTAGACAAGGTAAAATGTTGATATTTGCTTTTGGAGAGAACTTACCAATATCGGGCAGAGTATCCACTGGGCTGATTTATTTTGGTAGTATAGGTAGACTGTTTTCTTGACAGTGGTGTTCAGATTCAAAATGTGCCAAATTTTTTGGCGGCACTGGGTTTTAAAGACAAAATTAGGTCACGCCCCTCGAGATAACGCTAACCGTAATTTGTGTGATGTGTTTTGACAGTTCGTGCCACAGAGAAGACTCTGCGCAACAAAACGATGTACTTAATTTATTTGGCCTTCCTCATTATTTAATTAATTAAATATTTAGGAAAGACAAGAGCTCAGATTTTGTCCGTATTTACTTAATTATATTAAATAAATACGTCCAAAAATCATAGCAGCGGAAAGTTTGATAATAGCGCCATCTAGTGCTCGCGGGGTAAGGCTCGTTGCATTGAATCGAACTAACTTCGTTAGGATATTGGTAATTAAGTCCAAAAACAAAACCAAAGAATTATATTGTCCCAATTGCATTGTGACAACATTTATAATCTGTTAAGAATGCATTTACCATCTTTTCATTTTGCTTATTTTTTATTATAATAACTTCATCTATATTTAGTTTCTTGCAAAATACTTCTAATTCCCTCGCTAACACGCCTACGGTAGATAACGATCGGGCTATTAGATAAATAGAAGAATTACTAAACACGTACACAAAATTTCCTTGTCCACTTATAATAATATCATTTTGACTGGTCTGTGTTAACTTGTAATTTGCGTTGACTACAAGTTCTATGCAATTTTTAGGGGCTTTAAGGATATCCACAATTCTAGGTTGATCAGGTTTAGTGGATGCGGTTATATCTGGCACTAAGTTATTTGCATCGCACGTTTGCCGCGTGTGCAACTTTCGTGATTGTGCTCTCGTTCTGACTGATACAACGCACGTCCTGATGTCTTTCAGATCTTCGCTATTTTTCGGTAAACGACTCAATGCGTCTGCAGCTACATTGTTTCTTCCCGGAATGTATTCAATTTCAAAGTTAAATTCTTCTAAATATAGTCTGAATTTGGTTAACCTACTCGAGGGATCAGTCATTCCAAAGAGATAAACCAAAGGTTTATGATCAGTTACGATTTTAAACTTCCTACCGTATAAATAGGGTCTAAAATGTCTTGTAGCCCATACAATTGGAAATGTCTAAAAAAAATTACCAGTGGTTTTTATATTTTTTTTGTATAGAAAAGTCAATTATAAGAAACTAATTTCAATATTTTGTCATTTAGTTCTCTACTTTTTCAAAATTAATTATTGAAACTATTTTTGTTGATGACGTCAGATTATAATTGAGGGCTCCCACAATGCCAAATTTCTAAATCTATCTAAATGCTTACGATAAGGCAACCCCTTTAATTATTTTTTGCGTACTGGTACACTATACACTGTGTCACTTTACTGGCACTGACAAAGTGCTAGATGTCAGACAGCGGGTCCAAATCAAACTCCGTAGTATAATCCACGCGTAAATTGTGAAGAATTCTAACCACACAGAATAAAGTACGACTTGAACCGGTCACGCAATTTACACCAATGTCAAATGAAGTTCATTGCTTATTTGTTATATAATAAATTCATTACATAATATTAAAATTAAATAAATACGGAAAACGATTTAAAAAGCATTTATCTCGAAATGGTTTTCGATTTACTATACATTGCAAAAAAATAGACATCCCCAATTGCTAAAAGTTCTAATTCTATAATTGGGTATCGAGTTTCTGCTGGCTTCAAATTTCGACTTGCGTATGCGATTACTTTTCCATTACTATTCGAAAGAATTGCGCCTAAACCGACCTTACTTGCTTGCATCTGTATTTAAGATGAACACGTTTTCAGCAGAAAAATCTGGATAATCTAAAACTTTTGGGCTCACAATTGCATGTTTTAACTTTATAAATGCTGTTTCACACTCTGGAGTCCAATCAAAGACAGTGTTTTTCTTTGATAGTTGATTTAATGGATAAGCTATGTTTGCAAAATTGGGAATAAAACGTCTATAATAATTGGCAAATGCTACAAATCTTTTGACTTCATCTGTATTTGTTGGTCTTGGGTATTTATTTAACGCTTCTACTTTAGTGGGATCAGGTTCCACTCCGTTGGATGTGATTTTATGACCTAGGTACATGATATCTTTACGTAAAAATTCACATTTTAATGGGTTGAGCTTAAGGTTGGTTTTCCGTAATCTTTCTAAAACTTTAATAAGGTTGTGGTTATGAGTTGTCATAGAGTTTTCTATGACAATACAATCGTCGAGATAGATGAAGCACTGTTTGTAATTTAGTCCTGACATGGGTATAGTCATGAGCCTTGAGAAAACACTTGGGCTGGTACGGAGTCCCATTGGACATCTCTTCATCTGGTACATCTTGTCAGTTGTGAATGCTGTGTATTTTCGAGATTCTTTGTCTAAGGCTAGTTGATAATAACCTTGGGAAAGGTCAAGTTTTGAAAAATATATGCTACCTGAGAGAGAATCTAAAATGTCAGTGATATTAGGCAATGGGAACTTGTCATCTTGAATTTTGTTATTTAGTTGCCTATAGTCCACAACTAATCTCCACTTCTTTTCTCCTAGCTTGTCAGATTTTTTTGGAACGAGTAGAACGGGGCTGGACCACTCGGAAGTAGTCTCTTCGATAATGTCGTTATCGAGCATATTTTGGATTTGAGTTTTCAATTCTTTTCGTAAGGCATGTGGTATTCTGTATGGTTTTACATATACAGGGCTCACATTATCTTTTAATTTAATTGTATGTGTTAGTAAGTTAGTAGTGCTGAGCTTGTCGCCGGGCAGATAAAAACATCCGCATATTTAGCACAAATCTGTTCGATACTCAATGGTTCCTCTTTATTTAAATATGTATGTAAGTTTAATAATGTAAGCAAAGTACTAACCCTGTTAACACTAATTTTTCCTGAGTCAAAGTTGCAAATATCAAAACTACCTAAATTGTGAATTTTTAAATCTGATAAATCTACATTAATTGTCTCATCAGTTGTATTTAATATTCGTACTGGTATTCGGCCTTTTCTCGGCGTTGAAATTATACCAGCAACGAATACACCTGTCTTTATTTCATCTGCTAACACTACGCAGTCCTCATTCGACTGTGCGGGGATGTGCGTGATTATTTCACAACGCGCTGGCACGCTATGTACAGAACTATAAGAGCTTCCTTCAATTGGTATTAAAATAGACTGTCCTCGGTCCTCCAAAGTCAAACTACTTTCTTTATAACTAATGGTTGCATTATACCGCTTAAAGAAATTTTGTCCTAAAATTCCGTCGGCAAAACACGACAAATTCTTAAATACGTAAAACTTTTCTTGGCAAATAAAATTATCAAAGTTGATACTGATATGAATAAATCCCTCTGAAACTAAATCTCCACATATGTCTTTAATTGTAATTCTGTCTTTCTGTATTTGTCTAAGAAGGTCAATCCTATTTTGTAAACATTCATACTTTATAACACAATGGTTTGCACCGCTATCAATAAGCATACATAATTGATGATCAAACGAACTTACCTGTACGTGAAGTTCGATCACAATTATATGAGCAGCTTCATTCTTAGCGATTTATTAGTTTACATATTGTAGGATGTTCAGAGACGGAGAGTAAAAAAATAACAAAAATAATTTAAGTCTACCACTTAATTTATTTCTTTTTCACTAAGTACATCATTTTTGTACACTGATCATACAAATATATTAAAAAATAATAATTATAATTGTAGATGGTAAGTATGATCTATCTAGTTCCTACTGTTAGTCAATATTGCATTTGCAAACTGATTAGGATCAACGACAACTTGCCGGTTATAGAATTTTGCGAAAATCTTTGATTCATCTGTCCAACCGGCAGTCTTTCTAATTATTTCTATAAATAATTACTTCTGAATCTTGATGAATTTGAATATTGTTTAATTTAATTACCGAGAATGTTTGTACTCTATGTGCGGTCACTAGTGCCAGCAGGGTGAGAGTTTTCTTTGAGAGCATTTCTAGGCTAAGTTCACTGTTAGGCCATAGTTGAGATAGATAGTTCAAGACAATGTTTGGGTCCCAAGTAAGGTTGTACTTTGGCCTCGGTGGTCTGAGCCGAAATGCCCCCTTCATGAACCGTTTCATGATATTCGTTTCGCCGACATTGGGTTGTAAGATTGTAGTTATAGCAGGTTTATGCGAATTTATTGTGCCATATTTTGCACCACCTTTAAAGGTTTCTGATAAAAAATCAATGACAGTAATAACAGTGGGTTTTAAAAAATCATATTTGTGCTTTTGGCAATAATCAAACCACTGTTTTAAAGAAGAATCATATTGTTTATAGGTATTAAGTGCTAGAGACGCTAATATAATATCAAAGGCGGCAGAGGAAAACGAATTTTTTCAATAATGTCTGCCTGATAGTTTCCCTGCAACCAGGGTAAGTTTTTGGTGAAGACTGTGGATCGATCTGAAAGGAGATATTAAAAGATTTGGATGAGGTTCAAAATAAACGGGCTCGGTTATTAGTAGCCTCTGAAATAGAGGGTACCACGGTTGCATAGGCCAGTGCGGAACAATTAAGATGCCTTCGGCTCTGTCGTGAATGATTTTTTGAAGTGTTTTTAATATAATAGCAAATGGAGGAAATGAGTAAAACGACAGCTTTGACCAAGAGACTGTAAAAGCGTCGATAGCTATGGCATTGGGATCTGGTTTCCATGAAATATATGTTTGGCATTTTGCATTCCGCCTGTTTGCGAACAAATCGATGTCAGGTACGCCGAAAGTCTTAACAATCTCCTGATATGAACTATCGTTTAACTCCCATTCTGTATCCACATTTTTTGAACGCGAGAGGGAATCAGCCTCACAATTATCCTTTGTATTGATATACGATGCAAATATAACTATCTGTTGTGTCTCGCACCACTGCCAGATACATCTTGTTACTTCATCCAAATGTGGATATTGAATGCTACCCATTTTGTTAATGCAGGAAATTGCGGTGACATTATTTATTTATTTATTTATTTATTTATTTAATTTCATTTATACTGCCGTGCAGATTTTAAAACGCAGTAAGTGCAAAAATGCTGTTTCGAGATAAACGCAAAAAACTACTTCAAACTTCGTTTTTTTCGTTATTTCGAAGAATTTTGCTAAATTTACACTTTAACTATAGCGTAAATGTTACAAGGATTATTTACGAAAAAAAAGAACATCCTCAGACTTATATTACGCATGAGAGGAGGTTTTTAAGAAAATCTGAGCTGTTACTGCTGACATATTTTTACTAAAAATCTTTTAGAATACCAAATAATACGCAGTATAAAAGCTTGATACTGCAATAGTTGAATCGTGTTTGCAGAGTAAAGTACAGTAAGTTCATCATGTTTACTGCATTTTAGTTAGAACGTAGCAATCGTTTGAAATGCTACGAGTTATTTTACTGCTTATTGTAAGGAAATTGAACGTAAAAATGTATAAAATGACTGAGAAAAATTCACATTCTACAATTATTTTTTTACCGGTATCATTAGTCACCATCATTATGTATAAATAATACTCACTGTATAACATTTTATTTTTGGCTAATAATTAATGATTACCATTAAAAACTTAAAATTACTTTCAGTCTTAATTGAGAATAAAGTCAAAATAATACACAAAGTTTAATTGTTTCTATAACTTTTTATTTACGTATAGTTAAAACAGTAACAAAACTAAACAATCAGCCTTACTGACATCAATGATAGGTACATTGTTTTAAAATAATACTGCTTACGTATATAAAAAAAAAAAAAAAACAATTGTGACCTAAATAAAACTAGGAACTTAGTTCTGAGATCAGACTTAATGAATAACATATTATTCATTCATTTTAAAATCTTAAAAATTCTAAAAGATACAAAAAAATTACATGATCTTGTAAAAATCAAACATCACAATTAGAAAAATTAAGCTTTAGCTTATTAAAGAAAGAAAGAAAGAAAGAAATACATTTATTTACAACAACACAAGACACATCATCAATATTTTACAAAACAAAAGACAACACGAAAGCTAAAGATAGAATGTGTCATTGCGGTTGCAAATCGGACACTGGCTCAGCATAATGCTGAGGCGTTTATAGCACCCCAGCGCTGATTTTCAGCCAGCACCGTTGGTGACACCCGGATCGCTGTAAGTATAGATAGATAAATAAATCTAAAACTAAAACTAAGATTTTTTTTTAAATATATGTAGTTTATGTACTAACATTGCATATATACTACAGTGTTATTTAAATAACCAATTTTTTATAGTTAAAATAAACGGATCACCCACGTCCCAAAACGAGTCCAACTCTACATGCCTCGGGCCAATCCGCAGTCCCTCTTCCCGGAGTAACACGTCACGGCGGCTGCCAGACGCACATACTCCGGGGACTCCGGGAAGAAGGGCCACGGACCAGCCCGAAACATGTCAAGCCAAACTCGCTTCAAGACGCGAGCGATCCGTTTATTTTCACTATGAGTGAGTCTCACGATAGTTTCATGTTTCAATCAAATAAAACGCATAATATCCTTGTGACACGTGCACAATACAAATCAAGGCGTTAATAATATGTAAATAACTGAATTTCAAATATACCTATGTACTTACCTCGATTGCGCGGCAGTCCTCGAATCACAAAACGCCTAGACTATCCTGCTCGTACGGCGTCCGAGCCTCCACTGAGCAACCAATTGCTAAATAATACGCAGTAAGTAAGGCCAAAAACGCAGTACAAACATTAAAAAATATTGATTTACCAACTAAAATGCAGCAAATCAACGTAGGTATACTGCGATTTAGATTGTAGACTTATATTCGTACGATTAGCGAATACCGACTAAAAAGCAGTAAAACTTTTATCCGCCGTGAAAATCGCAGTACAAGGTAAAAAAAACTTTCATTTACAAAGTAAAACGCAGTAAATTTGACGCATACTGCGATTTAAATAGAATATATTATTTTTATTTTTCAATGATTACTGACTAACAAAGAGTAAGTTGCCTAATCACTGCATTTTAAATGGCATTACAGATGAGCGTAAATTGTATCTTTACAGTTCCAATAAAGTAAGTTGTTTCTTACTGCATTTTAGTTAGCGCTACGGTGTATTATTTACTGAGCACTTTGACATACTGCTCGTAGAGGCTTCGAAGGAGGCTCCGGACCAAAAAACCGATTTCATATATGTGTGCGTTTCGATGCACTGATTCCGAATCACTAATAAACAGAAATCACTCAAAATGCCACTTACTGCGTTTTAAAATCTGCACGGCAGTATAAGTCATGTTCATTACAAAAAGGTGACATATTTATGAAGTAGTAGGTACACAACACCCTGTTAGGGTACAAAAATGAGAATTCACAGACTGTGTTAATTCTAATTACATATTAACTGCATTTAATTTATTCTCTGGATTTAGTAGATGAGTGATGTTATAAAAATAAAAACCTACACTAATACAATATGATATGAATTTAATGTCATTTTTCTAAATATAAATAAATTTAATTTTAGCAATAATTAATTAATTTTAGCAATTATTAATAATGTCTAGTTTAAATATTGTTTATTATAAATAAATTTATGTCATCATTCAACTATTATGTATGTCTTATATATTATCTTAAAATTAGTTTTATAAATAACATTTATATTATTTCACAATGTATCATTTAAAAAGTCATCAATTTCATAGTAACATTTTTCTACCAGTAATTTTTTCAATTTTTTTTTTAAATACATGGTCTTTGGTTTCCAAGGAGATCGTTTCCGGTATTTTATTAGCTATTTGTATGCATCGGTAATAAGGACCATTTTTAAACATCGCTAGTTTTGTTTTTGGCATTAATAATTGTTTTTTAGTTTGCCTATGTGACCTTAATGCCTTTTTTGTTGTAAATAGGTTCGAATGTTTCCTGACAAACAATGCCGCTTCCAATATATATATCGAAGGTAGTGTAAGAATTTTTTGTTGAATAAAGTGCTGACGACAGTTGTTAGGTATCCGAGTGTTTGTAAGAATGCGAACACACTTTTTTTGCATCACGAACAACTGGTGGCAATCGGTGCTCGCTCCCCACAACAACCAGGCATGTGCATACGCATAGTACGCTGACAAAGCTGTTTCCATATTTGTGTTGTTCTTAAGGGCACTCAGTGCATAAATGAATTTTGACAATTTTGATTTTACGGTTTGTATGTGCGATTTCCAGTTTACACTTGAGTCTATGTTTATACCTAATAGTTTGAATTCGTTTACTTCTTCTATAGTCGTATTATTAATTTGTAATGTCATTTGTAACGGTTTCTTTTGTCTAGGTTTAAATTGAATTATTTTGGTTTTTTTTTAGGTTCATGTCAAGGTTATTGTCATTTAGCCAAATTGTAATGGTTTTAAAAATTTCTATTAGACGTTCGTTACATTCAAAACTATCCGCGCAGCTCAGTAGCAGTGAGACGTCATCGGCAAACATCACACATGTTGTATCCAATGTCTTCGGCAAATCGTTGATGTAAATCAAAAACAGCACACACGACAGGACACTTCCCTGTGGAAGGGAACAAGCGGTGCCACGCATCTGGGATGTCACCACCTGGACCACCTCAGACTTTTCAGAGAGGTAATCAACTTGTACGTATTGTTTCCGGTTTTTTAAATACGATTTGAACCAATTATGGGCAATACCTCGAATCCCCATACCATACAGTTTGCTCAATAAAATCTCGTGAGATACCCGGTCATATGCTTTGGTCATATCAAGCAATAAACCTACACCATAGTTTTTCCCCTCTATACAAGTAAGAATTTCCTGTATATAATTATATACAGCAAGCACAGTTGAGTGCCGCTGTCTGAATCCATATTGGTTTTTGTCAAATATCTCAAATTTTCCCAAAAAGTGGTAGATGCGGTTTGCCATTGCCTTTTCAAATATTTTGGAGACACTTGACAATAGGTCTCTTGCAATAGGTCTATGATCACCCGGATTATAGGCATCCTCCCGGCTTCAGAATAGGTTTGAGCTTCGAAATCTTTAGCAATTCAGGGTATTCGCCTCGGTTGAATGATTGGTTTATTAGGAATTGAAGTGGAAAAGCCAGTTCTGATGCACATACTTTAATTAATGCGCTAGGAATTTCGTCTTGCCCAAAGCTTTTTTTACTTTTCATTTGCTTAATTATTTTTAGGTTTTCAAAAACAGTAACTTCACCTATGAAAATCGAGTTATGAGCAGGGGTAAGCACGGGCCGCCCTGCCGGTGCGCACGCTCTGGCGCTCCCCGCCGGCGATGACTCACCAACCGATGCAAAATACTCATTGAATATTTCGGCTATTTGTTGGGGTGATTCAATAATTTGATTGTCGGTTTTCAAAATTATATTTTTATGTTTGTGGGGCTTATTTTGATTTTTTAAACTGTTAATTATGCTCCACATGGTTTTAGTTTTGTTCTTTGATTGTGACATTTGTTTTACAAAATTAAGTTTTTTTGAAGAGTAGATACATTTTTTTAGAATTTTGTCATATTTTTTTACATAATTTATTAATGATTTACTTTTGCTGTAATTTTTTAGAATTCTTAGACATCGTTTGTTTTTACACGCAATTTTTATACCGGGAGTTAACCATGTTTTATTTGTATTATTATGTTTAATTTGAATCCGCTTTTTAGGTATATGTTTATTAAGTAACTGTTGTAATGTGTTATGAAAGTAATTATAATTTAAATTTACATCATGGTTGTAATCTAAAATGTCGTGCCAATTTATTTTTATTAGTTCATTTTTAAAATTAGTCATATTTTTTAAATTGAATGACCTTTTATATACAAAAGTTTTATTAATTTTTGCCCGTGACTCTTGTGTTTGGTAACTATAAATGACACTTTTATGATCGGAGATACCATTTTCCTCAACTGAAATGCTATAATCACTTTTATTTGTAAAAATTAGATCAATACAACTACATGAATTACCCTTTTCTCTAGTAGGTTTGTTGACTACTTGACGTAAGTTACCAGTTTTCATTACATTACACAATTTTTGTGAGTTTGTAGAATTTACCAACATATTTACATTGAAGTCTCCTCCGATGACAATGCGCATTTTTTGTTCTTTGAATTTAATTTTATATATGATAGATTTAGTGGAAATAAACTATTATTTTATAATAATCTGGTTTTATTTCAGTAACAAAAGTACACTCGCATTTGAATGTCACAGAGTATAGCTATATAGATATAAAAAAAATAAACGTCTAGTTAGTAGAAAAGTGACATTACTTAAGGGCGCGAAATTTAAGTTCAACACTCCCTCTAAATTTAAGCCTTGAGAAAAAAAAATTAAATGACTATTAAAAAACTTTTAAACAAGTTACACTATTAAGATATTCTGACATATCACTCAGAAATAGAGATATAATTGAACATTCCAAGTTTAGATCTGAAGAATTCAAATTTATCTTTTGACAATGCTTTAGTGAATATATCTGCATATTGATAAGCAGTGCTTACAGATTTAAGATCTATAATTTTCTGAAAATATTTTTCTTTTATGAAGTGATACTTAATATCAATATGTTTACATCGTTTATGGAAATTTACATTTTTGATAACACTGATAGCACTTTGATTGTCCAAATGTAAACACATAGTGTCTTGTTTATATTCACCAATATCACATAAGAATTGTTTTATCCACATAGCCTCTTTGGTTGCTGCACAGGCTGCCATGAATTCGGCTTCTGTTGTCGACAGAGCAACCGTCTGTTGTCGTTGGCTGGACCATGTCACAGCTGCACCATTTTTAATGAAGACGTAGCCTGTGACTGAGCGTCTTGTGTCAAGATCGTTTGCATAGTCAGCATTACTGTAACCAGTAACTGCTGCTGGTTCTGATGACGATGAGTAGTAAAGTCCGTAATCTTTCGTATCTTTTAGGTACTTGAAGATCTTCATGACGGCATTCCAGTGTGTTTTATTATAGCAATTGAAAAATCTACTCACCAAGCTCACGGCAAACATAATCTCAGGTCGACTCACTGTAGCCAGGTGCATAAGGGAACCCACCGCTTCTCGGTATGGAGTGTTTTTCTCTGGTTCTCCATCTCCTTTTTGTAGCTTGACATGAGGGTCCACCGGAACACTGTTGGGGTTAGCGTCATTCATATTAAACTTGTTCAACATTTGTTCAACATATTTGGTCTGGTGTATAAAAATACCATTTCTGAGTATTTCAATTTGCATGCCCACAAAATTACTTGGTGTATCCAAAATTTTTACTTCTAATACAGATCCTAATTCTTTAGTTATTTCTTTCAGAGTGGATTCACTTTTAGAAAATAACAGGCCGTCGTCCACATACAGACAAAGGTAACATTTCTCATTGTTGACTTGACCAACATAAACACATTGATCTGCTTTGCTGTTATTGAAACCAAATTTCTTTAAAATTGAGTCAAATTTCTTATTCCAGCAACGGGGGGCTTGCTTTAAACCATACAATGACTTGTTGAGCTTACATACCATGTTGGTTTCGCAAGACAGACCTTCAGGTGGAGACATAAATATGGTCTCTTCAAGTTCACCGTATAGAAATGCAGTTTTGACATCAAGTTGCATAATTTTAAGTTTATTTTGGACAGCCATAGACATTAATAAACGTATAGAATCATACCTCACAGTTGGAGCGAAGGTTTCTGTGTAGTCAATACCTACTGTTTGTGCGAATCCCTTAGCACAAAGTCTTGATTTGAACCGTGGACCCGTTGACTCCTCCTTTATCCGGAACACCCATTTGCTTCCAATAACTTTGGCGTTTGGAGGTTTTTCCATCAATATCCAGGTTTCATTTTTCTTGTGGGCATCAAGTTCTTCATTGATTGACTTTATCCATTCATTTTTGTTCATTGAATTTACTGCTTCTTCATATGTTTCAGGAACATCAGATGAGAGTAAACACAGGTAAGTATTTTCTTCAGTACAAGGTAAGTTCAAATATTGACTTTTTGTTTTATTTCTAGGTCTCAATGTGATTCTGCTGATTGTAGGAGAATCAATACTGGTGTCAGGTATGTATTCACTGTCTGAAGCAGATCTGTTTCCTTTCACCGTTTCATATGAACTATCTGAATATGTCTCTTCGTCAATCAAGCTGTCCTCTTCTGCTTCTTCAGTTTTCACTTTTTCCTTTGCAGTATCCATCTCAGACAATTCTGACGGAACAAAGTCTCTCTTCACTGAGGATTCAAGAAATGTAGCATCTCTGCTCTTTATTACTTTTCTGGAATTAGGTAATATGAATCTGTAACCTTTAGTGTGGTCACAGTATCCGATGAAAATCATTTTATGAGCCTTTGGATCCCATTTTCTACGTTTTTCCTTAGGCAGGTGAACCATTGCTTCACATCCGAATATCCGCATGTGATTCACACTCGGTTTCCGTCCGGTCCACATTTCCATAGGGGTCTTGAACAATAAGGACTTGGTTGGGGAACGGTTAATGATATAGGCAGCAGTGTGTATTGCATCTGCCCAATATAGCTTTGGCAGACCAGCGTTGAGTAGCATGCACTTCGCTTTCTCAACCAGTGTCCGGTTCATACGTTCCACAGTCCCGTTCTGTTCGGGTGTGTATGGTGTGGTTGTTTGATGGATGATTCCAGCACCTTTCAGGTAATCAGTGAAGGCCTTGTTATCATATTCAAGTCCATTGTCTGTACGAAGAACCTTTATATGAGTATCCAACTGATTTTCAACTTCTTGCTTGAATTCTTTGAATTTATCGAGTACTTCAGACTTGTTGCGAAGAAAGTATACGGAAATCTTCTTGGAGTATTCATCAAGGAAGGTTAAGAAGTATCTGCTTCCACCAAGAGACTGAATTTCCATTGGCCCACATACATCGGAGTGAACCAATTCAAGGTGTTTGTTGACCCTTGATCCTTCACTTTTAAAAGGTAGCCTTGTCTGCTTACCTTCCTTGCAGGTTATGCATGTCAGATTTTCTGTTTTTCCTGAGAAAGTTACATGCTCTGTGCTATCACTCATTTTCTTTAAACTTTGAAAATTAAGGTGTCCCATCCGCTGGTGCCAACGATAAGCATCTTGTTCTTGTTCAACACTAGACATGTGCGCCAGGCCTCCAGGCATGTTCAGCCGGTACATGTTGTTTACAATGCTTGCGGTTGCTACTGTTTGATGCTTGCTGTTCATAATCACACAGCCCGAGTTATCAAATTTTACTTGGCCTCCAGTTTTTATTATTTGGCTGACAGATAACAAATTGGTAGCCAATTCAGGAACATATAAGACATTTGTGAACAGAATCTTATTCTCATGTCCTTTGTGGTCATAAATATCTAAGCTTACATCACCTGAGCTATGCACAGATAACACTTTGTTGTCAGCAACTCTAATATTCTTGGTTACAGGAGTTGTTTCGTTTAGAAATATATTCTTGTTCTTGGTCATATGTGCCGAAGCACCTGAGTCTATATACCAAGTATCGTCATAATGGGATGACGCAACAAACACAGCGGCATAAGAAGAGCTAGATTTTTGTGATTTGTTCTTGGGTTTTGTTTTATTGCATTCAGGGCTTTTATGGCCATATTGATTGCACGAATAACATCTCGGACCCTTGGAGAACTTCTTAACATTGTTATGAAACTTCTTATTGACAGCAAAAGCTGTAGTGTTGTTTTCAGAGTTTCTAACGTCTTGCAATAATTTTGCCTTTACACTATCTGCAGTTATCTTTGTGCCAGAGCTTTCAATGGCTATAATCATCGGCTGATATGATTCAGGTAGACCGGAGAGTAGCAAGGTTCCGAGCCACTCGTCATCCACTTTGAAGCCTATGTTGCGGAGCTTGTGAGCCGTTGACATGATTTTGCTCACGTATTCCTCTATATTTTGACATCCACTGAGCGATGTGTTACATAAGTCACGCAGCAGGCCAACTCGGCGTGTAAGTCCGGAGTCGTCGAATGCCGCGGCCAATTTATCCCAAACTCCTTTGGCCGTGCTTTCCTCTTGAATATGTACGTAGTTAATTGGATCAACCAGGAGAATTATCTTTGTTTTCGCTTTTATATCACGTTTCGGATCTACGGTTGACCCCGGCTCAACCTCAATGCAATTCCATAGTTCTTCGTGTTGTAGGTATGTTTTCACTGCGAATTGCCAAGTCGAATAGTTTTCACGGCCAGTTAACATCTCGATTAATGCCAGTGAATTGTTCGATGCCATTTTTATTCGTTATAAACACTTTGTTTGTACACGAAAAAACAGTTTTTGCAGCCACGTTTTTTTTGAGGTTATGTTCACTACTTATTGTCTTTTTTTCACTATTTGCTTCTTGGAAAACACTCGCTCAACGTCACTGGACTATCCTGGGCCCTTAACCTGATAGATTTAGTGGAAATAAACTATTATTTTATAATAATCTGGTTTTATTTCAGTAACAAAAGTACACTCGCATTTGAATGTCACAGAGTATAGCTATATAGATATAAAAAAAAGAAACGTCTAGTTAGTAGAAAAGTGACATTACTTAAGGGCGCGAAATTTAAGTTCAACAATATAATATTTTCTCTAATACATCAAAAAAACTATTTATGTCTCGTTCGACTCTGTAAATGTTTATCACGGCAAGGTTAAGTTCTGGGATTTCGATACCTCAGCATTCAACTACAGATTCAATGGACAACTCGGTGATATCTGTCCTTTCAATATAGCTAATACCATCCCGCACGAGAAACGCCGCTCCACCGCCTGGCCGCTCCCGTCGGTAGAACGCCGCCGCGAAGTAGTACCCACCTATTTCGATTAAATTCTGTTGAGTACCCGTTATCCATGTTTCAGTTAAACACAATATTTCAAATTCCTTATTTTGAGCCAATTCTTCCAATATATGTGATTTATTTTTCAAACTTTGCATATTCTGAAATAATATGGTGGTGTTTTTGCATTTTTTAATTACGAAAAAGTGGTGATTTGGTTTGTGAACTTGTACTAGGAGGGTGATTTTGTACATTGCGTGTCTCAATTTTTGATACTTCATTTTCAGGACGATACGAGTTTAGATTATTATCTGGTTGTGGATTATATTCATGGCCATCTATTATTAATTTTTCATTCCTAATTATGGCATATTTACCCGCTTCCCGTGCCTTCACCATAGCTTCCCTCAGCTTCCTTTTTTTGTCCAAAGTTTGTTTGTCTAAAAACGTCGAGACAGTGATATTTGTTCCCTTAAAATAGCATGAGTTCTGTAGAATATATTTCACAACTCTTAGGCTCATGAATTCTATTACAATGGGGCGCTTGTATCCTTGTTTCCCCATTCGTTTCAGGTCTTCAATGTATGCGTTTACATTAACTCCGAGAATGTCATAAAAAATGTTAGTAATTCGGTTGTATAGATCTTCTTGTGATTCATAGTTATATTCATTCAGCCCGTATAGTACGATTTTTTTGTTGTGAGTTGTGTTAGTACCTTCGTGTTCTATTTTTTGGGAAGTCATTTTTGTTTCTAGTTTTTGCAATTCAGATTTTAGAGTCTCATTTTCTGTTTTTAGTTTTTGAATATGTTTGTTGATATCCTCAATTTTGGTTTTAAAACTGTCTTGTTCCTTTACTATTTCTGTTAATTGTAGATTGGTTTTCTTCGTAAATTGACTAATTGCTAAATTAATTTCTGATTGTATTATGTTTCTCATTTTGGCTATTATAGATTTGTTATTGGCTGCTAATTTGTCGTCTAAAAGTTTGCTTATTTTTTCTAAAATATTATCTTGACTATGTGATTTTTTCGGTGTATCACCTGTTAAGTCTGTATCATCATCTAATAGGTCTTCGATTGACATGATTGTGTCGTTTTTGGTAGCCGATAGTTCCTGCCGTACCGGAGTGTCATCATTTCGCCTACGGGTTACGTTAGAACATTCTGGACATCGCCACGTACGGGTCATTTCGTGGTTTTTCGCCATGAATTGTGCTGTTGTTACATTTAGGCATTTATAGTGGTATTTCCGTTTGCAAGCCGTACATTTAAGTACCTCCATTTGCTCGATAGTACCATTGCATGCATTACAATTCATGTTTATTTATTTTATTTAGGTTTTATTAATTATTTTTAACTTTGGGGGTAGGTGGATGATACCTCAGTTTTTAATCTGTTATCCGTTACTCTGTGTGTAAGCAGCGCAGCCGTAGCCTTCCTTGGCGCGTGTGAAAGAGATGGCATGAGAGGTCAATCAACTCACCGGTCAGCTGTTATGGTGGTGATTAATATTCACGATCTCAGCACTTGTATCACTTTATAAACAATAAAATATTTACTTTCTGGTATTATAACGCAGGTTAAGATGTGTTTTCACTGCTTTTAAATTAATTATACGAAAATTAGCACTATTCCTCGAAATTTGCGTGTTCACTCGCTCGTGTCGTGTGTCTCAGGTCAACCCGTATCATCAACCCGTAATAAGACTTCGCAGTTGGAAAAGCTTTTTGTAAAAGTTTTAACTGCGAATAAGGCTGCTTTGAGTTCTAATAAGTTTATATGCAAATATTTTTCTTCTTCCCGCCAGTAACCTTGAGCTTTTTTTACCACCACAAAATGCAACCCAGCCAGTTTTTGAAACATCAGAGTATATTTCCAATGAATAATGGTTGAATCGAAAGGGATGGTGTCCTTTTTCTAAGTGATCAATCCACCATCGGCAATCGTCTTTTAAAAGAGATGGCAAAGTAATAATTTGGTCATATGATTTGTTTTTTAATAGATGTAGGTATTTATGTCTTTCGAACTTTTTTGTGTACAGTCTTGCGTAATCGATCGCGGGACAAGCAGAGGATAGCAATCCGATGAATTTTGCGAAATCTCGTAACTTACAACTTTTAATTTTAAGATATTGGTGTAAATATGATCTTATCTTTTCTACTTTTTCAAATGGAAGTTTTAACAACATGTTTTTGGAGTCAAATATAAAACCTAGGAATATACATTTTCTGCTAGGGGTAAATTGACTTTTTTCCGAATTGATGACAAAACCTAGGTCTTCGAGAAGATTTTTAGTACATGTGATATTTTTGTGGCATTCGTCATAATCCCGGCCTATACACAAAATATCGTCCAAATATATTACTGAAATTAGGTTTTTTGACCTTAAAAGTTGGATGACAGGTTTTAGTAGTTTGGTAAAAACGAACGGTGCTGTCGATAGACCAAAAGGCAAGCAATTAAATCGATACAGAGTACCGTTAAATTTAAATTTTAGAAATTTCTTATTTGATTCCTCAATAGGTATAGCAAAATAGGCGTCTTTCATATCTATTTTTGCCATGTAACAGTTCGTGGTGATTAACTTTGCAGCTGTGCGATAATCCTCCATTTTAAAGTGAAATGTTTTTATAAACTTATTCAGTTTCTTAAGATTAAGTATAAACCGATGGTCGCCATTCGGTTTTTCTCTGAGAAATACACGAGAAACAAACTCTCCTTCTTCGTGATTACATTTTGAAATGGCCCCAGAGGATATCAAGGTATGTAAACATTTCTCAAAGAGAAACCGTTCGCTGTCTGGTTTTGGTATTGTATCAGGACAGTCGCTTTGTGTGGGAGCCGCGACGAAGGGAATATTGTATCCCCTTATCCAGGATAATAGTTCTGGATTATCCGTAACCGTTAGCCAAGCTGCGTAGAAATGGGCTTTTTGTAGTGGTAGAGCCATGTTGTAGCTAGCCGCTGCATCTCGAATGGGCCGGCTCGTCCGGGGCAGTACCACCCTCTCACAGAACACCGGCGTGAAGCAGCAGTACTCCTGCTGTGTTTCGTACGGTCAGTGAGAGCGCCGGGGGCCCAATACCTCTCCCCCTCCTCTATTCCCTTTCCTTTTTCCTCTCCCTTTTAGGGCCGACAACGCACTGGCATCGCGTAAAGTGCTGCGGGTGTCTATGGACAGTGGTGATCATTTAACATCAGGTGACCCACTAGTTCGTTTGTCTGGCCTATCTATCATAAAAAAAAAAAAAAAAAAAAAAAAAAAAACGGCCGGCGGTTACCTCATTATCTAGAAGCGGCGCGACGGCGGCGGCTGGCGCTGTGCCGAGCGGGTGGTGTACGGGCGCGTCGTCTTCGGTGCTGCTGGAGCTGGCGCTGCTGCTGCTGCTGGAGCCTGTCGAATCCTCCCTGCATCCGGTCGCTCGTTCGTCTCCCGCTGCAGGGCCCTCGTGTTAAAAGGTTTATTTTTATAAAAGTTGTTCTTGGCAAATTTTGGGTTAAATTTCTTTTGGGTTTGTTTTAGGTCGACACTGGACCTTTGAACGCTTTTAGCCGATTTTAATTTTTCAGCCACATTTTCACCAAACAGGTATTTATCACGCCTGGCATCTAATAAGGTCTCCTTCATGTTTGAGTTGGTGGCAGATATCACGAAGGTCCTCCTAGTTTTGGTCTCGTTGAAGACTGTGTCGCACAGAATGCGGCTCGCGTCACTTATGGCTTTGATGACCTTGTAGTGATCTTCTTTAATGACCATCAAGTGAGTAGCCTTTGCCAATGCCCCAAGAGCGATGCCTAATTGTTTTTGCTTTTCTGTTAGCAAAATATCTCTTTTAACTAAAGTTTCTGGTAGGGCGGCTTTTATTTCTGCGTTCAAAATAGGTGGAATCAAAAGTTCGCAGTTGCCTGGTATCAAATATTCTTTGATCAATTTTTCCTTAATTTCTTTTGGAAGCCCATTAGATAGTATTTCTTGCCATCGTGAGGCAATATCTTTATGTACGTTTGGGCCTAACTGAACATCTGTTTTTGGAGCGTCACCCAATAACTGAAGGATCGCGTCATCAAGCTCAGGTTCAGTTGGTTCTGTCGGTTGCTGAGTTGTCACTGAATCTACCGACGGAGTAGAAGTCAGAAGAGTATCTGGCGCCGTGCTGGTCGATGCAACTGCGGGGCCGGCGGTGCCGGAGGCGGCGGAGGTCTTGGACGTGACCGAAACGACGACAGCGTTCCCAGGACTAGGATCTGGATAGACGTATAATATCTAAGTTTACATTTTTATTGTCCAATTTGAGCATGGATAGCGTACGCCAAACGCGAATAAATAGTTGAGAGGAAAAAATAAACTACCCCCGTTTTTACTTTTTGTTTAGCAAAAAGAATTAAGTACTATTTTTTGCTCGTGTCGAGTGATTTTTGTGATAGAGGGTACCCTGTTGGTTGCTCGCATCACAGACACTTAACACTATTATGTGTAGAAAGATAAAATTATGATATAACTATGCCCACTTCTTGTGCGTATCAAATATTTTTGTGACAGAGGGTACCCTGCTGGTAGCTCGCATCACAGATACTTAGCACTAGTGAGTTTGAGAAATTAAACTCAAAGGTATGATTGAGCGAAGCCCGCTGCTTGCTCGTATCATAGTTTTTAATGTGACAGAGGTAACCCTGATGGTATCTCGCATCACGTAATAAGTGGGTAGGTAGGTAGTAAAAGTGGACAAAAAATCCGATTTTTTTTGACTGTCTAAACATAATTGTGAAGAAGACAACCCCGCTGGTAGCTCGCATCACATGTTTAGATCTCGCATTACATATTAACCCAGCACTATAAAGAGAAATAATAAATTATTGTTAAATAATTACCTTCTGGTTCATCCTCAGACGACGAATAGATAATATGACGACAACGACGTTTCTTCTCTCGATCTGGTGTTTCTTTTACTCGTTTTCTTCCCATTTTCGTTTTCGAGTAACGAATTTAATTTTTTAAATTAGGACTTGCTAATAATGCGCGGCAGCGGTAGTCGTGTAAAGGCTACGACACGAAAACACAGAATGAAGGAAAGATGGCGCGGCTGCGGTAACTTGTCAAGTGTCAATTGAGTGTCTTATTTTTTTTTCTTTCTTTCTCTAAAATACGTGTAAGGGCTATAACGTGGAGACATAGCTACAATATGTAAACTAATAAATCGCTAAGAATGAAGCTGCGAAATATAATTTGTCTATATTATCTATTCTACAGCTAACTGTACTAAAATGATTATAACTAAATATACCGTGATTCTCATTGTGCACGAAAAAACTGCATGTTATCATTTTCGTTATTATTTACTGACGAAGATGGTGCACTGTCCTCGTCATCACGCACGTGCTGTACTAGTGCTGACGGCACGGGGCGCGGCGCGGACCCGCGCGGTCGTTGTCCGTCGCGCGCTGACTGCGCAAAATATTGCTGAGGGCGTTGTACGGAATCGGGTTGCGAAATTAACGCGTTATTTTTAGAATTTGAATAATACCGTGTTCCGTATCTATTGCCACCTCTGTTATATTTAACGTGACCTCTGTAATGGGAATAATTAACCCTGTAATTATAATTGTCTCGATAAATATTACGAGGCTGATTACGTCCATAGTACATGATTTGTTCATGATTTGGTGAAGAAGTTTCCTCATCAATGGCTGTCCTAATAGCTTCGGGCAACGATGTAAACTGCCTAGAAGAGATTATAGTACTCAATTTGGGATCAGAGAGTCCATCAGCGAAACGTTTGATGGCTGACTTTTCATTAATTGGGCGAAGAATCTCGTACCTACTGTCGTTGCCATCTGCTTGAGATATGGTCAAATTAACAAAAAGATCCTCTATCTCAGCTCCGAACGCTTCTATAGATCGGCGTCCTTGACTTACTCTGTATAATTGGGCCTGAATGGCTTCGGCAGATTTTTTAAGCAGTAAAAATTTAATATAATATAATACTTTTTTAAGAGTGATGGGATTTGTTTTGTAATGAAAGTGCCAGATCTAATTCTTTGAATTCAAAAATTATATCATGCACCTAATGTAAACCTGATATGAACTACATGTTTGGAATCACACACACGCACACACGCACATACACTCATACACACACACACACACACACACACACACACACACACACACACACACACACACACACACACACACACACACACACACACACACACACACACACACACACACACACACACACTTATACACATATGTATAATAGCTTAAAACTTCCTTGTATTTTTTTGTTTTTTGGTTTGTTTTTTTCTTATAACTACAACTTGTGTTATGGAGGAGCGGGGTTTCCTGATACAAGTATATTGCTTACTTAATAGGAAACTCCAACCCTTAATTTTTGTAACAATGTTATTTTTTAGTGAAATAAATATTTTTCATTTTTTTTTTTTTTTTTTAAAGCTTCTATGCTAATGTATGTCGTCTTTAATCTAAGTTTGGCGCTAGAAGAAACTCTTGTTTTCAATATGAAGTCTTAGAGTTTTCTGAGCATCGTTATCTATTAAGGAACTGTACATCAAAATACCGTCAATTAATTGTTTGGTAACATCTTCTTGTCCCGTCATAATGGGCAATAAGGCGATAGCTGTTTTCACATCAAACCCTGATTTAGGCATATTATTATCTGTTTGAGATGCTGTGTCAATATAATTCAATATTTTTTTAATTTTACTGTAAGTTTCACTAATCTCGCTTATTAATATATTATTTAGATCTATTTCTGAATGACTTAGCTCTGATTTTTGTTCCTTAAGGAGAGACACAATATTCGCAGCTTGGTTATATAGTTCATCCGATTCTATTAATTTATTTTTATTCCTTAAGGAGAGACACAATATCCGCAGCTTGGTTATATAGTTCATCCGATTCTATTAATTTATTTTTGTTCCTTAAGGAGAGACACAATATCCGCAGCTTGGTTATATAGTTCATCCGATTCTATTAATTTATTTTTGTTCCTTAAGGAGAGACACAATATCCGCAGCTTGGTTATATAGTTCATGCGATTCTATTAATTTATTTTTGTTCCTTAAGGAGAGACACAATATCCGCAGCTTGGTTATATAGTTCATGCGATTCTATTAATTTATTTTTGTTCCTTAAGGAGAGACACAATATCCGCAGCTTGGTTATATAGTTCATCCGATTCTATTAACTTATTTTTACCGATATCTTTCTGTCGCCTCTCTGGGCCTAATTTAACAATAATTTTCCTTTAATTTATTTAATTCTGTAATTCATGTAACATAATAACTAACTGCGGTATGACTAAAATGATAAATGTTATTGCCAAATAATTCAATATTTTATTTACGCAATTATCCAAAAAATCGCTATATAATGCATACGTAGGAATTTCAGAAACAGTAATACAATAAAACTAAATACTAATTACAAATTAAATTTAAATAAGAAGAGCTGGCAGCTTCCTCGCTCAACGTATCAGCATTGCTGTACTGCGAGGTAATACTGCCAGTATCTTTGGGTCCATGCCGCGGGGGGAACCATTTATGAATTTTATTTAGTTTTTAGTTTAGTTAGTTTTGCTTTATTTTTAATTATACTGTTAATTTATTTATGTTTTAAATTTATACAGCCTAACCCCAAATCTCTCAATATTATACATATTAATATAAGAAGTATCAATAAGAACTTTGACCAATTCGGACTGCTTTTAAGTACTATAGATCTTAAATGTGACATAATAGTTCTATCAGAGTGCTGGCTTTTAAAATCTAATGACTTGCCAAGTATTGATGGTTACACAGTTTATTTTACCCGAATAAATCGAAATCAAAACGAAGGAGTGGTTCTATATGTTAGGAGCAATTTGAAACATACAGTCACGGAACCATCATTTTCTGATGCTAACTGTTTGGTATGCAAAGTCGACATTAATCTTGCAGTAATTTGTCTCTACAGATCTCCTTCTTTCAACAATACAGCTAACTTTCTTGATAGTTTAAACACTACGCTGGGAAACCTAAAGTCATTGCGTAATATTATAGTTGTTGGCGATATTAACATTGATATAAAACATTGATCCGCATTCGAGTGAATATCTTAATCTAGCAGCTAGCCACGGACTACTTCCGGCACATCAGTTCCCTACTCGTCTCAATAACTGCCTTGACCATTTGCTGGTAAAAACGAATCTACAGACTTCCGCCATAGTCATTGAATCTGATTTAACTGACCACCTCCCGATACTATTGAGTCTGAACATGGAGTCATTAAAACACATTTCAAAATCTAATAGAGTATGCAATAGAACAGACTACTCACACTTAGTTACAGAAGTCAATAATTATAACTTCTCTAGTGTATTTTCTCTTCAAGACCCAAATCTAGCAACCGATCACTTTCTAGAAATTTTGATGTCACTCGTAAAATCCCATACTATAACCGTTACAATTCCCTGCAGATTGAGGACTGTTAAGCCTTGGATGACACCAGGTCTTATTAGGTGCATTTGTAATCGCGATTTTATGCATAAAAAAGCCAAGCTCGAACCAAATAATGCCATACTAACCATAACATACAAACGATATCGCAATTTCTGCAATGACCTGCTAAAAAAACTGAAAAGAGAGTACGAAAGGGCAGAGTTTGCTAAAGTTAGGAATAACCCGAAAAAAACTTGGGAAGTTATCAAAAAAGTAGCCCTATCTGAAAAACGAATAACCCCTCCATCTGAACTGTTAAAGATATCTGAAAATCCTTTAATGGCGGTAAATATTGTTAATACTTACTTTGCAAATATTGGCAAAGAACTAGCTAACAAAATTAGCACAAGCTTACCTACTATGCCTCCCTGTGATGCCTCTTCATGCGTAAATTCAATGGTTCTGTTGGAAGTTACTGAGGAAGATGTTACCAATATTATTAGAAACCTTCGGGGTGACTGCGCGGTGGGTTGGGATGGAATTCCAGCCAAATTAATAAAATTAACATGCTCTACTCTGTCTCCAATTTTAACCTATATTTGTAACCTTGCTATATCTACAGGGAAATTTCCTAATTCATTAAAAAAGGCTATAGTTCATCCAGTATATAAAAGTGGGGCAAGAGACAGAGTCTCCAATTTTCGACCTATTTCCGTCCTTCCAGTACTCTCTAAAATTCTTGAAACAATTCTAAATCGAGCCCTAACTAGTTTTCTTGAAGTAAATAATATAATTAATCACTGAGGATGCTGTGGGCGCTTTGGTTGATCATGTTTCTGCGGAGGTTGACTTTAAGAAAAAGTGTCTAGGAATATTCCTCGACCTTTCAAAAGCTTTCGACACGGTGTCAATCCCACTATTATTGAATAAGCTCGAAAACATCGGGGTTAGAGGGCATGTATTGGCGATATTTAAAGATTACTTATTAAATCGGACTCAAAGTACTAAGATAGATCTATATATATAAAAGAAGAAACTGACTGACTGACTGACATATCAACGCACAGCCTAAACCACTGGGCCTAGAGATTCCAAATTTGGCATGTAGGTTCCTTATAAGGTCTAGGGGTGCACTAAGAAAGGATTTTTCAAAATTCACTCCCTAAGGGGGTGAAACGGGGGTCCAAAGTTTGTAAGGGGAAACAAGATTCGTTCGACTATTTTATTCGAAACTTCACAGAAGTACTCCTAATGATAAATGAGTAAACACAAGTTTCAGGTTTTTTGAGAATTCAACCCCTAAAAGGGGGAAAAAGGGTAACAAAGTCTGAAAATCAACATGGGTGTTGTTTCTATGGTTTATCGGGTCGCTGGTTATGAAAACAACAACGGTTTTAAAATCCGACGTGGCGGACGTAAAATACCATCTCCCTGGATGGGGTGCGATGGGGTTGAAATGTCTAAATAACCTAAATGACTGTTGATATATCAACGCACAGCCCAAACCACTGGATCTAGAGACTTGAAATTTTGCACATAGATACCTTATACAATGTAGGCAATGTAGGCAATGTAGGCATAGATACCTTATACAATGTAGGCCACTAAGGAAGGATTTTTGGGAATTCCCACGTGAACGGGAAAAAACGGGATTTATAAATTCGATTCCGAGTGACCTTATCTCAGTAACTATAATAACTAGACTCTTCAAATTTGATACACAAGTAGGTATTATATTAGTTAAAACATCAATATCAGGATTTTTCAAAATTCCCACGGGATAAGAAAAAACGGGATTTATATATTCAGTTCAACCGGATCCTATGAACTATAATTACTAGACTCTTCAAGTTTGACATTGAAGTAGGTAATTATTATAATAAAAAACTGTTTTAAGGATTTTCGGAAATTCCCACGTCATAAGGAAAACACGGGATTTTTCGTTTTACTGGTCGTAGAAAGCTGAAATTCGGCATGTAGGTTGCTTGGAAAGTGTAGAGGAGGATTGAGAGAGGACTTTACAAAATTCCCACGGGAACGGGAAAAAACGGGATTTTTCGTTTTTGTGATCGTAGAAAGCTGAAATTCGGCATGTAGGTTGCTTGGAGAGTGTAGCGAAGCATTGAGAGAGGACTTTCCAAAATTCCCACGGGAACGGGAAAAAATGGGATTTTTCGTTTTACTGGTCGTAGAAAGCTGCAATTCGGCATGTAAGTTGCTTAGGGAGTGTTAAGGAGCATTGTAAGAGGACTTTTCAAAATTCCTACAGGAACGGGAAGAAACGGGATTTTTCGTTTTACTGGTTGTAGAAAGCTGAATTCGGCATGCAGGTTGTTTGGGGAGTGTAGAGGAGCATTGTGAGAGGACTTTCCAAAATTCCCACAGGAACGGGAAAAAACGGGATTTTTCGTTTTACTGGTCGTAGAAAGCTGAAATTCGGCATGCAGGTTGTTTGGGGAGTGTAGAGGAGCATTGAGAGAGGACTTTTCAAAATTCCCACGGGAACGGGAAAAACAGAATTTTCCGTTTTACTGGTCATAGAAAGCTGAAATTCGGCGTGTAGGAAGTGTAGAGGAGCATTGAGAGAGGATTTTCCAAAATTCCTACGGGAACGAGAAAAAACGGGATTTTTCGTTTTACTGGTTGTAGAAAGCTGAATTTGGCATGAAGGTTGCTTGGGGAGTGTAGAGGAGCATTGTGAGAGGACTTTCCAAAATTCCCACAGGAACGGGAAAAAACGGTATTTTTCGTTTTACTGGTCGTAGAAAGACGAAATTTGACAAGTGGGTTCCTTGGGGAGTGTAGACGAGCATTAAGAAAGCATTTACCGAAATTCTTACGGGAAAGGGAAAAAACGGGATTTTGCGTTTTACTGGTTGTAGAAAGCTATAATTTCAAATTTCATAAATTCACACTGTAAATATGCCGCAAAGGGCTTTTTAACCGAGTTCAAAAAAAGGAGGAGATTATGCATTCCACTTATGTATTTTTTTATGTAGGTATGTTCGCCGATTTCTTGGTCAATTGTTGACCGATTATAAAAATTATTTTTTTATTCGAAAGAATACAATATACTCCTGAGATGGTTCCATTGTCACCAAATCAGGATCTGATGACGGGATCTTAGGGCAATCGAGGGCAACCCTCAAATTTTGTAGGCACGCTTTACGTTTTTCATATATTTTCTCAAGCTATTTAAGTGTTTGCGTCTGGTAGACATCATCTCATGTAGATGAGCTGATGATGGAAGGTAAAACTCCTTAACGGTTAGGAGTTGAGGATATTTTTTCAAATATTATAGGTACGTATAGACCGATAGTTGTATTCTTTCAGGTTATCCGGGTGAGCTGATGATGGAAGGTTAAACTCCTTAACGGTTAGGAGTTATAGGAAGTTTCTTTAAATATCATATGCACGTATAGACCTTTAGTTGTATTCTTTCTGGTTATTCAGATGAGCTGATGATGGGAGGTATAACTCCTTAACGGTTAGGTCACACAACACCTTAATAAAATACTATAATATGTATAATATCAATGCTAAGTAGGTACACAGCGCTTCCAGTTACTCAAGTTTCCGTAGAAGGTAAGAAAACATTGAATTATACCTAATGCAGGACAGGGGAAATTAATAATAGGTTTTATATTATTAACAAACCTGGTTATTTTAGTGCCCGCTTTCGAATAGTGAAAAACATTGTATATAAAGAAATACTGTAAAGGACCGTATCTACCTAAAGTTTAGTCGGGCTTGCTTGCTCGCTTACTTGCACGCTTTCTTGCACACTTGCTTGCTTGCGTGCATGCATGCTTGCTTGCATGCTTGCATGCTTGCTTGCTTGCATGCTTGCTTGCTTGCCTGTATGCTTGCTTGCTTGATATTTTGGTTCTTTGGAATACTCATGGTACACGCGAGCGAAGCCGCGGGCAAAAGCTAGTACTTATATAAGTAATCAGTTATTTTTAGCATACGGGGTGCCTCAAGGCAGTATTCTTGCGCCGACTCTGTTTAATATTTATATTAACGAGCTATGTAATACATCATTAAAACACTGTCGTATCTTTGGCTATGCTGATGATACAGCTCTTGTCATATCAGGCCAAAGCTGGTCTGACACTATTAAATTAGCAGAAAATTCTCTTAGAGTTATAATGAAATGGTTAAATGATAATCGTCTTACCTTGAATATTGATAAAACTAAATTTATTGCGTTCTCATCCAGACCATCCGCGCAGCCACCGCAAGACCTTATCAATATTAAAGCTCATACCTGCTCTAATGATGACCTTGCTTGCAACTGTTTGCATATCTATAGAACTGATAATACAAGATACTTAGGTGTCTTATTAGACAAATGTCTCAGCTGGTATGATCATATTCATCAGACTGTTGGTCGTATACGTAAACTTATTTTTATTTTCAAATGTCTCCGTAACTCTGCTGACTCTGATATATTACACACCGTGTACACTTCCCTCTGTGAATCTTTACTTATTTACTGTATTCCTATCTGGGGAGGCTCTTGTAAATCTAAATTCATAAATATTGAAAGGGCACAGAGGGCAGTGCTCAAGGTAATGTATCGGAAACCGTTTAGGTATCCCACTAGAAACCTGTTTGCTGAGGTGGGAGTGCTAACAGTTAGGCAACTTTTCATTCTAAGAACTGTGGTGCGGCAGCAAGAGAAGCTCACCCCTCGTCAACCGTCTCCTCCAAGAAGAAGACGGAAACCTACTTTTGAAACCTTACGCTGTAATACGACATTTGCACGAAGACAGCTCACCGCAACAGGCCGTAGATTATATAATAAAATTAATAAGGATATTCGTATAGATAATTTAAACAAATTTGAGTGTAAAAAGAAACTCAAGTGCTGGCTCAAAAAACTAGATTACGAAGAAACAGAAAATATGTTATTGGTGTGACAAACACTTGTTGGTATTTATAACACTAGGTACGACATTGTATTTTACTTTAGTTGTGTATAATGGTCAGCTGTCTACACATAATTTCTAACACACACGCATACGCACATGTACACACACACAAACACACACACACACACAAACACACACATACACGCATAAAAACACACGGAATTTATTACTTTTTATAAACTTGTATATGTATTCTCTATTGTCAGTGAATATAAGATTAATAAAACTGAAATGCATCGTTGCGCAGGATTGAAGTGAAATTGTTACCTTAGTATTCCAATACCAAACCGCTGATCTTCATAACACAGGTTATCCTAGTATGAAGGTCAGAGGATCTATATTAATGTCTTTTACAAGCCTACTTATTGCATTATATTTTTAGTTGTTACGAGTGTTTTTAAGATGCTAACTAAACATAAGACTTGCATTGTTTGTTGTTTGTTTATCTATGGCTTATTATTCAATAAATTATTATATTATTATATTATATTATTTAAATTTAAATAATTCAATTACATTACGATATTAATTTATATGAAAAACTTACATTAAGAGCGAGTAATGTTCACCGGTAAGTGGGTCATGCTGACGCTGCATGAAGGGCAACGACCGGGCGTGTGACAGCGGCCGGCTCGTGGGACTCGACGACGGGCTCCATGTGGCAACGAACGGACTGGTGCTGCTGCTGATGACGGGCCGGGCTAACCCTGGACTCCCCGGAGCATGGGCCGGGATAACCCTGGACACCTCTTGAGATGGGCCGGGATAACCCTGGACACCTCTTGCTTTGCGAGCCGGGTAAACCCTGGACAACGCTCTTCGTTCTTCAAGGCTCTTCTTTTGTTGTAAACAATATTTGTTACAATTTCTGCATTTTATTCTTCTTTTTTTTTGTTCGATGCTCGAGGGGTTTCTTTCTTCAGTTTTGGTTCACTGGTATAGGTCGCCATGAGATATGTTGAGTTTTCAGAGGAGGTTCTAAGTAAAACCAGGCATAGTTTCACCGAAGATGTTATATTCTCGGTAGATCAAAATATAAGAGGCTTAGTTTACCTTAACATCAATACTTATAGATAGATATTGCTTACATGCTAATTACTCAATTACGTGCGTCACATGTCGCAGGGCGTAACGATTGTTTGTGTTATGTTACTGTTAATATGTTGATTAGGGGTATAGTACAGAAGGATCCATACTACGGATGGATGGATGGATGATGTATGGATGGATGTGTGCATGTTTGTTACTCTTTCACGCTAAAACGGTTTGAAACACAGATAGTTTATAAGTTTCGAGCTCCGAGTCTGACATCGGATTACATGCATTTACATGCATTTGCATGTATGCATATGCAAATGAATATAATTTATTTTATTGCGCTATTGCATATTTTGGCACTTTTTCATTGATAGTGCTTATTTCAAAAGATAGGTAGGTATATTTAGTTAGGTATAGTTAGGTATATTTTAAATTTTTGGCATTTTGATAGTGCATATAATCCGATGTCTAAGAGTCCTATGTGGTAAGCTAGGTTATAATAGTAGATTGTTCAAAAAGGGACTAAAACAAGCCATAATGACACGAGATATTTAGCCACCCGAGCGATAGCGAGGGAGGCTATAAATCGAGTTGTCATTATGGTAGTTTAGTCCCGCGTTAAACACTCTACTTTTCACTTTGAATGCGAGGAAAAAAGCGACGTACAAAATTACTTTATTACAACGTATGCTCAATACGAGCAATGGACATCTGTTCAAAATTCAAATAGCAAAAAAAATACCGCTGTCTTTTCTTTTCTTTTATATTTTTTTGTAAAGTGACGCTTTAAATGCTTGCATAATTAGCCAACAGATTCTAACTTAAAGACTAAGATGTTAAAACTAATTGGACTATGCATGTAAGAATGATAATTGTTCATTCATTAGAATCGGCAAATAAATTAACCTAATTGATCTAAGTTCACACACAAAATATATTGTTAACTGAAACACTTACCCGTGAATAAAGAAACGACTTTTTAAGTTTATTTTCTATATGACAATTCTTTGTTAAATTATATCTAATTATACTTTCTATTTACTATTAAATGCAACTGACATCGCATTATTTTGAAGTCACGCCATATTAACTTTCAAACGTAACTGCTCTATCTACCGTAGACTCCAGCACTGCTTTGCCGACAGTGCGGATTGCTATTTTATCGACAGAGCAGGGAACTGCTTTGCCGACAGCGTTTTTTAAAAAAAACAAATTAAAAAACACCTAAGCTAAAGGAAATCTTTCTTTACATACAAAATAAAATGAATTCATCTTTAATATTTTATAATTAAATAGATTAATATTCGTAATTATTCAACGTGTTGCACGAAATTATTATTTTTTAAATATTTTTTATACAGTTGTCATTTTGAGGTTATTTCCACGCCCTAAAGGCTTCTACAGACCGAAGCGCAGGGCGCTATAGTGCGTCCGCAGCGTGCTTCGGTCTGTGGAAAGCTTTAAAATTGTCTATACCCAGTTACTGAAAATGGCGATAATCCTCCATTCACAAACACCGTGATTGGCAGTATAGGGGTTTCCATAGTCAATTAAAAAAAATTTACTTTAATCCCAAGAGATCAAAAAAGAGCTTTAGTCCCGATATGCAGAGACTAAAGTACAGTGGCGAAGCGTGAAATTTTTTTCAGGTAAAGCCGTAGCGAAAACCAGTGGCGGCGCAGGACCTAAATTTGGTGTAGGCAAGACAAGACACATTTTGTGAGGCCCTGTGATGGCGCGCCACACATTAGGTTGCGGATGTAATGAGCAAAAAACGGGAAACTTTCGAGGCGCGAGGACCCTCAGACCGCGAGGCCGAGGACGGGTGCCCACGTCGCCCTTACCCAGCGCCGCCTCTGGCGAAAACTACTAACCTTTATCTTACCCTTTTTATTTATTCTCTTCTTGAAAATTAGGACATAACTTCTAAAATCGTCACTCAACAAATTCGCATCCACAATCAGTTTTAATTAAAGGAGCCTTTTCTACTTTTATTAAGCCTAGTAAATACAAAATAATTTATCTAGCGAGTCCGACCGAAGATAAAATATAAATTAAACTGATCACTTGACACTATAAGTTTGCACAATCCGATATTACGAAATTTCACTGGTTTCGAGCATCAACACTAATCTGGCTATGTATTTTTTTATTAAATTAAAACAATATAATGTACTACCTAACAAACAATAATAATACTTCAAAACAAGAAACGATATATGAAGTTTGTAATCAATGACAAATCAATCGTAATGTTGCCATTACAATTATTTCCAATAAGTGACGGTGTTATTTTATAAAATTCTAATCTAATATTAATTTCGCCAGTTTATAAACCTTAATAATAAAAGCAGATAAAATATAATTGTTTTTGTTTTACACTAAATCATCGATATTTTACGTTCCATTTCGCTGCAGTAATTTTGTATAAGTAGGCGATCGTAGCGCCAAAAATGTTCCAAGAAGCCGCTCACGGCTCGCGGCTCGCGGCTTCGGCAGGCAAAGTGAAAGTGAGCCTTACGCACAACACACAAAGTCGTTTTTTAAATGTAATAAGCCGCTTAATCCCGGGTTATCTAAGTAGCATACACACGCGATGTTTCCTGGAGTGGTGTGGGTGTTTGTCAATGAATTATTTAAATGCCTGAGTGTACAATTTCTAATATTTCCGACCGGCATTTACTATTAGAGATCGTGAATGAATCGTTTTTGTGAGAGTATTACGTTGCGTTTTGATTCTGCATCGTGTTGAAAAAAAGTTAAGTTTATTAGGGAAGATTATGCCTTTATTACAAACAACGGGTTATTAATAGAAGCGTTTGATTACTTCAAAATTTTAGGCAACCCGGAAGGAATCGGGTTGTTAGCACCCTTCGCCACTGCTAAAGTAACATTTTAAGAGCATGAGAAGTGAAAATTATACTTTTTATCCCGGAAAATTGAAAAGTTCCCGCGAGATAACGATATATACGAATTCTTCAGTGACGAAATCGCGGGCAACAGTTAGTTACCTATATTTTTACATCATTATCTATCATTATCATCAACCCAGCCTATTTACTTCCCACGGCAGAGCACATAGTCATCCTCTCAGAATGAAAGGGCTTGAGCCGTAGTTCTCATGCGGGTCCAATGGGGATTGGGAACTTGAAACGAATTCTTTAGAGACGGAGTCACGGGCAACAGCTACAGCAGTTAGTGAAGATTCCACGGGAAAAACAATGAATGCCACTTTTTTTGTGAAACTGACCTTTTAATGCCACCAATAAGCCGATAGATGGCATTAAAAAGTCAGTTTCACAAAAAAGTGGCATTAATTGTTTTCCCGTGGAGTCTTCAAGTGTAACATAATATCCTCACATATTGAATTTAAAAGGCGTATTTTTTTTGAGCAAATGTTGGAATCGTAATTCCGGTCATTTTTCTTGGCAAGCCGAACGTGCCGGCGAAATGCCCGGGATTCTCACGCATATATCCGATTCCCGGGAGCCGATTTCCCGGAGCACAGCTTTGCTCCCGGAATGCAATTTATATGCCTTCCCTGGCTTTATTTATTGATGCAGTTTTATACGATGTAGTATAAAATACGTACGCAAATTGGTATGAAAGCGTACATTTATTATGAAGATGTTTTTCTCTTATTTTCTTCGTGGAATTTAGGTGAAAAAGTTTTTTTGCTTGTTGGATTGGGTTGTAGTAGCCTAGTGGTTTGACTTATGGCCTCTTAAGCAGAGCGTCGTGGGTTCAAATCCCGGCTCGCGCCTCTGAGTTTTTCGGAATTTATGTGCGAAATTACATTAGAAATTTACCATGAGCTTTACGGTGAAGGAAAACATCATGAGGAAACCTGGATACGCCTGCGAAGAAATTCAAAGGTGTGTGTGAAGTTCCTAATCCGCACTGGGACCGCGTGGTAACTACGGCCCAAACCGTCGAGAGACCCTCTGAGAGGAGGCTTGTGCCCTGCAGTGGGTCGTATATAGAATAGAATAGAATAGAATAATTTTATTTCAGGCTGCATAGGCCCATATAAAAATACCTTAAGGACTAATTATTAATTAACAACCTAATTACAAGCACGTGAAGTCCGTGACGTGGGCACTTTTGCAGTGTCACTTAACCGGCCACGAAACCGCCGCCGGTAAGCGACACCTTTCGGCCAAAACTCCTCTCTTGTGAAGGTCGACAGTTGATCAGTCGGAACCCTCACCACAAATGAATTGAAATTCACATCATGGCGGGACTCCAACCGCTCAACCCCCAGAGTGAGCTTGGTCTTCACACGCACATATTCCACGATGTCCGCAACCTTCGTGGAGTGATGCAGGCGGGACACGTACAAGCTGCGTCGTCGGTATCGCGGGACGCAGCAGATGGTTCGGTCCGGTCAGAACAGAAGCGGCGGCGGCGGGGCGGGGGGCATCAGGTGTATATGTATAGGCTGGACTGTGATGAATGGAATGATACCGCCTAAAAATCATCGCGTGTAATTTTAGGAATCTACGCTTGGTTTTTAGTAAGACATTTTGACCTTTATCTACCGCTTTTTACCCCTTAAAATTTGCATTTAATTCTTTCCTCCTACCAATATTCAATTTTTGCTTCAGGGGATTAACATGCTGTTCATACAAAAGGCGGTCTGTTTAACATACAAATAAGCCCACAGGTGTGAACTAATAGGCTCTCTCACACTTTTTCATTAGAAAAACAAAGTCGTAAGATATTCTAAAGGTTATGTTACAAGAAGCCCTTGATGCACAATGTACTACAAACGGTCAAGCTATGGTATAATTTCGCCTAAAACGCAACTGGTCCTAACGGTAAATGGTCTAAAACGCTGCTAGTCTGAAAAGCATCTCGTTTAAACTGCAACTGCAGGCTAATTCCCTTTGGTTATAGTAGATTGTTCAACAAGGGACTAAAACAAGCCATAATGACACGATATATTTAGCCACCCGAGCGACAGCGAGGGAGGCTATAATTCGAGTTGTCATTATGGTAGTTTAGTCCCGCGTTAAACACTCTACTTTTCACTTTGAATGCGAGGAAAAAAACGACGTACAAAATTACTTTTTTACTACGTATGCTCAATACGAGCAATGGACATCTGTTCAAAATTCAAATAGCAAAAAAAAATACCGCTGTCTTTTCTTTTCTTTTATATTTTTTTTGTAAAGTGACGCTTTAAATGATTGCATAATTAGCCAACAGATTCTAACTTAAAGACTATGTTAAAACTATTTGGACTATGCATGTAAGAATGATAATTGTTCTTTCATTAGAATAGGCAAATAAATTAACCTAATTGATCTAAGTTCACACACAAAATATATTGTTAACTGAAACACTTACCCGTGAATAAAGAAACGACTTTTTAAGTTTATTTTCTATATGCCAATTCTTTGTTTAATTATATCTAATTATACTTTCTATTTACTATTAAATGCAACTGACATCGCATTATTTTGAAATCACGCCATATTAACTTTCAAACGTACTATCTACCGTACACTCCAGCACTGCTTTACCGACAGTGCGGATTGCTATTTTATCGACAGAGTAGGAAACTGCTTTGCCGACAGCGTTTTTAAAAAAAAACAAATTAAAAAACACCTAAGCTAAAGGAAATCTTTCTTTACATGCAAAATAAAATGAATTCATCTTTAATATTTTATAACTAGCTTTTGCCCGCGACTTCGTCCGCGTAGAATTCCAATTTGTGGTAAAGCTTCTTCATCTCTTTCATTGTATAAAACAAAAATCCGGCAACGGCAAGATCCATCATTATTATCATTTCATCATCATCAGTATCAGTTAGTGAATAATATAAATCCCGTTTATTCTCTATCCCGTGGGAATTTCAACAAATTTGTCCTTATTCTATGCAAATTTTCGCTTATTTTTGTCCCGCGGGAATTTTGCATTTTCCCCGAGAAAAAGTAGCCTATGTCCTTAAAGGTGTAGCTTTGTACCGGTAAAAGAAGTTTTAAAATCAGCCCCGTAGTTGAATTCACTTATTTTTTTCCCGTGGGAATTTTGCTTTTTCACGGAGAAAAGTAGTCTATGTAAATAATGGTTGGTGTAGCTTCCTATTGGTGAAAGAAATTTTCAAATCAGCCCTCAAGTGATACTTATTGACTTCTTTCTATCCCACGGGAATTTCGCATTTTACCAAATAAATAGTAGGTAGCCTAGCCTATACCAATGAAGGATAGTGTAGCTTTCTATTGGTAATTTTTTTTAAACTCAGCCCCGAAGTTAAATTTACTATTTTCTATACCGCGGGAGTTTGCATTTATCCGGAAAATAGCATCCTATGTTAATCAAGGACAGTGTATCTTTTCTATTGGTGAAAGACATTTTAAAATGAGCTCCGAAGTTGATTTTTTTTCTATCCCTTGGGAATTTTGCATTTTTGAATTTTTGGACATAGGCCTCCCTCATTTACGCCCAATCATTACGGTTGGAAGCGACTTGCATCCACCCTGAACCTGCGGCCTTCACCAAAATGTCCGTCCATCTTGTTGGTGGACGTCCCACGCTGCGCTTGTAAAAGCAAAAGCTTGGTGAAATGCAAATACTTATATGTACATATAATTAGTTATTATCAGAGATCAGATCAGGAAGTGGTTGACAAACGTAGACAAAATGGTTTGCAAAATTTGAAGTTTCGTTTCGTTTACAATGTCGGTAATTCGTGTATATATTCGCAAATATTCGCTAAGTAGGTAATCTAAGAGATTTCCAAGGAATTTTCTAAAGAAAATCTAGGTATAAGGTAAGTTTTTCATTCAAATATCCAAGAACAAATAAAATTGAAATTTCGAATTCTAAACCGATTTAAATATTGTTTTTTTTTGAATATGGAATGATTTGTATGTTTTATAAAGCTGCGTTTTCACTGAGGGCCGATTTTTCAATCAACGCATAAATGTCATCAACTGGTTAAATTATTTATTTATTTATTTATTTATTTATTTATTCATTTATTGCATACATGTAGTAGGTATAATTAGGATGGTAAGGTATATTTATATAGTATCATACATGCTACCCATAAAAGGTGTTGCAATGTCTTAAGTCTAAAAAAATTGCATGCACAAGTATAAAATTTCATTTAAAATAAAATTAAAAAATTAAATTACAAATTAAACAATGTCAAACTATAAATCAACTTATAAAAGAAGCATTTAAATTTCATAAAATAATGTCCAAAATAATAATTAGATGATTAAATGATTAAAAAATAAAAAATAAAAAAAAAGAAAAAAAGAAAATAAAAATTCATAAAATACAATGTTGTTCCAATGTAAAAATGTAAGTCTAAGAATAAAAGAATTTATCAAATTACACACACAAGTACAGATAAAATTAAATCCCAGATAATCAATGTCAAGCTATTAATCAAACGTATATTAGAAGCATGTAAAAATTTCATAAAATAATGTCCAAAATAATAATTAGAATAAAACAAAACAAATTCAAAAAATACAAAATAAAAAGTAAAAATTAAAAACAGCTATATTTAACAATAAAAATAAAATAAATAATAATCTAACAGTTACAGTGTGTCGTTTAGGAATTCATTAAGGCTATAATAACATTTTTTTACTAGGAGTGACTTCAACTTTTTTGAATAAGTTTCATCTTTTTCCTCTGCTTTAATCTCATCCGGTAATTGATTGTAAACCCTTGCCGCTGCGTAGTGAGGGCTGTTTTTAAATAATTTCATGTTGGAAAGGGGCAATACTAGTTTATATTTATATCTTTTACTTTTTTGTTTTTTATAAAGTAATAAGTTTTTTCGCGCGAATATACCTAACTCTAAAATATATATACACGGCAGTGTGAGTAGTCTATGCTTGATAAAGTGAGGCCTGCAGCTGTCCGGACAGCGGATGTTTACTAGTATTCGAATGCATTTCTTCTGCAACACAAATAAATCATGCACATCCGTGCTATTTCCCCATAAAGTAATCCCGTATCGCAACCATGAATGTGCATAGGCATAGTAAGCAGAGAGAGCTGCATTAAAATTTGTCGTTTTGCGAAGCGTGTATAGTCCGTATAAAAATCTGGATAGCTTAGTTTTTGTATTTGTGATGTGAGCTTTCCAATTTAAGTGGGTATCCAAAGCAATGCCCAAAAGATTACAATTCTCTACTACCTCCAATACTTCATCATGAATTTTTAGTTCTAATTGCAAAGGTTTTTTTTGGTAAGGGTGAAATTCCATTAGTTTAGTTTTATTTATATTAATTTTAAGGTTATGGTCGATCATCCAATTATTTATTATGTTTAATGTCTGGTGCATATCATAGTTGTAGTCAGCATTATTGTTAAAATTGAAAATAAGTGAAATGTCATCAGCAAACAGAACACTTTTAACATTTATTTCCTTAGCCAGGTCATTAATGTAAATCAAAAATAACAAGCATCCTAGAACACTGCCCTGAGGTATAGACCCTGTTATAACCTTATTTTTCGAGCGGACTGTTTTTAATTCATTTAGAGATTCATCAAAATACTCAATTTGAACCAGTTGTGTGCGTTGGTGAAGGTAAGATTTGAACCAGTCGTGAACTAGCCCCCTAATTCCTGATCCAAACAATTTATCTAAAAGGATGTCATGTGACACCTTATCATACGCCTTAGTAAGATCCAAAAACAAACCCACTGCATGTTGTTTTTCGTTTAGAACCGTCAGCACATGTTGCACATAGCTATTAACAGCAAGGATAGTCGACCGATTTCTTCTGAAACCGAACTGACTATCATCAAACGAATTATTTTTTTCAAGAAATTTATAGACTCGGTTACACATAATCTTTTCAAAGACCTTGGATACCGACGGCAATAAAGCAATTGGCCTATGGTTACTTGTGTCAAGGACGTCTCCTTTCTTGTGAATTGGTTTTATAACAGCCTGCTTAAGTTCCTGGGGGAAGGTTCCCTCTATGAACGACTGGTTGATCAGCAGCGTTAAGGGTGGGGTAAGTTCCACGGCACAAAATCTTAATAGATTTGTAGGTATCTCATCTATTCCACAGCTATGTGTTTTTTTGAGCCTTCGTATAGTTTTCAACACCTCGTACTCAGTGACAGGATGCAAATAAAAAGAATTAGTCAGTGGAGAGAGAACCGGCCGGCCTCGTGGCTTGCCATCGACATGAAGGGCGTCACTTACTGTTTGACTGGAGGAGGCAACACTAGCAAAAAAGTCATTGAATGCGTCAGCTATGAGTTCAGGATTGTCTGTTACTGTGTTTTGGGGTTTAATTCTCAATTTTAGATTTTGCTTGTTCTTTTCTCTATTTTTAGAATAATTTATGATTTTCCACATTGTTTTTGTTTTATTTTTAGATTTTTCCATTTCATTTATGTAGGTTAATCGTTTTGACTGATTAACAGTTTTCTTTAACATATGACAATATAATTTATAGTGATTTTTAAGGGTTGGGTTTAGTTTGGTATTACTGACATGAATTCTTAACATTCTTTTGTGTATACAGGATTTTTTTATACCTTTTGTAAGCCAAGAGTTTTTACGATTTCTTTTTATAGTTAAGCGCCTTATTGGAATTTTATCATTTAAAATATTCTTTAAAACTAAACTAAATGCATTATAATTATCATTAACATTTTCATATTTCAATATAAGGTTCCAATTTACAGTCTTCAACTCATTCTTAAATTCTATTTGATAAGAATACTAGAATAAGTTGACTAAATAAGTTGACTGACAGCACTGTGTCAGTTGCACTGTATGCATGACGCTACAATTTAGCCGCTTTACACGTTATCCGTCAGATAATATTTATTCGATGATTGAAAAATCAGCCCAGTGTCCTGAACAGTTCTGAGCGAGCGAACGTGTTTATTCAGTGATAATCGGCTGGACGCGGGTCGCTCACTCATTCATCCAGTGAAAACGACGTCTGTGGCGAGCGAGCTGTTGCTCTGTGCATTCGCTCGACATTGTACGTGTTCGGTGGGTCTCCAATCTTTGTTTACGATTTTGTTATAAACAACTGTTCTCTTTCCTCGTTGAATGAAAACGGACATTTTCTATTCAAAGTCAAAGTCAAAATTTTTTATTCAATTTAGGCATCGATTGATGCTCCTATGAACGTCGAAGAATCTACCACCGGTTCGGAAAAAACCCTGTTGAGAAGAAACCGGCAAGAAACTCAACAAGGTATATTTTTTTCAATCAGATCTACATTGTTATTAAATTACATACATCTTAAGTATTTAATAAAATTATTATTTTTTAACACAGTAGATACGCTACATTGATGCTATTTTGAGCGAACATCGGCAAAACCGCAATCATATTTGCTCTAAACAAATGTTTGTTCAGAACACTAAGTGAAAACGCGGCTTAACCAAGATGTCTAGTCCTTACCATTTCAAATTTCGAACTCTACGTTCCTATGAAGCCGTGTCTTCGGATCGAGTATTCAAACATGTGTCAAAATAAAATGTAATTTAAATCAAAAGCACTAAGGAGTATTGATATCAACTTCGAAGCAAATCACCCCCAAAATAACTTTCTACTCCTTTTTAACCCCGTCAAGTGATGAATTTCAATAAAATACGAAACACGTCTTCCATCAATTCTGTTAAAGAATGTTTATGCAAAATTTGAAGTAGATTGGACCAAGGAATCACGTTGTCCCATACAAACTTTGCCCCCCCTTTTTACCCGCTTCGGAGTAGAACTACGAAAAATCCTTTCTTATCGGATGCCTACGTCATACAAAGAACACACCCTCCAAGTTTCAGGTCTCTACGATCAGCGGTTTAGGCTGTGCGTTGATCCGTCAGTCAGGACAAAGGATTTTATATGTATAGATTAAATAGATTAATATTCGTAATTATTCAATGTGTTTCACGAAATTATTATTTTTTAAATTTTTTTTATACAGTTGTCATTTTGAGGTTATTTCCACGCCCTAAAGGCTTCCACAGACGGAAGCGTAGGGCGCTACAGTGCGTCCGCTGCGCGCTTCGGTCTGTGGAAAGCTTTAAAATTGTCTATACCCAGTCACTGAAAATGGCGATAATCCTTCATTCACAAACACCGTGATTGGCAGTTTAGGGGTTTCCATAGTCAATTAAAAAAAATTTACTTTAATTCCTAGAGATCAAAAAAGAGCTTTAGTCCCGATATGCAGAGACTAAAGTAACATTTTAAGAGCATGAGAAGTGAAAAGGCATTTTTCTTCTACCTTTGCTCTCACGCTTCACTTAAAAAAACAATGTCAATGTCTGTCATAATGTCATTTAAATTTAACTGATGTCAATAGGATAGGAAACAAAACAAAAAGGCTATTTTCATTTTTGAATCTAAAAACCGGCCAAGTGCGAGTCGGACTCGCACACGAAGGGTTCCGTACAATTATCTATAAAAATCATGTTTGTTGTATAGGAGCCCCCTTAAATATTTTTTTATTTTAATTTAATGATTTATTTTTAAAGTCAATATATAATTAAATATTCTGTGAATATTTCAATTGTCCACCTGTTGCCGTTATCAATATCGAGCAAAAACGAGCAAAAAAATCATGTTTGTTGTATGGGAGCCCCCTTAAATATTTATTTGTCCCCTAATATTTATTTATTTATTTATTTATTATTAAAACCAAGTGAAACTGTGTTATTTAGCTTTTGTGATTTCGCAGGACCCTGCAAAAATGAAGGTGACGCGATTCTAATGATATAAAGATCGACAACAGGACGTGAAAAAGATACGATAAGGGAGCTAAAACACGATATAAATTGTAAGTACGAAGTAGTGCCGCTACAACCTTCCATCATCAGCTCATCAACATGAGATGATGTCTACCAGACGTAAACACTTAAATAGCTTGAGAAAATATATGAAAAACGTAATGCGTGCCTACAAAACTTGAGGGTTGCCCTCGATTTCCCTGAGATCCCGGCATCAGATCCTGATTTAGTGACAATGGGACCATCTCAGGAGTATATTGTATTCTTTGGAATAAAAAAATAATTTTTATAATCGGTCCACAATTGACCGAGAAATAGGTGAACTTACCTACATAAAAAATACATAAAGTGGAATGCATAACCTCCTCCTTATTTGAAGTCGGTTAAAGATCCCTTTGCGGCCTACTTACAGTATAAACTTATGAATTTTGAAATTTTAGCTTTCTACAACCACTAAAACGCAAAATCCCGTTTTTTCCCGTTCCCGTAAGAATTTCGGGAAATGCTTTCTTAATGCTCCCCTACACTCCCCAAGGAACCCACTTGCCAAATTTCAGCTTTCTATGACCAGTAAAACGAAAAATCCCGTTTTTCCCGTTCCCGTGGGAATTTTGGAAAGTCCTCTCTCAATGCTCCTCTACACTCCCCAAACAACCTACATGCCGAAATTCAGCTTTCTACGACCAGTAAAACGAAAAATTCCGTTTTTTCCCGTTCCCGTACGAATTTGGAAAGTCCTCTCTCAATGCCCCTCTACACTCCCCAAGCAACCTACATGCCGAATTTCAGCTTTCTACGACCAGTAAAACGAAAAATCCCGTTTTTTCCCGTTCCCATGGGAATTTTGGAAAGTCCTCTCTTAATCCTCCTCTACACTCTCCAAGCAACCTAGATGCCGAATTTCAGCTTTCTACGATCAGTAAAACGAAAAATCCCGGTTTTCCTTATCTCGTGGGAATTTCCAAAAATCCTTAAAATCATTTTTTACTATTATAATTACCTACTTCTATGCCAAATTTCAAGAGTCTTGTAATTATAGTTCATAGGATCCCGTTGAACTGAATATATAAATCCCGTTTTTTCCTTATCCCGTGGGAATTTTGAAAAATCCTGAAATTTATGTTTTAACTAATGTAATACCTACTTGTGTATCAAATTTGAAAAGTCTAGTTATTATAGTTACAGAAATACGGTCACTCGGAATCGAATATATAAATCCCGTTTTTTCCCGTTCCCGTGGGAATTCCCGAAAATCCTTCCTTAGTGGATGCCTACATTGTATAAGGAATTTATGTGCAAAATTTCAAGTCTCTAGGTCCAGTGGTTTGGGCTGTGCGTTGATATATCAACAGTCAGTCAGTCAGTCAGTCAGTCAGTTTAGAATTTTATATATATAGATATTCCTTAACAGAGTACAAAGGGTTATTCAACAAAAGATCTAAATGTTTCTTCAGATGGTTCAGTTCTTAGATCCTAGTCAAAGTAGTAGTCGTAGGGGCTGTTTCACCACCCATTGATTAATTTTAACCGACGGATAAATGTGATGCCGTCTTCGTCTATTCGAACAAAACAAAAAGAGACGGCAACACATTTATCCGTCAAATAAATTTGATCAATGGATGGTGAAACAGGGGTTTAGTTTGCTCAAATGACTCCATGAATAGCCCCGGCAAAATATTCGTTCAAAATATAAGTTCTTGCGTACTGTATAAGTACTTCTTACTTTTTTTGTCTCAATAAAGGTATGTATACTTCGATAAAGTATGCGAGTATTTTATATAGGTATGCACTCAATGTTGATGATTGAACAGGTAGATACTCACATGAGCATCTTAGCCCCCCTTATTTCGGCAATATTGTGCATATAGCTGGTAGCAATGAACTCCAAAATAGACACATTCCGCAATTTGGGTAGATTGAGCGTGTCAGCCTTGACAAATTTTTCACTTGACAAGTTTTTGTTCAAAAATTATCGTGGAAAATAGACTTTCAGAACCAGAAGGTTAGAAACTTATTGACGACATGACGACGTACGAATGACAGATGACAGTATTTTCTCTAAGCAGGCAAAGGAAATCAAGAGTTTCGTACCACTGATGACGTATATCCGGTATTTAACAAATTAAATAAAAAAAAATACGCGACCAAATTTTAAAATATTCAAATCGGTTTCTCAAATTGGCCAATCTGTAAGAAAAAAATATAAAAAAAATAATTTTTTTTTCTAACCAAAAGACTTAACTCCCTCGCAATCGCCATCGCGTTCATTTTGACAGTTCTTGTATGGGCTGACTATTGGTATCGGAAACAGCCAGCTGTCACAGCCATACAAAAACTATCATTTCAATCCGATGCCAAGTGTAAAAAAAGTTACACAATTACCCCAGAGGCTAAATTCAGGAACTGGCCTTCACGGGTTTGGTAGCGGTAATTGAATCGTTTGGGTTGGGTTTGGTTGGGTTTGAATCTTTGATCAATTATAACTGTAGATCCACAGTCGCGCGCCCGAAAATGTCCGAGCCAAATGAGCGCCACTTTGATAAAAGTGGCCTTCTTTTTTCTCAGAACGTTGCGTGAAATTGTCAAGTTTAGCTGTCAAGTGGAGTTTTGCCGCTACCGAAATTCGACTGTAATGAAGTAAAGACTAGGTTCAAATTTCTGTGTAGGTGATGATTTTATTTGTTACGCAACCAAATAAAAAAGTTTGGACATTCTTTGAAGGGGATTTTGTTCGGCAATGTGTATCTTCAGTTATAATTGATCAAAGGTTTGAATGCTATTCAGGAACGCCAAAAATCACTGGTTTGCGAGAGGTTTGGGCTGCGTCTGGGCCTTATTTATTTGTTTATTTATTTACAAAGCGAATTAACAGGAAAATAAGGCTCATCCCAAGCTCAACCCATTTCTATCTTCTCCAAAACGATTGAATTACCGCTCGCAGACCGTGTTGGGCCGTTCCTGAATTTAGGCCCTGGCCCTATACTACGAAGCGCGAAATTCGAACTTCGTTTCATACCGTTCCGCTCACGCTAATGGTATTTATTACGAGAGTGAGAGGGACCGCACGATCCGAACTTCGAACTTCGAATTTCGTAGTAACCCCCCAGGGCTATCAGTCTACGTCGCGTGATCTAAGCAGTAAGTGGTTTAAAACACAGCTGGCCTTATAAATGGTTATGGTTAGATGCTACTTAGACCAGTAGCGACGTAGACTGGTAGCTACTTAGACCAGTAGCAGTTTTTTTTTCATTTTTTTTTTATTTTTACAATATTATCCCCTGTCAAGGCCATTATTAATCTTTACTTAATAATTTTCACAACTTTTATCTTATTTTCTAGTGGTACCCTTATGGGTTCAGGCATACACCCATTCATCATTCATCATTCATTCATTCACCTGACATCTAAATTCTATATTAACTTATGGTACAAAACAATAATATTTCTAATCTTAAACAAGGCGATACAGTTTTATTATTTACCTTACTTTTACCCCCTGTTTCACCATCCATTGATCAAATTCATTTGACTGACAAATGTGATGCCGTCTCTGTTTGTTTTGTCTCTGTTTTGTTCGACCAGTAGCAGTTTAGACGAGATGCGTTTTAGACTAAAAGCGCTTTGGAGCGGTTACCGCTAGGACTAGTTGTGTTTTAGACAAAATGAACTACGGTCCAAGCCTTTTCATTCGGAGAAGAGGCTTGTGTCCTGAAGTTGGACGTATGTAGGCGACGGATGATGGTAGACTTTAGTAAAAGATCGACCACGTTGGAGGAAGACGGTGCATAATAAAGTGCGTGACTTTGAGGCTACTTAGTCGCTGTAGCGGACAAGACCCTAAACGCGACGAGCTAAAGGCCAGACACCTGTGGCCATAAACTATAACTATACTCCATTTAACCCTTTCAACGCCAACGACACATATAGGTGTCACAAAGTACAGTGTCAAAGTGATCTTGACACAATGACATAAGATTCAAAACAGGTTTACGTTTTGTCGAGGCGCGGCGGTGAAAGGGTTAATTTAGAATTATAAACCACAACAACATTATATTGCTCTTTACAATTTGTACTAGAGTAACAATAATTGACGACATGCAAATAAAGTGACATTAAAACAATTTTAATTTACGGCTCCCAGGCTATTGTACTGTGTTTGGGGGTAGTTACAATAGAGAGATCTCTCTCCAGGCAGATGTTATGCCTGGGGACCGAAGTCCCGTGGATGAAAGTTGGAAGTTGTATTTATGCAGCCGAGTTGAGAAACTTCGATAGCGTGATGTAGGGTATGTATTACAATACCGAAGTACGAAAGACCGAATGTATTAAAACATCGAATGGGTCAAAAGACCGACACGATTTTTTTCTGAAACCGTTATCTTTTTATGATTGTTATAAAACAAACCTAACCCAACCTAATGGGTTCTGTATGATGCCGTTTTAATAAATGCTGAAAAGTTTACGGTTTCAGAAAAAAATCGTGTCGGTCTTTTGACCCATTCGATGTTTTAATACATTCGGTCTTTCGTACTTCGGTATTGTAATACATACCCGTGATGTAGGACTGTAGTAGTTAGTTCCTTATGTGATGACTAGATGGCGCTAATAGTCGCCACATCAGCCCCCCCTTTTAGACCGGAGGTCGATACGAATTGCAGTGGAGTGCAGTCTGTGCGTCATGTGGACGCTTGCAAGGGCCAGTCGCTCAGAGCCTCGTCGGCGAGCATTGTTGTTCCTCTGCTACTTGTGATGCATGCCTGTTGCGTGATTGCTCGGAGCCTTGTTGGCGAGCGTTGGTTGATTGATTGGCAAGTGGAAGTATTGGGAAGAGGATTTGCGAACTGTAGACACCAGGCAGATAATAGATACATGCTAATGGTGCACAGTGCGGTGAGTATGGCTTGCTGTAAGACTGCGTCATCGTCTTGTGTATCTGAAGGTTGCGATTTTGTCCAATGTCGTGGGTCACCAATTTGTGGTAGTTACAATAGAGAGATCTCTCTCCAGGCAGATGTTATGCCTGGGGACCGAAGTCCCATGGATGAAAGTTGGAAGTTGTATTTATGCAGCCGAGTTGAGAAACTTCGATAGCGTGATGTAGGACTGTAGTAGTTAGTTCCTTATGTGATGACTAGATGGCGCTAATAGTCGCCACATGTGTACTATTTGCTAGGTAAGAAATAGTTGACGAGCCGCTATATAATGATGTTGTGGTTTTCAATTCTAAATTAAATGAAATATACGTCGGAGGGGTGTTGACCTGTGGCGACTGTGGCAGAACATTCGTAGCAAAAATCGGCTACGCCCACCTGAGAGCGCATCAGCGACGCTCTCAATGATAGGAAACAGTGGCTGTGGCCGAATACGGCTAGATAGGATGATGATGATGACGCATAATGAATAAAATCTGGACCGAGCTAGACCCTGGCTAATGAAAGCTGATCCTGAGATTTATATCAAAGTTTTTAAATGACAACAATTTATATAGGTTAGTATGTGGGTGGTATGTGCATTTTGATACTTTATTTATCATTTAAATTTAAATACTAGTCGTGAAGGAAATTTCGCGAGGAAACCTGCGCACATCTGAGAAGGAATTCAACGGTGTCTGTTAAGTTCCCAATCCGCACAGAGCCCGCGTGGGAACTACGGCCCAAGCCCTTTCATTCTGAGAGGAGGCCTGTGCCCTCTAGTGGGACGTATGTCGGCTGTAAAGATGATGATGATGGAATCCCAACATGAGAATCTCAGCGGAAAGATTCCATTCCGGTAATTGATTTAGTTTCTTAGACTGACGTGTCCAATATAATAACAAATATAATATATGAATGAAATTATGAAAGTATGTACTTACTATAAGGTCGGATTATGGACCTTGGGCTACTTGAGGCATTGGGATTACATGTAGACTCTGGCCAGTGAAAACTGATATTGGGAACTTCACACACACCATTGAATTTGCCATTTTTATGTGGAATTTGAATTAAACATTGCAAAGAACACGACTCGGAATTTTATCATCATTAATTCATTATTCTATGACGTAAAAGATCAACTCTGTTATGACGACCTTAAACATAACCATTTATTTCTACATCCAATACAAGGAAAAATCGACTAAACACATTACATTGCTGTGCTAAAACCACAGAAACTATCCCTTATAATTTGTTTGCTACACAGCCCCGCAATGGAAGTCTACTTGCGCTACTTTTGGTAGATGAAAGATGAGAAAAGTCCTTAAAACCAAGTTTTCATAATGCGAGTCTCATTAGAGTAGCTATACATTGCGCGGCTACTGAAATAGGTACGGCGTGATACATTATTCAAGAACGACAGTGTATTGCAACACGGATTATTATGCCGCTCAGGTAATGGCTGTGGTATTGGGAAATTGGAAGGCAAGCAAGATCGGCGCACGCGCCTCAAGTTCAGTGTTAACGAATCGCACGCCGCCGCTGGTCGCGCGATTAATTTAAAATTTGAGCTGTGATTTTTTTTCTGTGCTGTGATTTTGTGTTTTGTTTTGGAATTGGATTTTTTTTGAGTGCACAACGTTGGCCAGTTTTTGTAAGTTCTCATTTTTTTTTAATTTTCTTTGTTTATTTTTTACAAAACGTTTGAAAAAATAGTTATGTTTACTTAAGTTTTTGCCGTGACATTTATTTTTAATTACTAAGTGGGCACGCATTATTTTCGTTATTCGACTTATTGTTATGAAAAAATTGGTGCGTGTAAAAAAAGTGTTACAGAATTTCAAAACCGCGGCCTTTGTATGCAAATTAAGCTTATTACAGTCATAAACGCGATGAAATAGTGCTCGTAACAATGCACGAAACTATTAGAAATAAAAGTTACGTATGAATTTTTAAATTGCATAATCTGGCAACATAAAATTAGGTTATATTCGGAATCGCACTAAGAGAGAAGCATTGGTTGCAGCGGCCAACCTGAGTAAGTACTTATGACTCCGGGAAGTTTGTGGGAATTTTAGCCCAGCCGGCTTCAGACATGGCGCTGTTCAGGTGGGCTGATGTGAAAAGTTTACAAATAACATTGTGACCATCCATTTTAAGTCTAGTTGTTCTTTGCCTCATAGGCTAATGTGACAAATTGTACGAAGCCTGTCTCAAATATAAGTAGAAAAAAAAACTTAGGTTATATTACAAATACAAATTGATGCGACTTTGGTTTTGATATCCTCGAAAATAAGTACAAATGAGAATTAAAATGTTTACTCTTTATTCATTATTTAAATAAATTCATAAGAATAATTAAACACTTTTATCGGCAAATTTTAATTCATATTGACCTTTATTTTATACTTAAAAATAATTTCAATACAAGATGAAAAAAAAAACGCCTGTATAATTCCCGTTCCGTAATACATACGCTCGAAAAAACATAACCCTTCCTTCGACAGTCGGGTGATAAATGCTTAAGTAACCTTTATCAAACGTAGTATACATACATATATGACCTAGCTAAACATAGTTACGCGTAATGCTGCAGGAGAATAAACACAATGTGGGTAGGTATTGAATGGTCCGGTAAGTATACGACCTGTATTTGTATTTGTATCTGTATTTGTATTGACACTCACTTGTATTTATATATTAGAAATTTGTGTATTTATTAAAGACAGAAATGACATTTTCATTAAAAAAAGTGACTTAAAGAGTAATATTAGATCCCAATATAAACATGATGTATGTACAGTCCGGCCTTCCAGTTATATTTTAAAAAAGAGTACCTATGTTGCTGGAATTGAATTATTTAATCATTTACCTGAATGTATTAAGTCACTTGAAGGTGCCCAGTTTAAGAGGAAACTTAGAAAATGGCTAGCTAATAGGTGTTTTTATAATTTGAATGAATATTTTAGTTCAGATGATTAAGTTTAGGGTATTGTTAAGTTAAAATTTTATTGTACGTCCGAAATGGATAAACTGTTGGAACTCTAATTCTGTAATGTTGTGAGCTTGTGTACACAGTCTTGACAATTAGTAAATGATTTATGATTTATGATTTATGTCGACCTGGAATGAACGATCATAAATGCACGACCCTGGCAATTACACGAGTGTCTGAATTTTTAGGTTGCTTATTATTGTCATTCATTCCCGGGTTGACAATTACAGGTCGTATTTTTACCACACCAGAGGCCGTATTGTCTAACGCTTTTGGCACTTGCCTTCGCTTTCACTATCTCTTTCTGTCAACGTTTTATACCGTTTGACAGAAAGAGATAGCGATTGCGAAGGCAAGCGTCAAAAACGTTAGACAATAAGCCTACAGGTCCTAAATAGTGCAAGATGTTACAATTTATCTCGAACTGACAAATTTTTCCTTAGAGCAAGGCTGTGATAATATTCATAAAGATTTTAAAAATAAAACTACCATGAGACTCACTCATAGTGAGATAATACGGATTAGCCAGAAACATGTCGAGTTAAACTCGTTTTGAGACGTGAGTAATCCGTATTATTTCACTATCCATAAAAACAATCAAAATTGAATTTGAATGGTTGGAGAATGAACTATAAGCACCTACGTACCTAAATAAAATTTATGGCATAATTTTGGCTGTTCGAAAGTGAAACGAATAATTTTAGCCAAATTATTTGGCATAAGTATTAATTTAATTGGCAAACTTAACTATCAGTTTGGAAAATTATTCAATTCAATATTAAATACGGGAATAAATTCTGCGAAACAATAAACATGCTGGATAGGGGTGAATCGTGTACACTATATTCATAATTCCATTCACGTCAGTCCCACACATAGGTAATGTAAATAACATTGTCTAATAAAAAACAAGAGAGAGTCGAATGTTGTGTGACAATACCCGACCGAAGAAATATTTTTCTTATTTACTAACTACATATACTCATAAGCCCAGATATCCAGGGCTTGGATACCGACATATAGCGACTCAAAGCATTTAATTTTATTTATTTATCAAAATCAAAAAAAAATATATATAGGTATTTTAAGAAAACTGTATTTCTTTTCTTTTGTATCCACTTTCTTTTATATCATCGTAATTTGAATTCTGAAAACAGTAGTTTTTGCATTAAATCCATTAAATTATCCTCATGAACCCCCGTATCCTACTGATCCTAAAGTTCATTTCATTAGAATCTGACAATTTATTAGATACCTAAAGCTAAATAATACGGTCACCTGATTGTTCAGGTTCCTAAAAATATGATTAAAATTGAAAACTAATAAAAAAAAATCAATGCGAAAAAGACTTTTATTTATCTTGTAACTACAAAATTACTGAATCTAGAAACTCTAGAGACTTTTTACGTGTTTCAATTTCGTTGCGAAATTTTGAATTAAAACAATTGGCAGGATAATTGAGTAAACTAAGAAACTTCATTAAAAAGCAATGAAAACTTTAATTATAAACTTCAATCGACAATGCCAAGTATTCTATTGAAACTAATGAAATAAGAAATGCATAATAAATGAGAATATTTAAAGTATTCAAGGTGTTCTTACTTTATAGTAACCCATGTAGGCCGCGGTAACCCATACTTCGTTAATGAACTAAAACAATTACTTTGCTCACCCGCGACCTTACAATAGTTACGTTTATGCAAGAAATGTGTGTTCATGCAGTTCCTCCACCTCCACACTGTACGAACACACACAAATCACATAAACACAACTATCACCACCACCAAGCTACACTGACGCGTTTCGAACTCAACCAGAGCTCATCTTCGGAGTTACCACAACCGTATGCTATGCTACCAAATGTTGTGTGAGTTTAACATTTGGTAGCATAGCATACGGTTGTGGTAACTCCGAAGATGAGCTCTGGTTGAGTTCGAAACGCGTCAGTGTAGCTTGGTGGTGGTGATAGTTGTGTTTATGTGATTTGTGTGTGTTCGTACAGTGTGGAGGTGGAGGAACTGCATGAACACACATTTCTTGCATAAACGTAACTATTGTAAGGTCGCGGGTGAGCAAAGTAATTGTTTTAGTTCATTAATATGGACCTCCGCAAAGTAACGCCTGATTCAATAAATTATTTAAACCATACTTCGTTTTTAGGGTTCCGTACTCAAAGGGTTTGTTTGTTGGGGGTTTGTTTGGCGAGCCTTGGGGGAGGCCTATGTTCAGCAGTGGACGTCTTTCGGCTGAAATGATGATGATGATGATGATGACTCAAAGGGTAAAATCGGGACCCTGAGACTTCGCTGTCCGTCTGTCACCAGGCAGTATCTCATGAACCGTGATAGCGAGACAGTGTGTCGATCAGGAATTTCCTAATTTATAAAAAAAATACACAAACTTTAACTACTTACCTTACTTACTTTTTACTTTAACTTTTTTGATGTTTTTTCTGTGAAAACAGATGATGTATTTCGGTTGCCGTTATAACAAAAAAATACTAAAAAACAGAATAAAATAAATATTTAACGGGGCTCCCATACAACAAACGTGATTTTTTTTGCTTGTTTTTGATCGATATTGATAACGGCAACAGGTGCTTGAAATATTCACAGAATATTTAGTCATACATATATTCAATATACAATAAATAATTAAATTAAAATAAAACAAAACAAACAGACGGACATACAGCGGAGTCTCAGTAAAGTATAAATCTTCCCAGGTGAATTTTTCGCTTCGAGCCCTTATCTTTCAAAACAAACGGTATCGTCATAGAATTAAGGTTCAAATTTAATGTAATGGCTTGAAACGAAAAATTCACCTGGGAAGATTTATACTATAACTAGCTGTTGCCCGCGACTCCGTCCGCGAAGAATGGGGTGGGGGGGGGGGGGGGGGGGGGGATAAAAAATAGCCTACGACCCATTCTCAGACCCGCCGAGCGTAGAGAAAAAAGTTTCATAAAAATCGGCCAAGCCGTTTCGGAGGAGTTCGGTAAAAAACACCGTGACACGAGATTTTTATATATTAGATAGGGTCCCGTTTTTATATATTAGATAGGGTCCCGTTTTTATATATTAGATAGGGTCCCGTTTTTATATATTAAATAGGGTCCCGTTTTTATATATTAGATAGGGTCCCGTTTTTATATATTAGATAGGGTCCCGTTTTTATATATTAGATAGGGTCCCGTTTTTACCCCTAAAAAATGAAGTGCAGTGGTTTGACCTATGGCCTCTCTAGCAGAGGATCGTGGGTTAAACCCCAGGAGACCTCTGAGTGCTCAAAATTCATGTGCGAAATTTTATTGACGACCGGATGGCCTAGTGGTTAGGGAAACTGACTACAAAACTTGAAGTCCCGGGTTCGATTTCCGGTTGGGGCAGATATTTGTATGAAAAATACTAATCCCAGCTAGCAATCAGGAGCTAGATTTGATTGTATATCAGTGACATAAGAAGTCATAAATCTATGATAGAAACGTGTCTATCATTGGAAAAAGGCCCCAGTTTTACAGCTATTTTACGATATATCTTGTGTATTTTGGTACCGCTTATCACTACTTTGATGTAAATCCGCGATACTTCATTGTTGTACGAATCCGTTTGGTGTTATATCAATGATGTTTGGATCACTATATCTCAAAATGATGACATATTAACAACCGCGATGCTGATAGTAAGCTATTTGTTGTTATATTGTTGGTAGATATTCTGTTATATATCACATACCGTCAGTTGTCGACTAAGTAATAATACTCAGGCGTGTCGTTTTTTGTGAAGTGTAAACGGGTGTTAAAGAAAATATTTCATCATAATTGGTAAGTATAATAAATAATGTTTATATTTTTATCTCGTAGTATTTAGTTCCTGTGCGTGAATATATTACTGTTAATTTAACTTGCGCTTTCAATTTTATTGATGAACTGATAGTACATTATTAGTGTTTTTTTCAAGCCCCTATTGAATTTTGAATATTTAATTAAATAAAACATTTAAATTGGCATAATATACCTAAAATATGTTTTGGTTGCCAATATATCACTGCATTACAGTTTCGTTCCGCCATTAAAAAAAGTCGCGTTGTTGTGATATCTACGTTGTAGATGATCTCTTTTAGAGCAAAAACTTTCTATAATAGAGTTCATAACAACTGTTTATTATTATTATTATTTATTTATTAATATAATTTACATTTACAGGCTTACAGTAAAAACCAAATCGCCTATAAAGCTAGGGTAGTATACAAAAAAAAAAGAAAAAGAAAAATCTAAGTGAACAGCAAATAAAACAAAAATAGAACGGGATACAAGAGGAACATTACATACTAACTAAGCATGCATGTTGCAATAATTACATATTTTTATTTTGTTATGCGTTTCTTTAGCTCTATATAAGAGAATATAAAGTTTGTATGTAGCTGGTGGTATAAAAGCACTTTCATAAGTATATTTACAACTACTTAGTGTTACTGTAGATCCCAATAGACTTTTTTGTTGCTGGCGTTAGGAGACGTTATTATACGATAAATTAGACGTATATCAGCTGTGGTATGTTCTTATATATCACGGGTTAGCTCCATTCGTCTTAGATATATCACCAGCGATATTGCAGTGACTTAGAAACCATAATAGAGTAACATAGCTGTATAAAAGTACCATTTGTATCTGATATACCACAAATTTGCCCTAAATCGCTGTTGCGAACAAAGTTGTACGGCTGTGTTATATGTGCTATATAAAGCAGTCGTGTAAACGTTTATGACATCATTTAATATCAAAATTAGGCTGTACAAGATTATTATATAGCTAGATGATGATACAAGTCACCAATATAGAGCAAGCAGTCACCGCGTTGCCTTTTTATGACTATTTTAACACTGTTTAGCGTTAATAAATTGTCGTTTATCACTACTTTGTTAGCTGGGATGTTTTGCTCGAGTCTTTGTTTAATGTGTATTCAAGTATGTATTTATCTATATAAGTATCTTTATCGATTGTCTAGTACCCATAGTACAAGCTTTGCTTAGTTTGGGACTAGGTCAATTGGCGTCAATCGTCCCATGACTAATCACTAGGTACATAGTATAAATCAAAGTCGCTTCCCGCTGTCTGTCTGTCCCTATGTATGCTTAGATCTTTAAAACTACGCAACGGATTTTGATGCGGTTTTTTTTAATAGATAGAGTGATTCAAGAGGAAGGTTTATATGTATAATACATGAATAATATAGTAGAGAAACACTGATAATTTTAGAGGTTTCTAATGTGTATGTCGGCGCGATTGATTTAAGCGCCATCTAGCGACGATAACCTAAATGCTCAGAGTTGTTTTGATCGTTAGCGCAGCGTTTCTACCTGCGATACAAAAAAGATGACAAAAAAATTACAAAAAATCTAATGACAAAAAAGATGTGAACGTTGTAATAAAAACATTCTGTAGTATATTTAGTATCAGCATTGCACCCGTGCGAAGCCGGGGCGGGTCGCTAGTTATTATTATTTTTGATATTAGCACAAATCAGTTTTTGAGTTAAAACAGTGTCATTACCAGCATTTTATTATAACAAGTACTTATCAGGATTACATTATAGCTTAAAATGACTCGCGATGTCAACCGTACTTGGCGTGGTAAGGTCAGCAGACCTAAGACCCGAGCCTTGTAGGATGATTACATTTTTATGCTAATACCAGTCGCATGTAACACAGTCACCTTGATCTCCGCATGTCACGACTTATGTGTTGACGTAAAATAAACAGCCTATAGTCGTCAAGACATAAGAAGCCCGTTTTGACATTATTTTGTCACCGCGGCGTAACTAGTGATGTTACCATACGACTCGGTACTCTACTATACTCGCGATAAATCGATTCAAGTTTGTATGAGTATTTGATGATTAAAGTTCTGATTAGAAAATTTAACTTAAACTTTAATATTGTAGGTATTTTGAAATGATAAACTTTAATATCGTAGGTATTTTGAAATGATACAATGGTACGAAAGGTCAATTCGTCTTTAATTAAATATTTTTAGTTAAAATAACATGCACTCAATCACAATAAAAACGGTATATCTGTACCCAAAATAGGTGTATGACAAAAAACATACAATATACAACCTGATTCGTTTATTTATATCAAAAAATAAACTAACAGTCTCGTTTACATCAAACACTTAATAGTACATTACTGCAGAGGCCGTGAAGTATGGGATTGATGGACGAGATTTGGGGTATACGGCCGAGTCGTAGACGAGGCCGGATAAAACGAGTCCAGCAATCCCTCTTCCGGCTGAGGATTGTATAGAGCTTTTCTCAAACATGCATCATCATCATTATCATCATCATCATCATCCATCCGTCCATCCATCCATCCATCCATACATCCATCCATACATCCATCCATACATCCATCCATACATCCATCCATACATCCATCCATACATCCATCCATACATCCATCCATCCATACATCCATCCATCCATCCATCCATCCATCCATACATCCATCCATACATCCATCCATCCATACATCCATCCATACATCCATCCATACATCCATCCATACATCCATCCATACATCCATCCATACATCCACCCATACATCCACCCATACATCCATCCATACATCCATCCACACATCCATCCATACATCCATCCATCCATCCATCTATCCATACATCCATCCATCCATACATCCATCCATACATCCATCCATCCATACATCCATCCATCCATACATCCATCCATCCATCCATCCACCCATCCATACATCCATCCATACATCCATCCATACATCCATCCATCCATACATCCATCCATCCATCCATCCATCCATCCATCCATCCATCCATCCATCCATCCATACATCCTTCCATACATCTATACATCCATCCATACATCCATCCATCCATACATCCATCCATACATACATCCATACATCCATACATCTATCCATACATCCATACATCCATCCATCCATACATCCATCCATCCATCCATCCATACATCCATCCATACATCCATCCGTACATCCATACATCCATAAATCCATCCATACATCCATATATCCATACATCCATCCATACATCCATCCATCCGTCACCAGGTAGTTTAGGCTGTTTTATAGAAATAAAAGAAGATAGATTTTTTAATGTCGTAAGTTGGCTGTATGTAATTTTTCCTTTGTCAGTTTAGTGTTAGTAAGCAAATTTAAAAAGTTACAGCAGCGGACAATAATGGTTTTTCATACTTACTTTTATGGCCTAGGCCAAGAAGTAATGTAGGGAGCCATAAACAACAAACTTCATGGCTTCATTTCGTGACATTAACGCATACATTTCAAAGCATGTTTGAGAAAATACAATTATTTTAATTTTAAATATCATAGGTAACAATAGTCTTTAGCCTTTACCGCGGAAATATTTGAATTAATTTCAAAGTCATAATCAAGTGTAACATGGATAATGGATGGAAAGTGGGATAATTTTAAATCGTGGAAAAGTTTTTGGGACTTTCGAACTATTAACTAACTATTGCTAAAATTACCTCGTCGTTTCGACTACGTTGCAGCGGTCTTTTACTATCTATGAAAAATAAATAATTTTTCTATTAGATAAAATTTACCTACCAGGTAAGCCTCTGTTTAATTTTTTTTTTTAAGTTACACATCTGTCTGAGTCACCGACTTACATATGAGTACCTACCAAATTTAAATTTAAATTCAATACGAAGTTTTGAAATCGTATTTAAGGTAAATGTACCAATGCTCGACACCCCAACGCCCAGTAGATGACACCCGTCTGTCACCTCTCTTACTATGACAGAAGATTGAAGGTAGAGAGTGACAATAAAGTAGTACCTACCTAGTGGTAGTTTAGTTTAGTTAATTACTGAACCGCTGTGACTCGCCTACTAGGTACTATTAATTACACAACCCCCTAGTGGGTTTTCCAATAGTGGCATATTTAATAACTCCAACCTTGTTTATTTGTGTTCTTGATTGTATTAAATAAATAATAAAAGGTGCCATGTATTGGGTTAGTGTCGAGCACAGGGACGTTTACCTTAAGTAGTATCCCACGGGAATTCCGGGAAAAATACACCCTATATCACTCTCGCTACTGAGACGAATGTAATGACGTCTCACACTTTAAAATTCATCGAACGGTTAAGCCTGCAGGTTGTGTCAAAGAATGATACTTATGTACGTACAATACGTTTACTTTTAGTTTACCACTGACAGATGGCTTGCCTTCATTTCATTTCCAACTTTAACACCATACAAATAAAGTAGCTATTACAAAATCTGCAAACGTGGGTAACAGTATTCTAAAATTGGCTTTATTTGTAGGTCGTTAAAGTTGAATATGAAATGAAGGCAAACTTTATGTAATTTTACTGTAACCACATACATACATAATACATCGCGCGAAAAATGTAACCCTCCTTCGGCAGTCGGGTCGGGTGTAAAACATACTTGTTTTTATTATTTTTTTTTTTTTTTATGTTAGATAGGCCAGACAAACGAACTAGTGGGTCACCTGATGTTAAATGAACACCACTGTCCATAGACACCCGCAGCGCTTTACACGATGCCAGTGCGTTGTCGGCCCTAAAGGAGAGGAAATAGGGGAAGGGGGAGAGGGAGGGGGAGAGGGAAGGGGTGAGGTATTGGGCCCCCGGCACTCTCACTGACCGTACGAAACGCAAGCAGGATTACTGCTGCTTCACGCCGGTGTTCTGTTTGTTGCATAAAACCAGTTCAGACGCTTACATTCTTAATGGGTTCTTGTAAATAACTAGTCGAGTTATAATAATAAGAAAGGCAAGTTGCCCTGCTCAAGGCCGCGGACGGTATACACTAGTTATTTTTAAAAGTGCAGATGAAAAAAACAACTATAAGGGGCTATTTCACCAGGTTATTGTCAAACTGCTGGTTACGTATCCAAGTACTGGATAAATCTGTCGGTTAGTGTTTTTTCAGTTTCACCACTTCGGTCCTGTGTAAACTAAGTACCATTTAACTAATTGTACTTAGTAAGTGGATTAAGAACCATCCCGAACTCTGTTTTGGTATGGTATCTACGGTGTACAGTACGCAGGATTCGTATTAAACAGCTAAATAATGTCAATATTTACAAAAAAGTTACCTCAAGAAATCACAGAAATATAATAAAAAATATATTTAAATATTAGTGTACATAATACGACTCCATTAATCCTGTTCTAATACCGTGTTGTGATTATTTTTCGACGACCTATTCGAACTATGTAGATATAAGTTGGACCTACACCTATCTTGTGCTACCAAACTTTGCTTGATGTTGCCAAGTCGGGAAAATGCCTTTTCCTAGCGATCTTCGGCCTATACCCGTCTACTGCTGGACAAAGATCTCCCTTAAAACGCGCTATTTCATCTTGTCTTTGTCTTCTTGTATCTAGCCCGTCACTCCGCATATTTAGCTCTACTAGGGTATCCTAAACTAAGTTCGATGGGTCTCCATTCAAGAACTCGTTTACTCAAGCGAACGATTCTTCGACAGATGGTCCGCACACTGACAAAGCAAATTACTTATCAAATTGTGTTAATCCTGTGTGCTATGTTGATGACATTGTTGCTCCGTCGGATAATCGTTGCGAATTGTGTTTTCCTGGAGATGAGGGGTAAAGCTTTAATTAAAATCATTAGAGTCGTTTTCCAGGTCTCAAAATGTATGTAGGTAAAATAATATTTACACAGTTACATACAAATATTGTTCGTTGAATAGTTATTTAAATACTTGTACCTATATGAGAGTAACATTATCGTTCAGGGAGAGGTTGAAGAAACTGTGGAAGTAGGGTACTTAATCGTATTCTTTTTATTTACATGTACTGTTTTTTCATATGTGTGTATTTTGTTCTGTGTAAAGTTAGGTATAAGTATATTTGTCGTAGTCACTTATTGTTGTTTATTTTGTGTATTTATTTATGTTATATTTTCCTTTCTTTTCTCTGTACATAAATTATTGTTTGCCTATCTTTTTTTTTAAGTTTTTCCTTTCATGCTAGGTTAGCTTGAAAAGATCCCTTTTAGGGATAAGTTCGCCTTTGTACTCTTTTTGTTTTGTTTTTTTGTATTATTTTTGTGTTTTATGTACAATAAAGTGTTTACATACATACATACATACATTATTGAACGACTGACTTGAGACTTGTGAGAGGTGAACTTATGAAGGGAGTTTATAATTCCTACGGAATTGCGAGCTAGCCAATGTTTTATTTTTCCATGAGAGTGAAGCCGTGGTATAAAGCATTTTTTTCAAAAGCTTTCGAGCGATAAAACCGTCTATTGTCTGCCTGAATTTTTATATTTGTTAATTTTTCTGTACAGTTTTTGGTGTTCAATAAAGAATTTTGTAATGATTTCAAATGAAACTGTTCATGTTTTTTGACAAAATAGCCGATCACCATTTTTAGGGTTCCGTAGTCAACTAGGAACCCTTATAGTTTCGCCATGTCTGTCCGTCTGTCTGTCCGTCCGCGGCTAAGCTCAGAGACTGTTAGTACTAGAAAGCTGTAATTTGGCATGAATATTATATATCACTTATATCAGTCACGCCGACAAAGTGATTAAATAAAAAAACTAAAAAACATTTTTTTAGGGTACCTCCCATAGACCGTAAAGTAGGGGTGATTTTTTTTCTCGACTAACCCTATAGTGTGGGGTATCATTGGATAGGTATTTGAAAATAAATTTCTGCAACCATTTTTTGATAACTTTTGAACCGCACGTCTAAAAATATGAAAAAAATCACGTAAGTTAAACTTAATAAAAACTTTTTAGGAAAATTATTTTCAACTTAATCAGTTGAGCAGTTTTTAAGTTTTTGTAAAAAAATATTTCTAAACTAAGATTGTAATTTAACCGCCATTGCAAGCATTTTTTTTCTTTGAGTACCTATAAGATCACACTAACAGTATCTTCTTTCAAATAAAAAAAAATATTGAAATCGGTTCATATAATAAAGAATTACATCTGAAAAACCATCAACATACATACCTACTAGGTCATAAGTAGATTAGTTACTTAGTTTTTCTAAGTACCTATAAGATCACGATAACAGTATCTTCTTTCAAATAAAAAAAATATATTACATCTGAAAAACAATCAACATACATAGGTACTAGTTCTAGTAGACTGCAGAGTAGATTAGTTACCCAATTCGCCGATAGATGGCGCTGTACCGCCGACGTTGGGACCAAAACAACCACATTAATAAAGTATGCAAATATTTTTTCGTACCTGCTACGGAACCCTATCTCGGGCGTGTCCGACACGCTCTTGGCCGGTTTTTTTTAATACCATAAGTGTTAAGAGCCAGGCATTTAGTCAATTTAAACACTTAAATCACATTTTTTTTTACAAATTAAGTGTGTTAACATTTAATTAGTTACATGTTTAACTATTAACACAGAGTGGTGTGGGAAATTATTGATACTTATAGCCTTTGTTTTATGCCGGACGACTGCTTACTTTTTTTACCGTGATATAATCATCATTTATTGCGTCCTAAATAACTGTTGATGGGTCCTAATGAAGCTCAATGGATTTTTTTTCTTACTTTTTCTGGAAGTGTTAGAACTTGAGATCCCGCTACGTAATAGTTGAGTTTTAGGACCTTCTGTATATAATATCATTGGGTATATATGTATGTGAGAATATTAGATTAATTTTAAAGTTTTAAGGTAAACGTCCTTGTGCACGACACTGATTCAATACATGGCACCTTCAATCATATATCACAGTAAGAGAGGTGAGAGGTAGGGGTCATCTACTGGGCGTTGAGGTGTCGAGAATTGGTACGTTTACCTTACCTTGCAATCCTACTGCTTACTTTTATTAGAAAAATAAATGGAAAATGCCAGTCGTTAGAAGTCAGTAACAGCGTCGCCTATCTATGTAGGTACTAATTTGGATATTAAGTTTAATACAGGTTTTAAACTATTGATTCGTCTGTTTTTCAACTGCACTCCTTTAATACATATAATTTTCTTGGATAAAAATTATCCTAAGCCCTTCTAAGGGCCTCAAATTATCACCATACTAAAATTTAAGATTTCAGCGTGAAGTGGTAATAGATAGACAGACAGGCAGACAGATATTTTCGCATAATAATTAATTTGTATTCCATACTAGTCCTTAAAAGAAATCACTTATTTTATGGACTAAGTAGGGGAGACCGAGGACAGTTGACACAGAGGAGAGTAGAAACAACGTCGATTTTTTTAGAACTTATTAACTGCTAGAGAGCTCGCAATAGCGCGCGTTTTTTAGTTTAAGTCTCGAGCTATCAAACACGCGCTATTGCGAGCTCGCTAGCAGTTAATAAGTTCTAAAAAATCGACGTTGTGTCTACTCTCCTCTGTGTCAACTGTCCTCGGTCTCCCCTACATAAAATACAATTTTGTCCAATTTACTCGTAGGTATTCCCTATATTTCCAGATTCTTAGTGAATTCTGATCAAATATAGTAATTTTCCGGCCACGGCCTTGCCGACAGCTTCCGGTTTCCCTCCGGGAACTTATAATTTCCCGAAGGATGCCGAGTATGTGACAGGAAAATCGTGCTCTGTATAAAACTGACTTTCGGTTGATTTTTGTGGGCAAACATATTGTTTTGGTATGACGGGGTACTTTGGGACCTTTGTGACGTTGATTGATTTGTGATGTTGGTAAATATGTAAAATAAAATACTAGCATTTCTTCGCGCCTTCGCTCGCGATCACGATTGTATAATAAGTTGACATGGAGACACCAAATTGACATAATATGTAATAAATTAAATAAATTTTCCTATGCATTGTACAAATTAAAGAAAATAGTAAATAATGAAGTGGTGCTGATTGCCCACCATGCGTATGTGACCTCAACGCTAAGGTATGGTATTATGTTTTGGGGAAACGCCACAGACGGGAATCATCATTTAAAAGTAAAAAAAAAAAATGCATAAGGTCTGTTTGCGGCATTCCACCCACTGAGTCATGTAGATCCCATTTTATGCAATTAAAAATATTAACCCTGCCATGCCTCTATATATTTGAAAAATTGCCAGGTATGTTAAAGATAATATGGCCCAATTTCTTACTTTTAACAGCATTCGCCAACAAGATAAAATTAAAGCAGAGCACTTTAAAACAGCCTTACTTCGGAAAAGTGTTTATGGAATGATGCCTAGAGTGTACAATCATTTGCCTAAAATAATAAGACAGTCTGATCAACCTAAATTTAAAAAACTGTTATTTGATTTTTTAGTTGAAAAGGTATTTTACTCAATTCAGGAATATTTAAATGAAAGGTGGTAATATTGTGTTGTGTCTCATGTTATGTATTACTATGTACTTATAGGTTAATAAAAAACATGCATGCCTCATATTTTCTATGTATTTGTATGCCTCATGGTGCGACATAGTGATACTAAATTATACAGTTAAGATCTTTGTACATGTATTTACCTATGTTTTGACAAATAAAATTATTGATTGATTGATTGATTGTAAACGTGGGGTTCGAGGTTTTCCCAAAATTCTTTCAAATGGTAACGTGTTTTTTTAATGTTAGTCATTGTTTAAATTAGTCTTATTTAATTTAGTGTAATATATATTTTTTATAATGCTTAAGAACTATTGTTAGTAATTATAATAAATAAATGCCGAGCTAAGTATCATTTATCTCAAATTAACGGTTGAGATTTTGAGTTTTTATCTTGATTCCATAATTAATGTCTAATAAACATATTGGTTATTATTATAGATTTAGTTATTCTGATGACGCGTGGCCACGCACCAGTTGTAATGAATTAAACTGTAAGAAAGATGACACACTGTGTGCACGCAACTAGTGTGCCATCCCTCCCACAGCTCCACTCACCACAACCGGCGTGTGCGTGACGTGGCGTGACACGCTCACGTATTCGGCCAGCGTTGGCCTTAAAGGAAGCAGCTTCTTTAGGTTAAATAAAGCTAATTTCTCTAAGACGCTAGTATCCTAGCTCGTGCCATTTAAAAGATAATCATCAATTAAATTTTATGAGTAATGTGCAATGATCGTAGAATTAGTAGCATTTTTGGTGTGATGACGTCAAATGACACACGACAGCGACCTAGGGTTGTCGACGTGTATAATATGATTGACGTTTAAAATAATTGTTGTCGTTGAAAATAAAACGCTAAATTTTTTACTTAATCTTTTGACAACATTTCGTTTTTATTATAGTATATGTTTTCATACTTTTAATGTTTATCGTCAAAACATGTTTCGTGTCATTTTTTTACCACAATAAATATCGAAGAATTTTCCTTAATAAAAAACTGTGCTTACTTAACAGTTTCTCCATTGTGTTTAATCAGTTAATAATTATTGCTTATTTTCACACACAAAATCAACGCAACTGTTTTTTATCACTTGACGGGACGTCATTGAAGAAGTCAAATGACTTCTACACTTATGTATTTATGGACTGCCGTTACGCATTATACTGTCAATGCAAATATACAGCAGAAAAGTTAGTATATCAATTTCTAATCATAAACAATAACTATAACCGCAGATAAGGATTTATTGTAACACATTTTCTCATAATAGTAAATTAACCCTTCATTTCATTATTCATATTGGGTTGGGCTTTACATCTTCTAAGAAAATTTTCTGTATTTTCGGTTTCTTCTGCACACCTCAAAAAACACAAACAATACAGAATACAGAACATAAAACTTAATAAAAATAGAGGTAGATAACAGGCGTTCTTCAAGACGAGATTTGAATCTTTTTATTTTTTATTTAATTACCAACCATCTCTACAATATTAATTTTTAAGTTATTACTTAGTTCTAAATTCCTTTCATTTTATTTGATCCTTGGTTTAAACAATTTAATATTGGGCACTACTTACTGACAACCCTAGCACTGCACCAAAAATGCTACAAAATGTACGATCACTGAATGTGTAATTAACCCGTGTATTGCCTCCTAATTTAATGACCTAGTATTTTCTATTTAAATGTCGTTAACAAGATGATGTATGATGTAAGTTACAAGTTTGTATGAAGTATCTTTTTGTATTTATTTTTTCAACTTCATTTTTTATTACTTTTACGGTCATCCCGTGAAACCATATTTTTCATACTAAATACAAACTGAAATATAGATGCACAGAAAAACCCCAGAAAAAAGACCAATGCTGGGAATCGAACCCAGGTCCTCAGCATTCCGTGCTGCGTGCTAAACCCCTACACCACCAAAAAAAAAAAAGATGTAAGATAGTTTAAGACAACGGTCTTTGATGTGTCACGTCAATATGCCTTTACGGCGAAGGAAACATTGTGAAGAAGTACCACTTGCGAAGCAATTCAATGGTGACTGTGAAGTTCCTAATCCGCACTGAGCCCGCGTGGGAACTACAGCCGAAGCCCTCTCATTCTGACAGGAGGCCTGTGCCCACCTGTGAGACGAGATGATGATGATTTCCGCAGTGTAAATCATTGATGAAATGACATTTCTACTAATTAAAAATCCGCGTCTCAGAATTACACGAAGCGACTGTTCACCGAAATTAATTGTCGATGAAACGAAAATATGTGAAACGTCTGACGTGACATTCGATTAAACGTCGGTGATCCAAGAGTAAACTGTAATATTCACTTTGTTGCTTTAATAAGTATGTTTTGCAATAGCTGCTCTGTTACTAGCTCTGTGACAATATTCGTGGCATAAGCACTCTCTTAATTGAATTGTCTACTTTATGACGTGTAACAGTTACATTAAGAGAAGATTATGAGGCGACAAATGAACGTTATGTTTCACATAAAAAATATTAATTTTCTGTTTCATTCGAAGATTGGGTAGCCTAGTGGTTCGAAACCCTGACTACGAAGTTTAGGGTCCCGAGTTTGATTCCCGTTCGGGACAGATTGGAATGTTTACTCTCCGAAGACTGGAGGAAAACTAAAAACGTGGGCAATTACGTTGCATTGTTAAAGGCATACTTAGTAACAAAGATCGCAAAGAAAAACTAGGTGTCTCGAACGAAAACATAAGACATAAAGTTTTGGAGACGCCCTTGTAGACTATAAGGCAGACGCTACACCAAGTACGATGCGTAATGATACGCTTCGATGGATTTACGGTAGCTTACGTGTGGTGAACTAGTTGACTACGGAACCCTAAAAATGTTGAGCCATAAGCTTAAATGTACTAGTATGTGTTGTTGTTTTATATTATAATGTTTGTTTATGCTACTATTTGTTTTAAAGTACATCACCTGCTGAAATCCATTCCTTATTTTTCTTTCCATATTGTAAAATATTGTCAGGAGAGAAGAGCGCTTCGAAGCAATAAGGCTGCCTATTTCTTACCTTATACATTTTCTCCATGTACCTACTTGTTTTTGTGTAAATGTTTTCTACATGTGGTATAATATAATTAAGAGTCATTTTATTGCTTATTGCTTCGATATATATATATATATATATATATGTATATCTCTCTCTCTCTCTCAAATTAACATACTTAATATAAAAACAGTGTCAGCTCTATGAAAATAAGTATATGGCCGTGTATACTGACTTGCTGAGTTGGGATCATTTCCTGACATTTTGTAACATTTTGTTCTTTTTATTCGGTTTCTGGTTTACCCTTTGTAATGTAACGAATAAACGTATATTCTCTTTAAAAAAAAACGGAAATTTTTCATGATCTGAAAAGATGCCATTTTTTTGCGAAATTTCTGTCAATTGTCGTCGCGCGCGATTCTCATTCAATATTTCTGTGTTCAAAAAACCTCTTTTTATAGCATGTCACCAAGAGAGTGGCCTTAGCCTAAAGCCAGTAAACGGTCTGGTTTTCATGGAGTTCTTACAGTTAAATTAACTTTCAGTACAGCACTAAAAATTTTATATCCGTGCCTTTCAAAGCAATCGGCGAATTGAAAAAGTCCGCTCGATACGGAACGGGTATTGTATGGTTTTTCGCATTGTCCATTTATCATCGTTCACAAAAGGTCTTATTTCACGGTTTCGGGATTTTAGATTTTCAGGATTAAAACGAGATGCAGCCGGATTTATGATGTAGAGAGGCTGTCAGTACAGAAATATTTAATGTAGAAATAAATCTCTGTTTGTATATATTATACGAACCACTGCAAGGCACAGGTCTTTCAGAATGAGAGGCCTTAGGCCGAAGTTCTAACGCGACACCAGTGCGGACTGGGAACTTCACACACATAATGTAAATCTTCGCTGGCGTCTGCAAGTTTCCTCACAATGAATGTAATTTCGCACATGAATACAGAAAAACTCAAGGTGCAATCTTGGGAGGCCGTAGGTCAAACCCTCAACTAACGGCTATCACGTCTATGAATTGATTTTAGAGGCGATTAAAATATGTTATACAGCGAAGTAAACTTTATTTGGGTAAAGACAACATTTACACAGGTGTCAAATTAAGTGTAGCTCACATGTTTAATTAAACATTATATAACATTTTAAAGGTAACAACAGATAACAACAGATTGGTGCTTTGAGTTGTTGATATTTATGGGCGGTGCTGATCATTTTCCATCAGATGACTCGCTTGCTTGTTTGCCTCTCTCTCATAATAAAAAAAAGCGTGAAAAATTGTGTAGTGAAATTTGAATACCAAATTTAAAATCACGTGTTGTAAATGAGCTGATAAATTAAAATTAATCACATGTGGATTACTCATCACAACAATACGTAAGTAGTTCAAATTATCATGTCAAGAATAATCAAGTGCTTGATATTAACAAAATTTGTAAATATGCATACCTACTGAACCAATTTTCACCAAACCACTTAGTCTACCTAAACCAAGCAAAGCTTGAGTTATGAGTACCTACTAAGCAACGAATAAGGAAATTCATTTAGATAAATGAATACTGATTCATAACCACCGGGGAATGAACCTAAGATTTAAAGCTTCCATCTCAAACAGGTGACCCTATCCCGCTATACGATCCTCAAAATTAGCACTTTCACAGTCCAGTGCCCCATATAAGGGTCACAGCGTCTTAGCTCCACACAGGTCTATACCCACATATTGGGCACTAAGAAACAAACAGACTTGCATGCAGATTAGTATAATATCTCGTTTACACACTGAGCGGACGGCACAATGATTAAACTAATTTGCTGGACTTACCAGGAACTTGACATTTGTATGGGACTGTGAAAGTATTAATATATTACATGCAAACATACAATAACGCCTCCTTCCCAGCAAAGTGGTAGGCAGAGACTATTTTGTTTCCACCTACGATCCTGACATATAATTCTTTCGCTTCCACAGCATTCATTAGTTGGTTTCGGGGTAAATGAAACGTTTGCCAAATGAATCAGTTTTTTTTTTTTTTTTTTGGCCCGCACGGTTTGTGCACTGTGGCCCAAATGAATCGGTTTGCGAACAATAATTCGCCGAAAAGGCAGTACACGTTTAAAAAGTTTGAACTCATATTTTTTTTAGACGTTATCTACTACTACGTTATAATCGTAATCAGGCAATATATAGCAATTTGCTAGACTGTAGAATCGGTTACCAACCTCCATCAGGCAATCTCCCTCCGTGGTGTCGTTCAGGGAAGACTTGAAGATGTGGCTCACACCATCTCTTTAATATATTGGGAACATGGCTTATAATTATTATATATCTTTTCTATACCTACATATTTTGTATATTATAGTAGTGTATTTTATATTAATTTTCTTTCTATGGGTATTATGTATTGTATTTGTTATAAATTGTATTGTAGCGTTCACTGTTTTAATGACCGCTTTAGCCTAGTTGGTAGTGACCCTGCCTACGAAGCAAGAGGTCCTGGGTTCAAATCCCGGTAAGGGCATTTATTTGTGTGATGAGCACGAATATTTGTTCCTGAGTTATGGATGTTTTCGATGTATTTAAGTATTTATTTATCTATATAAGTATGTCTATCGTCGTCTAGTACCCATAGTACAAGCTTTGCTTAGTTTGGGACTAGATCGATTTGTGTGAGATTGTCCCCTAATATTATTTTATTATTATTTATTATTACTGTTTCTAACTTTTTACAAGCTTTTATTTAACTTGCATTTTACCTATGTTATCTATGTATGTACGGGTCAAATCTTGGAAGTCGAATTTGACCCACTTCCAGTGGTCGGATTCACTTGAAATTTGGTATATCTACTTATGTAAATTGGATGACAATGCTAGTACAGTTAACAAAAAGTACAGTCAGCTAAATAGTTTGCTTTTAAAATGAAATTTTTAACAATAACTTTTAACTTACTTATTGTCGGTCCCTTGCTAAATGCTCTTTCATCCACTCAAAGGTTGCCTAGTATGGTAAAGATCCCTTAAAGGGACAAGTTTTGCTTTTGTACATACCTAGTATCTCAACGGTTGTCAATAGCGTTTTATTTTTTCTTATTTTTTTATAATAAAGAGTTTCTACATAAGAATAGAATAAGAATAAGAATAAATTTATTTATAAAATCATTATTGAGAATTACATTGTAGTATGATATCCGGCGGACCCCGAACTAGCCAGAGGCCTGTATCTCGGGGCCCAAGGAGTGCGTTAACATTATTATATTTAAGCAGAATAGTTACTTGATTACATTTTATAAGAGAGAAAAACAAAAATAAAAATACTAATTAAAACTAATCGAACTAAATGGATACAAACAAAAGGATAAAACGGAGTTGTGTGTTTGTGCGTATGTGTGTGTACGTGAGTGTGTATGTTCGTATGTGTGTGTGAGTGAGTGAGAGTGTGTGTGTTAAGTCCGTGTATTAAGAAGAGCTTCCGTATCGTCATAAGACAGAAGTATAACTTTTCAAAATTGACTTACATACATACAATATATAGCCTCCACAGAGTAAATTACAGTACCTACCTAATTCTTCTAATAAAGATAATATAAATTATTAGACCAAATAGCGTTGCTAGGACCCCTATTTTGCTAAGATCGACTGCACAGATAGGTTAGTCATTAATTTTCTTCGGGCTATCCTTTTTATCAGTTTTCGGTCAATGATTTATTGCTTTCTGTCTTATTGAATCATTATGGCCATCAATTTTGTTGAAAACAAATCCGGTATTGGAATATAACGACATAGTATTTCAGGGCTTGATAAACTTGGTGGTCAGTAAGATTTTTTTTAAATATTAGAAGCTTTGATCAATTATAACTGAAGATACACATTGCCGAACAAAATCCCCTTCAAAGAATGTCCGAACTTTTTTATTTGTTTGCATAATAATTAAAATCATCACCTACACAGAAATTTGAACCTAGTCTTTACTTCATTACAGTCGAATTTCGGTTGACACTTGACAGCTAAACTTGACAATTTCACGCAACGTACTGAGAAAAAAGAAGGCCACTTTTTCAAAGTGGCGCTCATTTGGCTCGGACATTTTCGGGCGCGCGACTGTGGATCTACAGTTATAATTGATCAATGATTAGAAGAGAAAGACAGTGTCGTCCTCCAGCCAGCCCGCCGGAAGACCAGCGCTGGCTCCACCTCAGGAGTCCGCATTTATGCTGAGGCGGGACCTTTTTCACACACAATTTAATGTTAATTTAATGTTTTATTTTTTTATTTCATTTTATATATATTTTTTGCTTTTGTAATTTTACCTATGCATAGTTTTCATTTTTGTGCTACAAAGTTACAACGCTTTTTTGGTTTAATACTTCTTCTGTTAATAATTTTACTACTTAATTTCTTTTGCTAGTAATTTTATCAATTTATATTTCCTTTTATCTGAGCAAGAATCGGAGATCGATATTATCTTGAAATGTGGTACGTTCATGTACCTAAATCCTTTGGCAATGCCCATAACAAAACACACTTTTAACGATTAACGTGTATAGAGATAAAATTTTAATTATAAATTAAAATTATTGTTTATAACGCTTGCAGTAGAGCAAAGCAAAAAAGGCTTACGTGACCTGGCGCACACTATACGACAATTAGATGTACTAGTTCTACTGAATCGGTTTTCTTAATCGATCTGGTCATTACTAGCCATTTAAGTGGCGCCCTTATTTTGCGGAAACTATTTATGAATTCAAGGTTTACTTAACTAATTAATATCATCTGATACTTTTATTGTCAATAACTATGTTTTTAGGTTAACCGTAAACTAAATTAACACTATAATTATAAATAAAATAAAACTAACTAAACTAAAACTACATAAAATTAACAAACGGTTCCCCCGATGCATGGACCCAAAGACACTGGCAGCATTACCTCGCTGTATAGCAATGCTGATACGTTGTGCGAGGAAGCTGCCAGCTCTTCAGCTCTTTGTAAAACCTTTTTGCGCTGGTACCCCACGGACCAAAGGTCTCAATCCCGAATGGAACAAAGTTGTATTCAGAGCCAAGACCTTTAATTAATATTGATTTAATGTTCTTAACCTGTTTGATATGTTTTGTATCGATAAAAGAAAGGTGGGGATCAACCAGAAAATCTTTGCCTTTACTACATGTACTTCTAGCTTCTTTACTACACGTACTTCGACATGTCTACAAAAAGGGGTGAAAAGATTAAAAGGAAATTTACAACTATTATACAAACACATATAGAAACAAACTTAATTCCTTGAAATGTTTTATATTAAAAAGATTTTAATTTTTCATCATGGAAGTCACCATCATCACTGTCAATTCTGTCTTGAATTTCTTCACCCATGGCTTCCCAGTAAGATGGTGGATTATTAGTAGGATATTCGGGTACAGACAAACTGGTATTGAATATCTGACCCTGAGCTTGAGTTGAGGCTTTGTCCATAACTTGTACTGGTATTTTAAGTTTCAAATTGGTGTGAGGCATCGGAAGTACCACTATAGCTCCTACAAAATATTCCCTAGCTATCATCTTCGAATGATTTATTGAAGCACAATGATCAGGAACGGACACATCATACAAGAAATTTGTAGTCTCTCCAGCTTTAATAATTCCATATTTATGATACGTTCCATCAACTTTAGTTTTTTTTTCACATCATGATGTCTTCTTGGCTTGTATTTGTCCACTTCTATCAGTTTAACTTTGACACTCTTTATTTCAACGCTTGTGTTATTTTCAATTTCATATTTTACATTGATTAATTCACTTGGTCGGGCGACAGTTGTGGTTATGGACCCTTTTATGTTTATTGTTTCTTTTTTATTTGAGAATAGTGATGTTAGTTTTAGTAAACTCTTATCAACGCTGTGTTGTAAGGGTTCAGTTACTACTAGTGGTTTATCTCCAGATGTTACTGTTATCTCCTTTTTGAAGTCTTTATTCAAGGTAAATAAGCCAGGTCTTTCAAATTTCATGCGTATGTAGTAAATTATATCACACTGTAATTTAAATCTCGAAGTATTTTTACTTAATCTTACAGATGGCGGTATACTTTGCGGTAGTTGAAAATTAAATGACGTTTCATACTGTCCTCTTTCAAATTGATCTTCTCTCTCGTTTGTATAAATAATAACTTCATCATCAACATAGTCTTCTTGTCTACTGTAGCGGAACTTCTTTTTTTCCCTTCGTCTTCTTTTATTGACCATTTTAAGTCGTCCATGTCCTTTTAGTGATACTGTTAAAATCATAAATTTGTCATCTTCATCTAAGAAGTATTTTATAGCTCCAGAAACAATGCTTCCCGGTGCGTATCGATAATCACCGTTAGATGATGGAAACAGACGAATTTCACAAAAAATACCCATTTCCACTACACTGTCTTCGTTCAAAGTCAAAATTCTTTATTCAATTTAATAATTCATTTGAAATACTTAAAAAGACTCAATTTTATGCCGGAGATTAACAGAAACACGTCTAGCTTCACTTCTAATTTAATATCGTTTGTTTCGATAGCGTCCGGTTTATCTTTAAGTAGCAGATAGTGTGATATTGCTGATTATATCACTGTTTAATTGGAATTCTCATGTTATTATGGTTATTTATGGGGTCCTGCTTTCAGACAACGTAGCCATAACATTTGACGGTCATGTATTTTGTTGGTGACCCTGTCTATAAGACTATTGTTTGTTCGTTTGATTTATGTAAAGAGCAAGTATTAATACTAAGAATCTAAATCGCGCGTTCGCCAAAACAGCTATAAATAATTACATGGATTTGGTGTGTATATAGCTGCATAGAACACATGATACTAGTTCAGACCGATATGTCCATGGGATCGGGGTACGAATGTAAAATCATTTAATTTCTATTAAGTACAAAGTTAATGAAAACTTCAATGTAATTTTTGGGAATCTCGAAATTTTTATTTAAATTCTAGATTTAATGGCACAACCCAGCGAAAACGAGAATAAAGGCTAGTGCGAAGAAGAAGGCGATTTCTATCAAAGTGCTTCGATATAGTATTTGAAAGAACACGTGCTTACGCAGCTTTAAAATGGCGTGGCCTTCAACTGTTATACCACGCGGATCATTAAAGCAAACAAAACTGGTCTTCCTAATCGTATTATTGAATTATCGGCAAATATTGAATCTACCGCGAATTTGACGTACCTATCCAATGTACATATTCCGAAAATAGTGCCAATGTCAAGTCATAAGCATGAGTGGGCAATCATTTTGAGGCTATAACATCGCGTGTCTTAGGCTTAAAGCGAGATGCAACATCAAGGCGCATGAGAAAAGGACAGTGAAGCAATTGACATTGAATTCAAGTTTTACTTGAATCAGTCGGTATAATAGTATAAATCTTCCCAGGTGAATATTTCGCTTCGAGCCCCTATCTTTCAAAACAAACGGTATCGTCATAGTATTAAGGTTCAAATTTAATGTAATGGCTCGAAAAATTCACCTGGGAAGATTTATACTATACCTACAGGGTTATTTTTAATTCACTGACATCCTCTTAACCCTGTATTCCTATCACTCAAACAAATGTTTTTTGTTCTACGACTTTTTAAAATGAAGCACTTTTTTCCCATACAAATACACAGAGTATCGTAAAAATAAGAGGTAATCTCAAATTTTCAAAACGTTATTCCATCAAAAATATTAAATAAATAAATAAATAAATAAATATCACGGGACAATTCACACCAATTGACCTAGTCCCAAAGTAAGCTGGGCAAAGCTTGTGTTATGGGTACTAGGCAATGGATAAACATACTTATATAGATAGATACATACTTAAATACATATTAAACACCCAAGACCCGAGAACAAACATTCGTATTATTCATACAAATATCTGCCCCGACACGGGAATCGAACCAGGGACCTCAAGCTTCATAGTCAGGGTCTCTAACCACTAGGCCATCTGGTCGTCTAAATTAAAATTAAGTTATGACAAAAGCCGTAAATCAAAAAACATTTGTTTAAGTGGTAGGATTTTAGGGTTAAAAGGATGCTAGTGAATTACAAATAACCCTGTATAGGCTACCACGGTTTGATTCGAAACAAGCCGGGCATACTTTGACTACTAATACGTGAGTGACCCGTGCATCTAAATTTAGTGATTATGGCTAAAAAACAATATATTTATTTCCCAGCTTCGTCTATAACGAAGTTAATTTCTCACGGTAGGTATAGGTTATTGGAGAGAAGGTTCAACAAAGATTAAGTTTCCTTGTTGAGTACCGTAGATAATCGAGTAAAAAATAAATAAATACTAAAAACGTGTGCTCATTTATATCGGACGGAAGAAAATACTCACAATAACGTTTCGAATCCTTTCACTGTATTGCATGTTGAGAACGAATGCGACCTAATCCAAAAATTCGTTAAAATGACTTAAATATACTAAATGGCTTTTAAAAGCATATGTCCACACAGTAGAAAACGTCCTCTTTCTAGTTAGAAAAGCTATCGTTTATCGGTAGTCTGTTTGTCAGTCACTCCCTCTTGCGCCTGCCGTCGGAACGACAGCACCCGCTACAGTATTGCGTCACTGATATTGGTCACTGGTAATACCGGGTAACTAATTAACTATGTAACAAATACTAAGTACATTATAATGTAACAAATACTAAGTACATTATAATGTACTTAGTATTTGTTACATAGTTAATTAGTTACCCGTTATCATTTATTAGTCTTTAATGTATAAATACTCTTTGAAGTGATAACTGATAGCCCATTTAAGTGGCCACAATAAATATACCACATACTATTCAATCTTATTTTTATTTAAAATTGAATGGATATAAAAAAATAAACATCTAACTAACGTACAGCCTTAGTTCCTAAGATATTTGGAATTGCACATTACAAATACTAGGTACCAAATAGTAAGTACCTACAAATACCTTATTCTGACTACTCGAAAATGAATTGATTGATTTGTGAACCTTATCTATCATTCTGACATGCCACCACTTAAATGGGCTATCAGTTATCACTTCAAAGAGTTATTACGTAGACAATTTAAGATTGATAACGAGTATGTTGCAAGTACGTATACTCGTTAATTAAAATATTTTTCTGTAAACCATACCAAATGACGTGCCCCCAAAATGCCCGTTGGAGTGCGACGTATGTTAATCATCAAATTACGAATCTAAATATTCCACCAATTCATATGACATTTCATGGTTCTCATGATCAGACTGTACTGGTTCAATATCAGATACATCAGGCTCATTGTCAGTAGTAAGACTAGATGTTTCACTATCACTATCACTGCCACCAACTTTTATAATAAACTAGCTTTTGCCCGCGGCTTCGCTCGCGTGTACCATGAGAATTCCAAAGAACCAAGATATCAAGCAAGCAAGCATACAGGCAAGCAAGAAAGCATGCAAGCAAGCATGCAAGCAAGCATGCAAGCAAGATGCAAGCAAGCATGCATGCAAAGAATTTCGAGAAATACTTTTTTAATACTCCCCTACACTCCCCAAGGAACCCACTTGCCAAATTTTAACTTTTTACGACTAGTAAAAAGAATAATCCCGTTTTTCCCGTTCCCGTGGGAATTTTGGAAAGTTCTCTCTCAATGCTCCTCTACACTCCCCAAGCAATCTCAAGCCGAATTTTAGCTTTCCACGAAAATCCTTAAAACTGTTTTTCTCTATTATAATTACCTACTTCTATGCCAAATTTGAAGAGTCTAGTAATTATAGTTCATAGGATTCCGTTGAACTGAATATATAAATCCCGTTTTTTCCTTATCCCGTGGGAATTTTGAAAAATCCTGAAATTAATGTTTTAACCATTGTAATACCTACTTGTGTATCAAATTTGAAGAATCTAGTTATTATAGTTACTGAGATATGGTCACTCGGAATCGAATATATAAATCCCGTTTTTTCCCGTTCCCGTGGGAATTCCCAAAAATTCTTCCTTAGTGGATGCCTACATTATATGAGGCATCTATGTGCAAAATTTCAAGTCTCTAGGTCCAGTGGTTTGGGCTGTGCGTTGATATATCAACAGTCACTCAGTCAGTCAGTCAGTTTAGAATTTTATATATATAGACTAGCTTTTGCCCGCGGCTTCGCTCGCGTGTACCATGAGAATTCCAAAGAACCAAGATATCAAGCAAGCAAGCATACAGGCAAGCAAGCAAGCATGCAAGCATGCAAGCAAGATGCAAGCAAGCATGCATGCACGCTTGCTTGCTTGCGTGACAATGGGACCATCTCAGGAGTATATTATATTCTTTCGAATAAAAAAAGAATTTTTAAAATCGGTCCACAATTGACCGAGAAATCGGTGAACATAGGTACCTACATAAAAAAAACACTAAAGTGGAATGCATAACTTCCTCCTTTTTTAAAGTCGGTTAAAGAGCCCTTTGCGGCCTACTTACAGTATAAACTTATGAATTTTGAAATTTTAGCTTACAACCAGTAAAACGCAAAATCCCGTTTATTCCCGTTTCCGTAAGAATTTCGGAAAATACTTTCTTAATACTCCCCTACACTCCCCAAGGAACCCACTTGCCAAATTTCAGCTTTCTACGACCAGTAAAACGAAAAATCCCGTTTTTATCCCGTTCCCGTGGGAATTTTGGAAAGTCCTCTCTCAATGCTCCTCTACACTCCAAAAGCAACCTCATGCCGAATTTCATCTTTCTACGACCAGTAAAACGAAAAGACCCGTTTTTCCCGTTCCCGTGGGAATTTTGGATAGTCCTCTCTTAATGCTCTTCTACACTTCCCAAGCAACCTACATGCCGAATTTCAACTTTCTACGACCAGTCAAACGAAAAATCCCGTTTTTTTCCCGTTCCCGTGGGAATTTTGGAAAGTCCTCTCTCAATGCTCCTCTACACTCCCCAAGCAACCTCATGCCGAATTTCAGCTTTCTACGACCAGTAAAACGAAAAATCCCGTTTTTCCCGTTCCCGTGGGAATTTTGGATAGTCCTCTCTTAATGCTCTTCTACACTTTCTAAGCAACCTACATGCCGAATTTCAACTTTCTACGGTCAGTGAAACGAAAAATCCCGTTTATCCCCGTTCCCGTGGGAATTTTGGTAAGTCCTTTCTTAATCCTCCTCTGCACTCTCTACGCAACCTACGTGCCGAATTTCAGCTTTCTACGACCAGTAAAACGAAAAATCCCGTTTTTTCCCGTTCCCGTAGGAATTTTGCAAAGTCCTCTCTCAAGGCTCCTCTACACTCCCCAAGCAACCTACATGCCGAATTTCAGCTTTCTACGACCAGAAAACGAAAAATCTCGTTTTTTCCTTATCCCGTGGGAATTTCCGAAAATCCTTGAAACAGTTTTTTACCATTATAATTACCTACTTCTATGCCAAATTTTAAGAGTCTAATAATTACAGTTCATAGGATTCCGTTGAACTGAATATATAAATCCCGTTTTTTTCCTTATCCCGTGGGAATTTTGAAAAATCCTGAAATTCTTGTTTTAACTAACCTACTTGTGTATCAAATTTGAAGAGTCTAGTTATTATAGTTACAGAGATACGGTCACCCGGAATCGAATATATAAATCCCGTTTTTTCCCGTTCCCGTGGGAATTTTGGAAATTCCTCTCTCAATGCTCCTCTACGCTCCCCAAGCAACCTACATGCCGAATTTTAGCTTTCTACGACCAGTAAAACGAAAAATCCCGTTTTTTCCTTATCCCGTGGGAATTTCCTTAAATCCTTAAAATAATTTTTTATTTTTATAATTACCTACTTCTATGCCAAATTTAAAGAGTCTAGTAATTATAGTTCATAGGATTCCGTTGAACTGAATATATAAATCCCGTTTTTTTCCTTATCCCGTGAGAATTTTGAAAAATCCTGAAATTGATGTTTTAACTAATGTAATACCTACTTGTGTATCAAATTTGAAGAGTCTAGTTATTATAGTTACAGAGATACGGTCACTCGGAATCGAATATATAAATCCCGTTTTTTCCCGTTCCCGTAGGAATTCCCAAAAATCCTTCCTTAGTGGATGCCTACATTGTATAAGGTATCTATGTGCAAAATTTCAAGTCTCTAGGTCCAGTGGTTTGGGCTGTGCGTTGATATATCAACAGTCAGTCAATCAGTTTAGAATTTTATATATATAGACTAGCTTTTGCCCGCGGCTTCGCTCGCGTGTACCATGAGTATTCCAAAGAACCAAGATATCAAGCAAGCAAGCATACAGGCAAGCAAGCAAGCAGGTCCACAATTGACCAAGAAATCGGTGAACATACCTACATAAAAAAATACATAAGGTGGAATGCATAACCTCCTCCTTTTTTAGAAGTCTGTTAAATAGCCCTTTGCGGCCTATTTACAGTATAAACTTACAATACTTATACTTACTACTTATTTTAGCTTTTTACAACCAGTAAAACGCAAAATCCCGTTTTTTCCCGTTCCCGTAAGAATTTCGGGAAATGTTTTCTTAATGCTCCCCTACACTCCCCAAGGAACTCACCTGCCAAATTTCAGCTTTCTATGACCAGTAAAACGAAAGATCCCGTTTTTCCCGTTCCCGTGGGAATTTTGGAAAGTCCTCTCTCAGTGCTACTCTACACTCCCCAAACAACCTACATGCTGAATTTCAGCTTTCTACGGCCAGTAAAACATAAAGTCCCGTTTTTTCCCGTTCCAGTGGGAATTTTGGAAATCCCTCTCTTAATCCTCCTCAACACTCCCCAAGGAACCCACTTGCCAAATTTCAGCTTTCTATGACCAGTAAAACGAAAAATCCCGTTTTTCCCTTTCCCGTGGGAACTTTGAAAAGTCCTCTCTCAATGCTCCTCTACACTCCCCAAAAAACCTACATGCCGAGTTTCAGCTTTCTACGACCAGTAAAACAAAAAGTCCCGTTTTTTCCCGTTTCCGTGGGAATTTTTAAAAGCCCTCTCTCAATCCTCCTCTACACTCCCTAAGCAACCTACATGCCGAATTTTAGCTTTCTACAACTAGTAAAACGAAAAATCCCGTTTTTTCCCGTACCCGTGGGAATTTTGGAAAACCCTCTCTTAATTCTCCTCTACACTCTCCATGTAACCTACATGCCAAATTTCAGCTTTCTATGACCAGTAAAACGAAAAGTCCCGTTTTTTCCCGTTCCCGTGGGAATTTTGGAAAGTCCTCTCTCAATGCTTCTCTACACTCCCGCAACCTACATGCCGAATTTCAACTTTCTACGACCAGTTAAACGAAAAATCCCGTTTTTCCCGTTCCCGTGGGAATTTTGGAAAGTCCTCTCTTAATGCTCCTCTAAACTCCCCGAGCAACCTACATGCCGAATTTCAACTTTCTACGACCAGTAAGACGAAAAATCCCGTTTTTTCCCGTTCCCGTAAGAATTTTGAAAAGTCCTCTCTTAATGCTCCTCTACACTCCCCAAGCAACCTACATGCCGAATTTCAACTTTCTACGACCAGTAGAACGAAAAATCCCGTTTTTTCCCGTTCCCGTGGGAATTTTGGAAAGTCTTCTCTCAAGGCTCCTCTACACTCCCCAAGCAACTTACATGCCGAATTTCAGCTTTCTACGACCAGAAAACGAAAAATCTCGTTTTTTCCTTATTCCGTGGGAATTTCCGAAAATCCTTGAAACAGTTTTTCACTATTATAATTACCTACTTCTATGCCAAATTTGAAGAGTCTAGTAATTATGGTTCATAGGATTCCGTTGAACTGAATATATAAATCCGGTTTTTTTCTTATCCCGTGGGAATTTTGAAAAATCCTGATTGTAATATTTTAACTAATGTAATACCTATTTGTATATCAAATTTGAAGAGTCTAGTTATTATAGTTACTGAGATAGGGTCACTCGGAATCGAATATATAAATCCCGTTTTTTCCCGTTCCCGTGGGAATTTTGGAAATTCCTCTCTCAATGCTCCTCTACACTCCCCAAGCAACCTTCATGCCGAATTTCAGCTTTCTACGACCAGTAAAACAAAATATCCCGTTATTTCTTTATCCCGTGGGAATTTCCAAAAATCCTTAAAATTATTTTTTACTATTACAATTACCTACTTCTATACCAAATTTGAAGAGTCTAGTAATTATAGTTCATAAGATTCCGTTGAACTGAATATATAAATCCCGTTTTTTCCTTATCCCGTGAGAATTTTGAAAAATCCTGAAATCGATGTTTTCATTATTGTAATACCTACTTGTGTATCAAATTTGAAGAGTCTAGTTATTATAGTTACTGAGATACGGTCACTCGGAATCGAATATATAAATCCCGTTTTTTCCCCGTTCCCGTGGGAATTTTGAAAATTCCTCTCTTAATGCTCCTCTACACTCCCCAAGCAACCTTCATGCCGAATTTCAGCTTTCTACGACCAGTAAAACGAAATATCCCGTTTTTTCCTTATCCCGTGGGAATTTCCAAAAATCCTTAAAACTGTTTTTTACTATTACAATTACCTACTTCTATGCCAAATTTGAAGAGTCTAGTAATTATAGTTCATAGGATTCCGTTGAACTGAATATATAAATCCCGTTTATTCCTTATCCCGTGAGAATTTTGAAAAATCCTGAAATCGATGTTTTCATTATTGTAATACCTACTTGTGTATCAAATTTGAAGAGTCTAGTTATTATAGTTACTGAGATACGGTCACTCGGAATCAAATCTATAAATCCCGTTTTTTCCCGTTCCCGTGGGAATTCCCGAAAATCCTTCCTTAGTGGATGCCTACATTGTATAAGGAATCTATGTGCAAAATTTCAAGTCTCTAGGTCCAGTGGTTTGGTCTGTGCGTTGATATATCAACAGTCAGTCAGTCAGTCAGTCAGTCAGTTTAGAATTTTATATATATAGATTCTTCAATTTCTGTATCAATTATAGGTTCTCTGCATCTATATTTCTCTTCTATTTTGTTTACATGTTCACAGCAATTATTCCACGTATCAGCAGACGATCGGGATATACCTAAAATAAAATAAACTTTTACTTGTAATTTATTCACAAATTAGCTAATTTCCATAAAACATACTATAATGATGTACCTACCAGTCATGTTGACAACAAGGTCGGTGATGTTATTTAGAGGAGTATACTCCAATCCTTCAGACTTTCTCTCCGACAAATACTTCGTCATATTGAATATAACTTTTCGTAAATGGCTTTTAATAGTTTTCGGCATTTTAACGCATAAATAGCCCACAATATCCAAGAAACGCACCACGAGCAATCGACACCTCACTTAGACAGCAATTGGCAGATGACATTAATGACGTCTTTAAAGTTATTGTTGCCAGTTGAAGAAATTAGTTCCATTAGTTTTCCGCAATGGTGAGGGTTTTTATTTTCCTGGTCGGGTTTTAGTTTTCAATAGGTACGTGTTGACAGTTGTCTTAAAAGTGACTCAAAGCCTGAATGATTTCCTACAGATTTCTAAGTTTTTTTTTTATGAAATTAACTAACACTTTATCAGTTATGACGACTAGTATCTAAATATCTATATTATAGAAGAGTGCATAAAAAATCACAAAACTGCATACGAAAATCAGAATTAACAATTCAGCTGAAATATGTCTACCGCTGAACATGGCATCCCCAAGGTTCGTGAAACAGATCGGTCCTGCGTCATCCGCAACCGACGCATTCCCGCAACCATAACCAAGTCGTCGCTCCATCTTAATTACACTAATAATTACTTACACTGTGTCATCCGGCCCGTGGACGCCATTTGAGAATCATTAGGCCCTATCAGCCATCAGTTCTACGAACGATTTGTGGGTGGGTGTGCATAGAAAATGAGTCACAAAATTTGCACATAGTTGAATTTTGTCATGTACATGATAAACATATTATTTTGACATTCATAAAAGATAATCAGTCATGTTTGTTTCTCGGTCACGTCTCGCTATGTGACTTGAATAAAATAAATATAATAATGTGCCTCCGTCTGCTGGTATTGCACGTAGATAATTCTGTCACATAATATCGTGATCTTTATGAATTAGTAACGAATCATAATTTAGTTTACGTATGATATATTGACATTGGCATTGGAAATATGACCGGCTGAGTTGCGATCTGTAATTGCATAAGTAGAATAACTATTGCACAGAAAAAAAAGATACCGACGTTTAAATTTCAATTCATACACTTATAAATTATAAATTAACTATGGCTGCTTGCATGCTCGCTTGCATGCCGGGTTGCATGCTCGTTGTCATGCTCACTTGCATGTTCGCTTGCAAGATCACTTGCATGCTAGCTTGCATGTCCATTTGCTAGATAGCTTGCTTCTCTGAAATGTTTTTGGTTCACACGAGCGAAGCGGCGGGTAAAAACTAGTAAATTATAAATGCGAAAATGTGTCTTTCTATCTGTCTGTCTGTTATTTTTTCACGCCTTAATCACTGAACTGATTTAGACGATTTTGGTATAGAGATAGTTTGAGTCTCAGGAAAGGACATAGAATAGTTGCAATGCCCTTGCAGGGTTCACGTCTAACTGTGCTTATGTAAGACCTTTACACTACGTGTGAGCAATAAAGATTATGATTTATGATTTTATGATTTATGAATAGTTTTATCCCGGAAAATTACATGGTTCCCGCGGGATTGCGATTAACGGGGTCGCGAGCAACAGCTGCGACACGTTGGACTGATGACCTTAAGAGGACAGCTGGCAGCGGCTGGATGAGGGAACAGCTAATATAACTAATATTATAAGAAAGCTCAAAGTCATTCAAAGAGCGATGGAGCGAGTTATGCTCGGAGTTTCCCTGCGTGATCGAATCACAAATGAGGAGAACCGCAGGAGAATCAAAGGTACTGACATAGCTCGGAGAGTCACCAGACTTAAGTGGTAGTGGGCAGGGCACATTGCTCGTAGAACCAACGGCCGATGGAGCAGGAAGGTTCTAGAATGGCAACCGCGAACCGGCAGACGTAGAGTAAGAAGGCTTCCAACAAGATGGACCGACGTTCTACTCCGAAGCTCAAAAATTGAAGTTTGTATCCTATCGTCTTGCTCACTCTTGTCTTAAATACTATTAGCGTGAGCGGGACGACATGATACAAAGTTCGAAATTTGATCTTCGTAGTATAAGGCCTGGCAAAGGTCGCGGAACCACTTAGATGTGGGCAGCGCAAGCGGTCCTGTGGTCTTTATACTTCCCAGTGCAAGGCATAGGCCTCTTGTCAGAATGAGAAAGTTTGCTGTACTTCCCATGCAGGTATAGTGCGGGTTGGGATTCATAGACACCATTGAATTTATTCGCAGGTGTATGCAGTGTAGCGCCATCTACTCATCACATAAGAAACTAATTACAACATCCTTCATTGCGCTATCGTAGTTTCTGAACTCAGCTGCATAAATACAACTTCCAACTTTCACTTCCAAATACATAGAAAACATCCATGAGTCAGGAACAAATATTCGTGCTCATCACACAAATGAATGCCCTTACCGGGATTCGAACCCAGGACCTCTTGCTTCGTAGGCAGGGTCACTACCAACTAAGCTAAAGCGGTTGTAACGTTTATGCTTGGAAGTACGTTGTCTACGAGCCCAGACCTCATTTTCCTATGGCACGACCGACGATAAAGGTTATGCGCCCATTCTGACCGCCATTAAGCCTAATTGAGAAGTACTTTAACCTTTATGATTATCAGACCCTGATTAGCTTGTGTTCCGTGATACTTACGGCTCGGCCACGACTATGTGCGATTGGCGTGGCGATCGACACATAGTCCAATGTAAGAAAACATTAGTCAATCAGAAAAAAAATCTTGAAAAACATTATAGGTGCTCAGTTTACTAACCAACTATCTGCCGAAATATTTCTGATCATCTCTCGACCAGTGTCCCACTTGCCGTAGTTTACACGCGGACGCAGTGCGAATTAGGAACTTCACACTTACCATGGAATGTACGCTGAGAGATTCCAAATCAATTTTAAATTAACAAGCTTAATTATAAAGCGTATGGAAAAGCCGTAGTAGCCAAGTGGTTTGAGTCATAGACTCTCGAGCAGAGTGTCCGTGTGTTCGCACCCACGCTTGCACCTCTGACTTTTTTCGGAATTTTCCTGCAAACATTTGAAATGCGACTCGATTCGAATACGAGATGGACGGACGATTTGGTGAAGGCCGTAGGTTCAAAGAGGGAGGACTATGTCCAGCAGTGGACGTCCTACGGCTGAAATAGATGATGATGATTTGAAATTTATCATGAGCTTTATGGCGAAGAAAAATATCTTAAGGAAATTTGTACACACTTGCGAATAAATTCAATGTTCTGTGTAAAGTTCCCAATGCATTAGTGTCCGCGTGGAAACTCCAGCCCTACTTCAAGCCTTCTCATTCCGAGAGGAGGTCTGTGCCCTACAGTGGGATGTACTTTCCCATCGTACCGTTTTAACCACCTTCGAAAAAAGAGTTTCTTAGTTCTTCGACTTTTTTTTAATGTCTTTCCAAATCGACTATATCTTCTCTAGGCGATTTATGTCACCGGTAGAATGTTTTCTTCAGCAAAGTGAAACAAACGATTAGATAATCAGAATAATAATCATGTCTACGGCACGTGCGGGCGACCCACGTAGGGAACTAAGTATCACTTTCGGGGGGAAGTTAAACGTATATGTTGAAGGTTTAGGTTGGGAAGGGTTCTGTCAAGGAATATAATAAAATAATAAAAACTTTTTATTGTTATTGTTCATTAACAAAAAAAAGAGGCACAACTTAAAATATTAGCTACCTACTCTTGGCACCGGCCTCAGCATTGCTGGAGATAATTTTGAAACTTTCGTGATTATTGCTTATAATTATTGCCACTCTTAGCCCCTTAACCCTTAATAAGGCCCCCTTTACTAGAGCATACTACCACAGAATCAAAAGCAGCTATCGAATACATACGATAAAGAACATTTTCAAAGCTAGTAGTATTTTCAATAATTACAGTGGATATTGTGACTTATTACTGAAACCATAAGGTAGAATTTCCAAGTCTATGCATGTGGTTGCTAAATCACCTCTGTAACGAGTAATATTTACTTCGACGTTTTGGCCACGTTGCGAGTTAACTCGCGACCACAGCCACTGCAATGTGGCCAAAACGTCGAGGTAAATATTAGTCATCTAGCGTAATAAATCCCGGGTGTTTAATAGTTATGAGGGTAATTTTTTTAAGCGTAACTATTTATTTATGTATGTACCTTGTTGTATTTATGTTTCCCCTGTTCCTTGGGGAAAGTTGTTCAGTTTCATGAGTACCTACTGTCACTGGTTTTGGGATCGTACGGGATTTTTATTTAACACCCTGTATGTACTGTTCTTTGGCACGCCCTGCAGCCAAAACGGCTCAATGGATCTTGAAAGTGTGAGGTGTCATTAACTGAAGCCCGCCACTCCGTCCACGAAGAATTCGTACAAAAACGAAATCAAAATCAAAACGTTTATTCTGCAACTAGGCCGCAAAGGGCTCTTTTACATGTCACTTTTTTAAAACTACCAGCGCTTTCGTAAGGACCATCATTGCCAAGAAGAATGCGCCGCAAGAAACTTGGCAGGAAGTCATCTTTTCAAACAAAAATAAAATAAATAATTACAAACAAAATAAACATATACCAAAACTACATTTTTTTCGTTCGTTTATCGTTATACCGATTTTCCGGGGTAAAGACTATGAATTAATCCAAGATACAAACCATTTGTGCGCTAAATTTCATTAAAATCCGTCAAACGGTTATCAAGGGAAAGAGTAACAAACATTCGTATATCCACAAACTTTCGTGTCTTTAATATTAGAAAAAGATTTGGAATGTCATTAGAACTGCGCTTAATTGGTGAGTTACTAAATTACTAATTAAGTAATAAATAAGGATAAATTAGAAATTCTTTCTGCTGGACGGTAATATGTTTTGCCATTACAATAAAGACTATTAAGTATTAAACTTGCCATCTGTCACGTATGCTTTAGGCAGTGCCTTGACCACAGCACGTGCTTTACTGTAATACTAGCTGTTACCTGCTACTTTGTCTGCGAAGAATTCGTTCATCTCCATCCCGCGTGAAATATGCCACTAAAGGTTGTGTTTACGCCAATCTAAATATTGCACAACCAAACGCCGTATTCATTTGATGAGATCGCGCCATCTGGGGGCGAAAAAGTGAACTAAAACGCGCCCTAGTGTCGCGTGACCCAAGGTCAGGAGGTCATACAATATTTCAGAAGTGATCGTAGAAACGCTATGTTCTTGTGTTAATTTGCCACCCTGGGGTTTATTTGTATTGTGTATGATTTATAAACTATAAACTAAAAGTTAAGACAGCAAGAAGAAGTGATAAAGTGCTTTGCGGCTGCTGTAAGCTTAGAGCGTCGTGTTTTGTTTCCGTCGGTTGCTGGTGGCGTCCTTCAATAGCGTCGGATAGAAGAAAAACCTCGAGATTACTTCATCACATTCACTGTAAGCCCCCCGGATCTTTTCTGGTACATCTCGTCATTAAAAAGGCAAAGAATTACACGCCCCGCCTTCTACTTCAATTTTTAGATTTTATCTAAAAAAATTTTAATTTAATTTCTATGTATTCTCATGAGACCAAGATAGGCAGTACTTTTACGAGCCTGTGGCTCATTCAGGTTGCCTGGTATCCCTTAAAGGGATAAGGTCGCTTTTGTAAATGTATCTTAACGGTTGTTAATAGTGTTTTTTTGAGGAAAAAGATATGATGATAGATTACAGTGCATTTGGGTGGGTTGGGAGTTGAAATCACTCGCGTTCGTAGGTTTACCCTCGCGACCCAACACGTGACCCCTGGGTGGTGCTAAATGAGCGATACAACTCCGGTGGTAGGCTTCGGCCGCGGCTCCGCTGGTCACCACCCTATAGGTTGATCCTGGCCGCCAAGCGACTCTCGTCGTGTTCCGGCCTGTTGCCTATAGAAGCCATTCTGGAGGAAGGGTCTCAGCAGTAGTGCAGCGCGCGCGCACCGGTTTTTGTTTGTGGTATGGTTTGCACTGCTTGAGGGCGTGCGCAACACCGCGCTCAACTGCCTTCTTCTCTTTACTAGGCAAGCGTGCTCCATCGTAGATAGGCCTCATCTTCGCTTTCTATCAGGCGTGATTGTGGTCAAACGCAAGCCTATATTATATAAAAAAACAACTTTTTCGTGTTGTTTGCTCAGTCCCCAGTTGTCTAACAATAAGTGACATCTTCATTATGTTTTTTCTTATTAGGTTGTCCATGAGACAAAATCTGTGTAGGAGAAGTTGATTCACCTATTTGCACTTAGGTGCAATTTCGCGATCACCTAGAAGGTAAAACCAAGTCGGCTGCTAAAATGTTGGGCGTGCTTGGCCGCTCTAAGCGATACTTCACTCCAAAGCAGCGGCTTCAGATATATAAGGCCCAGGTTCGGCCAAGGATGGAGTATTGCTCTCATCTCTGGGCTGGCGCACCCCAATATCAGCTGCTTTCACTTGATCGCATACAGCGCAGGGCGTGCCGAGTTGTCGGCAACCCCTCACTCTCCGTTAAACTCGATCCTCTTGCTCTCCGCAGAGACGTTAGCTCCCTTTGTGTGTTCTATAAGATCTACAACGGGGAATGCTCTGAGGAACTCTTTGACCTCATTCCAGCTGCGGGGTTCCATTACAGATCCTCCCGTCGTAAACGTTCATTTCATCGACATCATGTTGATGAATGGCAGTCTTCGACGGTGCGTTTTAAGCGGTCTTTTTTGCCACGAACTTGCAAAATCTGGAACGAGCTTCCCGCTGGGGTCTTCCCATCGAGTTACGACCTGGGTGCCTTTAAGAGGCGAGTGTACAATTTTCTGCAGGGCCGACAACGCACTGGTATCGCGTAAAGCGCTGCGAGTGTCTATGGACAGTGGTGTTCATTTAACATCAGGTGACCCACTAGTTCGTTTGTCTGGCTTCACTAACATAAAAAAAAAGATTTTGTAGCACAAAAGGAAAATAAATTTGAAGAAGGATATTTTCTGCCCATTTTCCACCAAGGTTATAAAAACCTGTCTTTTTGATAGCAAAGATCCGTGCTATTATCTTTTTTTGCACAAATTAAAAATTAACAAGAAATACCTACGGCGCCGGACGGCTACAGGTTTCTGAGCTCACAGCTTTGCGTCATTGTGTCGTCAATTGACGTAAAAAATCAAGAGCCTTTATGCTTTCGAGTTTTGATGACACTACAGTTAAGGTTTTATGCTAAAGCAAGCGAAATATGAATATGTTTCAAACATAACGACCGCTTTAGACTAGTTGGTAGTGACCCTGCCTACGAAGCAAGAGGTCCTGGGTTCAAATCCCGGTAAGGGCATTTATTTGTGTGATGAGCACGAATATTTGTTCCTGAGTTATGGATGTTTTCTATGTATTTAAGTATGTTTATCGTCGTCTAGTACCCATAGTACAAGCTTTGCTTAGTTTGGGACTAGGTCGATTTGTGTAAAATTGCCCCCGAATATTTATTTATTTATTTATATTCTTTGGCAGTATAAATACGCAAGTGGCGGTTAGAAAATAGGAATGTTGACGACATTAAAAAATAATTCGAAAACGCTTTATTTTAGCCCTGAAAACAAGATTAATTTTCGATTAACTGCAACATTAGGTTTTTGTTGCTTTTAGACAAATAAATAGTTGATTGAGCTGGCGAACAAGTGACGTCATAAGTTGCTACTGTAATTCAAACTCAATGGGAGAACTGTGTTTTGACAGCTGATAAAAAGTACGTCAGTTGATTAATTAGAATATTACCTACTAGCTGATGCCCGCGGCTTCGCCCCCCCTGAAATAGATTAAAACCTGATTTCCCGTGGTAAGTAGTAGCCTATGTCACTCTCTAGCCCTTCAACACTAACTTTTTGTTATTCTAAAGCACCTTTAACAATGAATGTCAAATGTCAAATCAATGTTTATTCTCATGTATTAAAAAAATGTTTTCATGATTAACCAATTTCCGAGTAGATTTTTTGGATGTATGTAGGTACATAAACTAATATTTGAAGTTAACGGAAATAAAAAAACACGGTGTAGAATATGGTTCTGGTTCACGGAACCCTAAAAGAAAACGCATGGAACATGTTACGTGGACGGACTGCGATCGTTAAGGAACATGTCGTTTGGATCACATTAGCCATTTTATACCGGCATTTAGCTGAGAATAGTTTGAATCAGTTTACTCGCACAAATTTTTACATAATTATTCAGGCATATGCACGTCCAAAAAATCGTGGCAGCCTAGTGGTTTGACCTATGGCTTCTCAAGTAGAGGGTCGCAGGTTCGAACCCGATTTTCGGATCAGATCGGAAAAAGTCAGATTTTCTGAATTTAAGCGCGAAATTACATTTGGAATTTACTTTAAGCTTCACGGTGAAGGTGAGGAAATCTGCACACACCTTTGAAGGAATTTAATGGTGTGCGTGAATTCCCAATCCGCACTGTGGCCGCGTAGGAACTACTGTCCAAGCCTTCTCATTTTGGGGGGAGGCCTGTGGCCTGCAGTGGGATGTACATAGGCCGAGATGCTGACACGTCCAGGATTCGAGAACAAACATTCGTATTATTCATACAAATATCTGCCCCGACCGGGGATCAAACCCAGGCCCTTAAGCTTCCTAGTCCGGTGCCCCTTTTCTCCCATAAAATTTTAAATCATAATGTAATACAGTGATTTATTTCTGAAACGGTATTTTTTTCAGGACTTTTTTAAATGCCATCTTATAGAATGCAGTAGTTTAGGTTAGGTTTGTTTTATAAAAAAAATAAATTGTTTTAGAAATAAATCACTGTATGACTAACGTTGATTATGGCCAATGATACATTATGACTTAAAATTTTATGGGAGTCATTATAATTTAGCAAATCTTATCACTTTGAGTGTATGACATACTCGAAATTCGAGAAATGTATATTACCCAAACTAAAACATTCGACTACTCAATAGGTGGCATTTTAAAAAGTGACTTATGAACAAAAAGAACAATGTTCCTGGAGGTTGTTAAATAAAATGAAATATTTTGATGAGTCGACACGATCATTCGGCGAATTGAAAGTATGCGAAATATCGGTTGCTAACTGATAATCGGTAGGGCGAATCAACTTTTTTGTGTTGTTTACTCTGTCCCAGATTATCCAAGTGACATCTTTATACTGTTTCATAGAAAAATGCTTAGGTTGTCCAGGAGACAAAATTTGTGTAACCATAGCAACGGATGCCAAGATAAAGTTGATTCATTCCATTACAATTTAGAGAACCTCTCTAACCACTCGGTTATCCAGTTGCCATCGTCATTAGCGTTGTAAGACAAGAGCTACCTAACGTATGATAACACAATAATCTAAGACACATGTATGTTATAATGTAAGATTATTGAGTTACTAGCGGAAGGCATCACGCAATTCTTCCGAAGGTTGGCGTTGTTTTCCTTCGTGATTACACTAGCAAAAATAAGCTGTATTGTAAAGGAATAGAGTGCTGTTGTTGTTTAGTAGAGGTTAAGGTTGTAAACAACTTAAGTAACCTTAAAAACTTTGTATCTATTTTCAAGGGCATAATGTCACTATTAATAGATAATTATGGCTGTTTAGATTTTACTGTGTTATGTTGTGACTTTGTATTAATTATTTATTACGAACCAACTTTACTAAATTGTTTAAATGAGTCCACGCCCGCGGGGTACAGGGGCTGGGGTATGACGACAAAGGGGGCCGGGAATGTATGGCGCGGACCGAAATTCTGCCGCTCACGACTCACAAAATTGAAGACGTGAGTGGATGAAGGGGGTATGTCGCATTTTTTTCATTTTCGGTTTTATGCCATAAATGAAGGTTCTAAGTCATAATGCAACGAGTATGTATTACAACACCGAAGTACGAAAGACCGAATGTATTAAAACATCGAATGGGTCAAAAGACCGACACGATTTTTTTCTGAAACCGTATTTTTTTAAGATTGTTATAAAACAAACCTAACCTAACCTAATGGGTTCTGTATGATGCCGTTTTAATAAATTCTGAAAAACTTACGGTTTCAGAAAAAAATCGTGTCGGTCTTTTGACCCATTCGATGTTTTAATACATTCGGTCTTTCGTACTTCGGTATTGTAATACATACCCTAATGCAACACCGGCCGGACGCTATCAGCTCTCATGTTTTTAAGCTATAACAGCTTTAAACCCACTGTATGAAGGACCTATGTACAAGAATAAGTTACGTTCTTCGTGAATGAAGGTGCTAAGGGCACATGACTCTACAAGTGGTTACCAGTTTGCGAGTATGTAACAGAAGAAAGTGTCATGTACGCACTTAGCTCCTTCATCCATGTTATGAGACAAACTTTTATTTTCTCTTATTCTGACATAATCCGATATCCCAAAAAAAAAGAAAACAGTAGGGATCAACTAAAATTTATAAAAACTGAATGCAGGTATTTTTACGAAGAAATTCTACTAAATCAATAAATTTTGTTACAATAAACACTTTCATTTATTTAACTTCTTTTCTTTGCAGAACAGCTTAAAGGAGAAAGAAGGAGTTATGTACTTTTTTATATAAAAAAATGTTTTTTAAAAGCATTTATTAAAAAAATCAATAGACCGGGCTATTTGGTTGATCTTTATAAAAGTAACAATACCCTATTCAATTTAAAAACAAAATTACAACGTAAAAACCTTTAACTGCGATTTACTCGAAATAATGTTTTTGTGACTTACCCCCTTCATCCACTCACGTCTTCAATTACGCTCGTGTGGCCTCACCCTTAAAGTGATGTAACGATGACTCCATGCACAAGACCTGCGCTGACAGCGGTGCATCGTATCGGATCCAATAAAGTCATTACAGAAAGATTCCACGAAATAATCTTAAAACTATGTAGTTCTCAATAAAATGGAGATTAACCTCGAAACATTAGTGCCACGTGCCATGCTGATGATGATGATGATGATAATATGTTGTACTTTATATACGTGTCCCAAAACTCAACAATGACCTGGTACCGGGCGAGAGGCTAATAATCATCATCATTTCAGCCGTAGGACGTCCATTGCTGGACATATAGGCCTACCTCATTGATGCCCAAACATTACGGTTGGAAGCGACTTGCATCCATCCTGAGCCTGCGGCCTTCACCAAATCGTCCGTCCATCTCGTTGGTGGACGTCCCACGCTGCGCTTGGAGGCTAAGTACTGGGAAAAATATTTATGTCACTTAGTTTAGGCCTTGTTTACATTACTCCAGTAAAATCATTCCAGTAGCATGACATTGCGGGGCCGCGATGCTAACGAGTTACAGAAATCAAACGAGCACCGCAGCGGCATGCTGCTGAAATGATTTTACTGGAATAATGTACCTAAACAAGGTATTAGTGATAAACTTTTTTTTTCATCATCATCATCATCCCAGCCTATATACGTCCCATTGCAGGGCACAGACCTCCTCTCAGAATCAGAGGGGTTGGGCCGTAGTTCCCACGCGGACCCTGTGCAGATTGGGAACTTCACACACACCATTGAATTTCATCGCAGGTGATGTTTTCCTTCACCATAAAGCTCATGGTAAATTTCTAATGTAATTTCGCACATAAATTCCGAAAAGTTCAGAGGTGAGGTGATCCCACGACCCCCTGCTACTTTTTTTTTGAAGGTATCTAATTCTTAAAGCGATATGTTATGTTATGAGACTATTATCATTTAACTAATTAAATCCAAAGTCCATTTTGTTATGCTTTGTATGATGCATCTTCGTCGTTTTCAATGAAATATCGAGTGTTGCAACTCTTCATGAATCACCAGTCTGTGCATTCTGTTGCAAACACATTATCAACTCTGAAAAGGCTTACGCTCATTTCGATAATAATTTTAAAGGACTTTATTATTCTGTAGTTAAGGTTTCAATTGGCAAACTAGAGAGGTGGAGATACGTCATACAAGAAATGTAATTGCGTGCGCAAAATCACCGAGATGATCAAACAAAGAAACAGCATAGTTTTGATTCAAATGAATCCATTGTATTCTTTTCAATGACTTATGTAAACGGTTATTGAATCACATTATTATGCAGTTTTTCTACTTCTGTACTTTTATCTGTTTTTTACATGGTCACGAGCAATTAAATAAGAACATAGATAACATGAATTCAGAAAAGTCTCGATGGCCCCTACGTAAATCATCGAAACTCAAAATTGCCGTTTTTTTTTTATTCGGGCAATCTACTTCTTTTAAGCCGAAAGGAAAAAAGAAAATTCTTATTTTTAAGCAGATATTTCAGTCGTAAAACATCGAAAACATATAACAGTTCCGTAGTTGATCATCGAAAGTCTACATTCGATTGTTTACGTGGGAATTATTGTCGTGTAAACGAGACGTAACTAACAGCTTCAATAGTATACGTCGCACAAGCCCGCGAGGCGGTCAGTTGGCAACAAGCGACCAATCAGCTAATATCTGTCACAATTTTATTATGATTTTTATTTTTAAAACACGTAATCATGAGGTACAACAGATTTAATGCGTTGAAATCTAAAAAAATCTTGGTTTGATTACAAAAGACAGTGCAGCCAAGCGAGAAACCGATAATGAAAACCTAAAGTTTGGACATTTTTAGTGATTATATTTTAAAAAGATTGTGTATTTTACGTTGTTAATAGGAATACTGTGCAGTTAAGGTCAAGTTATTGACAAATAATTATTAATTATGAACATTTAATAGTATTACCGACTTAAATAGGCGAAACTGTCAGTTTCAATATTGTACTTTGGAATTTACTATTGACTTGGTATCGAAACTGCCAGTTTCAATATTGTACGCTGGAATTTACTATTGACTTGGTATCGAAACTACCAGTTTCAATATTGTACGTTGGAATTTGCCGTTAACTTTGTATCGAAACTGGCAGATTCGATACATGTAATTCTCTTTATCACGACGTATGCAATCGAAACTCAAATTCCCAGAAAACTAACATAATTTCCTGAAAATAAAAATGCCGCAAGGTAAATGCTTTCTTTTTTAGTTATTATGGATATAAAAAGTCAATGTAATATTTATATTTACGGAATTATACCATAAACCAACTTCAAAACGCTATACTGAAAAGTGCAGAAATTGACTTTCGATGATTTACGTAGGGGCCATTCTGTACTCTATTCCCCATCACCACACGGCGGCCACGACGTACAAAATACGCGTTCTTGAATCTACATAAGCACGACGACGTCTGTACACGCGTACGCCTACATACATCACGCGCGCACCCGACTGGATTCCGGCGGTTCCGGCAATCTGCGCCTTGAGGGGTGGGGTAACTCGAATCGGTGCGGGGTGGAGCGTGACCATTCTGTACGTTAGTACTATTATTATATTCTGTGCCATCACAGCACGTCTTGTGTCGTAATGTAGTTATAACGATACACCTAGATGCCACAGATTATTAAATGAAGGTTACACTCAACACTAAAGCCTAGTTTAGACGTGCAAGGAAAACCGTGCAAGTTGCACCACACTTGCGAGTTTTTTCTTGCAGGTGTAAACTCTGCTTAAAACAAGCAACTGAATTCATGCGGTTTTTATTATTAAAATATAACTTTCCGAGATATTTTTTTAGTGCCAATGCCAATATAAGAAAAATGTATTTTTTAAACCTAATAATAATAATAAAACCGGATAACTTTACTACTGGCTATAAAACTACGAATGAATCACGGATAAACAAACAATTATGCTTATTACCTGTCATTAACTACCTGTCACATCCGCATGTAAGTTGTTACCGTTTCTAGAATTCCTCTTCCTTAATTCACATCATCACCTTCCTCGCAGCCTATATACGTCCCACTGCAGGACACAGGCCTCCTCTCAGAATGAGAGGGCTTGGGTTTTATTCCCACGCGGGCCCAGTACGGATTAGGAACTTCACACACACCATTTAATTTCTTCGCAGGTGTTACCTCACAATGTTTCCCTTCACCTTAAAGCTCATGGCTAACTTCAAATGTAATTTCGCACGTAAACTCCGAAAAACTAAGAGGTGCGAGCCGGGATTCGAACTCACGACCCTCTGCTTGAGATGTCATAAGTCAAACCACTAGGCTGCCACGGCTATCTAGAAATATAGAAAAAAAATCTTAACTTATTATAGTATTCCCTACCGCTTAGCCTAGTTGGTAGTAACCCTGCCTACGAAGCAAGAGGTCCTGGGTTCGAATCCCGTTAAGGGCATTTATTTGTGTGATGAGCACGAATATTTGTTCCTGAGTTATGGATGTTTTCTATGTATTTAAGTATTTATTTATCTATATAAGTATGTTTATCGTCGTTTAGTACCCATAGTACAAGCTTTGCTTAGTTTGGACTAGATCGATTTGTCTAAGATTGTCCCCTAATATTTATTTATTTATTATTAAATACTAGCCTTCCGTCCGCGGCTTCGCCCGCGATAAATTATTTTTTCCGTAGGAAAAGGTATTTTCCCGCGGTAAAAAGTAGCCTATGTCACTCAGTGATAATGTAAGGTAACGGCGCCTGTTAACGCGAGTATCAAAATCGACGACCATCACCGTGTTATTTTGAAATATGCATTTTAAAACTAAACCGATCGATATACTAAAAACGAATTTTCTGTGAATTAAGCTCATATAATTGACTAACAAACTTATTAGCGCTAGTATGTGTGAATGAAACAAAGAGCTCGCAATTCATCGATTTCCGCGACGGCACCGCAGGAAGAGGTCTTGTCATACAAACGTGTGACACCACTGTAAGTTAACTCGAATATTATTTAGTATTTTACGTAATAGTTACGGCAATTGAATTAATGACGTTATGATTTTTAAACGTTTGTGTACAGTTTTCTGCACGACTTTTGAATACTCTTTTTATATTTTTTATCCTGGAAATAAGTTTAAAATTGAAAAGAAAATACAGCGGTGATAGGCGTCGTTTTTTTATGTGGATTCTTTGGGGGTAGCTGCAATATAGAGAGATCTCTCTCCAGGCAGATGTTATGCCTGGGGACCGAAGTCCGATGGATGAATGTTGGAAGTTGTATTTATGCAGCCGAGTTGAGAAACTTCGATAGCGTGATGTAGGATTGTAGTAGTTAGTTCCTTATGTGATGACTAGATGGCGCTAGTAGTCGCTACAATTCTAATATCGTGGTATACCACGGTAATAGGCAAAATGGTGATTTTGGTTCTTTATGCTTTAATTTTAGTATATATGATCTGTTATTACTTTCTTACAGTTATTCCAATCTTGATCTATTTACACTATTAAAGAACTATTTCCGTGGTATGGAAAGTATTCAACAAACCCTTAATTTTTAATAAAAACTTCAGTATTGAATTTGTAGTTTCTATAGAAACCGTCATTTTGTCAAGTTGTTTAAATTATGAGATAAAATCATATTTATACTTATCAGTTATATAATTTTGGTTTTATACCAAGGTGATAACTAATATTTTTGGTTTGTGATGAAAATACAACTGTATTTTATTGTTTTTATGGGTCGGAATTAGATTTTATAACACTCCAAACTAAGCCTATTACCGATGGTACGACCACATAACCCTCGGTAATAGAATGTATGGGAATCTATTACCGACCCATTCAATGTTTATTTGGGTCGGTGATAGTTTCTTAAGGAAGTATCTATTACCGAGTGACATTTTAGTCTTGTATGTATTAAAATAGATTACATTTAGGGTACCGTAAGTGCAGATTTTTTTTGATAAAGTTGAGACTTTTACTCATCAGTCAGAAACACTCATAAGTAATTTAATTATTTGCAATATTGTGAAATTACAAAAGAAAATATGTAATCATGTAAGACATATTTTGACGTTTTATTTCTAGTTTTCCTTAAAAAAATATGTACAAAAACAGTATACAGAACCAAAAGTCATTATTTTTTATTTACCTCGGTGTTACGTTCCAAATTATGAGTCGGGTTCCTATTACCGATGGTAAAAAGTTGTTGCTATTTATACACTCGGTAATGGAAGCTCAATTCGCGGTAATAGAATCATAACCTATCCATTGCCACGGTAATAGAAGACTTGGGTATTTTGGTTTCAATCATTATTTTATCAAATAATTAACAGTAAAATGAGCCCAGAAAGTTAAGACGACGAAATTTCAATAAACAATCTTAAATAAAAAAATATTCTCGGTGGTTTAGAAGCTTTGATACCCTTATTTTTTTGGACTTATTTCAAAACTCCCTTAAGTACCTACCACGGTAATAGGCGCCGTTACCTTAGCTCTCTAACGGCAAAAGAATTTTTGAAATCGGTCCAGCAGTTTCGGAGCCTATTCAATGCAAACAAACAAACAAACAATCAAATTTTTCCTCTTTATAATATTAGTATAGAAGTATAGATTTAACTTCCTGAGTCCCGAAGTTAAATATTTAACAATAATAATGAAAAAAGCCGTGGTGGCCTAGCGGTTTGACTTATGGCCTCTCAAGCAGAGGGTCGTTGGTTCAAATCGCGGCTCGCACCTCTGAGTTTTTCGGAATTTATGTGAAATTAACCATGAGCTTTACGGTGAAGGAAAACATCGTGGGGAAACCTGTATACGTATACACCTGCGAAAAAATTCAATGGTGTGTGTGAAGTTCCCAATCCACACTGGGCCCGCCCAAGCCAAAGGGTGGGTGGGTCTGTGTCAGGGTATGTATTACAATACCGATGTACGAAAGACCGAATGTATTAAAACATCGAATGGGTCAAAAGACCGACAAATTTTTTTTCTGAAACCGTAAACTTTTCAGAATTTATTAAAACGGCATCATACAGAACCCATTAGGTTAGGTCAGGTTTGTTTTATAACAATCTTAAAAAGTTAACGGTTTCAGAAAAAAATCGTGTCGGTCTTTTGACCCATTCGATGTTTTAATACATTCGGTCTTTCGTACTTCGGTATTGTAATACATACCCCTGTGTCAAGCCCTCGCATTCTGAGAGGAGGCTCGTGCCCTGCAGTGGAACGTATAATAGGCTGGGATGGTGAGTCGCGATTGTCCGAACACATATTAAGTTAAAATACAAGGTTTCTCGTAGATATTATGGACAGTAGTTATTTCGCAATTTGTGCCAAGAAAGTTGTTTAGCCTTAAATTAAACGACTTTGCCAATGTCGCATTGTAAGAAAAAACAACACGTCATTATGACTGGGTAGGGAATCCATGTGAAAAACCAGTGACAGGTTTTTAACTTGTCAACTGTCAAGGATTCATAATTACAATAGCCTAGGATTCGAGTATGTATACAACGACCTTCGCCAATCTGGTTAGTGGATGAAAAGTATTTTATATTAAATTAAATACTTATGTTAATAAATATTACTAAAAAATTTCACTCCAGAATACGAATAATTTTTTTTTTAATTTTACCGTTTCAGTTAATAGACAAATGACATATCAATCAAAAGTATTTAAAGCCTATAGAATATGCAAACGTCGGGTTGACTAACCAGACCAGTACCAATATCGATTTACCTGTTTTTACCTGTTTGTTTGGGTAGGCAGGTATACCTGTCTAAAAACAAGGTTATAGTTGACATTAGATTATTTTTTAACACGCTTTCATTAGGTCGACTTGTTTTTAAGTTGGTAATGGAATACCTAATAACCTTGTTTTCCCTTATTAACCTCCTGAGGCCCAACGTCCTATTTTTAGTACTGTAAAATGTAATACTCTCAGCCCAAGTAAATGTTAAAATTCATCAAATAGCGTCCCAATGCCCCAAAATAAGGACACTCACTAATTAGCAATTACAATATTGTCTAAAATATATTAAAGTATATAATGATTTTGTAATAATTGAAGTCCTGGGCTACCAGTACAAGTGCCTGGACACAAAAAAAAAGAAAAAAGGAAAAGGACACTGGGTCGTTATTACAAACGTCCTAAAAATATTTTAGGCCTCAGGAGGTTAAGTACAGAACTCTAAAAAAGCCTTGAGTTTCGAGTTCCGTCGAAGGCAATATTACATACATTAAAATATGCATTAGCTAAGTTAACAGGACGTTGTTAAATATTTGACAGGACGTAAGTAAAGATAAGGTTGGTGATATAAGGTCGTAACTAGTTATTTGTTCATTAAATTAGTGGTTGGAACTATGAAACAAGGGGCTGTTTCACCACCTTATTGTCAAACTACTGGTTACGTAACCAATGAATAAACTAAGTACTGCACAAATCTGTCGGCCAGTTTTTTTTCAGTTTCACCACTCCGGTCCTGTGCAAACTAAGTACCACTTAACTAATCGTCGGTTTAACAAAAAGTCGGAATAGCAACGTCCCATTTCACGACCACGGGTTCCTGTTCGCATATTTTCGTTCTAAAAGTCGCTCATTATTAAAGCAAAATAAATCGTAAACTATGTAATTTTTAAACACATCTATTTTTTTGCATAAACAAATGTGTAACATTATAATTAATCCAAAAACGGTATTTATTTACGATACTTTGGTTAACAATAACAAAGAAAAATAAAATCACGTAAAACGAATCGAAAAGTGGCGCCAAACCCTTTGACAGATTAACTTTTTTTTAATGGCGATGTACAAGTTCAGGTAGAACAAACGATTGTGCCACTGAAAAAAAGTCTGTAATTAAAAAATATTACGAAATTTTGGATTTATTTTTAAATACTAAAAGCGTACCTATATTTTTTATTCAAATCTTGATATTTAAATTCTCGTTTGCAATTTAGCATGACTTCTTTCTTTAAAAAATAAAAAATACTTTGATTTATTTTTCTGAAACCGGCTGAAGGGCTCTCCAACCATGGCCACAAAAAAAATAAACTAATTAAAAAGATATGTGACGGATAAAAATGCTAAATGCCACCTGATCTGATGGTCAAATTAAGAAATAGTTTGTTCGTCACTTAGCGCTAATCAAGACTGGTGAAACAGAATTTTTTATTCCATGTGACAAATAAGGTTATGATCAAGCTAATCCGAACTTTAAAAAAAGTGGTGAAACAGCCCCTTAATGATCAAACCAAAATCAGATAAGGCATGAGTATTATTTAGTTCGTGCTATTCGTAGGTGTAAGTAATGCCGATGTAGTGACAACTAGCGCCATCTAGTCATCACATAAGAAACTAATTACAACATCCAGCATCGCACTATCGAAGTTTCTCAACTCAGCTGCATAAATACAAACATCTGCTTGGAGAGGGATCTCTTTATTGCAGCTACCCCTAAACCATACTAAGCGCAAAAACCGTATCTCAGTGAAAACTAGTTTCGAGAAAACCAAAGTTTTGTAAAACAATGCTTTCTTTTTGCTATTTTTTTAAATTTATTTATTGCAATTAATCGCCGTTTTAAAAGGTATGGCGGTACAAAATATACGGCTACGACTGGATTTTAAAAACTCCCAACGTAATTAAATCTAAGATCCCTTCCGCAGCATACAAAAAAGCTGATAACTTTGAAACGGCTGGACCAATTTTTATGAAACATATCTATGAACCATCGTCAAGAAACCTGCTTTCTATTAAAAAAACCGTATCCAAATCGATTCACCCGCTTAAGAGCTATGATGCCACAGGCAGACACACTCAGATAAGTAGCGGTCAAACTTATAACACCCCTCTTTTTGTGTTCGGGGTTAAAAATAGACTTTAACCCTTTATGTTAACGATCTCAAAAAAGACCTCCTGTAACAACATATTTTTCTTTTTGTATTTTCTTCTTGTACAAAATTTTTAGGACTAAAGATTGGCGATGAGGCTTGAATACACACATGCGCTTATACACACACTCACACACAGTTACACACCCACCCCGCCTCTAGTTTGCCTTTGTTGGCCGCCTAGAGTGGAGCGCAAGAGCTAAATGCTCGAAGGATGGATGTGTTTGGCCGTAAGTGGCGAGTTGGCATTTTGAAGTCTAAAGTCCAGGGACACATCTCCATCCTTAGCCGTTCACACCAATGTTGCCGCCTCGTTGCCCCGAGCGGGCAATAGTTTGAGGGGCCCATTTAGTGAATGGCGAGTCACCGCCTACCAAAAGTTCAGTTTATGAGATATTGAAATGGTAGGTGTCCGTTATCTCACTCCATAGCCCGGTAATCCTGTCCACAACATCCCAACCCCATAGCCAATTCCATGTCGCTTCCTACCTGGCAATAGTTTGGCAACTGTGGAGGACTGTCCTCTAGCACATCCTCATGGTGTATTAGGGGATAGACCTCCATAGTTGCGCCCATCTCATTTATATTATATGGTACCAAAGGCCTCTTCATGTTGGCTTCGGCCCCATGAATGCCTTTCAAATGACCGGGTCCCCATGGGCCCGTGATCGGAAATCCGTACCAACATAATAATAATAATAAATCATTTATTTCGAGTAACTTTACAGACTCATACTTATGATTAATTTGTTAAACTACTTATACCTATGTTACAAGAAATAATAAATTTTACAGAGATGTTTTTAATGGTTATGTTTCTAGAAGCACCCCAGCACCAGTTATACATAATAGGTGCTTTTAGAAACATGCATATCATCACAATGCCTCAAATATGGGCAGTCTAACCAAGGATGTGCATCGCTTGCGCATAATTGTATAAAAGCAATCTATGCGCGCTTCAGCAAACATCCCTGATGCGCCCGCTGATGCTGATGCTATCGCCCGTTAAAGGGTCAATGTTTTAAGTCGTACAACTGACATTGGACCTTTGGGTGGTAAAGGAATTTTCTGGCTGACTATACTTTACTAAGTAAGCTAGGACTCCGGAGGTCAAATAAAATTGCATAGTTGACGTCAATGTGTATAATGTGGAAATAAACGTCGAACATACAAATTACTGAGAAAGATGATGCGGAAGTCTCGAGTTAGGAAATAATAGTGTTTCTAGTTTATTTCTCTAGAATACGTGGAATTTAATGGCATGGAATATTTTGTTACGTTCGTGGAGCATTGATGCCAATGGGCGTCTACATTTCATCGGGGCACAAATGTTTTCATATATATGTCTGTTCTTTAAGGGCTGCATTTTTCAACCGATTCTCTTGAAATTTTGTGCACAGATTAGATACAATAGTAGATACAAAAAGAGCATAAAAGGAGTCATTTTACCCCAGACTTTCATATGCCGCCCGAGCTGGTACGGCGAGGGTGGATAGACACGTCGAGGAAAATAAAAAATAAAATAAAATTTATCTATCTATATCTATCTATTCTATATCTTCTATATTCTATACACATAATAAATCTGTAACAAGTCGGTGTCTGTACATTGAAGATATTTGAGAAAAACTGTCACTGGGGCTATTTACTAGCGCAGTAGAACCCAAAACAATGTTTTTTAGAATTATTGTCTGTTTGTCTGTGCGTTTGTGCGCGCTAATCTCAGAAACGGCTTAACCTAGAAGGATGCGGTTTTCACTGATATGTTGGTATTTTCTTGGATTAACATTTAGTGTTTGTTTCATTTTAATCGGTTTACAAATAAGAAAGATACATCAATTTTAAGAATTTATAGAACAGTTTTTAGAAGTAGTGACTTGGGAGTAGGTACGGTGGTGAATGTGAACGCGGGTGTGCGGGGCGGGGGGTCGGTGAGGGGGGGGGGGGGTTGGGTGCGAGGGGGGGGTAATTTTTTTATATCGAGGAACTAAGGAGAGGCGTAATTAATGAAAAAGCAAATTGGATAAAAAAAATAAGCTGCCCAAATTACTAATTCCACGCGGGCGGAGTCGCGGGCAAAAGCTAGTAGGAAATAAAATTTACAAGCCCTTATTTTTCATGCATTGCAATTGCAATTTATACAATAATATACCAGATTTGCCTAGTTTTATAAAATACCAGTTAGGTATAATATAAAAAAAAGAAACCTATCTAATATATAACAATTTCGTGTCACGGTATTTGTTATCGAACTCCTCCGAAAAGGCTTTACCGATTTTTATGAAACTTTTTTGTCCGTATTCGGTAGGTCTGAGAATATATAGGTCGTAGGCTATTTTGTATATCTACCCCTATTCTTCGTGGACGGAGTCGCGGGCAACAGCTAGTATTTTATGAATTTCTACTGGTTGTGGCTTGCGCCTGATTGCCTTGGTCACCATGAAGTTTTTAGAACCAAAACATTCCTTACAAACATTCTTGAACAAAATAATTTTAACTCAACTCTACATACAGGCATACTTCCGAGGCAATACTTTTTTTTAAAAGAAGTGGGGCGCAGTCTTCGTGAGAGAGGTCTTGACCATCGCTCTGGGTCGTTTCTGGTGCAAAGAAATGGCTGAACCGATTTGGATGCGGATTTTAATTTGAAAGCAGGTTTCTTGGCGATGGTTCTTAGACATGTTTTATCAAAATTGGTCAAGCCGTTTAAAAGTTATCTGCACTTTTGTATGCTGCGGAAGGGATCTTAGAATTAATTACGTTGGTGGTTTTTAAAATTTTTAATTTATAGTTTATTGTATTTAAAGGCTTACGATTGTTTAAATTTATGTGTAAATACATATTAAATACTCAACGTTCTAATCTAATATATAATAAAGTAAAATCGCGCAACACATCACAGTAAGTTTAATGCCGTACGTCAATTAACTTGCAAAAACATTGCAGGGAGCATTTTTACTGAGTCATTGTGACTGTGGTTTTCCGAACGGAAAGTTTCTCAAACCGAAGCAATGAGTTGCAATTTGAACCAAATGCAATCGCATTAATGGGAAAAGTTTGGTCGAGCAATAAATAGCGAAGAAAATCGTCGGAAAACTTTGCTTACTACGACCTCGAATAAAGTACATAGTTTTTCAACCCAACCCATTATTAGGAGTCTTTATTATTTATTCACCATAAATAGTATGTTTGGACGTGAAGATCATGGCTTAACATGCAGCCAGTAGAATGCCTTAATACAATTTTACCCATTGGGTGCAGCGACATTAGTTCTACAAATGAATTATATCTATAAATATGAATTAAACCATTTTTATAAAGAATTTTTTTTTTATAGGATATGCGTTTTGTTAAACATTTGAAATGAAACGTTTAGAAACTCTCATTCGATAGAAAGTGTTTCTTGGTAAAAAGTTTTTATAAACTAAACAACATGAGGAATATGTGTAAATATGAGGAAAGATAATATTTGAATTAAAATTCTTTGATGTGAAATTCATGACATTAATTATATTTGAAACAAAAATCAAGGAACTAAAATTCTTCAAAATAAATACTCTGCGTATTGGTTACTCTATGAAATGATAATATGAGGGACATTATCTACAAAATGAAAATCTATGAAATATCTTATAATAATATAGCTTAATTATATTATAAATTCGAACATAACTCTTTCTTTATCGCTTCGCGCTCTAACCGTTGAACCGATTTGGATTAAATTTGGAATGGAGATAGTTTGAAATCCTGGGACATAGGACAAGAGTTTTTATTCCGGAAAATTGCATAGTTCCCGCAGGCTAGCGATAAACTAATTCTTCGCAGACGGAGTCGCGGGCAACAGCTAGATAGTCTATAAAATAGCGTACACCCCTAGAAATCATTTGCAAATTTGTAAACCACAAGTTACAACACGTTGTAATAAATAAAAGCTTGTAGAAGTGGACTTAAGTTTTCCCGCAAAAAATGAGTCAAGTTCACGATCACGATACAAAAAGTTGGAAAACAAAAGTATACCGACGGAACTGGATGGTTCTTGAAGAGGGAGTAAATTGGAGCGATCAAAACGATCTTGTAGCCCTTAGCGTGGCTTTGAGGCAGTTGGATCATACAAATGTAAAAAAACCGGTCAAGTGCGAGTCGGATTGGTACATGAAGGGATCCGTACCTCCGTATAATGTTTTTAAAACAGTTCAGTAAAAAATCGCCGAAATGTAAGCACTAAAATCGTAATCCTATAGGTAGGTAAACATCCGAACAGCACAGGGTCGCTCGCGTTGCTTAGCAACTGCCGGCTGTCGTCTAGGCCGCCTAGTAACGCCTAGCAACGCCTAACAACGTCTAGCAACCTACAAACGCTGAAAAAAAACACGTTTCTTGTATGACGACCGATTTTAATTTTTAACTTTATTTTATTGTTCTAAAAAATATTTAGAATTAATAAAAGTCAAGGCCATTTAACCAATGAACAGATACTCTTTGTTTTGTGGTATTCTTTAGTCATGTTATATCTACTAAGAGTACTGTGGCAAAAATATACAAATTACTTATTTCAAGTCATTAACCCTTTGTACAAAGTTAAATTGTATCAATTGTGCACTCAGTTCTCGAAAAAAAAATCGAGACTACAATCCTACTGAAAAAGCCTATAAAGTGCATACGTTTATTTAGTTTATTTGTGTGGCGGCCTTCACTGCGCAGCCCCCCTTAAGGGTACTTATCCATCGTCTCAGGAGTGCGATCTTCTATAAAAAGAAATGACCTACATAAGATTTTGTGTGAAAATAACGAGGGTAGTATCCGATGTAAGGAATAAAATAATACCGGCCCTTTGAGTCCCAATTGTATCGCAAATTAGGCTAAAATCTGTTATTTTATCTTACCTATTAAGTACCAAAAAGAACTGGAATTGTACCACTATTTCTACTTTTGTAATGTTTGGGAATATAATGATGATGATGATGATGATTATGATGATTAAACATCTCCCAGACTATGCCAAATGAAATGAGGCATCAATGTTTTAAATCTATTTTTTGTTTTACTCGTCCGCCACGATGTATAAACGACTAAATAAAATAAACCATCAAAAATCAATAATTATCACGCCACACCTAAAAAGCAAACTGAACCTCAAAAGAAAACTTTACGTTAACCTTAATCACAGAAATCAAAATTAATATCAAACTCACGAAGTTATAGTGAAACCAATAAAGTACAGTTGCCATAATAACTGCCTAGATTACTTTGAAAAGCCGACATTAGCCTTGGAATTATAACAAAGTTCGTTTCCTTTAGAGTGTTGCCAATTCAAAAATTGAAAAATGCCCACTAATTTTAGAAAGTTTCTAAATAACATTAAACATTACACAAACATGAAGAGTCTATTTGATGGGTCGCGGAAAGAACATGTCTAGTCACTTTTTTTGAAAATTGAGATTTTAATCTCAAAATGTAGAGCTCGCAAAGCACTATAACTTACCATTATATTAAATAGGAATATCTGCAAATAATATATTTTTTTTACTTTTAAATAAATGGTTACCATAGTAATTGTTCGTGATGACTAATTTTCAAACCGCTATAACTCAAAAATTTGTTTAGGTGACTAGACATAATATTCTGTCCGTGGACCCTTCATTTATATTTTTGCGTCAACTAATACTACACCAACCCCCTGTTTCACCATCCATTGACCAAATTTATTTGATGGATAAATGTGATGCCTTCTCTGTTTGTTTTGTTCGAATAGACGGAGACGGCATCACATTTATCCGTCAGTTAAAATTAATCAATGGGTGGTGAAACAACCCCTAAACTAACTAAACTAGTGATATCGTTACTATTTTTGATTTCATTGTTAAGGTTATTATAAACTTTAAATGCCATGTTGTTGGTTATTTTCGAAGAGGACAAAGTGAGATTTACTATGGGTTAGTTATTATAAACAATAATTAATTGAAACTAAAACATTATTATGAAATGTGGTCCCTTTGGTCAAGGTTCCGAAGACACTGGCAGCGATTCCTCTTTGAATTAGCTATTCCAATTCTTTGTCCGAGGAAACTGCGAGCTCTTCGGTCTCCTGTGATGTCGGCTAATCTCTTTGATACTTATTTTTTTATAGAGCTTCATAGCGCTAAAACCCCACGGACCAAGGGTCTCGACACCGAGTGGCACGAAGTTGTACTCGGTGCCTAGACCCTTGCATAGTTTATTATTATTTCTAAAATTAATACTAATATTATAAAATGAATGTCAAAAATTGTGAAGATGATTGTTAGTAAATCACGCAATAGCATTTTTCATTTTTATATTGAGTTTCTCTGTATATTGGTTTATGATTGTAATGCCGTGTGAATATATCAACAATATATAAATAGGTATATTATTTTGTTCAACTCACACTTGGCTTTAGTTTACGTAAAGACGGACGAACGTGATTTTTAACGAGAATAATAGTTAACGGGTCCGAGAATGGCGTAAGCTACTTTTTATCCCAGAATACGCATATTCCATACGAACATGGTCGCACACAACAACGACGTGGTAGTATATAAGTAGTTTATTTATTTGTTCATATTATACGTCAGGTATTGGACGCCAGCGGATAGCGGGGCGGGCAGCGGAGCGGCGACCGTGTTCACTCCTCACCTCACAGCACACGCAATGAACAGAAAAAACGCTCGCCGCACCTCTGCATGCCGCGATATATCAATAAAAAAACTACATAATAAATATTAGAACAACAACATGTTTAAAAATTAATACGAAAATAATAATAAATACTGTTTTAAAATTAATACGAAATACTTCAGCAAGAATAAAGAAAATGCTTTTTAGTAAAATAATTCTTAATTGAACGTGAAAAATAAACTGTCTTATAAAGTCAAACTAAAAAGCTGCACAAATTTTGGACGGGAGGCCAAAATTCCGGCAATTTTCGGCAAATCCCGATAAGTGGTAACCTTACCTTTAGTAAGGGCTGTATTCAACAACCGACCAAGTAAATCAATATTTCATCTAACTGGCTCAAAGAGTTAAAGGCATTACACAAGTTGATTACTTAGGGACCTATTAAGAACTTAAGAAGCCTGACATCTTGGCCTGTATAAGTAAGTACATCCCATTGCTGGGCACAGGACTCCTTTCAGAATGGGAGGGTTTGGGTAATTCCGACGTGGGTCCAGAGCTGATTAAGAACAGCATACACATCATTGATGACCAGACCAGACCAGACGACCAGATAAAAAAAAAAAAATTTAAATTTAAATTTTAAACTGTTTATTGCAAATTAATTACAAAAAAAAAAATATATTCTTAAACTTAGTTACAATCTTTAAATATTTAAGATTATTATGGGCTAGTGGTTAGAGAACCTGACTACGAAGCTTGAGGTCCCGGGTTCAATTCCCGCGTCGGGGCAGATATTTGTATGAAAAATACGAATGTTTGTTTTCGGGTCTTGGGTGTTTAATATGTATTTAAGTATGTATCTATCTATATAAGTACTTATGTTTATCCGTTGCCTTGTACCCATAACTCAAGCTAAACTTAGCTTACTTTGGGACTAGGTCAATTGGTGTGAATTGTCCCGTGATATTTATTTATTGAATTACTAGGCAGGTGTAGATACAGGTTTCCTCATGAAGTCTCTCACCGAAATTCTCAAGTAGGTACAATTTTACAAAAGTCGTAAGTGCAAGTCCGCGTTTAAACCCACGACCTTTTCCTTGAAAGGTCCTAAATAGGTCAAACCCCGGCTTTTTAGGAACTTAAACTCTTAGAATGTTTCGATGCTTGAACTCTTTCTTAAACAATTGTAGTACTATGTTTGAATGTACAGAGATGATGATTTGGATGTGGTCTACTCGATGGTGTTTAGACTCATTCATTAGATAAGTCTTAAAATTCTACTTACGATATAACAATCTGTTCCCGGATCTTAGCCGGTTTTTTAAGTTTAGGGGGGCAATTCAATTTCAAAAGACTTCCAAGATGGCAAGGCGACAAGAACTATTTCAAAGGATTTCCCACTTCAATAAATTAACTACTTTATATTCTGTGTTTCGTCACTAGATCAAGGGTTTAAACTAGATTACGATAAAAAGCCTTGGATTAGAAGCCGGTGGACCGATAGCAGCGCCTCTAGCATGAATCCAAAGAGATTAAGGGATATTGAAAACTAGAATCCAATTTATACAGGGTTATTGGTAATTCGACCTATTCCCGTTAAGGGGTTATGGGGGAGGTCATTTGCAATCATTTTTGTCCCATAATGCCCTATGCAAAAATGAACCATTTCTGAGATAATTGAAATTTAAGTTTTTTGCAAAAAAAGTCGGAAACGCATCTTCAAAAATTTATTTAAAAAAAATTTGGCCATTTAAGTAAACTTTTTTTATTTTTTATGTACAAGATAAAATAGCTGTTTTTATGCAATATTAAAAGTATAATTATCTGTACACGTTTAAGAACGCAAGACCAAAAAGTAAAAAAAATATGATTTTTTTGTAAGGTTGTTCAAAATGAATGGCACAATAACAGAAAATTTTACTACTACATTTGGCGTGCAGATTGTACGGAAAACATGCACGTATTTCTAGCTTTCTATCAAGCTACTAAAACTATCACTTTTGTAAATAGTTGCCAGAAAAAAATAATCACAAAGGACGTAGGAAGAAAATCACGACCGAACATTTCTCAAAATCAACTCATCAATAAAAAATTTATTAAAAAAAAGTTGGCCATTTAAGTAATTTTTTTTTATTTGGTTGTGTACAAGATAAAATAGCTGTTCTTATGCAATATTGAAAGTGCAACTATCTGTACACGTTTATAAATGCGAGACCAAAAAGTAAAAAAAATATGATTTTTATCAGGCTGTTCAACATTAATGGCACAAAAACAGAAAATTTTACGTATGCATTTGGCGTGCAGATTATACGTAAAACGTGTTCGTATTTCTAGCTTTCTGAAAAGCTATTAAGTAATAATATGATTTTTGTTAATGCTTGGCAGAAAATAATTAGCACAAAGGACGTAGGAAGAAAATCACGTCCGAACATTTTTTTAAATTAACTCACACTGAATCTATCAATAATAACTGTTATAAATACAAATAACAACAATAACTAATGTAAAATACCAAATTGAAACAAAAGAATAATTAAGTTTGAAATCCGACGATGTTTTTATTTTATTTACATTTGATACCCATCATAAATCATAAATGTTCCTTATTTGTTGCAGTCGCTGACTACGAAATTTGTAAGAACTTCCATTTCAAATTATAAGAAATAAAGAAGCAATTTGAAAATGGAACTCCTTACTTTGATAATCTTATTAAAAAAACATTGTGTATTTTTTATTTGAAAATCGGCGGCAAATTCGTTTAGTTAATGCACAACATTTTATTTACTAAGCAGATTACTATGTCTGGGATCATAATAATTACGAAAAATAAACACAGTTAATTATTTTTTTATAAGATTATCAAAGTAAGAAGTTCTTTTTTCAAATAGGTTCTTTATTTCTTATAATTTGAAACAACAAATTTTAATTTTTTGTGTTTTTGTGCCATTAATGTTGAACAGCCTGAAAAAAAACATATTTTTTTTTTACTTTTTGGTCTCGCATTCATAAACGTGTACAGATAGTTGCACTTTCGATATTGCATAAGAACAGCTATTTTATCTTGTACACAACCAAATAAAAAAAAATGACATAAATGGCCAACTTTTTTTTAATAAATTTTTCATTAATGAGTTGACTTTGAGAAATGTTCGGTCGTGATTTTCTTCCTACGTCCTTTGTGATTATTTTTTTCTGGCAACCATTTACAAAAATGATGGTTTTAGTAGCTTGATAGAAAGCTAGAAATACGTGCATGTTTTCCGTACAATCTGCACGCCAAATGTAGTAGTAAAATTTTCTGTTATTGTGCCATTCATTTTGAACAACCTTATAAAAAAATCATATTTTTTTTACTTTTTGGTCTTGCGTTCTTAAACGTGTACAGATAATTATACTTTTAATATTGCATAAAAACAGCTATTTTATCTTGTACATAAAAAATAAAAAAAGTTTACAAAATGGCCAACTTTTTTTTTAAATAAATTTTTGAAGATGCGTTTCCGACTTTTTTTGCAAAAAACTTAAATTTCAATTATCTCAGAAATGGTTCATTTTTGCATAAGGCATTATGGGACAAAAATAATTGCAAATGACCTCCCCCATAACCCTTTAACGGGAATAGGTCGAATTACCAATAACCCTGTATAACATTCAGTGAAAGACAAGGAATCGTGCAGCCAATTTTATTTTTGAAATAAAAATGGCCGTTAAAATTCGTGGACGTGGAAAAAAGTCGTAAGTCGAATTACATCATTCTTCCTCGAATGGTGCGATTTTTGTTTACTTTGTTGTAATGATTATTTTAAAGATAAAAAAACTTTATTTTTGTATTTTACTTTACTTACAATGGGATGGCAAGTTTTGTATCTCCACACTAAAAATTACAAAATATTCGGTGTACGAGTCCAATATACCGCGAATGGTTTTTTCGTCAAACAAACTCTCTAATTAAAAAAAAACTCAATTTGGAAATCTTTCGACAATTATAATGGCGTTTATATCTGATTATTATATATTCTTATCTTACGTTCAATTTAGTTAATTAACTATGTATTATTCTATCATTGCATAACTTAATTACCTTATCTACATGCAATTAATTAGGTGCATTTATTGGTGTAGCGAGACTAGATTAAAATTTAATTATAATTCGGTGCAAATTTGGTTGAAAAAGCGGAACCCTTATAAGATCACTTTATTGTCCGTCCGTCCGTCCGTCCATCTGTCAAGACCATTTTTCTCAGGAACGCGTGGAGGTGTCAAGCTAAAATTTATATCAAATACTCAGGTGTACTGTCCCTTGGAGCTGTGAAAAAATCAAACTCCTTAGCCATCGCAATCAAAAGATACAGTCCTTTATGCCACAAATTTTCGACACTCGCAAGGGAATCAAAACCTACAGGGTACTTCCCGTGAACTCAGAATCTTGAAATTTGGTACGAAGCAAGGTCTTATAGCACAGATAAAGGAAAAATTGCGAAAAGCATAAATTTTTCGCGCAAGAACTAAAGTCACGGACATAGCTCGAAGAATCGCTAGACGTAAGTGGCAGAGGGCAGGGCACATCGCCTGTAGAACTGACGGCCGATGGGGCCGAAAGGTTCTTGAGTGGCGTCCGCGGACCGGAAGACGCAGTGTATAGGTAGGCCTCCAACAAGATGGAGCGACGACCTGGTGAAGGTAGCGGGAACGCATTGGATGCGGATGGCGCAGGGCCAATCTGTTTGGCGAGCCTTGGGGGAGGCCTATGTTCAGCAGTGGACGTCTTTCGACTGAAATGATGATGATGATGATGATAATTTTTTTTTTCTGTCTGTTTATATCAGTAACCAATCTACAATGATCCCACACTGCGCACATTTTGCTTAGGAGCTGGGGTCTGCTAAGACTGGATGTTCATAGATACATGTAAATTTGTACGGAACCGTCGGTGCTCGAGTCCGACTCGCACTTGGCCGGTTTTTTTATCGTAAAATAACTTGCAGTGAAAGACAGAATGATTGTCATAAAAGTAGTTTTAACTGAGATTGTCCATCTCGGTTCAGAGAGGCAATGCGGCCAGTGTGTTGGCACATTTGCGCCTGGTGCGATCCGGGGCGGTTTGTTTGACTGACTTTATATTTTGACATTTATTTTATTGTATTTAGTGTGTTTGTATTGACAATTTGTTTTATTTTGATTAAATGACTTAAAATTGAGATGAAACTGTTTTTGTGATTAAGAGCGGCCTAGTAACCAACAAACCACTTATTTAAAACGATAACTACCGTAATTTTGAGTAAAAAATGTAATTAAATGGTTTTTTAATGTACGGTTTTTCCTCTGGCATATTTGTCGTAACTGCGGTGCATTATGTATACTATACACAATGCACGTTCTTACTAAACAGGATGACTAATTGTAAGTCGTGAAAACCATTCTTCCTAAAGCAGTTTTTCAAGGAAAATTCAGTGCATTTACTTTTCGTCATTGTTACCGAATGTTAATTTTTTCTCTTATTTAATTAAATGACACCAAATGTATGCACACTCCGGAACAAAAAATCCAAATTGGTTTAAAAATCACGTGGTTTTGAGGTAACTGAATATACAACCGAATAACCTCATATTGTGAAGGCGGTCCAAACCTAGTTTTTCTGCAGACAACACATCAAAAATTGACCAAAATCGCTTGGCATTAAAGGGCTGGGACTCTTCTGGACGCATGCCTTCGCAATCACTGTTTCTTTCTGTCAAACGGTATAAGATGATGACAGAAAGAGATAGTGAAAGCGAAGGCAAGCGTCAGACAATACAGCCTCAGTTGCCGTTTGTATGGAAAGCCGTGACTAGATAATCCTCAAGGACGCATTGCCTAATCCGCTAACTTCGTGACGGATCACAAGCTAATTCACAGGGTTCTATACTAAACTCAAGCACAGACTAAACCGGTTTCCACCGGTTGTGGTTTCCGGCGAACTTAAGGTTACCATCTGTCCGCAATTTCAAGGACATTGACTTTGTCAGGTTTTGTACGAAACAGCCGTAAATTAAATTATTGCCTCCATATTCAATGCCAGATGATTGCACAATAACATATATAATAATAATAATAATAATAAGAGACGAAGTTGCTAGAGTATGGAGACAGGAGAAAGTGTACGTAGTCCCAATAGTCCTATCCACAACAGGCGTCATCCCAAAGCATCTACACCATAGCTTAAAATTATTAGGAATAAAATCATACATGTACACAATTTTACAAAAAGCCGCAATACTTAACACTTGCAGAATAGTGAGAAAGTTCATGCAACTGGACCCTGAAAATACCACTTAAATAATATTCTATAACTCTTGCTACATTTACTTGGTGGATAACCCGTAAATGTAGTTAATACCAGCCTAGAGCTGAGAAAAACCATCATTCGCGAATAATAATAATAATAATAGTTTAATTCAGACAATGTCCATATTTTGTTAGATACATAATTCTTACATACTATGTTAGTAATTGACACAATAAATACACAGTCATGAAATAATAATAAATATGTTTATTACATTAGAATATGTTGTACACACTTCCCCGCAAGCCCATGTGTACAACATTCCAATGTCTCGACATTGCGCAGGCAGGGTACTCCAACACCAGGCGCAGGAGACTGTTGGAGCTGTCCCGTATGCGTCGCATCAAGGAGGCAGTATATGAGACATATATGATATATACATATCATCATCATCATCATCATCCCAGCCTATATACGTCCCACTGCAGGGCACAGGCCTCCTCTCAGAATAAGAGGGCTTGGGCCGTATTTCCACGCGCCCAGTGCGGATTGGGAACTTAGCACACAACATTGAATTTCTTCGTAGGTGTATGCAGGTTTCCGCGCGAGTTTTCCTTCACTGTAAAGCTCATGGTAAATTTCAAATGTAATTCGCACATAAATTCCGAAAACTCAGAGGTGCGAGCCGGGATTTGAAACCACTAGGCCACCAGGACCCTAAACTTATTTAATTTGAAAAGCAATAATGCGAAGAAGGTTTTAGTTTGTAAAATAATGCATTAGGCACATTTGGTCCATTCATGAGTCGATTGCGCGGACGAAATCGCGGGCAAAATCTAGTAATAAATAAAGTGTCAAATCATTCATGGTTCAACTAAAAAAAAGGGGAAAAACAGTTCTATGGGTCCAAAATATTTGATAAGTCAAACAGTCAGACCGTCATGATTTTACTATTTTTATCATCATCATCATCATTTCAGCCGAAAGACGTCCACTGCTGAACATAGGCCTCCCCCAAGGCTCGCCAAACAGATCGGCCCTGCGCCATCCGCATCCAATGCGTTCCCGCTGCCTTCACCAGGTCGTCGCTCCATCTTGTTGGAGGCCTACCTACACTGCGTCTTCCGGTCCGCGGACGCCACTCGAGAACCTTTCGGCCCCATCGGCCGTCAGTTCTACGGGCAATGTGCCCTGCCCACAAGTCTAGCGATCCTTCGAGCTATGTCCGAGACTTTAGTTCTCGCGCGGATTTCATCATTTCTAATGCGATCCCGCAGAGAAACTCCAAGCATAGGGCAGCCCTCTCCATCGCCCTCTGAGTGACCTTGAGCTTCCTTATAACACCCATCGTTAGCGACCACGTCTCAGTGCCATAAGTCATCACTGGCAACACACACTGGTCAAAGACTTTTGACTTGAGACACTGCGGTATTATTTTTAAGTCTATATCGAAATATCAGATTTCCTGTAGTTTATTAATATCTTCATGTCTGTAAGCACTGTTTCATGCCCGCTTGGCAAGTTTTGTTAAAGTTTTGCACCCAGAGTTCCGATCACTGGTTATGGGTACCAGGCAACGGTTAAACATGCTTAAATAGATATTAACATCCTTTCGAGAACAAAAATTCGTATTTTTCACACAAATATCTGCCCCGACTGGGAACCGAACCCGGGACCTCAAGCTCAAGTCAGGTTTACTAACCACTAGGCCATTCGGTCGGTCAATAAAACGTCACGTTGGGAAAAATAGGCCCCTAATACTTATATTAGTCTGGTTTGAAAATGTCCGGCATTTTATAGAGACTTTTCCAGATTTCAAAATGTTTGGTAACCCTAGTTACTGTTGATCAAAGGGCACCTAGTGCTTACTGACAGTCTAGATTACGTAGAAGGTCGTCTTATCTAGGGCATAATACTTAACTCCAAAAGTAGAGTCGTAGTTTTATTACACTCATCATTTGGTTAAGATATCTTTCACTAAGTATCGGATAGCCAGGGCCTTTTTCACCTACGTGACAATTGTCGCACCTATTAACATACATTATTGCATGAAAATTATATTAAAACTAGCTGTTGCCCGCAACTACGAGCTATTCTCTCTCAGGCCTACCGAATATGGACAAAAAATTTCATAAACATCGGTCAAGCCGTTTCGGAGGAGTTCGATAACAAACACCGTGATACGAGATTTTTATATGTATCTAATGCGGCGGTATTTTTGGATGTTTTGTTATGACGTTGTCACGTAAAACTATCGTCCGTAAACCGAATTTACAGACAACCGGTTTTTTTTAGTGTTACATTCACTTACTTTGCATGACAAATTTGAAGTCTCTAATAATTATAGTTACGGAGTTAGGGCCACATTGAAGCGAAAATATAAGCAACATTTATTCTCTATCCCGTGGAAATTTCCGAAAAACCCTTCCTTGCGGATTGCTTACGTCATATTAGCTATGTGTGTGCCAAATTTTAGCACAATCTGTTCAGTGTTTTGAGCTGTGCGTTGATTTTTTGAGTCAGTAACGGTTGCTGCCTTTTATATATTTATACAGAAGAAGAAGATTCCTAGACCTAATTTATAGAGTTCTAAGCAATGCTACGTTCTTTAATTAGGCGTATACCTAACAATACAGTTAGCAATTAGTTGTCGATGAATTAATTGAAATAGGGAAGGCCAAATTTAATTAGAGAGAGACTTTAAGGCTCGAGATGGTTTTGAAGGAAAATGGGAACAAACAAAATGACGGCGTAGTCATTTTATCTTAGGAATTCTTATTCGTTAAATATAAATAAAACTCTCAGTTTCCCAAAAGAGAAATTATCGATATTTTTTTTTTATGTTAGAGAGGCCTGACAAACAAACTAGTGGGTCACCTGATGTTAAATGAACACCACTGTCCGTAGACACTCACAGCGCTTTAGGGCCGGCGCTCACTGACGGCATGGCACGGCATGGCATTTTATTACTATCAAGTTATTTTGAATCTTATTTCAATGAGTTTAGAATTCAAAATAAATAAATAAAAAATATCACGGGACAATTCACACCATTTGACCTAGCCCCAAAGTAAGCTAAGCAAAGCTTGTGTTATGGGTGCTAGGCAATGGATAAACATACTTATATAGATAGATACATACTTAAATACATATTTTGGGGGTAGTTGCAATAGAGAGATCTCTCTCCAGGCAGATGTTATGCCTGGGGACCGAAGTCCAGTCATTTTACTTTATTTCGATACTACGATGCCGCGACGTGCCGAGGGATGACGCAACGCATAACCAATAAAGTAACATGAATTCTAAACTCATTGAAATAAGATTCAAAATAACTTGATAGTAATTTTTTTTTAGACGACCAGATGGCCTAGAGGTTAGAAACCCTGACTATGAAGCTTGAGGTCCCGGGTTCGATTCCCGTGTCGGGGCAGATATTTGTATGAAAAATACGAATGTTTGTTCTCGGGTCTTGGGTGTTTAATATGTATTTAAGTATGTTTCTATCTATACAAGTATGTTTATCCGTTGCCTAGTACCCATAACACAAGCTTTGCTAAGCTTACTTTGGGACTAGGTCAATTGGTGTGAATTGTCCCGTGATATTTATTTATTATTTATTTATTAGTAAAAAAATGCCATGCCGTGCCATGCCGTCAGTGAGCGCCGGCCCTTACGCGATACCAGTGCGTTGTCGGCGCTGTCGGGCTGATGATCGGAGTGGTGATTTTCCACTAGGGATGTGCTATGTATAATGCGACCATACGTCCCGTTTTGCGCTACTTTCCTAACTAGTCCAGTCTTTTAGATTATCAAAAAATATTGGACACGTATTTTTTATTTTGTCAATTAAACAAAAAATTACGAAGATATGGCGCGTTGAAGTTTCGCGTGACGTCACTTGTTCCTACACTTTGTATGAGCGTTTTAGGAACAAGTGACGTCACGCGAAACTTCAACGCGTCATATCTTCGTCATTTTTTGTTTAATTGTCAAAAGAAAAATTACGTGTCTAATATTTTTTGATAATGTAAAATACGGACTAATAAGAATTATTATTTTTTTACCTAGGAAACATCCCTATTGGCGCCTGGCCAACTCTCGGCCCATTCAAATAAATCTTAAGTTTGTTGACTCGGGGTCGCTAATTTTATGTCCACAGGAGAGACCACTTTTGTTTCTTACGCTGTACGACCAATAAACATACTTATATGTGTAAGAGGCCTTCTACACGGTCGGGACCAACCGCCGACCATCGTGACCTTGGTCGGGTTGATTTAAAAATGGACAGTGTAGAAATAGGTTGACCCGACCGATATTTGGTTGATGTCAACGGCCTTGGTTGCGAGCGCATTGTCCGTGGTCGGCTCCAACCGTATGGAACGCTGTCGGCCGACGCGAGCGACACGACGGTCGGTGGTTGATCCCGACCGTGTAGAAGGGGTTTAATTAAATGGTTAAATTTCTTGTTACTTAGCATCCAAAACACGACGGCAAACGTCAGTATTTTTCAAAGAAATATATGCCGCGATGGGATCGAATTCCAAACCTCAAGCTTCGTAATCAGATTCTCTGACGAGTAGGCTATTCTAAATTGTGTTAAGTAGTCAATATGTCTTTATGTAGGCTGAAAGTCTTCTCTCATAATGAGAGGGCATGGGCTGCAGTTCCCTCGCGGGCCCAGTGCGAATTGGGAACTTCACAAACACCATTGAATTTCTTCGTAGGTGCTTACGAGTTTCCGCAAGGTGTTTTCCTTCACCATACAGGTGGTGATAAATTTCAAATGTTCGCACACAAATTACACACAACTTATAGATGCGAGCCTGGACTCGAACTCACGATCCTTTGCTTGAGAGGCCTTATGTCAAAGTACTAGGCTACCATGACTTTCAATTCAAATTGTGTTTATTTTGTGGAAATAAAACATAAAATACTTTGTTGATGAGAAAATCTGTGTGTGACATCATTACTGTTCAATTTATCACTGCTTTAACCATTTATTAGCATGCCACTGTGAATTGACAAATAAATTTACGTTATGAGTAAAAATATAAAATGTTTCGACAAAACAGCAACTTTTATAACTAATGGCTTTGTGAACTGTAGACTGGGGTAGAGTATGGATGGAGTGGCTGAAATACGGTATTTCTTAAGTAGGTAAGTAAGTTTATTACGGTTCCGTACCCAAAGGGTAAAAACGGGACCCTATTACTGAGAGTCCACTGTCCGTCCGTCTGTCTTTCTGTCTGTCTGTCTGTCACCAAGCTGTAACTCATGATGTTTCATGAACCGTGATAGCTAGACAGTGGATATTTTCACAGATGATGTATTTCGTTGCCGCTATAACAGCAAATACTAAAAACTAGAATAAAAAAAAAAATTAAGGGGGCTCCCACACAACAAACGTGATTTTTTTGCTCGTTTTTGCTCGATATTGATAACGGCAACAGGAAGACGCTTGAAATATTCACATACTATTTAGTTATATATTCACTTTAAAAATAAATAATTAAATTAAAATAAAACAAATATTTGAGGGGGGCTCCCATACAAAAAAAGTGTTTTTTTTGCCGTTTTTATAGACCCGACTCGTACTTGGCCGGTTTTTTTAAAGTTATGTACTTCGCATTAAAATCACGTGAGTTTTTAAAGTCGCTAAACTTAGCGGTTGAGAGTTTGCCATTTTATCTCGATCCGCGGAAGTATCAGGGTAAAAATTAGCAAGAATATGTGTTATTCCAGACGTCTAGATGTCTCTAATACATAACAAATTTCGTCTTAATCCTGCCATTGTAGTGCGGAAATGCAACAAACAAACACAGATGCGCGCACGTACTAACAAATATTGCATTTGATTGTAGATCGAACAATCTTCGAAGTGTGGAGACTTGTGATGTTTTTGACTGGAATTGTGTTATAGTCGTAACGATCTCTCATAGTCATGATTATATCGTGCCAAATATGGCTTATTGGCAACTCGGAAGGCAATTGGCAAGTCGTCAAAGGAACTTCAAGGACACAGTTAGGGAGAATCCCTTTGTATTAGATGCGCGCTTTATACATAATGTAGTACTTTTTATTTGATAACAGAGTAGCATGGAGGGAAGGGGATATTGAAAACAAATGAGCCGTGGGCGTTCTTTAACGAAACTTTCTTTCTTTTTTCCTTAAGTGCTTCCATATTTAGCCAGAAGCCAGTAGTTTGATATATTCTTGACGTATTTGCATGTAGTTTTGTTTGGTATGTGCAAACTAATTCATTGATTTTCAATCAGAAATGCAGTACCAAAGTGGTCTTTCTTAGAAAAGTGAGAAATGCTTTTTTAGACATTAGCTTCATTGGTAAAAAACGTAGAGTCACGAGCTTTATTTTGGGACCCACTTAAGGTTGACAGTCCTGTCATATTGTATAGGAATTCAAAGGATATTTTTTCGAAATGGGTCGCAAATTAAAGCACGTGACCGTACCTACAATGGACCATAGGACTTTTAGTTTTTTTTAAAGTAGTTTAAAACTTAAGACCTTTTGCATGTAGTAGTACAAAACTGAAATGGAAGTCGAGTCATTTTTCTAATTCGAACCATCATCTTGTTTATACGGCCACGTCACTTCTAGGTACCTAGATTTAGGAGAGGTTTTTCTAAAGTACCTATGTATTTACGTATATTTAAGACTACGTTTAACCGAACAATCTTAGCAGCAAAAAAGAAATTTACGTGCAAATAAATTAGGACTCTTTGGAGACTACCTTAATAAGGCCCTTTTCACCCTGTTTATCTGCGAGCTCTCTGCAAATTGTAGTCAAAAATGTAATATTTAGTACAAACTTTTAAAGAATGCTTATTTATTTTATTGTTCAAGCAACTATAATTGATTGAATTTGAATTCTTGAAGTAACTTAATCCTTGAACTTGATGAATATTTCTTAGAAAACATTAAATAAGTGCCTATTCCTAGACAGGAGTGGGTCAAATGTCGGAACTTATAAATCACAATACGCGACGTGATCCGTTCAGATTTGTTACGTTTCAGTGAATCTAATTTAATACCTGGTAGCTTTAAACGAGCAATTTCTTGTACTTATTCGTTAGGGTCGCGGGTGAGCAAGTTATTCATTGATATTTTAAAATAAAATGAAGATTTTAACAATAAAATAGAAAAAAAATAAAAATTACAAAATAAAAGTCATGCAATAAAAAAAATCAGATTGAATTCAGATAGAATATATATTATGGGTGGGGCCCTAATAATATTATAATTACTTGTATACGTATTATTTTCTTTTTTTCATAATTAATGTATGAAATCACACCATGCCTAATATATAAATAAATTCAATTGAAATATGGAAAGAAAATCTTGATCAAGTGCGGGTAGTTCGAGATACGGGTGCTGATTATAATCGGGATCAAGTGCGGGTAGTTCGAAAGACTCGTGCGGCTAAACGAACTTGACACCCTACACTTCAGTTAACTCGTGACCACGGTTGCTGCAATGTGGCCAAAACGTCGAGGTAAATAAATAAATATTTATTGCGTGATAAGTCCCGTTTAGTTTAGTAATTATGGAAAGAAAGATAAAAAATCTTGTAAATGTATTTGGGCATTTCTCAAAAACTTTGTACATTTAACGACCGCTTTAGCTTAGTTGGTAGTGACCCTGCCTACGAAGCAAGAGGTCCTGGGATCGAATCCCGGTAAGGGCATTTATTTGTGTGATGAGCACGAATATTTGTTCCTGAGTTATGGATGTTTTCTATGTATTTAAGTATTTATTTATCTATATAAGTATGTTTATCGTCGTCTAGTACCCATAGTACAAGCTTTGCTTAGTTTGGGACTAGGTCGATTGGTGTGAATTGTCCCATGATATTTATTTATTTATTTATTTCATTTTGGACTCCGACTTGCATGGATATTAACAGGATAGCAATGTGAATGCACCTGAGCTTAACTAGAACAGCCTCCCAAAATATCCTGAATCATACTAAATATGAACTGAAACATGGATGCACAGAAAAACCCAGAAAAAGATCAGCTCTGGGAATCGAACCCAGGTCCTCAGCATTCCGTGCTGCGTGCTAAGCCCCTACACCACAACTGATCGGGATATAGATACCGTAATTTCTCTATGCATCACACATCTCAGCTCGCTTAATCACTTATTGCAACGATACTAGCGACATCTATGGTAATACTCTCAACGAGAGACGTCAACACTCCTTTAGAACTAACCGCTCACCCGGACCAAGAGATGTCGCTCTTAAGACATCTTTTTCAAGATTGGTTTTGGGTTGGGAGTATCTTTTTGTATTTTAATTTTTCAACTCCAATTTTTTTTCTGACTTCTGAAATTTTAAGAGGCTGTATTATTTAGGCTCAGTTGCATTCATGCTACTAACTTGTAAATGTCTATGCAGTCAGAGTCTAAAATTGAACTTACAAAGTTTTTAAGAAATGCTCATTTAGGATTCAACGCAAAACAGACGGTGACTCACACTGCGTCGTACTAAAGTTATGAAAAGCAATGACTTTTCCTTCGTCATACCTAACAAAGTATATTGGTGTTTCAATATATAGTCGGGGTAAGAAAAGGTTCGCCACTTTTCGACTCTATGTCAACGAATTAAGGTCGAAAAGTAACGAACCTTTTTTTACCCCGACTATACATAGATATGCGTATGAGGAAGACTCTGTAATATATTGTCCGTGAACTTAATGACTTGTCTTTGGATGTTGTGGGGTTCCATTGTGAGCGTTATAATTTTTTTTTTATACTAAAGCACAGAAAATAACACGCGGTTCACTTGATACACTGCTGGCGCTGGTGAGTTGGTGACTTGCAAGGAAATATCATCATTATCATCATCATCATTTCAGCAGTAGGACATCCACTGCTGGACATAGGCCTCGCTCATTGACGCCCAATCATTACGTTTGAAAGCGACTTGCATCCACCCTGAACCTGCAGCCTTCACCAAATCGTCCGTCCATCTCGTTGGTGGACCATTATCATATCAGCCAAAAGACGTCTACTGGTGGGCCAAGGGCTCCCCCAAAGAGTTTTACAATACTCGTAATTGATCTTGCGTTATCCGCATCCAAGCGGTTACTTTTATTAGGCCGTCGGTCCGTTTTGTTGTATTCCGTATTATTAATACCACTTTTATATTCCGCTAAATATTCCGAATGCATAAATTAAGAGCTTAGAGAATTGAACATAATCTTACTAACATTGTAAATTAAAATTAATGAAAAATTATCTTACTCAATCAGGCAAACACATCTGATCCGATATAGATTGCATTTGGTATAGACATAGTTTAAGTCCTGAGAAAGGACATAAAGATAGTGTTTATCCTAAAAAAATACATAGTTACCGCTATATAGCGATAAACAAATCCTTCGCAGACAAAGTCAGGGCCACTCTCTTCTTGTTTGGCTCAACCTTAAATTATTAAATCGTACCCGCTAACACAGGGCCGCGTCTCAAGTTATGACGGGCCATCACACTCGCCTTGACACCTTTACTCGCACTTGCGCTTACGCAATTTGTATCGACCGCCGCTAATTACTGGCAGTTAGCTTCTTTAAGATAAGAAGTTGATTAATATTTAGACGACCAGATGGCCTAGTGGTTAGAGAACCTGACTATGAAGCTTGAGGTCCCGGGTTCGATTCCCGTGTCGGGGCAGATGTTTGTATGACAAATACGAATGTGTGTTTCTAGGGTCTTGGGTGTTTAATATGTATTTAATAAATAAATAAATAAATTATTATTATTATTATTATTTATTCTCAAAAAGGTACATAGTTCTAGTTACATCACTAATTTCGCCAAACTATAATGTTTATTGGCGAATACTACGCTCACTTCAACATCAGCTGTACCCTGCTTAATTAAAAAACTAAAGTATTTATATTATAGGTACATACATTATAATACATACGACCCCGAGCCATGAACCATGCACACATGAGCCCCGGACCGCATGCCATACAATTCTTGTTTCATACTTATACTATCATGCCTATTTTCATTCTACAACTACACTAATCTAACCAGGCAATCCATATCAATTTTAGTTTTGCGAATCAAAATTTTCTAGCAAAAGCTTTTTTAATTTATTCTTAAACATTTGCAGACTATTACATTCACTTTCCGGAAAAATATTATTGAACAATCTTGGAGTGACATACATTCTCCATTACATGTCTCTCTCGTCTTTTTATCAACTAAAACCTTTAATAACCTAGTCTGAACACTTAACAATTTGTCTAGATAGGTTTTAAAAGTGCGGCCAAATGCCATTAATCCATATCCAATGATTGAACCTGCCAGTGCGTGGTATAACATAATCAACACTTTTTTACTAACCGTCCGTTTTAAACTAATAATTAATATTAGGGGATAATCTTACACAAATCGACCTAGTCCCAAACTAAGCAAAGCTTGTACTATGGGTACTAGACGACGATAAACATACTTATATAGATAAATAAACACTTAAATACATAGAAAACATCCATAACTCAGGAACAAATATTCGTGCTCATCACACAAATAAATGCCCTTACCGGGATTCGAACCCAGGACCTCTTGCTTCGAATTTAAGTATGTATCTATCTATATAAATTAAGTATGTTTATCCGTTGCCTAGTATCCATAACACAAGCTTTGCCTAGCTTACTTTGGGACTAGGTCAATTGGTGTGAATTGTCCCATGATATTTAAGTATTTTTTATTATTGTAAAAAAATGCCAATTTTATAAATGTCAAAGTTTGGCCCGTGTGGTGTTGCGTCCGATAGGAACGATTGTAAACTCATAGTTCTAAGGGGATGCCCCTTTGAGATACAGGCGCGACATGTGTACTTATATAAAAGTTTATAATTATTACCACATCAGGGACTTATCACTATTTAGCAATATATATTTACCTCAAAATTTCGACCACATTGCAGTGGGGTTGAGTCACCTCATGACCACGGCTACTGCAATGTGGCCGAAACGTCGAGGTAAATACATATTACTCGTTTAACGTGATAAGTCCCTGGTGATGAGTGAAAATCATGAAATTTTAAAAAATGTGAAACTTTATTAGCGTGTAAGTCATCATCATCGTCATCCCATCGTATACGTCTCACTGCAGGGCACAGGCCTCCTCTCAGAATTAGAGGGCTTGGGCCGTAGTTCCCACGCGGGCCCAGTGCTGATTGGGAACTTCACTCACACCATTGAATTTCTTCGCAGGTGTATGCCGGTTTCCGCACGACGTTTTCCTTCACCGTAAAGCTCATGGTAAATTACAAATGTAATTTCGCACATAAATTCCGAAAAACTCAGAGGTGCGAGCCGGGATTTGAACCCACGACCTTCTGCTTAAGAGGCCATGGGTCAAACCACTGGGCCACCACGGCTTGTATTTATTACTATTTCTTGTTAAAACGGATGAGTGTTTCGAGAATAAGGCTGTGTATCCACCGGAGCTGTGCGAGGATGCGTTGCGAGCGATGTGTTTGCCATGAACCAATAGAAACACTTCATTTACCTATCCTTGCTCAGCTGAGCTCTGGTGGGAACTGCTCAGCGGAGCGAGGTTTTTGTGCATACAAAAGAAGGGAAAAATGTGTGCGAGGAATGTTCCCCGCCCGCTACACATCCTCGCTACGCATCCTCGCACCGCTCAGCTACCTCGCACATCTTTGGTGGAAACATTCACACCGTTAGTGCCGGCGCTCACTGACGGCATGGCACGGCATGCCATTTTATTACTATCAAGTTATTTTGAATCTTATTTCAATGAGTTTAGAATTCATGTTACCTTATTTCTATACCACGATGCCGCGACGTGCCGAGGGATGACGCAACGCATAACCAATAAAGTAACATGAATTCTAAACTCATTGAAATAAGATTCAAAATAACTTATTAGTAATAAAATGCCATGCCGTGCCATGCCGTCAGTGAGCGCCGGCCCTTACACATCCTCGTTACAAAGCCTCGCACCGCTTAGCTACCTCGCACATCTCTGGTGGAAACGCAGCCTTACACAAAGGCTGCTTTAAATTCCGATATTCTCAAAGAACCGTGATTTACCCGAAATCGTTATGAATTGCTAAACTTATTCTGCGTCTCATCAGGGCCAGTTAAACATTGAGACCAGTTTCCGTAAATATTTAACTTAAATAAATATTTCGCGTCAACTCAAACAAGTTTTGTTTTATGACGCACTTCATACGTCAGAGGGCATAAAAAACAAGTTTTTTCCCTTGAAGATTAGGTTGGGTTTATTTAGAGGTTAATATCAAACAGGCAACGTCATAAATAAGACAAGTGATCACTTTTGTACCTTGTCGCTTTCAGTCGTTACATAAGTTCATATGGCTTTTCGAACATGACATTAATGTGACAAGGTACAAAAGTGATCACTTATTTATGACGTTAACCCTACAAAACAATAAAACACAAAAGGCAAGCATTGAACACAGCAAAAAAAAGCCGTAGTGGCCTAGTGGATTGACCTAAAGTCTTTCAAGCGAGGATCGTGGTTCGAGTCCAGGCTCGTACCTCTGAGTTTTTCGGAATTTATGTGCGAAATTACATTTGTAATTTACCATGAGCTTGACGGTGAAGTAAAACATCGTGAGGAATCCTACATACACCTGAGAAGAAATTAAATTGTGTGTGTGAAGTTACAAATCCGCACTGGGCCCGCATGGGAACTACAGTCCAAGCCCTCTCATTCCGAGAGGAGACCAATATAGGCTGGGGATGAAACGAAGCAACATACAATATATCGTGAGAGTTTCGTACTAACTGCGAAATAATCATGCATGTAAGAAAAAATAGTCATATGTAAATTTCCCACTAACGTCGGTAAGTCATAGGCTACTCTTTGATCAATTATAACTGAAGATACACATTGCCGAACAAAATCCCCTTCAAAGAATGTCCGAACTTTTTTATTTGTTTGCATAATAATTAAAAACATCACCTACACAGAAATTTGAACCTAGCCTTTACTTCATTACAGTCGAATTTCGGTTGACACTTGACAGCTAAACTTGACAATTGACAACATTTCATATTTCTAAGACTATAATTTGATTTGTTCTGTGTATTCTGTTTGGAAAGAGAAAGACGCTGATAGTTTTAAATTTTCACTAGGATTATTAATTAATTTGTTACAATTTTTTAAAAATGTGCTTATTCTAAAAGAGCGCAACGATAGAATAGATCCATTACTTTTGTCTAGTCCATATTAAAAAAAAGTGATGACGTAAATTTGGCGTTAAGGTTGTTATCTAATTTAAAATTATGACAGCTATTTTTTCTAGTGAAAAGGGTAAAGGAAACATATCTATTCTGTGGATGTACTTGTAAGTACATATATGTTTTTAAATTTGTTGTTTTTTTTAAATATGGAGAAATAAATTATAATAAATATTTTTTCGTGTTCAGGAGGCGAAACTCTTTCGATTCCTGCAGTAATTTTCAGGTGTTAAAAAAATGAAAGGTTGTCAATTTCACGCAACGTACTGAGAAAAAGAAGGCCACTTTTATCAAAGTGGCGCTCATTTGGCTCGGACATTTTCGGGCGCGCGACTGTGGATCTACAGTTATAATTGATCAAAGAGGCTACTAGAAACAGAGGGACGCTTAAAGTCCCGTCTTACTGACTGGCTAAAATAAAAAGTCATTTCTGAGAAATTGCATTACGTTTTTATAATAAACTTTCTTTTGCCCGCGACTCCGTCTGCGAAGAATTAGCTTATCGCTATCCCGCGGGAACTATGCAATTTTCCGGGATAAAAACTATCCCAAATCCTTTCCCGGGACTCAAACTATTACTCTAGAAAGACAGACAGACAGACACACTTTCGCATTTATAATATTAGTATGGATTTCAAAAACTATAACCGACCAAATAGATGCAAAATTCAAATCTAACGCCAATATTATAAAAAAACCGGCCAAGTGCGAGTCGGACTCGCGCACCGAGGGTTTCATACAAATTTATATGTATCTATGAACATCCAGTCTTAGCAGACCCCTGCTCCTAAGCAAAATGTGCGCAGTGTGGGATCATTGTAGATTGGTTACTGATACAGACAGACAGACAAAAAAATTTATGCTTTTCGCAATTTTTCCTTTATCTGTGCTATAAGGCCTTGCTTCGTACCAAATTTCAAAATTCTGAGTTCACGGGAAGTACCCTGTAGGTTTTGATTCCCTTGCGAGTTTCGAAAATATGCGGAAATTTGCGTCATAAACGGCTGTATCTATTGATTGCGTTGGCTTAGATGTTTGATTTTTTCACAGCTTCAAGGGACAGTAGACTTGAGTATTTGATATAAATTTCAGCTTGATACCTCTACGCGTTCCTGAGAAAAAAGGTCTTGACAGACAAACGGACGGGCGGACACACGAACGGACGGACGGACAACAAAGTGATCCTATAAGGGTTCCGTTTTTTCCTTTTGAGGTACGGAATACGGAACCCTAAAAATGTCTAATGTGTGCACTATAAAATTAATGATCAGATATATTATTTATCAAGGACAGGGATATTTCGAAATAATTCCGATTTACAATTGTCGGCAATTGGTGAATAGCAAACATCCAACGCTGTTTCCAATCACACAACAAAAATGTAATAATCCCCTTTTTTTCCAGAATCATGCCAGCCTACGATAATGCTGGTGCCACCATATCTCTAGAAGATGAAATCCCATCAGAACACGTCACGATAGTCACAGACGTTGATTTACACCAAAGAAGGCACCAGTTCCAGTCCCAGAAGTCCACGGTTACTTCTAGAAGACAGCAGGCGGTTTGTGTGAGGAGGGCTCACAAGCGATATGGGTCCAAAAGTAACCCGAATGTTATCCTCGATGGGCTTAATATGACCGTGCCTAAGGGGGCGATGTGAGTATTTTTTGTGATAGATTTTTTGACCCCCAACACAAAAGAGGGGTGCTATAAGTTTGACCGCTATGTGTGTATGTCTGTGGCATCATAGCTCTTAAACGGGTGAACCGATTTGGATGCGGTTTTTTTATTTGAAAGCAGACTTTTAGACGATGGTTTTTAGACATGTTTCATCAAAATTGGTTCAGCCGTTCTAAAGTTATCAGCTCTTTTGTTAGCTGCGGAAGGTATATTAGACGCATAAAGGGCATTTACTTTATTTTCAAACATGTACATTCGAACCAGTCGAGATCGGTTGGATCAGTTAGATTTTTAGGACACGACCATCAGTGTCTCCACTCTCGGCAGACTGATGCTGTTCAGTGTGGGTGTGCTCCATTGGAACAAGTTAGTAAACAAAAATACTTGGGCCTTATAATTGACAACCGTTTTAACTGGGGTGACCACATTGACTCAGTGTGTGTTAGATTGCGAGCCATTATGGCGAAAATATACATCTTACGAAATAGAATTCCGTATACAGTTAGGTTGAATATAAATAATGTACTAGTGGAAAGTATAATTTCTTATGGCTTGAGTAGTTATGGCCGTACTTTTAGCTCATATCTGGACAAAATTTATAGGCTACAGGTTAGGCTGCTAAAGTTGATAGTACCCAGTAGTATTAAGAAGGGATTTAAATGTGATGCCGAGTTGTTTACTGTATGCAAAGTGCTACCAGTCCAAGCAAAATTTAAATACCACATGCTAAAAGAACAATATTTTAGAACCGACAAATAACAAATCGCATGCTTAAAAAGCCCCTATTTAATATTTTTTATGGTAGAAGAACATCAGAGTACATCATACCAGATTTAATAAATAACTTATCTCAGGAATGGAAAGACAACCTTACGCCAACTAATATAGCAAACATCCTTAAAAAAGGAATGCTTCAAAAGTTGAATATGTTTACTTAAAATAATATGCGATCCAGCGTAGTTGGAGCAGCCTGTACCAAACGTGCGCTAACCGGTTCTGCTCGTTGACAGAGCGACCGGCCGATGCGCCGCGATAACAAACTAATAAATAAATAGTGCACTGTGTGTTAGACTTAAATTTTGCATCATGAATTGTAAAATAGGTATTTGTGTAACTATTGCATGATTTTGTTAGTAGACTTTAAGTAACTGCGGAATGGAGCATCGAGACAAACCACTCTGGTTTAACGATGGTCTTATATTATTGTTATGTAAATTTGATTTATCTCTGTAATAAATAAATAAATAATAATAATAATATTATTATGTTGGTACGGATTTCCAATCACGGGCCCATGGGGACCCGGTCATTTGAAAGGCATTCATGGGGCCGAAGCGAACATGAAGAGGCATTTGGTACCATATAATATAAATGAGATGGGCGCAACTATGGAAATATTATTATTATTATTATTATTATTATTAGCCCGTGTTAATGTCCCACTGCTGGGCAAAGGCCTCTCCCCTGGACTTCCAACTCTCCCTGTCTGCACTTATGTCCGGCCAGTCTCCCAAGAAATAATAATATTCTGTGCCAAATTGCGTTGGGAGTATTTTTTTTTTTAATTATAGTTATTTTCTTTTTCAAAAACGGTGAGAAACGAGCATCTAGGTCAAACCGCTAGCCCACTACGGGTTTTTCACGAGTCCGTTTCGTGTAAAAAAAGTTTTGAATTCTTTAAAAATTAAAAAATGTCTATAAAGTCAAAGCTTTTATGTTCATAAAATAAAATATCCCGGAATTCCTTTCAATGGATTTATGATAGATGTTAAAGAAAAGCGTTGAAATTCCGACCCCTGTCTGCTGAAATATCCGGGTTTTGAAGAAGGAAGCTCTTAATTTTATTGGGCTGCTTAACGCCATTTTCCCATTACAGTGGTCCATGAAAAATATAATTTTAACTCGACATTGAAATGATAAATTGCCGCGGACTCTCGTTATTAAATGGAAAGGAAATATACTTAAGTTTGACGTGAATAAATTTTAAATTGCGCCTTTAATATGGATGGAGTTGTGTAAATTGTCTACCGTTTCTTGAAGTGGGTCACGGGTATTTTGGAAGTTTTATTTCACAAAATATGGGAAAGCAATGAAGCAAGAAAGCTTAAAGTAAAGAATTTACTGTCTGCTTTTAAATTTAAATACGAAAATCAAAACGTCTATTCTGCAAGTACCTAGGCCACAAAGGGCTCTTCTACAAGTCTATTTTTTATACTACCAGAGCTTTCGGAAAGTCCATCATTGCCAAGAAGAATACGGCGCCAGAAATGTTTTTAAATTTCATATATTAAATTTCACCTTTTTTAACTATTAATACAAAGCAGTGGACATCCAGGGGGGGGAGAGCGTATTCACCGTTATGTGGTTAGTATTCCATTGGGCCGCACGAAGCGGTTCACATCATCTTTCCTAATAGGTAGTTACGAATTGTTAAGGAATGGAATTCACCCCCATGATCTGTATTTCCAGCTAAATACAACATAGGGCTTTAACGGTTGCGATAGGCTATACGGCCAATCGATTTAATCCAATTCCATCTATTACTTGCAGTTATGGTCTCCTTGGCGCTTCAGGCTGTGGCAAGACGACCCTTCTCTCCTGCATCGTGGGAAGACGCAGACTGAACTCCGGAGAGATATGGGTGCTGGGCGGGAGACCAGGGAGTCCAGGGAGCGGGGTGCCCGGGCCACGGGTGGGGTACATGCCGCAGGTAAGATTGAAGAGTCATTTAAAGAGAATTAGAGTAAGCGAGAAAGAGGGGGAGGGGTTACGCAATATCTTCACATTGAAAATACCGTAGTGTCGCAAGACCAACGTCTTTGACCCCGGTGTGTGTTGCCAGCGATGACATACGGAACTGAGACGAGGTTGTTTACAATGAGCTTCATAAGAAAGCTCAATGTCACTCAAATAGCGATGGAACAAGCTGTGCTCGGAGTTTCCCTGCGTAATCGAATTAGAAATGAGGAGATCCGCAGGAGGACCAAAGGTACTTGTTATGTATATAGGAATAGCGAGTGATTTAAACTTGTGTTCATGTCATTTTAATCTATGTGTGCGTGCATCGTCAGTTCGACATTACATGTGATTGAAAACGCATAGTCTTTGCTTTATATTATTCTTTTAAAGACCTACATAACAGTACTGTCATAGCCCGGAGAGTCGCCAGACTTAGTGGTAGTAGGCAGGGCACAATGCTCGTAGAAATGACGGTCGATGGGGCTGTAAGTGGTGACTGTGAACCGGAAGACGTGGTGTATGAAAGCCTCCAACAAGATGGACCGACGATCTATACCCTGTCTATTTAACAGAGATAGCAAAGCGTTCTCTCTGTTGCATTTTTGTATGCAAATGAAAGGGACAAGAAACTGTCAGTGGGCGTCAACAATCGCACGTCGATGGCGGGCTCGGCTTACATGCCGTGTGTTGGAATTTTTTCATATGTCTCTCGTACCGTCTGACATTGAATTTTCTCAAGTAACAAAAGCTAAACGAGACAGGGAACCGGAAGCTTCAAACTTATTGACTTAAACCTATGACAGAATTAAATAGGTTCTACTTACGAGTAAAGAGTATTTGCATTGTAATTGCCTATTTTAACAAAAATTAGCAACCAAAGATAAGCACTTGAAAGTGTCCGCACCGTAGTGTGGTGGTGTAGGGGTTTAGCACGCAGCACGGAATGCTGAGGACCTGGGTTCGAATCCCAGCGCTGGTCTTTTATCTGGGTTTTCTGGGTATCCAGGTTTAAGTTTGTATTTAGTATGAAATAATATGGATTTCACGGATGACCGTAAAAGTAAAAAAATTGGAGTTGAAAAATAAAAAATATATACAAAAATACTCCAAAAACCAATCTTGAATAAATAAAACCCTACTCAAAAAAGTACCTACGTAGGGCATAGCTCTTCAAATATTAATTTTAACCAAAGATCCATCACACGCAAAATGGTCTTTCTTTTGAGCTGTAACGCAGTAGGGTAGAAAATTACACTTTAAAAACTAGAGCTGCGTCAATACGTAACTTTTAATAAATGTTTTAGAACGTAGTCTTGAGTTTTTGTTAGAAAATGACTACACTACTTTTGTAACACATATTTGGTTAATCTAAGTAAGGTAAACGTACCAATGCTCGACACCTCAACGCCAAAAAGATGACACCCATCTATCACCTCTTACTATGACATAAGATTGAAGGTGCTATGTATTGGGTCAGTATCGAGCACAGGGACGTTTACCTCACATATAATGTTTACCAACAAAAGTACTTACGGGTAATAAAGCCTACATTCATACAATCACGCCTCCTTCCCAGTAATGGTGTAGGCAGGTTTGCTCACTTTTCTTAGTAGTCAAATTAGTATACTGTTTTAAACTTTCGTGATTTTCACTCATAACCACTCGGTTAAAACGTGACCACGGCTGCTGCAAAACGGCTGAATCGTCGAGGTAAATATTAATTGCGTGATAATACTGATAATGATAAGTCCCGTTTAGTTAGCGTTTAGTATAGTAATCATGAGTCAAATTAGTGTGTGTCCCGTGCTAATATAAAATTTGTAATCAAGTTTTGAATCCACAAGAACCAATCAATTCCATCGAATCTCAAGCTACCTCCCGCAGTTATAGTAAGCTTAAGCCTTTAATTGTAACCATATTCAAATTAAGGCAATAACTCAACGCAATTTAATGGGCTAAATACCTGCCGTAAATAATGCTGGACGTAATCTGATATAACTTGAAGAGAATTTGGGTAGCGATAGCGACAGTGTTTTAGGCGGTTTGTAATGTACTTTATCATCCTTTGGTTACTGAGGTAATTGAAAAGGTGCCAAAGGTGCTTACTATCAAATCACAATGATAACTACTAAGGCTTGTCCACGAAAAAAAGTAGCCATCGAAAACTAAGTCTCCACTGTCTCCCGGTCTAGGTAGTTCAACCCGCAATTAGATTACCAACTGAGTATTCATTTTAGTGTGTAAGAATCTAAAATCCATACATTTTTCCTTACAAGTTGTGAAATCCTACATAATGCCAGTTCAGGCTTAGAGCTAAAATGATAGCATACATATGTGTGTACTTCTGGCATGATTTAAAACAGTTTATGACCTGCATACGGTAATTAAGAGTCTGGAAAGATATTCTCGGAACATTATAGCGTCGATAATCTATTTGTGTAAAGAAAAAAAAGAATATCTTTGACCCAAACGTGAAAAATACAAAATCTAAGACTAAAATCCAGAGATTTCGAAAGTAGGCCCAAAAATGGATAGCATCTGATATAAATATCCACAATAGCACTCGAAACGAAAGGTGAAGAGTCCTTCTTTCTATTTAATTTCATATTAATGACCTGAATTATACAACAGTGGCTACTTTTTTTCGTGGACAAGCCTTATTTCAAAACAAAACACTAAAAAAGCCTCAGAAGTCACTGAACACTTAAGTAATTTTTCGCAATAACCAGTTATACTGTGAAGTTTGAAAAAAGTGACAAAGAACTAAAGTGTGCAGCGACTTCTGAGGCCGACCGTGCGTCCCAATACAGAGCACATGGCTCCTCTCAGAATGAAAGGGCTTGGTTGGAAACATCACGCACACCATTGAATTTCTTCGCAGGTGTGTGCAGATTTCCTCACTATATTTTCCTTTACCGTAAGGCACTGGTCCCACCGCCGGTGAGTGAGATATGAACTATCGACTTTTTTCTAGCCCAAGAAACGAACAAAAGATAATCGCTTCCGTGTAAATCAAAGAGAGAGATATATATTTACTCGCCGGGCGTTGGGAGAGTGTCCTCGCCGGCAGTGTGAAAAGCGAGCCATGAACTATAAATATATGTATAGGTATCACTCTCTTTTATTTACACGGAAGCGATTATCTTTTGTTCGTTTCTTGGGCTAGAAAAAAGTCGATAGTTCATACCTCTCTCGCCGGCGGTGGGACCAGTGGCCTAAAGCTCATGGTAACACAGAGGTGCAAGCCCGGGTTCGAACCCACGTCTCTCTGCTTGAGAGGCCATAAGTCAAACAAAAGTACAGTCAGCGCCAAAGAAAAGGAGGCCTTCTGTTATGTCACCCAATAAGTGGCTTCTGTGGTCAAGTACTCGAGGAAACGCGTTGCAGCCATCGCCAAATTATTTACTTTTTAAAACCGCGATCCTGTGGCGAGACGGTGGCTGGGCATTGAGTCACCTTTAAAACTTAACATTAAGAGCCTTTAAACTCCAAACGCACAGAAAACAGAGGCGTGGCGGTGCGGTAGCGGTGACGGTTGTAATATTCTAACTTGTATGAACGAGTTCGCGGCACGGTACCGTATAACTTTTCATACAAGTTAGAATATTACAACTATCAACGCCACCGCGCCGCCAGTCCGCCACGCCTCCGCTGTCTGTGTGTTTGGAGCTTTAACGAATTAAAAGCGAGGCGAGCGCGCACGAATACTTGCGTATTTTGAATAAAGAACAATTTTGAATTCTCATCCTCTTTGGCTGTCGGTGCTAGGTAGGTGCTAATGGTGCGTAATCTTTAGGCCCGTCCGCCCAGCGATATTTCGCCGCGCGGTTTGTTATTCGCAATTCTGTAACACATTGAATCTTATGGACGTAGACGCGCGGCTACGTCCAAAAGATTCAATGTGATACAGAATTGCGAATAAAAAACCGAGCTGTGAAATATCGCTGTGCACAGGGCCTCACTTAGCAACTCCCAGCTGTCACCTTGGTCGCCTAGGAACGCCTAAAAACGCCTAGTAAAATAAAGGTGCGACCAAATCGCCGCTTAAAAAACGGTGACGTTATGGAATCGCAGTGACGCACCGTAAACGTCAAAACTTTATACTATGGAGAGCATGCGGTCAGTTCTGACGTTTACGGTGCGTCACTGCGATTCCGTACCGTCACCGTTTTTTAATCGGCGGTTTGGTCGCACCCTAAAACGTTGAAAAAAACACGTTTTTTGTATGTAAATTTTTTACTTTATTTTATTTTTATTATTTGTTGTTATAGCGGCCACAGTAATACATAAATTCGAGTATCTAGCTATTACGGCTCAAGAGATGAGAAGAGAGAGACGCGGGGACAGTAGATTCTCAGTATAGGGTCCCGTCACACTTTGGGTACGGAACCCTAAAAACTGAAGTGGGTAGGATAGATGGTAGCTGACGTACATGGGTGTACAGTCAAGGGCAAAAATATGTATACACTTTAGTACCTTGTCTATTTTCGTCATACTTGAATGCCATATATGAACTGTCACAGTGGTTAAAGTGACAAGGTACTAAAGTGTATACATATTTTTGCCCTTGACTACTACATGGCTTCCCAGCCCTATAGGCGTGACGCTACAAACTCACTGCGCATTCGCCTCGGTTTTATGGGCCTACGCTAGCTGACGCGGACGCCCGCCGCGTGCGCACATTCGCGGGTCTCGCTCCGTAAAAAATCAACCTAAAATCCGTCGCACGGGCCCGCGCCATTTAGCGCTGTTCATACAATTGAAGACATGAGTGGATGAAGGGGGTATGTCACAAAAACATTATTTCGAGTAAATCGCAGTTAAAGGTTTTTACGTTGTAATTTTGTTTCTAAATTGAAGAGGGTATTGTTACTTTTATAAAAATCAACCAAATAGCCTGAAATATTGATTTTTTTAAAAAATGCTTTTAAAAAACATTTTTTTTTTATAAAAAAAGTACATAACCCCTTCTTTCTCCTTTAAGCTGTTCTGCAAAGAAAAGAAGTTGAATAAATAGTGTTTATTGTAACAAAATTTATTGATTTAGTAGAATTTCTTCGTAAATATACCTGCATTCAGAGTTTATAAATTTCAGCAGATCCCTATAATGTTTTCTTTTTTTTTTGAATATGGGATATGCCAGAATAAGAGAAAATAAAAGTTTGTCTCATATAACATGGATGAAGGAGCTAAGTGCGTACATGACACTTTCTTCTGTTACATTCACTCGCAAACTGGTAACCACTTCTAGAGTCATGTGCCCTTAGCACCTTCATTCACGAAGAACGTAACTTATTCTTGTACATAGGCCCTTCATACACTGGGTTTAAAGCTGTTATAGCTTAAAAACATGAGAACTGATAGCGTCGGGTGTTGCATTATGACTTAGAACCTTCATTTATGGCATAAAACCGAAAATGAAAAAAATGCGACATACCCCCTTCATCCACTCACGTCTTCAATTTCTTATTAGACGCGCGCACGACGGGCGTCCGTTCCGGGTAATCCGCGTCAGCTAGCGTAGGCCCTAACTCTTCCACAAATTGTCAGTGTGATTAAGGCTCTAAAATATCGATGCAAATTGCTAGTGAAATATTTAAACAGCCAGCAATTTTATTGGATCAATATAATATTCCAAGGTTTTGTCGGAAATTTTGCACATCGGCAATAATTTTATACATAAAACCTGCCGTGCAATTTTGTCGAAACCGATCCATTAAAGCGGTCTATTCACTGTCCATCATCTAAAAAGCACCGCACTGCCGTTGCGGTGTGACTAAATTGCCGCACTCATACACGTTTAATGATATTTAACTTAATTACCTGTAAAAAATGTTTTGTAAGTTTTATCACCGCATATTTATCCGTTTATGTTGGATTATTTGTACTACATACAGGGTCTCCCACAACTCAACGATACGATAACCTAAAGTTTGAAAAAAAAAACCATGTCACTTTTAGTACTATCATAATTCAAAGTAAACTAAAGTAAAGTATTATTATTATTATTATTTATTTAAAAATATGGCTTCTGTCCTATTTAAGGACAGTTTCGCCAGTATCAAAGTAAGCTCTCTTTGGGAGCGACGTTGTACGGTGATTGTAGTTTTTGCAACTTGATAGTAAAATTCCAGAAACCACGTGGAGACAACTTGCGCATTAAAAAATGTCAGACACGAGAGCAATATAGAATTTTGTGATCACTGTTAATTAAGGTTAATCGCCGCATAAAACACTATCAAAATTATACTTCAGATAGCCACAGAAACAGAAATACCAAAATTATATACTGTCTACATCCGCCATGTTCGAATGCTACAAATCGAATCTAAAGTAAAGTAAAAAATGATTTATTACCAAAAAGGAGAGATGCAGTTTAGAACAATAATTCTGTGATACCCACAATAGGCTGAGCCTGTATCGTGGGTGTCACAACATACAGGATTAAACTTTATCAGTGCGGCTTGAAAGTAACGGAGACACTGATGTTGTACAATAATAAATAATAGTAATGTTTAACTAAGTAGCAACAAAAGAGGGTTTGTGTTCACGTGTACGTGTGTGAGAGTATGTGTTTGTGAGTGTGTGCGTGTGAGTGCGTGTCAAGTTTCGTGCAAAGGCTCCTGACCCCTACCTAATTGTCATTATATCCTCGGCCTCTTTATAGGACAGGGACATGAAAAACTGTCTACTCTTTTTCTTAGTTTCTGCAAGATTAAGCAATTTTAAATTTAACTTTTCGAAAAAATGTTTATTTTCGCTTAACTAACTCATATCATCATCATTAAATTGATCATTAATTTAAGAGCCCAACTCTTGTCGGTGGAGGAATCGCCACTCTGTTCGGCCCTCTGAGAGGAAATATGGGCATGTGATACGACGTTACAGTTACATAAAAACTATAGGTAAAGGAAGGGCGAATAGAAGATAGCAAGCAGGGGAAGACCGAGACGGGCATTTATAGATCAAGCCAAAGAAAAATTCAAAACGTTGGCAGAGAACTAAGTCACATTATTTTTTCCAGAACTAAGTAGGTATTGTAATTTGGGCTTTCGCCCGATACCAGGTTTTCGTCGAGTTTCGGGACACTCTGTATAATTTAAGGCCAGAAAACTAGTAAACGAAGAACTAGAGCTCGTAAAAAATGTAGTCTATATTACTTTTAAGATAAAACGACGTCTTTTTAAACGGTTAAACACTTTATGACCGTCTTTTATGGTAACAGGTGTTGACACTTGTCGTGGCATGATCTTTTTAATTTGCCGTTTATTATTTAAATTTAATTATAATACATGATAATAAATTCAAATAACTAATATTACGCCGTTACTAAGTTACTAAGTAAATACTAAAAGCAAGTATAAATATTCATAATATAGGTATAGTCGGGGTAAGAAAAGGTTCGTCACTTTTCGACTCTATGTCAACGAATTAAGTTCGAAAAGTGACGAACCTTTTTCTACCCCGACTATACGTATAAATGCATGAATAAACCAGTATTCAACCAGAAGTATTGAGTAGTATTGAACCTCTATTCTGCGGCTTTACTTAATTTTTCTTTCAAGTTTACTTCGTAGCGCGCATTGCAGGAATAAAAATAATAGTTACCAAGTAAAAACAAGTTAATAACGACTGTTTATTATATTTTTCATACATATTTATACTAAACAATGTGCAATAAAGGATACTGAGTTTGCACAGCGTATTGACATTGCAAAGATCAAACAGAAAACACCTTGAATTGCGCCTCTTCTCAGGGCAAATGGAAGGGTTTTGCCCTCTCAAACACGTTTTGTAAAGGATTGTGATGGATCTGAAGTTCATTTCAATAGAACCGGATAATCGGTTTATTATTTTGGTATTCCAAAAGTCAACTGACATGGGCACCTGATTGTACAGGTTTTTAAATATATGTTTATAATTGAAAACTAATCTTCTAATAGAGGGTGACATTTAAGACGTAATCCAAAATTTTACTGGATCCACTCATGATTACGATCAACTCTTAATATGGGACCAACTTCGAAAACGTAAACACAAAATCGACGTCTCCATACAAATTGCGAAACCAGTTGATTGTTTTTAGTATGGGAGGCTCAATTTTTTTCTACCTATTTCGATATTCCAATAAAAGTTGATCGTAATCATGAGTGGATCCAGAAAATATAATTTTGGATTACTTCTTAGATGTCACGCTGTATAAAAATCTCATTTCACGGTGTTTGTTATGGAACTCCTCCGAAACGGCTTGACCGATTGAGGGGCCCGTACGAAGCACTACGCGTCATCTTTCCTAATGTGAACTGCTAAGGAATGGTATTCGCTCCCGTCGTCTGTATTTTCAGATAAATACAACCTAGGGCTCTTCAAGGCTAGAGTGAATAGGCTGTTACTGAACCAGTGAGATACACCTTTGGCCTCATCTGCACTTTTAATCAGGTGTGATAATGGTTAATCACCGGCACAGAATATATAATAGTACTGACATACAGAATGGAAACGGTCCGCCCCGCACCGATTCGAATTACCCCACCCCTCAAGGCGCAGATAGCCGGAAACCGCCAGAAACCAAGAAGAGTGCGCGCGCGATGTATGTAGGCGTACGCGTGTACAGACGTCGTCGTGCTTATGTAGATTCAAGAACGCGTATTTGTACGTCGTGTCCGCCGCGTGTCACCGGTCAGTTTTATGTAAATAAAAAAAGAATTACTTAGTAGTGTTAAAAATTTCCGAATTACGCTCCGTCAAGGTATCCAGCAAATCTGACAGTGAATAGCCGTGTTCTAATTCCCAACGTGAAAGAGCGGTCAGCTTTCCGAACTCACGGGGAAATGTTAAAATTATTGCCGAATTTTATGGATTAATGTGAATGAATTAACTTTGCGGCATTCTCGCTTGTTTTATGACCGCGCTTTCGAATCGGAAAACAATGACTGGGAAAATTGGGAATTTTGTTTTGCGTGAGTTAGGGCTTGGGGTCGAAAATGGAAATGTCATTAAATTTGTAAAAAAAAACACTGGAACAATTGTGGCTATCGCTGCATCTTAAATGGTAGCCCAAAGTCAAATTAAAAAACTCAACAAATGTGGAAAAAGAACGAATAGTATAAATTAGGCTTCCTCAGGCGACAAGCCGGAATGCCGGTTTTCAGTCCACCAATTTAATAAATATATTTTTTTTATAAGCCTGCTTAGGTGTCCCACTGCTGGGCAAAGGCCTCTCCTCTCTTGCTTCACTCTTGCCTATTAAGCGCGTGCTCCTGGCATCCCACGTGATAAACATCTAGGACGTCCCTCCATCTCCGCTTTTGATCTGCCTCTATTACGATATCCATCGCTAGGGATCCATACCGTAGACTCAAGGTTTGCCAACGAGCAATGGAGCGAAGCATTGTTGGTGTCCGAAGATCCGACCGGATTAGAAATACTGAGCTGCGCTCTATGACTCGTATTGCTGACATGAGCGTAAAGACGGCTAAGTTGTCCGGGCTGGACATGTCTGCCGAATGAACCCGGAACGTTGGCCCAAACTATAAATTAAAAATTTAAAAAACCCCAGCGCAATTAATGGTTACTTATGTGTTTGAAAATACAAACGCCAGCGAAAAGTATCGTGTAATGATTTAAGACTAATAATTCAGTGTCCTCTATTCGCGACCCGCAATTTTATTTCGATGGTCCGGTGACGGGTCGCGACCTGCCTAATGGGAAATGCTGCAGGGGCTGCCAGATCGTATATTTGGATACAAAATATGTATAATTGGACGGTGTATTGTATCCATGATCGATCATTTCGTATAATTCGATATGATGTGTTAGTTTAGTTTTAAGAAATTATGAAGAAAAATCGATTTATAGAATGGTTCTGTATAATGCGATCAAATTTCGTATAATCACAGATACTTAACCGTATAGCCGCGATTTATTTGCTGGCAGCCCTATTGCTGCTCCAAAAGTACCCTATTCCAGAGCCGTTATTGCATCATATGCTATTAAATGTATCATTAATTAATAATAGCTAGAATAAACATGGTTGTCATGCAATCAAATACGGTAGTGCGCGCTACTGCGCTCCGGCCTATTATTTGCGAGTCTAGAAATGTCAACACAGACAACGAAACACAGACGGTTCTTGTGTCAGCATTGCGTATGAACAATCAATAAAAATAAGGATTAAGTTTTTCTTTCTATATGGTTATGGTTTTAATAATGATATAGGTAGTTTAAATGTCAATATGGGGAACCTATCGATGTTTAGAAACTCCTTTACTCGAATTTCATTTATCCGAAAACGGTTCACCGACTTTTTGAAATCCATATGTTTTATTATTTAAAAGCGAAAAAGTTTTTCGGGTGCGCCGGTGGGATTCGAACCCACGTCTCCTGGGTATGCGCCCCAACGGGTGTTCTACCAATTGAACCACGTCGCATCCAACCGACTCCCCCGAAATTCTTAATCGCTTACATACGCCAACAGTGGCGTGTGGTAACATCCATCGCAACTATTAGAAGCTACGACTCCTACGTTCCAAATTACATTGGAAATGCGTAAGAAATGATGTACCACATCTATTTTAAATAATCTTAGATTCGGTGAGCAGCCGCACTGCTAATAAAATAAATAATATTCCATATGTTTTGTTTTTCCATAACTTCACAATGCCACAGATTCATTTAATCACAGTGTTATTTGCCAACAAATTTAAAATCCCGAAAAACAATATCCATTTTCTCTATTTGCCAACTTAATCAGTTGCCATCTTTTCATAATCTAAATGTTACGAAAAGCCGAAAGTATGTTTTTATTACCTACCTAACCTAACATTAGAGTAAGACAACATTGCCTAATTTACAGCGAGCGAGCGAGCAAGACAGAACAGAGCGGAAGCGACTCGGATAGATTAGGTTCAAAGGCTAATGCGGGAGCGTAGCGGAGCGAAGCTCCCGCATTAGCCTTTGGTGTTAGTAATTTTTTTTATAACCACCTAGAAAACCTCTTTACCCACATAGCAAACTCAAAAAAAAAATATTTGGGAAATATTAAACAACAAAATGAATATTACGCTTCACACATAATTGTATAGTGGCCTTTTGTACCCCTGCCCTTTGCGGGATAATGATTTTGCGGAGTAAATAAATATATGGCAAATGATCCTACGGAACTTAATAAAGTTGGATTTTGAATCATTTGTCAAATAAAAAAATGGATTTAAAAGCATTCGACAAAAGAAAATATGGTAAATAAAATTTCTGACAAACAATAATTTGGAAAATGAAAAAAAGGAGTTTCGTTTTCGGAATTTTAATATTCGGAAATGAGCTTTTCCAGAATATGATAGCTAACCGTCGATATGTTTTATTTTGGTTCATATTTAATAAGAACTCTCGTCATCAAAGCGCGCATCGGAACTTATGCAATGTTTATTTTATTAAGTGTACTGCCTTTTAAGCGAAATATGTTTCGCCAAATTTCTCTTGGTAATCAACTTTTCGCCGAAGTTTTACTTCGCAATTTTCTTATTTCGCAACATTTTTACAGTGCAAAGTTTTAGTAGGTACATTTAATTTTCTTCATCTTAATTTTACTTTATGTGGGAAATAATTATGTAGCAAATGATTTGCTTGGGCAAATAACAAATTGTCAAATAACATTTAGCCAACTTTTATATTGCAAAGTTTTACTTCAACAAACTTTTACGTTAACGAGCGCTAAAATAAGCATTTCACTTGTTCATTGAAAGTCATATCACCTGCTTATTTTTTTGCGTAACCTTGAGCTTAAACTTGTCTGGAACAAACATAAAACACATTCTTAATTCCTTCATAATATAATTGTAGGTTAGGTTAGGTAAGAACTGCGACCCCTTCGAAGATAAACGGCTGGCATAACAGTAGGTTAGATTAGAACCGCGACCCCTTAGAAGACAAACGGCTGACAGAACAGTAGGTAAGGTTTAGGGTGTGCAACCTGGTTCTTTTTTGTATCGGACGAACCGGGTTTTTGGAAATATCCGGTTCTTGCCATACAAAAAATAACCGGGTTGCATGCCCTAGTTAGGTTAGATTAGAACTGCGACCCCTTACAAAATAAACGGCTGACAGAACATTCACTATCAACGATTATTCGTGAATGAAATGCTATTTTGAGCCACGAAGCATGTAAACAAAAGTAATACCCTCTGAATTTAGCTGTATGGTGCATCGCTACCCACTTAATGAAATAAAATCATACTACAATTAATTTGAAACTTTCATTCTGACAAACTAGGTTAGGATTTAATTTTTATAATGCCATTCAATATGTTGCTAAATTACGGTATACCAATCAACACATTTAACGAAATCATAAATGACGTCTTAAACGGCATAACAATAATTTGTCATATCATTAGTTGGGAAATGATATCAGTGCGAGCCGTTCAGTTGGGAAATAACATATCGCCCTAGTAAAAATATGGGATAAAAAGTTAGGGAAGTAACAATTTGCGTAATAATTTTCGCCGAAACATAGTAGTAAGTATCTGCCTTTTAATAAGCCGTAATAATAGTGATCAAGTTGTTGTAAGCTGTTCATTCATTCATGTATGACTGACCATAACATAGAGTAATATTGCTATGTAAATTAACTATGCAAGTGGGTTTGCTGTACATTTAGATTAGCACCTAAGCTGTGTTTGATTGGTTTACATTTATTATAATGCAAATATATATAATTACTGGTTACGCCGATCCTGTCTTCCTCTGGCCAGGTCGATCTGTTTAATATAAAATTAAAGCTAAAGTATAGTAGACGAAAAATACTTAAATAATATTTTGATTTTAATGCCATGGTGGCCTAGTGGTTTGATCCATGGTTTCTCAAGCAGAGGGTCGTGGGTTTAAATCCCGGCTCGCACCTCTGAGTTTTTCGGAATTTACGTGCGAAATTACATTTGAAATTTACCACGAGCTTTACGGTGAAGGTAAACATCGTGAGGAAACCGGCATTCACCTGCGAAGAAATTCAATGGTGTGTGTGAAGTTCCCAATCCGCACTGGGCCCGCGTGGGAACTAAGGCCCAACCCCTCTCATTCTGAGAGGGGGTCTGTGCCCTGCAGTGGGACGTATGCAGGCTGGGATGAGACGTTTTGTTTTATGAAACTGTGACTTAAGCGTGATCGTTACCGAATACTGATCTAGAAAAATTGGTTCCTGATCACTGCTTGAAAATCATCGTGTTAGTACGCACTAAGGCTGTTTTGTTGAAAAACCGGCCAACTGCGAGTCGGACTCGCTCAGGAAGGGTTCCGTACCATTATCTATAAAAACCGGCCAAGAGCGTGTCGGACACGCCCAACATAGGGTTCCGTAGCCATTGCGAAAAAATCAAGTAGGTAATATTTTTCTAAGGATTTCGTATGTGTACGGAACCTTCCAAGTTTAGGTATCGTCAATGCTTTGAAAAAAGCTCGTATTTCACAATCGATAATCTAGCTAAGTGTACTTTATTACGCGCGTATCAAGGTTCAGTTTTGTTTACATGCTGATTTGAGATACGAGCTTTTTCAAAGTATTGACGGTATGTTTTATACCTTAGGCTACTATTTACTCTTAAACTACAAATAATTCCCAAGCAATCTTATCTTTTCCTTGTAAATTTATTTAATATATTTACTACCATTCTGATTTTTTTCAAATTTTTCCTCCCAACAGTTTAGATTTTAGAGGGGGGGGAGGGTCGATTTTAATGAAAATTTTCACTTTAAAGTTGAATATTTCGCAAACAGATCACTGAATACAAAAATCATGTTAGCAACCCCCCAATGGTTTTAAAAGACCTACCCAACGATGGGGAGTAAGGGGTTCCAAACAACACCAATCGGAACCCAAGCCAACCTCACCGGCCCGTGGTACTCCCTGCCGTATAACAAACGAGGCTCTGGCGCTCCACCCACCAACCCGCACTGGACCAGCGTGGTGGGTTTTACGGTCCAACCCCCCCCCCCTTAATGATGAACCAAAGCCCTAAAATTAGTCCCCAAGTACCCGGCGACACTGGGGGTGAGGCTGATGACAGTAGGCCAAGAACCCCCAGGGTCAGGGGCGATAATCTCCGGGTGAGGAGGATTAACTGTCCAACGACCAACGCACGAAAGAAGGTACCCGGAAGATTGCCCCTACGACGACAACTGGCCCTGGCAACACACAACATCCGCACTTTGAGGACAGACGAAAAGATCACCGAGCTGGAAGAAGAATTGAGCAGATTGCGGTGGGATATTTTGGGGTTATCTGAAGTCCGTAGAGAGGGAGAGGACACGATAACCCTGAAATCTGGTAACCTCCTCTTCTACCGGGAGGGCGACCAACAGTCCCAAGGGGGTGTCGGATTTCTCGTCCACAAGTCCCTCGTTAACAACATTATTACCATCGACAGTGTGTCGAGCAGGGTGGCGTACCTAACACTCAGAATATCTAAAAGATATTCGCTGAAGGTCGTTCAGGTATATGCGCCGACCTCGTCACACCCAGATGAGGAAGTAGAGGCTATGTATGAGGACATCAGTAGGGCCATACATACTCACAAGACTCACTTCATTGTTGTTATGGGGGACTTCAATGCGAAACTGGGCAAGAGAGGCGATAATGAGTTGAAAGTGGGGAGCTTCGGTTATGGGCAACGGAACCGTAGGGGACAGATCCCCTACGGTTCCGTTGCCCATAACCGAAGCTCCCCACTTTCAACTCATTATCGCCTCTCTTGCCCAGTTTCGCATTGAAGTCCCCCATAACAACAATGAAGTGAGTCTTGTGAGTATGTATGGCCCTACTGATGTCCTCATACATAGCCTCTACTTCCTCATCTGGGTGTGACGAGGTCGGCGCATATACCTGAACGACCTTCAGCGAATATCTTTTAGATATTCTGAGTGTTAGGTACGCCACCCTGCTCGACACACTGTCGATGGTAATAATGTTGTTAACGAGGGACTTGTGGACGAGAAATCCGACACCCCCTTGGGACTGTTGGTCGCCCTCCCGGTAGAAGAGGAGGTTACCAGATTTCAGGGTTATCAAGGTACTGCCGATTTTCTGGAGAAAGAAGGCCTCTTTATGATGAATTCTTTCTTCCAGAAGCCACCTCACAGGAAATGGACGTGGATGAGCCCCGACGGTTTCACGAGAAACGAGATAGACTTCATCATGACCGACAAGAGACGGATATTCAATGATGTCTCTGTGATACACAGGGTGAAAACCGGCAGTGATCACTTAATAGTAAGAGGCACATTGAATATTAACGTTAAACTTGAACGGTCCCGTCTGATGAAGTCCACGCTCCGACCTACTCGCGCTCAGATCGAAAACCCCGAGAGCTTTCAACTCGAGCTCTCAAATCGCTTTGATTGCCTGGAAGATCACGCGTCAGTGGACGAAATCAATAACAGGTTCGTAGAAACTGTCAACACGGTAGGGTCTCAGTTTTATAAGACCCGTAGTACTAGTAGAACTCAGAAGCTCTCGGAGCATACCCTTGACCTTATGGCTGAACGACGCTCGCTGAGACTGCAGTCTCCCGATGATGCTGAGTCACATAGGCAGCTTAATAGACGAATTCGGAAATCCTTGCGACACGATATTCGTACCTTTAATACTGCTCGTATTAAAGATACAATAGAGCGGAATAAAGGCTCCAAAGTGTTCGCAAGAGATATGTCTATTGGGCAAAGCCAGATGACAAAGCTGAAGAGGGATGATGGCAGTGTAGCGTCGACGAAAGCGGACGTGTTAAGGGAAATCGAAGAGTTTTACAGACGCCTCTACGATTCGGTCACAAAACCTGATTTTAGTGCGGCTGAAGACCCAAGAGCCAAACTGACCCGACACTATACCGAGAATATCCCGGACATCAGCCTGTATGAAATTAGGATGGCCCTGAAACAGCTTAGGAACAACAAGGCGCCGGGTGAGGATGGAATTACTTCTGAGCTTCTGAAAGCGGGTGGATCACCGGTACTGAAAGTCCTTCAGAGACTCTTTAACTCCGTCCTGCTCGAAGGTACCACGCCAGAAGCATGGAACAAAAGCGTGGTGGTGCTGTTCTTTAAGAAAGGTGATAAAACCTTGTTAAAGAACTACAGACCCATCTCGCTTTTGAGCCATGTTTATAAGCTGTTCTCCAGGGTCATTACAAATCGTCTTGAGCGCAGGTTTGATGACTTCCAGCCTCCCGAACAAGCCGGGTTTCGAAAAGGCTACAGTACCGTAGACCACATACATACGCTGCGGCAAGTTATACAGAAGACCGAAGAGTATAACTTGCCGCTATGTCTAACGTTTGTGGACTACGAGAAAGCCTTTGATTCGGTCGAAACATGGGCGGTGCTCGAGTCTCTCCAGCGGTGCCATATTGACTACCGGTACATCGAAGTGTTGAAGTGTTTGTATAAAAATGCCACTATGTCGGTTCGAGTGCAGGAACAGAGTTCGAGGGCGATTCCCTTGAAAAGAGGCGTAAGACAGGGAGATGTAATATCTCCGAAACTGTTTACTGCCGCTCTGGAAGACGCCTTCAAGCTCCTGGAATGGAAAGGACTAGGCATCAATGTCAACGGCGAATACATCACTCACCTTCGGTTTGCCGACGATATCGTGGTCATGGCAAAATCGATGGAAGAACTCAGCACGATGCTCGAAGGCCTCAATCGAGTCTCTCGACGGGTAGGACTAAGAATGAACATGGACAAGACGAAAGTTATGTCTAATGTTCATGTTGTCCCTGCCCCCATTGTGGTCGAGAACTCGGTTCTTGAAGTTGTTGACGCATATGTATACCTAGGACAGACCGTCCAGCTAGGTAGGTCCAACTTCGAGAAGGAGGTCAATCGGCGAATCCAACTCGGATGGGCAGCGTTCGGGAAGCTCCGCAACATCTTTTCGTCCAAAATACCTCAGTGCCTCAAAACAAAAGTCTTTAATCAGTGTGTGTTGCCAGTGATGACATATGGATCCGAGACGTGGTGCTTCACTATGGGCCTGATGAATAGGCTCAGAGTCGCTCAGCGAGCTATGGAGAGGGCTATGCTTGGAGTTTCTCTACGGGATCGAATCAGAAACGAGGAGATCCGTAGAAGAACCGGGGTAACCGACATAGCCAAACGGATTAGCTCGTTGAAATGGCAATGGGCAGGCCATATAGCACGTAGAACAGATGGCCGTTGGGGGCCAAAAGTTCTGGAATGGAGACCACGGACTGGCAAGCGCAGCGTGGGACGTCCACCAACGAGATGGACGGACGATTTGGTGAAGGCCGCAGGTTCAGGGTGGATGCAAATCGCTTCCAATCGTAATGATTGGGCATCAATGAGGGAGGCCTATGTCCAGCAGTGGACGTCCTATGGCTGAAATGATGATGATGATGATGATCCAACGATATCTCATACTATAGGGTTAGTCGAGAAAAAAAATCACCCCCACTTTACGTCTATGGGAGGAGCCCTAAAAAAAAATATTTTTTTATTTTTTATTTTACCACTTTGTTGGCATGACTGATATGTATATTCATGCCAAATTACAGCTTTTTAGTACTAACAGTCTCTGAGCTTAGCCGCGGACGGACAGACAGACAGACAGACAGACAGACAGACAGACAGACAGACAGACAGACAGACAGACAGACAGACAGACATGGTGAAACTATAAGGGTTCCTAGTTGACTACGGAACCCTTAAAACGGTAAAAAAATCACGTTTCATGTATGGGAGCACCCCTCAAATATTTGTTTTATTTTAATTTTATTATTTATTTTTATAGTAAATATATAACTTAATATTCTGTGAATATTTCAAATGTCTACCTGTTGCCGTTATCAATATCGAGCAAAAACGAGCAAAAAAATCACGTTTGTTGTATAGGAGCCCCCTTAAATATTAATTTTATTCTGTATTTTAGTATTTGTTGTTATAGCGGCAACCAAAATAAAATTTCAACTGTCTAGCTATCACGGTTCCCGTGATACAGCCTGGTGACAGACGGACGGACAGCGAAGTCTCAGTAATAGGGTTCCGTCTTTACCCTTTGGTTACGAAACTCTAAAAATTAGCACCAGATTTAGTCGTTAAGCCCGGTTGAAACAAATAAACTTTGATAGTTGTTAAAAACTGCATAGAATAAAATCAAGTTTATTATTATTTTGCTCGCGGCCGTAAGTTTTTCGGAAATGATCTTTTTTTTCGGATAGTTTTTAACAAATCCTTTTTTTTTAGGAAGTGGCGTTATTCGGGGAGTTCTCGATCAGGGAAACGATGATATACTTCGGCTGGATCGCCGGCATGACCACCAGTGAAATCGACGAGCGAGTCGACTTCCTGCTGACGCTTCTCAATCTGCCGCATCCTACCAAGTCAGTACCTACTTATTTTCCAGCTCACTCACTCTAACTCAAAAAGGACTACACCGTGGATTGAAACGTGAAATTGCCTGTGTGTAAAATTGAGAAGCCATAGGTCCAACCACTAGTCTACTAGGGCTTTTTTAATCTAATTATTTACTAAAATATTCTGCATCTTCAAAAATTAAAAAAAAATCAAAAATATTTATTCTTTTTCAACGGTGCTGGCTGAAAATCAGCGCTGGGGTGCTATAAACGCCTCAGCATTATGCTGAGCCAGTGTCCGATTTGCAACCGCAATGACACATTCTATCTTTAGCTTTCGTGTTGTCTTTTGTTTTGTAAAATATTGATGATGTGTCTTGTGTTGTTGTAAATAAATGTACCTATTTCTTTCTTTCTTTTCATTTTTACACTAATATACATCAATTATGTCCAGCCCTCTCCCGGTAAGTTTGTATAGCAATACTTGAGTTGGGAGGGAAATCTATTTAAAGACATCTTGTATGCCATACACTATTCTTCAGAGATGCTAGCGGAACCAAACAAGTTGGCTATAGGAACCTTTTTCCTTGTTAGTGACTTTGACCTATGCCTTGAGTAATTTTATACATAATTTATCTGACGCTGCTCCATAGCTCCACGCGTCAATACGCAGAAACGCTGACGTCACTTCGAAGACAATGTTACTAGGACGTAAATGACCCTGCTTTGCCCTACATCTGCATCTACATCTTTCTAAGAGGTTCATTATCATCATCATCATCCCATATACGTTCCAAAGCAGGGCAGAGACCTCTCAGAATGAGATGGGTTGGACCGTAGTTCCCACGCGGGCCTAGTGCGGATTGGGAACTTCACACACACCATTGAATTTCTTCACAGGTGTATACAGGTTTCCTCGCGATGTTTTTCCTTCACCGGAAAGCTCCCATGGTAAATTTTATATGCAATTTTACGCATAAATTCCGAGAAATTTTAATTCAGTGTGAATTACCCAATCCGCATTGGGTCCGTGTGCAAATTACGGCCCAATCACTCTCATTCTGAGAGGAGGCCTGTGCCCGAATAATTAGTACAATGATGCACAACGTCACGACCTACTGATTCGTGTATTGCGTACAAACAAATTACACAAGGATACAAATTATCACTTATCAGGGTGTGCATGGTTGTAGTATATTCCCGGTTGTCAATTATCGGAGATGCAATAACTACACCTAGAATCATAAAGGATCTATCTCTCCTGTGGACAAAGCAAAGACGAACGCTTTAGCCTAGTTGGTAGTGACTCTGCCTACGAAACAAGAGGTCCTGGGTTCGAATCCCGGTAAGGGCATTTATTTGTGTGATGAACACGAATATTTGTTCCTGAGTTATGGATGTTTTCTATGTATTTAAGTATTTATTTATCTATATAAGTATGTTTATCGTCGTTTAGTACCCATAGTACAAGCTTTGCTTAGTTTGGGACTAGGTCGATTTGTGTAAGATTATCCCTTAATAAAAAAAAAAATCGTTAAAGGTCTACAGCCAATATTTTTTAGTCAAGTCTACATCGGCATGCGGGACGCCTGGCCAACTCTCGGTCCGTTTAAATAAATCTTAAGTTTGCTGACTCGATGTCGCTAATTTTGTATCCACAGGAGAGTCATTTGTTTCTTACGCTATCTACAGTCGAGGAAACTGAATCGCGTACCAGGGTTGTACCTCTTCACAATCAATATCCCGATGATTTCTTTGGTAGATGTAGAGTCAGTGTTAGAGATAGTAGAGTTGACGTCAACATGACATTTGGAACAAAAAGGTTCCACCGTGGTACGCAATTGGGGATGTCAATTTTTTTGCTATGTATAGTAAATCGAAAACCATTTCGAGATAAATGCTTTTTAACTCGTTTTCTGTAGTTATTTAATTTTAATATTATGTAATGAATTTATTATATAACAAATAAGCAATGACCTTCATTTGACATTGGTGTAAATTGCGTGACTGGTTCAAGTCGTACTTTATTCTATGTGGTTATAATTCTTCACAATTTACGCGTGGATTATACTACGGAGTTTGATTTGGACCCGCTGTCTGACATCTAGCACTTTGACAGTGCCAGTAAAGTGACACAGTGTATAGTGTACCACTACGAAAAAAATAATTAAAAGGGTTGCCTTATCGTACGCATTTAGATAGATTTAGTAATTTTGGCATTGTGGGAGCCCTCAATTATAATCTGACGTCATCAACTAAAATAGTTTCAATAATTAATTTTGAAAAAGTAGAGATCTAAATGACAAAATATTGAAATTAGTTCCTTATAATTGACTTTTCTATACAAAAAAAATATAAAAACGACTGGTAATTTTTTTTAGACATTCCCAATTCAGTTTCCTCGACTGTATGACCCATTTTCGCCTTCAGAGCCCTAGTGTTTTGATTCAGCGTGCAGCGTGTCTCAGAATGTTTTTTTCATTACTGTTTTTTGTTCACTAGGCAAGTGAAGACTCTGTCAGGTGGTCAGCAACGACGGGTGTCGTTGGCTGCGGCTCTGATCCATCAGCCTGAGCTCGTTATCCTGGACGAGCCCACCGCAGGAGTCGATCCTGTGCTGCGACAAAGGTATGCACGGCAATAATAATAATAAATTTATAATATTTAAAGTCTTGCATATAAATTAGAGCCTCAGCCTAAGATATAGGATTCCACTGAGCGAAAAATGTCCTACGAAAGTTATGATTTTTGAACCAATGATATTATCTGAGGAGGTCATGTCTAAGTGTTTTGGGGCGCGAATACGAAATTCGTAGTTCGTATAGTGCTGTCCTTTCATTCTTCTGTTTAATTCCAGGCGTAACATCTGCCTTGAGAAATATTTCTCTATTGTAGCTTTAGCGTGAACGAACGGCACAATACGAAGCCCAAAAATCGAATTTCATAGTACATCATAAAGCCTGTCTCTGTGTTAGATTCTAATCAAACCATTTTGTATCTGTGGACTTCTTTTTTTGAAGTAAAACTTCTTTAGGCACGCTTGACTTGGGGGGTAAGCTGGTGAATGCGTTACGAAAAAAGCCGAACGCGGGGGAGTTGTCGGGGGAGGGGGGTAGGAGCAAGAGAGAGCAGTGCGCGCAAGGGTGTACAATCTCAGTACTAGCGCTCGGGTAATTGGGGGGGGCTGGGGCGGGTTGGGGGAGGTTGGGATAGGGTTGGGAGCGGGTTGGGGCGGGTTGGGGGTGGGTTTGGAGTGGGTTGAGAGCGGGTTACATTTCCCCTTAAAGTGATAAAATTCGACTACATTATCGCCAACGTCCATACCACGTTAAAAACACCGGTTCTCGTCCGATCATCGAAGTTAAGCAACGTCGGGCGCGATCGGTAGTTTTACTTCAGTCGTGTGGTCTAAAGCACACTCGTCACTCGGTTTTTTTCTTGTGTCTGTCTTAATTTAAATATTTCATTCCAGTATCTGGGATCACTTGGTGGAAATCACCAAAGGTGGTAGGACCACCGTCATCATCACCACCCACTACATCGATGAAACGAAGCAAGCTAATATCGTAAGTTTCATTAACTTTTTTAGGGCCAGTTGAATTTTAATTATTTCCTCATCTTAGCCTATATACATCCCACTCTAGAACACAGGGCTTGTCGTGGTTACTACTCTATTTTGTCTGCATTTTCATCTTGTATTGCTCTCTTTTATCTGGAAATTACTATGCAAAGAAACCACGTGCTTAGATTTTTAACTTATAATAATCCACAAAGTTCGTTGTGTTCCAGTTTTGCTGTTGTTTTAAAATTTTATCATGCATGCATCTAGGAACAGAAGTAGCAACTAGTAAAAACATTATTACAACTATTAATGATAAATTTAATGTGATAAACGACCATACAGTGGGAACGATAATTAAAATAAAAAGTCAATGTACATGACAATGAAGGTAAAAATGATAAGTTCAATGACAATTAAGTAGTGACCATGACTATTGTAGATCGGTCTGATGCGCGGAGGCAGGTTCCTAGCCGAAGAAGCTCCAGGTGAGCTGATGAGACGCTACCAAGCTGAGAACCTTGAGGACGTGTTCCTTAAGCTAGCAGTTCTGCAAAACATGGGCAAGCGGCGCCGATCCAGTATCCTCGCTGACATTGTGGAGAAAGTAGAACTGCCATCATTACCAGTTAGTAAATTATTTGATCATTACATTACAAGTTTAAGCAACTGCTTTGACTAGTTTTAGCGGTTCAAATTTAATACTTTTTTAAGAAGTGGGGCGCCGTCTTCGTGAGAGAGGTCTTAACCATTAGCTCTGGGTCGTTTCTGGTGCAAAGGTTGTCCATCGCGGTTCAGCAATGCAGCTAGAGTGTGTTTGGCACTTTGCGCCTGATGCGATTCGGGGCGGTTTATATGACTTATTTTTTATTTTTATTTTATTGTATTTTGTGTATTTAATTAGTTAACCTTTATAAATTTATACATTGTACAATTCAGTATTACACATTATTGTATCGGTTGTCCTAAAACTTAAAGATAATCTGGTATCGGGCAAGAGGTTAAATTATAACAGTTCTGGAAAAAAAATGGAAAAAGCTTCATCCTATTTAAAAGATTTTCCCAAGTTGTAACATACCTCTAGCGAAATTTCATTTATATGTTTTCAACAGTTTAATGGTGAAAAGGCACAGTAAGAGACAGTTCCTTTCGAATTTATTGTATACGTAATCTATCTATCTAATACCTTTAAACGAGCAATTCTTGTATATATGTATATATATATATATATAATCAGGATCTCGGAAACGGCTCCAACGATTTCGATGAAATTTGGTATGTGGGGGTTTTCGGGGATGAAAAACTGATCTAGCTATGTTTCATTTTCAGAAAATCGCTTTTACTCGTGTTTTCCGGCTATTTTTGTTTGCATTAGAATATAAAGCTAAATTTCGCCGACTTCGAGCAGATCATAATGGCACATTAGAAATCGGGTGGTCGCGCATCCAGCCGACCTCGGTTCGATTCCACGTTTTTTCAAGATTTTTAGTTTTTTTTTTAAGTTTATTTTTTATGAGAAAACGTCAAGTTTCTTCTTTTGTGAGAAAAAATTACTTTTTGTGAGAAAAAGTTACTTTTTTGTTAGAAAAAGTATTATAGGGAACGTGCAGTAACTATAGGCGGCAGCACTAATGCGACAGAAGAGACACTATGCGGACAGTAAAACAAACTTATCAAGGTAAAACATTCAAATTGATGGCACCCTTATGGCACCAGTTGGCAGCACCGTCTATGTGCACGTTCCCTATTGGGAGCACAGAACAGGAAAAGCCGGTTGTCTGTAAAGTCAGTTTACGGACGATAGTTTAACGTGACTCACCCCCCCCCCACCCCCTCCGGTGTTTTTGTCAAATATCTTGAAAACGGTGCATCCTACGGCAAAATCAATGAAATTTTCATCCCCCTTTAATACCCCGCGCTCCCTCCCCCGCATCCCCTCCCCCCTCTCACCCCCCTACCCCCACCCCTCCGGTGTATATAATCAGGATCTCGGAAACGGTTCCAACGATTTCGATGAAATTTGGTATTTGGGGGTTTTCGGGGATGAAAAATTGATCTAGCTTGGTCTTATCTCTGGGAAAACGCTTGGTACCGAGTTTCTGCCCGAGCAGAGCTCGGTCGCCCAGGTACTATTGTGTATTTAGGGAAGTCTACAGTGAAAAAAAGTTTTTTTTTCTAATATGGTGCATCATACTTTATGTAAAACTTTGCTAGTATTTGAGGAGTTTTGTCAAGTATCTTGATCTTGACTTTTTTAGGATCCATCAGTAATAGACCTAGAAGACGACCTCGGTGAAATCTCCGGCGAATTCGGCGACAATGTCTCCATGAGCAGCAAAGGGCGTGTGGTGGTGACTCCAGATATTGCTTCACCCATGGAAGCCTTGCCTCCTGAGGAGAAGCCTCCGACCACCTGCTTTGAGAGAATCAAGCCAATGCAGTGGAGGCACATGAAGTCATTAATGTGGAAAAACTTCTTGAGCTTGTTTAGGAATTATAGGTGAGTTGTTTTAAACAACCGGTTTGGGTCTATTTCATCCTCATCAATATCCCTGTCTATCTACGCCCCATTGAAGGGCACTGGCCTCTCAGAATGCCTTGGGCCTATTTACTGCTATAAAATTAAAATTGCACAAAGGGCTTTTGTTGAAAAACAGTATTTTATTCAGAATTGTTGTTAATTCAACTTACTTAATCTACTGTTTTCAATTGGACGTCATTAACAAAAAATCATGAAAACCGCGGTCTCGTATTTTTTTGTAAGTAATAAACATTCGAACATTAAGTTTGTGGATTAACAGGGTTTAGTTTACTTGGTGGATAAGGCAGAAGAAACAGTTTAGCTATATTTACATCCTCTCCCATATACTTATATGGAAACTTAGGGCATTCCTAAAACTGATATTGTAGTCTTCATTTTCGTTGTGTGACAAACACCCATGCAAAATGATTTTGTGTAATATTACGTAGTTAGGTTGTTATTACGAGTGGTCCTTATCCTTCCTCCATATCGTTCGGCTCACTAGCATCTTTTAAATATTTTCCCTCCTTCGCAAGTATTACATATTGTTTTAATGTTCATTACAGCCTTCTAGCCTTCATAGTCGTCCTCCCGCTTTCCCAAATGGTTCTCTTCTGCATCGCCATCGGCCACGACCCTATTGGACTCCCCATCGGCGTAGTCAACCATGAGCTCGGCGAGAACAATACTAACGTGCCCTGTGACTACGAGAAAACGTGTCCGTTGGATCCAAATACCTATGAGTGGAACTTGAAGATGTTCAGCTGCCAGTATCTGGACTTCTTGTCGCGGAAACAGCCCAATTTGGTAAGTTTAACCCACTATTTTATCTATTTTTCATGATTGTACAACGCCAAAATTCGCATGCTGAGAACAAAACTTACTTTACTTACTCAAAAAAGCTGTTTTGTGACGAATCGTAAAAATGTGATTGGATCCTAGGTTTGCTCATGTTTGAAGTAGCGTAATTGGGATGTCCCAATTTTTGACAACGTATAATAAATCGAAAACCGTTTGGAGAAATAGGCTTTGTGAAACGTTTTCAGAAATCAGATTCCAAAAATATGATAAACTGAATTAAATAAAGAAAATTTAAGTAATGACCTTCATTTGACCCCTGCAGTGAATAGTCACAAAGGCAGATATAGGGCGTTTGTGCACTACAATGAATTTTACTGTCCGGCAGTCCGAGTTTTTACCAGTCCGATATGGCACGCCATTAGATGTATAGGGCGCTTGTGCACTACAATGAATTTTACTGCCCGGCAGTCCTATCATTTAAGGCATGAAAAAAACGGACCATGAAAACTCAGACTTCCGGACAGTAAAATTCATTGTAGTGCACAAACGCCCATAAAGCAGGTCTACACTCTAAAGCAAATTGACACTTTGAAATGTTGCTGTCCTTCTTATAACAGCAAAGAGTGACAGAGACAGAACTTTAATCACATAATGCGTACCTGGCTTTAAACAGTTGTCATTTATCGTAAAGTCCGAAATGTATACGAGTATTTCCAATGTATTTTTACAAATTTAATTATTAAATTACTACGTTACAAGTAAATATAAACGAACTTAAATATCAGATTTCAATAAAAAATATCTATTTACTATCACGCCATTAAACAAACAGGAATAATCGAAGCTATAAGAAGAGAAATAAATAAAACTATTGTCATGGTTCATTTAGGACCCTAAGCCGTGCTTGTATTATTGACAGTGACAAGACAAATCAGTAGTGCCACAGATTATGTTATGTACTACTTTTCTAGGCAATGGAAAGTGGCTCTCTCACTGTGACGTTATCCAACGTATTTCTTAAAAAAATTATAAAAAATCAAATACTCACCCAAATTCAAAATCGATGAAAATGGTATCTTAAAATATCCTATTCTTTCCAAAAAAAAATATAAGAACTATAGGTTATTTTTTTTGGTGCATTCCAATTTTTAACTTAACAGATGTATTCTTAAATTAATTGATTTGTTTGCTTAATTCACTTTTTATTAGTTCACTCACGTTACAAACGATCCTGTCTTTACGATTACTCTTATTTTACACCAAAAATACTTAAAAAACAGAAATTTAAAATTAAAATTAACTCGAAAGCAATTGAAAATTCATGGCCCTCTTTTAACAATGTATTAATAATTTGTTTACGAGGCAAAAATAAACTGATAAATTTCCCCCAACAATGGCCACATTGTTTTATTGTTCGCAATATCTGAATGAACAAAAGAAACCAAACAAAACAAATAACATTACAGAAAAGCAAAACCATCATTAACTACCTTACAGAACTAATGGTCCGTTAAAGCCCCCCTAAAAAAAGAGGGGCGTTAGTTTCGTTATTCAGTATTTTCTTGTTCATCTGTATCTGTTTCCGCATTTATTGACTTGGAAGCATAGAGATTAGGTACCTACCTATTCTATGTGTATTATTGATACGGTATTAGTAATTACTATTATTTCTAAAGCTGGAAGTCATTTTAGAGTAAGTATTTGGAAGCATAAAAACTTTTTTCTTAATATGAAACTGACGATGGGCCTCATAAGAAAGCTCAAAGTCTCCTAGAGGGCGATGGAGAGGGCTATGCTCGGAGTTTCCCTGCGGGATAGCATTAGAAACGATGAAATCTGCGCTTGATGATGTCATCATTGTCATGACGCTTTGCCTCATGTGATGTTAATAAAACAAGATGTTTTCTAGGGCCTAGTGTTGCTACATTTTTAAAATATGTATTTGTTTTTAGTAATACGATGAAAATCCCTAAATGCAGTCTAACCAACCTATCTTGAGCCATCGTGCTTCCCCCCCTGTTCGATAGTTAGTTGCGTTAGTTCCCCTTTGGCCATCGGACGGAGAACTCGTGTCGCTTGCGCTTACGCACGGCTTTGATTCTAGCCGCTCTCACGCACACGTATACACGAGTGCATAGAATACTTAAAATCGATTAGCGCCAAAAGCTCTGTAGGGCCTTAAGCGGGTTGGGTTAATGCACACAATTGGGAATGTCTAAAAAAATTACCAGTGGTTTTTATATTTTTTTTTGTATAGAAAAGTCAATTATAAGAAAGTAATTTCAATATTTTGTCATTTAGTTCTCTACTTTTTTCAAAATTAATTATTGAAACTATTTTAGTTGATGACGTCAGATTATAATTGAGGGCTCCCACAATGCCAAATTTCTAAATCTATCTAAATTTGCGTAGTGGTACACTATACACTATGTCACTTTACTGGCACTGACAAAGTGCTAGATGTCAGACAGCGGGTCCAAATCAAACTCCGTAGTATAATCCACGCGTAAATTGTGAAGAATTCTAACCACACAGAATAAAGTACGACTTGAACCGGTCACGCAATTTACACCAATGTCAAATGAAGTTCATTGCTTATTTGTTATATAATAAATTCATTACATAATATTAAAATTAAATAACTACAGAAAACGATTTAAAAAGCATTTATCTCGAAATGGTTTTCGATTTTCTATACATTGCAAAAAAATAGACATCCCCAATTGGATTATTGCATTATACCAGCATTATCTAAGCTAGATACAAATATTTGGAATCACGTTTTTATCACCTTCTTTATTTTTTATTTTTTGGCAGTTGATTTGGACGTTATTCTTTACACCATACAGGTCTACTACCCCACGAAGGAAGCAGCGATCTCGGCGGCGTACCATGGCAAATGCCGCGTGGTGCTGGTCTTCCGTGCCAACTTCTCCTCGAGCCTGATGGACCGGATGGGTGACCCAAGACACGCGACCGACCTTGACGTCGAGAACTCAGAAATAGAAGTGCATTTGGACGACACAGGTACAATAATTACGTTTACTTTTAGTTTACCACTGACAGATGGCTTACCTTCATTTCATTTCCAACTTTAACAACATATAAATAAAGTAGCTATTACAAATACAAACTTAATCCATTCGCCCAATTTTGCGTCTAAAATATTAGCAAGAAAAAAGATTAAAAACTACACAATAAAAATCACAGCAATGGATCACGTCGTAAGTTGTCCGAAATAAATGATTTTTTAGGGTTAACCCTATTACTGGGGCTCCACTGTCCGTCCATCCGTCCGTCCGTCTGTCTGTCCGTCTGTCACCAGGCTGTATCTCGGGAACCGTGATAGCTAGAGAAATGAAATTTTCACAGATGATAAATTTTGATTGCCGCTATAACAACAAATACTTAAAAATGGAATAAATTAAATATTTAAGGGGGCGCCCATACAACAAACGTGATTTTTTGCTCGTTTTAGACACTTGAAATATTCACAGAATATTTAATTTTTATTGACTTTAAAAATAAATAAATCACTAAATTAAAATAAAAAATATATTTAAGAGGTCTCCCATACACCAAACGTGATTTTTATAGATAATTGGACGGAACCCTTCGTGCGTGAGTCCGACTCGCACTTGGCCGGTTTTTTTGTATAAATAACTCTAAAAAAATTTAAAATCCCCAACGCAATTAGCTCACACTTACTTTTCGTAGTCAGTCCGAAACTGACTTGGCCGGTTTTTTCTAAATGAATTTATAGGTACGAATTGTCTTTCAAAGAAAATACCTTATAAAATCTAACTCAAATCCCTTTGACTGTTCTTATTTCATTGTCATGGACTAAGAAAAAAAACGTCTTTCGCCTTAATTGCATTTCCAATATTTCACGTCTGTAGTCCCCAAGCAATTATGAATCCAATTGCCTGGGCAATAAAACTGATATTGACATTAATTTCCGTCGACGTCTCGTCTCTAAATGACATTTTGGATTAAATATTTGTAGTTTTTCGACGGAATTTCGTTGAATAAAAGGATGTGCTAGTGCTAGGTACAGTCAAGTAGAAAATATTTTGAAGTTGAGATCACATTGTTCGGAAAGACATTGACACTGAAACTGTTAGTAATACATTATCAAAATAGGTATACCTTTATTATTGTTACGAGCCGTAGGGTTCGTTAGATAGAACAAATCACTTAGTAATCACTTTGATCTCTCTTCAATGTTTATCTCTCGGTATCTCTTCGAAAACTGACCATGTCGGAACCTTGTCTGCCTTTATATAGGTTCAGTGAATCGGTCCACAAAGTTCGAGAACATTCCAGCTGGAACTCTCTGGTACATACGTCTAGAATATTCCGGAAACAGGATCATCTATCTGTCTCTTTCACGAGTACGCTATGCTATCTCGCTCGCACACTTTCTAGTATGTTCCGGAACAAGATAGTCTGTCTCTTTCACACGTATAGGCTATCCTTGTCACACACCTTCTAGAATGTTCCGGAAACAAGGTCGTCTGTTTCTCTCATACATATAGGCTATCCTTATCACACACCTTCTAGAATGTTCCGGAAACAAGATCGTCTGTCTCTCTCACATATATAGGCTATCCTTGTCACACACCTTCTAGAATGTTCCAGAGACAGGTGGACTGTAACTTGGCCTGAAACGGCCTGAAAACGGGTTTTCAGAAAATGGGCCAAGTGACAGTTCCCATCAAGTACTGACCGCGCCCGACGTTGCTTAACCTCGGTGATCGGACGAGAACCGGTGTTTTGTCAAATATCTTGAAAACGGTGCATCCTACGGCAAAATCCATGAAATTTTCATCCCCCCCTTAAAAATCCTCGCACCCCCTCCCCCGCACCACCCTCTACGCCCCCCCACCCAACCTCATTAAAAATTACCCGAGCGCTAGTATTAGTACTAAGATTGTACATCCTGGCGCGCGCTGCTCTCTTGTACATCCTGGCGTAAACTGCTCTCTCTTGTACGGGACATGTACGCACACGTTACATTGCGTCATCCTTTTTCGTGCGTGCAGCCGGCGTTCATCGATTTATTAGACGTTGCACGTCAAAAAAGTGACCTACACAAATTACTAATTCCATCTCGGGAAAAAGCTAGAAGCAGCAATTGTGTTCAACTGTACAGTATATTAGGAGATACAAATGAAATTCTCTTGAAATATCTCAATGAACGGGACATTTACATAACAGTACATATTATCTTGAGATAAGCTGGCGTTACGTTTCAGCTGGCAAATATATTTTAGCTACAATTTTGAAGCAGAAATAATATGTTATTTGTCTAGCTTTATGTGGAAACTTGAATATTCTTGAATACAAAATTGAATTGTTTTGCATACCTACGGTATATTCCTCGGTAATTCTCTAGGGGCCGGCGCTCACTGCCGGCACGGCACGGCGTGTCATGGCAAAGGATTTTATTACTTATCAAAAGTTATTTCGAATCTTAATTCAATGAGTTTAGAATTCATGCTACTTTATTTCAATACCGCGATGCCGCGACGTGCCGAGTGATGCTGTGGTATGTAACCTGCCGTGCCATGCCGATGCCGTCAGTGAGCGCCAGTGGCGTAGCGTGCCTTGGCGGGGCCCCGTATAAAAATTTGTTTGGGGGCCCCTTATGAAGGGTAAAGATTTCTCACAAAAGAAAAAAAAATGTTTGCATAAAATTAAAAGAAATATTTTATTCATCATAATTATCTATTTGTCACTTTTGCTTTTTTGACTTTTGTCATTTCTGAAATTAAAAAATTTGGGAAGTTTTTAAGTATTAATTTTTGCTTAAGCACGTCGGGGGCACCCGTGGCCCGGGGGCCCCGTATAATTGATACGGCATATACGGCGATAGCTACGCTCCTGGTGAGCGCCGACCCTTGATCATCAATATACTTATAAATATTCATGAAAAAACCGGTGAAGTGTTTTAAAACAGTTCAGAAAAAATCGTCCAAATGTAAACATCCGAACAGCACAGGGTCCCTCGCGTTGCCTAGCAACTGCCAGCTATCTCCTAGGTCGCCTAACAACGCCTAGCAACCAAAAACGCTGAAAAAAAACACGTTTCTTAAATGACGACCATCTTTAATTTTAACTTTATTTTTGTTTTGTTTTTAATTTAAGTCTTTGTCCATAGATAAGCAAGTCCAATGGATGCTGGCCCGCGACATTCAAATGGCTTTCATGGAAGCGACGCAAAACCTCGCAAAATCATGCAAACTACCCACACGACTCCTGTCCATACCAGTTTTCGTAAGTTTACTATGTACAGTCGGTTCCCTAACATAAGTATCCACTTTTCTATGCAGTTAGTATCGAAAAGTGGATACTTAAGTTAGGGAACCGACCCTACTATTATCATTATATTAAAGCCGTGGTGGCCTAGTGGTTTGACCTATGGCCTCTCAAGCAGAGGACCGTGGGTTCAAGTCCCGGCTCGCACCTCTTGAGTTTTCGGAATTTATGTGCGAAATTACACTTGTAATTTACCATGAGCTTTACGGTGAAGGAAAACATCGTGAGGAAACCTGCATACACCTGCGAAGAAATTCAATAGTGTGTGTGGAGTTCCCAATCCGCTCTAGGCCCGCGTGGGAACTACGGCCCAAGCCCTCTAATTCTGAGAGGAGGCCTGTGCCCTGCACTGGGACGTATAAGGCTGGGATGATGATGATGATGATGATTATTATTATTATTATGAGTGTTATCGCGACACCGACGGAGCGTGCGCAGCGCGTTGTATCTACAACAGTGAATCATAAAGTATATTATGGTGACATACACCGGCAGGAGGGCCTAGATAAATTTAACTGAATCGTTATTCCCTAGTAGCAAAATTTAGTATGTAATAAATCAATGAACGCCGGCTGCATGCACGAAAAAGGATGACGCAATGTAACGTGCATGTACCTACTTTCGTCCCGTACATGTACCTACGGGGTGCGGGGGTCTCAAAGGGGTATGAAAATTTCATTGATTTTGCCGTAGGATGCACAGTTTTCAAGATATTTGACAAAACACCGGTTCTCGTCCGATCACCGAGGTTAAGCAATGTCGGGCGCGGTCAGGTGCTTGGATGGGTGACCGCCTGGTTTCTTTTTCTTTTTTTGAATGTTTTGTATGACGTTGTCACGTTACTATCGTCCGTAAACCGACTTTACAGACAACCGGTTTTTTCCCATAATGCTTTTTTTCTCACTTCAGTTTTTTACCGAAGCTTACTTTCACAGTAGCGTTTTTTCCCAGTTTGAATTGACACAGAAACAATGTCGGTGGAGTTCCGTTCGCGCGGAGCTCCTTCTTCTGTGTGCTTTTGGCCCTTCGGTCGGACCGATGCAAATTTAACATAACCTAAACCTACCTATGTGAAAATAAGCTTCAGTAAAAAACCATAGATAGTGAGAAAAAAAGGCATTTGAGAAAAAAAGTCTGTTTACGGACGATAGTTTAACGTGACAACATCATGACAAAACATTCAAAAAACAAAAATGAAACCAGGCGGTCACCCATCCAAGTACTGACCGAACCTGACGTTGCTTAACCTCGGTGATTTGACGAGAACCGGTGTTTTGTCAAATATCTTGAAAACGGTGCATACTACGGCAAAATCAATGAAATTTTCATCCCCCCTTTAATTCCCCCGCACCCCCTCACACCCCCAACCCCCTGCACCCCACCCCCCATTAAAAAATACCCGAGCGCTAGTACTAAGATTGTATATCCTGGCGCGCGCTATAACGCGCGATGACGCAATGTAACGTACATGTACGTTACATTGCGTCATCCTTTTTCGTGCGTGCAGCCGGCGTTCATCGTTTTATTAGACGTTGTCACGTCAAAAGGCGAATAGAAATTTTGAATGGAAATTTTACTAGGAAATAACCATTTTGGTAAATTGATCTAGGCGTTTCTCGCCAAAGGGCTTATTTGTGGGATGCCGTAATTTCTAACTACTTCTAATCTAACTTCCAGGAAAATGGTAAAGGGAAACGTGTTTTGTGTCCAAGCTCCCACTTGTCACAAACTAGTTGTGACATGTTGCCAATAAATCAATACCAGGGGACGTCGACCCTCATAAGATCGCATTTAAGTCGTTGGACCACTAGTAATTAAGTGGACAGACCACCTTATTGGTTATTAGGAGTTATTTGTCCGAATTGGTTGGGTTTTTACGTAGCTGGATGATAGTAAATTCCCAATTGGAGTATTTTGATGATTGAATAGTCTAGAAATTAGCGATTTAAACAAGGTACATGGTTCGGGTTGATTCTCTTTGGGTTATTTTTTTCCTAGAAATTATCATATCCTACTATTGTATGTATATAAAACTCTTTATTGTACCTAAAATTAAAAATTAAAAAAACGCTCAACGCAATTAGGTCCGGAGCTAAGAAAATAGTTCCTAGCTAAATAAAGACCTGATATTTTTGAAACGGCTGAACCAATTTTGATGAAACATGTCTAAGAACCACCGCCAAGAAACCAGCTTTCAAATAAAAAAAAAACCGTTCTCTCGGTTCACTCCTTTAAGAAATATGATGCCATAGACAGACACACACACATATAGCGGTCAAACTTATAACACCCACCTTTTTGTGTCGGGGGTTAAAAATGCTAAAGAAAGCAATGTTTGGGTTAATTTTATCTCCTATCAACCGTTAAAAGGTTAAAGAGATTTTATTAATATTAGTACATTTGTCAAGGTCCATTATTGTAACACTTTTCATACTCATTTGGGTTCGAAAGGGTTATGGGATAAGTGGAAATTTTCACCTTAAATGGCACATTTTTTTTTAATCGGGCGTTCGTCATTATTGTTAATGAAGTCCATGACGTAATTTTTGGAAATTCCTTTGGGAATTTTGAAAAATCCTGGAATTTCATCTCCACTGCCAGTCCTGATGGTTTACGCGAAGGAAGCGACGAAAAAAGCTATACTAATAAGACATTATTTTGTTGTAGTTCCACGATCCGCCTGTGTATGGACTTTCAATTCCTATTTTGACTGATTTTGCGGGACCAGGAGTCATTTTGACGTGAGTACCTATACCAATAGTTATATATTAAAAATCGTCATACTTAAAAGCTCGTATCTCAAATCAATGTGTAAACCAAACTGAACCTTGATGCATGCGCAGTAAAGCTCACTTGGCCAGATCATCGATTTTGAGATACGAGCTTTTTGAAAGTAGCGACAAAATGTAACCACTTCAGTAACATTTCTAGTGGAACGCATCTGCCGTTATTACATTTTGCGCTATTTTTTTTTTTTTTGTATGCGGGAACGCATTGGATGCGGATGGCGCAGGGCCGATCTGTTTGGCGAGCCTTGGGGGAGGCCTATGTTCAGCAGTGGACGTCTTTCGGCTGAAATGATGAATGATGATGATGATTTTATTTTATGTTGAAGTGGAAGGTGTGTGAGTACTTGCATGAAAAGTTACATGTACAGTCAAGGTCATAAACTAAATATTACAGTGAAAAATATCTAGTATCCAACTCTATCCTTTTAAGTTCTAACTTTTTATAACTGATGTAGTTCCTAGACCTAGATGAGAATCATACATTTTGAAAGTTTAGAATTTATTGAACTATATTTAAAGTTCTTTATTCACTAAATAATTTGTAGGTACTTTGTGTAGTACATTCGGCAGTTATTCTTACAAATGATTTGGTCTTTATAAAGTACGGCAGGATTTAGGAAGATAATCATAAGGTCGGCTTTTACGTATATTTGAAGCGATAGCTGTTTAGATAATTATGCTCTCGACTGTACCATGTATAATTGTACAGTCACGGAATGAAAAGGTTCGTCACTTTTCGACTCTATGTCAACGAGTTAAGGTCGAAAAGTGACGAACCTTTTCATTACGCTACTATACATGTTATCCGTCGCTAATTTTCGTGTCACGACGGAAATCTTTTATATTTAAGTATTTTCATTACCGGAATTTAGGTTTCCTACTCTGAAATTCCACCCTTACATTTTATCTCTAATTTATAAAAATCTCGTGTCACGGTGTTTGTTATCGAACTCTTCTGAAACGGCTTGACCGATTTTTATCAATTTTTTTTTCGATATTTGGTAGGTCTGAGAATGGGTCGTAGGCTATTTTTATGTCCCTATTCTTCACGGACGGAGTCGCGGGAAACACCTAGTCTAATATATAAAAATCTCGTGTCACGGTATCTGTTATCAAACTTCTCCGAAACGGTTTGACCGATATTTATGAAACTTTTTTCTCTGTATTCTGTAGGTCTGAGATTAGGTCGTAGGCTATTTTTTATACCCCTATTCTTCGCGGACGGAGTCGCGGGCAACAGCTAGTAATTGTTATATAAACAAAGCAAAGTAAAGACTGGACCAATCATTAATCAACTATACATAGGTAGCTATTTCGCACGTATGGCGGAAAAGAAGGGATTGAGATCCTTGTAGTATTTTTTTTACTGACAAGAACCTTGTGAGGGCTTTTAAGGTTAACACGGCTGGCAGTTGCCACATAAATAATTGATTGACCGACGGAAACGAAAATAAGCAGTATCCTAAATAAATAGAAAGTGTGCGGGTTCGTTTTGAAAATATCGAAACCTTGAGACTCGTATCGGATTGAATTAATTGCAATATAAATAGAAATGTAAGGACTATAGGAAGTTTCGTTATTTTGCGATCGCAGTTTGTTTTTGAATTGACGGCTCGATTTTTAGTGACTGTTTTGTATCGTTAGCCTATGGTCTCCTATTTTATGCTATAAGCGACGTCTGACGTCAGCGTCAACGTTCCGATTGACGTCTGAACGCAACACACAGCGTCGGCGGTCAATTCGCAGTGGACGGGGACGTTCCAGTCGTTCTTTCGCCATTTTGTATTATGGCGCTAGACACGATTTGACGCTGCAATGGTTCGAAATAACTAGAAACGTGATACAAAAAGTTTGAATGCCGCTTACGACGTCAAGACGCCGATGTCGACGTGTGAAAGAGAACACAATATTTTAGCACATCTTCTAATATATAAAAATCTCGTGTCACAGTGTTTGTTATCGAACTCCTCTGAGACGGCTTGAACGATTCATATGAAACTTTTTCTCCACATTCGGCAGGCCTGAGAATAGGTCGTAGGCTACTCTTTATACCGCTATTCTTCGCGGACGGAGTCGCGGGCAACAGCTAGTCTCTATATAGTAAGCATTGTGACGCAGCATACGACTTAATCAACCTTATAGTTTTAATCTAATCTCGGCTTATATCGGGTGGATGACGACGGGAGACCTTCCCGAAAACAGGTGATAGTGTTGCTTAACTGAACAACTTTCTCCAAGGAACATACCTATTTAGGTCGAAAAACGATTTTTTTTCCGCTTTTCCATAGTAAGTCGGTCAGCTAACCAATACATTTTGTAAGGGAGTCCGAATTTTTTTTTTTTCGACCTATGTTCCTTTGAGAAAGTTGTTCAGTTTAAGCAACACTATCACTTGTTTTCGGGAAGGTCCCCCGTCGTCATCCACCCGATATAAGTCCCACTGCAGGGCACAGGCCTCGTTTCAAAAGAGTACTTAGGCCGTTGAACCCACGCGGGCTCAGTACGGATTGGTAACTTCGCACACTCCATCGAATTTCTTCGCAGGTGTGCGCAGATTTTGCCGCGATGTTTTCTTCCACCGTTTAGCTCGTGGTAAATTTGAAAAATAATTTAGCACGTTTTCGAAAAACTCTCAGGTGCGAGCCGGGTTTGACGACCCTCTGCCTGAGAGAACATGCGTTTAACTACTATACTCTGTCTATTTAACAGAGTTAGTACTAGAAAACAGAGAATGCACGTAATTGGTCAGCGATGAGGACGATGCACCGGCACAAAATAGGTTTACTTACATGCCTGTCAAAATCTAGTCAACATCTGTCTCTCATACGGTGCGGACGCTTTCAAGTGCTTATCTTAGGTTACTATTTTTTGTTAAAATAGGCAATTACAATGCAAATACTCTTTACTGTTAGTAAGTAGAACTTATTTCATTCTGTCAAAGGTTTACGTCAATAAGTTTGAAGCTTCCGGTTCCCTGTCTCGTTTAGCTTTTGTTACTTGAGAAAATTCGATGTCAGACGGTACGAGAGACAGATGAAAAAATTCCAATAAACGGCATGTAAGCCGAGCCCGCCATCGACGTGCGATTGTTGACGCCCACTGACAGTTTCTTGTCCCTTTCATTTGCATACAGAAGTGCAACAGAGAGAACGCTTTGCTAACTCTGTTAAATAGACAGGGTATAGTCCGGCGCGATTTTTTTATAGTTATTGCACTTTAATAAATTTATGAAAATATTTTCTCTTTCTAGAATCGTTTTCTTCTTGGCTGTTGCTCTGACGTCGAGTTCGATGCTGGCAGAACGTAATGAGGGTATCCTGGAAAGGTCCTTGGTATCTGGTATAACAGGTAAATATTGTTATCAGTTTATAATAATTATTATTATAATCAACATTAGTCATAAAGTGATTTATTTGTGAGAGCAATAGAAAGAAAGTGTCTGAATCTGAAAACTCTTGCACTCAAAATTGCGCTTTTGGCTGGCTCCAGGAGAAAAGGCTACGGATTAGCTCGAAACACGTTAGCTAAACTCGTTTTAAGACGTGAGTTATCCGTATTTTAACTATGAATGATGATGATGATATTAACTATTTTCAAGAATAAACCAAATAAAATCTCCTTTGAGTACAATTTTATATATAAGTAAGATACCTTTCCCCAATGGCTTAAAGCTACTAAAGGTATCGTGATAAAGTACTTTTTGGCTTCTTGACGTAAAAGCTGGAACATAAAGTTCTAGAACAATGTAGCAAAAGAACGTAAGTTTTGTGAAGACAGTGAATCATAAATCAGGGTTTTTTCCTTTAGAAGCTTCATAAACTAAGGCCCCTCGAGTCGCTTGAATATGATATACTTAGAACAACACAACTTAGTTCGGAGAAGTTTTGGAAAAGCGTCATATTTCTGGGACATTTTTATGTTGAATAATGGATTTGTAGCTTTGTTTTAATCTTACCTAATTTTAGTGTCATTATTCTGTGTTTGTTACTGAGCACCCAAACATCTACACCAATTCTGACGTATTTATTTGCATTCGCATGTCATAATGTACCATTCTTCATAATCAACGTTAATCACGTCTTCACGTCGCCAATTCCACAGAGCCTAAAGACGAAAGTCTTCAATCAGTGCGTCCTACCCGTCATGACTGACGGTGCCGAAACATGGACACTCACTGTAGGGCTGGTCCACAAATTTAAAGTTGCTCAACGTGCAATGGAAAGGGCTATGCTCGGAGTTTCTCTAAAAGATCGAATTCGTAACAAAGTGATCCGACAGAGAACCAAAGTTATCGACATAGCCAACCGCATTAGCACGCTGAAGTGGCAATGGGCAGGCCATATAACCCGAAGAACCGATAACCGTTGGGGTAGACGAGTTCTTGAGTGGAGACCACGGATCGGAAAACGTAGCGTGGGACGTCCTCAGACTCGGTGGAGCGATGATCTTCGCAAGGCGGCTGGCAAGAGCTGGATGAGAGTGGCCGAGGATCGTGCTCAGTGGCGTGCCTAGGAGAGGCCTATGTCCAGCAGTGGACGAACATAGGCTGATGATAATGATGAACGTTAATCATAAAGTGATTTATTTCTGAAATGGTTTTTTCGGAATTATCATAATAGCTATCTGTGTGCCAGATTTCAGCACAAACCGTTCAGTGGCTTGAGCTGTGCGTTGATAGATCAGTCAGTCGGTTGCCTTTTATATATATACAAAGAAGATAAGAAGAAGAAATAAGATTATATTTCATTAGAATTCGCGTCATGGAATTAATGTTTTTGGTATCAACTGCCATATTGTGTGATAAAAGCATACATTAACTATGAATTAAAAAACCGGTTGTCTGTAAAGTCGGTTTACGGACGATAGTTTAACGTGACAACGTCATAGAAAAACATTCAAAAAACAAAAATGAAACCAGGCGCTCGACGTTGCTTAACCTCGGTGATCGGACGAGAACCGGTGTTTTGTCAAATATCTTGAAAACGGTGCATCCTACGGCAAAATCAATGAAATTTTCATCCCCCCTATAATGCTGCTCTCCCCCTCAAACCCCCCCGCACCCTGCACCCCCATTAACAATTACCCGAGCGCTAGTACTAAGATTGTACATCCTGGCGCGCGCTGCTCTCTTGTACATCCTGGCGTTCACTGCTTTGTACGGGACATTGCGTCATCCTTTTTCGTGCGTGCAGCCGGCGTTAATCGATTTATTAGACGTTGTCACGTCAAAATCAAAACCCCTAACGCAATTAGTTCACATATTTATTGAAAATAAAGTAAATGTCCACTATGCGTCTAAGATCCCTTCTGCAGGTAGCAAAAGAGCTGATAACTTTGAAACCGCTGAACCAATTTTAATGGACCATGTGTACGAACCTTCGCCAAGCAACCTGCTTTTAAATAAAAAAAAACCGCATCCAAATCGGTTCACTTGTTTAAGAGCTACACACACACATAGCGGTCAAACTTAACACTCCTCTTTTTGTGTCGTGGGTTAACCCAGAGTAATCTTAAATACCTGTAATCTAAATTGCCCTTTATTTCCAGGCACAGAGATCCTCTTCTCCCACGTGAGCGTTCAGATGTTCATGATGATGGTACAAGCCGCCGTGGTGCTGTTCATCGGCTTTGTATTCTTCGACCTGACCAACAATGGGCCCCTCGGGTGGGTCATACTGCTGACCATACTTAATGGGTTCTGCGGCATGACTTTCGGTAAGTAGAGTTTACTTTTTTACTGTCTCGGTTATTTCATTTCATTATTCAATTTAGTCCTTGCGGGGTTGTATAGGTACTTGGCAAGTGAGACATACTAATTATGTTCAAGTAATTTTGCTATTATTATTTCCTTTTATGATTTAGAAAATATTTATTTACGCATGTAGTCTTATGTAGCTATTACTGTGCAGTTTATTTATCTATTTAAACAGCGATCCGGGTGTCACCAACGGTAGAGGTAACGCCACCAGAGTTGGGGCCACGCACACAACCACATCTCATGTAATGACAGCGGGATTTTGACGTAGTGTTGACGTTTAACGACAACACAACGTCAAAATCCCGCTGTCATTACATGAGATGTGGTTGTGTGCATGGCCTCAACTCTGGTGGCGTTACCTATACTGGCTGAAAATCAGCGCTGGGGTGCTCAATCAGCGCCTCAGCATTATGCTGAGCCAGTGTCCGATTTGCAACCGCAATAACACATTGTATCTTTAGCTTTAGTGTTGTCTTCTGTTTTGTAAAAATATTGATGATGTGTCTTGTGATGTTGTAAATATATATATTTCTTTCTTTCTTTAAAGTAAATCATTGTCTTCATCGTCGTTATCAGCGGAACATGTTACAGTCAACATCAAAAGTAGGTAGTCACTATTGTACCTTGTCACTCTACAGTTAGGTGAAAAACGTCATACTTGATTGACAATTGTGTTATAACGACAAAGTACAAAAGTGACCAGCTACTTTTGATGCTGACCGTACCTATAACTAGCTGTCCCGGCGAACTCGTATCACCTAAGCAGTCAATTCACTACATTATGAAATTTCATCATCATTCCAGCCTCCCATATTCGTCCCATTGCAGGACACAGGCCTCCTCTCAGAATGAGAGGGCTTGGGCCGTAGCTCCCACGCGGGCCCAGTGCGAATTGGGAACTTCACACACACCATTGAATTTCTTCGCAGGTGCATGCAGGTTTCTTATCCGCACTGGGCCTGCGTGGGAACTCAAGCCCTCTCATTCTGCAGAGAGATATACAGACACGATGATTTTTAATCGGTGATCAGGAGTTGAAAAATATTAATCCTCAGCCAAAAACAAATTTAATAGATGAGGTCTCAAGCAATACAGTCTCAGTTTAATTATAAAAAACATACATTATTGTTATAACATCCTCCATCTACTGAATGCATGGTCACCCTACATCTGTTGAAGTTAGGTAGTTTCGTCACAGTGGTGTTTCGTCAAGTGTCATCACTTTGGCGGGGAATTTGAAAGGTCTCACGTCAAAGTTTGTTTAAGAAACTGACTTGTCAAAGAGGTTTTAGACTCAAAGACTAAACTATGTGTAGGGTGGCAATGAATTTAATCAAAAAAAATATTTTCCAAATTATCAGTATTTAACAAAATAAACGTTTCGTTTCACGTAATTGCGACTTAAAGGCGATCGTCACCGAATACTGATCTAGAATAACTGGTTCCTGATCACCAATTAAAAATCATCGTGTAACTTAATATTTTTGGTGTAATAACGTTTGGAAAATTTGAGACTATCTCTTACTTTTACGATACTCTGTGCCGTGTAAATCATTCATTTATTGCCCGCCACGACCGCGGCGCGTGGCCCCGCCGTCAAATTTCATAGAGTACGAAGTTGTGTTAGAAGTATTTATTTATTATTATTTATTTGTATGGAAAAAAAGTGCTCCATTTTAAAAAGTCGTAAATCAAAAAACATTTGTTTAAGTGATAGGAAATCAGGGTTAAGATGATGTCAGTAAATTACAAATAACCCTGTTTAGGCTGGGATGACGATGATTGTTAAAGGTTACGACAAGTACACTCCACTCGTCAGTCGGAGCAGACACACTCACTCACCTTTTTTACTGTAGATATTTCCAGTTAAAAATCCTGCTTAATTTTCCATCACATTCACACGTTTTACATTCCCGCTCTTTGCAGCAATTAAGCTCCGTTTGCCTTTTTACAACAGGACGTATTCAGGGTGAGGTCTGTTCTGTAGTCTGCAAACAGTAAGGAGCAAGATAGTTCACTTGTTTGTAGTAATAATATAAATCGGCCTAAAATGGCCTAGTGATTTGACCTATGGACTCTCAAGCAGTGTCGTGGGATCAAATCCCGGCTCGCACTGAGTTTTTCGGAATTCATATGCGAAGTTACATTTGAAATTTACCATGATTACGGTGAAGGAAAACATGACCTTCCGTGCAGTATTAGCGTCGTACTACGAGTTTATTTTATTTTTCAGAGACGACTTTGGATTTTTTTTCTATCGAGCGAACTAGAAGTAATCATATTTCGATAAATACTTGTCACTAGAGTGAATCCTCAATAACTTACATATGAATTTCAGGACTATAGCATTGCTAGTAATGATACAGCACGAGTTTAAATGAATTCAATAAATGCGCCAAAAACACGGTAGGTAGGTAGGGCCTTAAAATCGACAAAGGCATAGATCAGCGGTTCTCAATCTTTTTTGGTGACGGAACCCTTTTGGAAAGCGAAATACTTGACGGAACCCTACAATAAAACAATAGTGATATCGATTCACGTGATACGCCGCGCGTCAGAACGAACGGTCGACCAGAGAGAGGTATTTTGAATTTTTTTTTCAATTCTTGCGGAACCCATATAGGGGGGTATCGCGGAACCCTAGGGTTCCGCGGAACACACTTTGAGTATGGCTGGCATAGATCATCAAACTTTCAGTGGGGGCTTGTGACGTCACTCTTAGGTTTAAATTGTACTATATAGTAACGTCACTTGAAACTTCTAAGCACTGTATCCTCGTCATTTTTTGTTTGTTAAAGAAAAGACAGAATACGTGTACATTCAATATTTTTTAATAATCTAATTGACGGACTAAACTTTTTTTAGTCGTCTAGCCTATTCCCTGCAGTGGGATGTATATAGGCTGAGATGATGATGATGATGAGTCCTACTAATAAACTACGTATTAACTACGTAATAAGCTACTAATACAAATACGTAAGCGAAGCACGGAGTTAGTTTTTGGAAAACCATTTTCTATTTTATGATACATAACAACTAAACAATCTCTCGAAAACATGCGTTTTCCGATAGATAAGACCAATCTACATTGGTTGTTCGCCCAGGAAAAGACCCCCACATAGCTAATTTCATCGAAACCCTTAGAACCATTTACAAGAATTGCTTGATAAAAAGTAGTGTACCATAAAGAGTTATACATACTAGGTACATAGATAGTTCTTACATATACTACTAACTAGGTTTGTGGATTAATCCCTTTGAAAAAGTGGTAAAATTCAAATTTCAAATTCATGATGACTTCCCACCGTAAGAATCTACACGCGGACGCAAACATTCCGCTCTATTTTACCGACTGTTTTGTTGCAGGACCAATGAATAATTGTTAAAGTACCCATTCAAATGAAGCCCCAAAACTATTCGTATAATGGCAATTTGGCTGTTTCAGAGTTGCGGACTAAATTGTTTCAAAAAGGCTCGAAACTTTTCGTTCGTGGGAAATAGTCCTGGGCTAAATATGTAGGTGTGGCAATTTGTCATTAAATAGTATATTTTTTGTTGGGGGTATTTGGCCTTTGTTGAGGGGGTTATTTTGGCAAACTAAAACCTTTTACTTTTGCTTTGCGTGAGGTATCGAAATAGCAATCACCTCTCAATGTAAATTACGTACATTACCTATAGAATGTAACTTCCCGATTTATCTTGCAGGTCTGTGTAAACTGGGCTTACTTAACGCTTCTATTTAGTCGCACTTGAAGTCAACTAATACTAAATACTAGAACACTATAATAGCTAAACCGTTTAACTGAGTCCTCGTCTGCGGGGTACAGGGGCTGGGGGGCTCAACGACAAATGGGGCCGGGAGAGGTGCGGGCGGCGAGCGCGCCTCATGTGCCTGCCGCCCGCACCTCTCTCGGCCCCCTTTGTCGTCTACTCCGGCGCCTCTGTACCGCGCGAGCGCGGACTCATTTAGACAAGTGCTAAGCATTTAGCCATTAAGAGGGTTTATACCTGCTGAGCTGGCAACGTTGCATTTTTGTTAGTTTTTCTCGATTATTCCATAAAAATTGAATGAAAATTAAAAATGTTTTGAATACAAATTGTTCTAATATATAAGTTGAACAATTTGTATTCAAAACATTTTTAATATTCATTCAATTTTTATGGAATAATCGAGAAAATAGTTTTTCTCGATTATTCCATAAAAATTGAATGAAAATTAAAAATGTTTTGAATACAAATTGTTCTAATATATAAGTTGAACAATTTGTATTCAAAACATTTTTAATATTCATTCAATTTTTATGGAATAATCGAGAAAAACTAACAAAAATGCAACGTTGCCAGCTCAGCAGGTATAAACCCTCTTAAGTTCGTCAAAATTCGGCATTACGGGTAGAGTGAAATAGAATCTAGCTCGCGTAGCAGTAACCGCTGTCAGTCCCTAGCAATTAATATTTGCAAATGTATAATTCATATTCATTGATATTTGTTTTTGTGTGAAATACATCCTGGCCTAGCGACAGATTAAGCTGTTTTATGTGTTAATTGAAAAAACATTTTTCCTTTCAATTCATAAAATTTTAATATAGGGACTGATAGCGGTTGAAACGTCCGTGGAATCACGAATTTACATAATTGGCTAATTTAAAAAGAAAATTACGTGTCTAAAATTTTTAGATAATGTAAAATACGGACTAATAAGAGTTATTATTTTTTTACCTAGGAAACATCCCTATTGTATTGAAAAAAAAATCACCTCCATTGATTGAAATTTAAATTTAGGTAATCGTAGCTTGGTTATCTTTTCTATGGGTATCATTTAATGGTCCAGATATAAAATTACGTCTGACAGGCAGCGCGGCGAGCATTTCATATACTCGATCATTGCGTGTGCTGGCAGGTAACCCCTGGACAACGAGCGTTTCGGCCGCGTAATGAATAGGAAAACGCTTCGCACGCCTACCGTTGCGCGTATTCAAGGCCGTAAGCTAGCGTTTATAAAAACAGTGCCACATCTGCTGTGAATTATACCTTTGTAAGTAGAAAAAGGTATCATTTACCGCCAGTTCCTCACAGTTTTTTTACTCGTTTATCTGCCGGCTTTACCTGGGTTTTCGCAGGCATAATCAGAAGAGGCTTTCTTTAGAAATGATGGAACTTTGCGAAAATGTACGCGAATATGCGAATAACTGGAGTTTAGTTTTTGTCTGACTATGACTAGAATGAAATTTGTGATGGGGGTTTTTGGAGCTTGTGGAAATATTTGCGAGTAAATTTTAAGCTAGCGATAACTGACTTTAAAAACTGTACAGACTGTGTTATTTTGTGTTTGTGTATAAAATACGATTAAATGAAGGTTACAAGACAAAATATCGCTACTAGATTTCATTTTTTTTATTCGATAGTTATGTTGAATATTGGATTTTTCAAATCGGTTAATTAAACTATTAATCTAATATAAGTATAAAAAGAAAGTATATTTTTGAAAAAGTGTATTTGTTTGTACTTAAACATATATTACCTACTCTATTTTAAAAGTAGTACAAAAGTCACATTACCGTTCAATTTTATAGAGCCAACTTTGCCCAATGGTGTTTTGAAAACATCCACAAACACAGTCAAGATTACCGTCACATTCTTACACTGTTGTCAGCGCTTTAATGATTTATTTTGTTAACAGGTTTCTTCGTGTCTTGCTTGTGTGACACCGAGAGAACCGCCACATTCATTGCCCTGGGATCATTCTTACCCATGATGCTGCTGTGTGGGATCATCTGGCCGATTGAAGGTAAATACTTAAACATCGTGGTCTAACAGATAAAAAATATTTATTGGACATTTAACCCACACGCAGTAGAAATAATTATTATCATTAAGCTTGTGCGATACTGGGCAAAGATTATAACTTTGCTTGACCAGTGATGATCTTTGCCCAGTGTTTTGTAATGGGTTAATAATAAGGCATCAGTTTTCGCGAAAAAATATTTTGAATACAAGATTTTATACTGATAGATAACACTTTATGCTGACCATCTGCAATCCCCTGATGCTGCGGTTGTCCATGGGTGGCACTGTTCACGTAAAAATCATCCATTAATCACGTGAGGCTCGAAAGAGGTGTTCAGAAAAATCACAAAATGTCACAAGATTTAAAAACTAAAAAGCAGCACTTGAACTTGGCCCGTTAGCTCGGCCCGACCTGCCAGTCCCTTATAATTCTTTTTAATTAAAGATACCCCTGAGTACAGGTAGGAGTAAACCTCACCACATAATATCACCAGGGTAGAACTGGGCACGAAGCGGTTTAAATAAATCCCAAAAACATCACGTGATTAATGGACGATTACTATCATTTAATCAACTAACTCGTTGGCCACACCGTCCTTAAAATCACCATTTCACGACCGTGTTCCGGTAAATATACCCGTGGAATAAACTTTCATTCAATGCAAACATTCAACGAATAGACTAACTGAATACAAAGAGAAGCCAATATTCGCAGATGCTCGCCGAATCAATCTGTTATATTGACCGCTGTCAAACGCGCTTGTATGAGCTTATCGATATTGCATTGGTTTTAACTAGTCTCAGTAACAGCTTTTGACCGAAATAGAACTGAAGCGTATCAGACAGACTAACTAATGTTATTAGCGCGCAGGTTTGTATGAATGTTTGTAACTCTTTTACGCTTTAACGGTTTGACGAGCTCTCATGAACACAGAGACAGTTTATAACTTCGATTAACATAATAGGATACTTTTTATCCCAGAAAATTGCATAGTTCCCGCGGGATAGCGATAAACGAACTAATGAACTGATGGACCTCCGCAAAGTCACGCCTGATTCAATAAATTATTTGAAACAATAACTTTGCTCACCCGTGACTTTACGATAGTTACGTTTATGTAAGAAATGCGTGTTCATGTTCTTCAAAGTTTCGGACATGTTGAAACTTTCAACGGGTGTGATATTGAGTAGGCTTCAGTGAAAGGTATCTCACAGGATATTTTCGCTTCGATTTTGTGCATCCTTGTCACTGCTCTATTCTGGTTTATTCTATACTAGCATTACCTCGCAATTCTCGCAGGTTCACTCGTATTAGAAATCCATAAAAAAGGCTACGATTACAATTTTAAAGCAATTTCCCTCTGACAACGTCTTCTATGGATTGGAGACGATGTTAATAAGTCATCTTGAAAGCCGAGGCAACGTTCAGCTGAGGTTTTGCAACGTTCTTGAACAGCACCCTGTATTCTTGTTTGAAGTAAAAATATTATCCCACAGGAACTTACTACCGGAATATTAAATATTCTGTCTTAGTCCAGATTTTTGTCCTTCTGTGCGCCAAGTTTCATTAAAATCGGTGTCGGTATCATGTAATTGACTAACAAACATTCAAACATCTGGACATCCTTACGACTTTCTTATTTATAATGTTAGTGGGTTCTAAGTAGATGTGTCAAAAATCCTATAACATCCTATAACCTTGTGTAGATAAACATACATCATTGTTGAGCTTTTGACGATGCCTACTACAACACAATTTAGTAAATCATCAACATACACATCTTTGTTTCAGCTTTGCACGAATTCCTCCAATGGATCAGCTACGTGCTTCCTCTGACGAAGTCCACCGAATCTCTGAGGTCCATGCTGCAGCGAGGATGGACCATCAACAGCCCAACAGTATACTACGGCTTCGTATCCACTGGGATTTGGATCGCCCTATATTTAATAGCCAGTATTCTATTAATCAAATTCAAGAAGGGTTAGGTCGTGAGCGATTATAGGTTCTCTTTTAGTAGTGTTTTCTGATTCTATAGTAGCTATCTCATTTTTTTTATTGTATTGTATCATTACCGAATTCTGTGTTAGCATCCATACAATTTGAATATTTATCAAAATTTAGAGGTTCAAGAAAACAATCTATAACAAAGACGAAAGTGCTTATATATTAGAGCAGAAATCGCCAAACTTTTGTGTCTCTTATACATTGCTTATGTAATATTGATTTATCGCAAAGTAATAGACTTCAAGTGTGGTTTGTTTCGCTTACATAGACCCGCAGTCTTCGTCGACCGCTGGGAGTCCATATAGACCACTTGGGGCATCTCTGTATTAGAGTGAAAGAGGGAGTGTATTAGTCGCCTTAGTTAGTGTCTTCAAAGACATGAAAAACAAAGCAACTAAAACTTTTTGGTTGCTGGTAATGGTCACAATAGCTGTCATATTTATTGAAATGCATATTTTATTATAAGATCACTTTATGTATATTGAGAAATTATTTAGAAATTAAATTCTTAGGTTTAAATATATATTTGACAGTAGCTTAAGAGGTGTTTTACAAACCATGACAATTTAGTTTGCGTAATATTTAAGTCGAGTCTCATGTAGGTGTGTGAGAAAAATCGTGGAAGCTGCGGTTCATTGCTGTCAATGGCCGATTGCTTGTAAATTCATTGGCGGCGACCCCGTAATGGAACTGCATTGGCGCGATAATTCCCGCACCATCTAAAGCAGCCATACTCAACCTTTTTTTTTGTATGGGCAACAATGATGTTGTACCATCATCGGAGATAGTGCAAATCCGCTTATCTACTATACGTAAATATGTACCGCGTATTTGCACGAATTGTCGATGAAACTGTATTACCGCGTAACTATATTTTTCCATAAGGTTCAATTTGTAACGAAACAACAGTGCAAATTAGACAAAATTAGACCTTATGGGAAAAACAAACGCGTTATAGCAGTTTCATCGACGATATAGTTTTATAGGGGATGGTTTTAACTTCATGTTTGTTTTATTTTAGCGAACTTAGAGTAAAATTAAATTTGTCAGATACGCGGAATTACTCAATGAAAGTTAAGCGGATTTGCACTGTTCCCGATAAATGGTGCAGCGGGCTAATAGCATTAAAAGTCAATATTTGGTTGAACTTTTTTATCAGAGAAGTTTGACGAGCCGCATGTTGAGTATAGCTGGTCTAAAAGACACTTTAAGGTTCGATTAGTAATTAGTTAAAAACGGTGTATTTTAGGTGTTAATTAAAAAAAATGTTACAAGTGTGCCATTTCTGAAAATATAAGTATATCATTTTAAAGACAAAATGTTAGTTTATTGGAACAGAAAAATCAATCGATTTGATCAATGTGATCAATTCCTTTGCAAACAAAATGGCTTCATTATACGTAATAAAATCCAATTTTAAAATATTAATTGTCAAGTATACGTTGTAAATAGTAGGTACCGATAAAATGGGTTTTAGAAATAGATCTAGATGGCTCAATAGACGTTGTTGACATTGTGATAGTACAATTAAGGTTTCTGTAAATAAAAAGTGGTTTTAAAATGAAATGGTTTATTTTAATTCAAATAATAATTACATTGATAACATAGTAAAATATTGCCAACAAAAAAAAAGAAACAAACTAGAGATGCACTTTAAAACTTATCTAATCCACATGAGTACAGTAAGATTATTTCCACATTGGCACCCGGCAATTCTCGACATACATCGAGAGATTGGAAGTGCAATACTTAGGCTGAGCTTTTGTTATTTAATTACAATAAATAGGTACGAGTATGGATATTTAATGTGATTAAATTCTAGGATTTTATATAAGTACCCTATAAGGAAAATACGAACCTGATGGTTAAAACTGAGACGTCCTGAGTGTCAAAGTGAAAATAATCTTACTGTTTCTATAGTTTTAGCGTATCGAGATTAGGCGTATCGTATCAAGAACGCGTATCCTCAGTAGCGATGTCCAGGATCGCTAAAAATTTACATCCGTGAATATGGATCATACGGATACCTGCAGGTGTCAAAATCAGCGGGTACGAATAAATCCTTCTGTATCCGTGGTCAGATTGCATTGTTAGATCGATCTGACAACGTCCACTCTTTTGTATCCTTCAATCCTTGGTCAGATTTCAGGAAGGTAGACTCGTAGTCACACCAGTGTGATGATTAGTAATTTATTTTCCTCGTGGTCACACTGTTTGGTTCACTGCTATTCGATGGAGCCCTGCCTGGGGCAGGGCTCCTGTTTCTGGCCTATTTGCCCTTCGGGCATCTAAACCAACCTAGCCCACTTTTACGGAATAAAAATAATTTCTGACGAAAGCGAAAGTACAAGTCTCTATGTGGTGTGACCACGAGGAAAATGAATTACTATAATCATCACACTCCAGACCACCCACCCACAACTCCTCCTCCTCGACTACTTACTCGACTCAACTGTAATGTATGGAGTGATGATCGAATAACATCTTATTTCTGGGTTAAGGTCTGTCTAGGGTACAGCCGTAGACCCTAGCGTAGGTGCCTGTGATCCTGAGCGTGCAGGAAGCGGCATTGTTATGGAACTGCTGCTCGGCTATCCGGGCATGAGGGTTCACTGACACCTTGAACAAAAAAAAATATATGGGACCAACTTCGGGAAACCCTTCCCAGTAAAAAAAGAATTATCAAAATCGGTCTACTCTGTAAAAAGTTATGCGTGATCATAACAAAAATATACGCGCCGACTTGAGAACCTCCTCCGTAATTTTCGGCGGTTGAAAATATCTTAAAATCCATACTACTGATACTGATCCTAATACTAATATACCAATTTATATAGGCTAGTGTGTTGGGCACCTTGCGCCTGGTACGATTCGGGGCGGTTTATACATATATATATAATATTTTATTGTATTTAGTGTATACCTGACTCTGTGTCTGTTAATTTAAAAAAGATTTTGGATTTACTGTTTTTATATATTTTTTTTTTTTTAAATTTATTTACTAAACAGAATAAAGAAACAATATAAAATTTTACAATTATGCAACGAGCAAAACCATACTAAGGTTTAACTGCCGTTGAATTCACTCACAAAGATAAGTAGGTAATTATAGTAATTAATCAATCATGCTCGATTTAACTTTAGGCTAGGTATATAGGTAAGCTTAACACAAAGTTCATGTTAGGTAAATTGCTTCAACAATACGTTTACAGTGGTGTGGCGTTTCACACACACTCGTAATTATATTGTGATCGAGTTCGTTGAGAATATTAGGTAACATGTATTCCCATCTCCGTTTTCCATACACATTGTTACATTTTGCAGGACAAATGTGGGTAAGTAATCTAATTTTCTAAGGTTTCCCGGTCTACTGGTTTTTTTAAGACTTCCAATATTTTCTATTCCGTCACTAAGTATGAGTATTTTGGTACTGTTATGAACATTGATTATTTTACAATATTTATTTGGTATAATTGACTTTAGTGGACTTAGCTGTAGGTAATCTGTATATCCTATCTATGTAGGTTTTATAAGTTCTGCCATAACTGCTAAGTCCCTAATCTATAACTGACTGGGCCAATGACAGATATAACATTCTTAGTACATTGTATGGAAGTTTATATCTCAGCACATTAAGTTTCGAAAGAATAGATCTTAGTTTATTACACACGTAGTTTATATGCGGCCCCCAATTAAAGATAGTATCTATAATCAGTCCCAGGTAGGTATGTTCTGTAACCAACTCTAAAGGTTCACAATCGCATGGCAAGTTTCAATTTTTATCGTTGTTATTGTGCATATACTGGTGACTATGGGCTATTATTATGAGACTAGGTGTCTTATATATACTAATACTAATATATACTAATTTACTAATACCCTAGTAGGTATGGAATCCCAATGACGAGCAGTAAGCTCGCATAAAGCCTGCATTACTATATGAAGTGTAAATTGTTTGTTAGCACGTTGTTATATGTATATCTGTTTCCACTCCCGAAGCCGAAAATTATCATTACAAAGCAGACTAAATAATATTGCAAATCTAACATCAATACCACATTTACCAACGCAAATTCATGCACTGTAGAATTTAACTCCGAAATTGTACATAAAATTCAAAGCCTCGATATTTATCTAGTTATATATTTAGTCGATCAATTTATTTTGTTTCTTTTAATCCAGGTTATAAACTATCTGTTTGCCGAATTTCATCAGAATCCGTCAAACCGTTTTAGCGTGAAAGAGTAACAAACTTCCATACATACATTCATACATCCATACAAACTTTCGCGTTTATATTATTATTGAGATAAGATTTAAAACGTTTCAAATGAAATTCCCCACTTTATTGTTTAATTAAGTTATATCACTTTTGATTAATTGATGAAGATGTAATGTACACAGTTGACAATAAATTAATCTTTATCTTTTTAGGGTTCCGTAGTCAACTAGGAACCCTTATAGTTTCGCAATGTCTGTCTGTCTGTCTGTCTGTCCGTCCGCGGCTAAGCTCAGAGACTGTTAGTACTAAAAAGCTGTAATTTGGCATGAATATATATATCAATTACGCCGACAAAGTAGTCAAATAAAAAATAATAAATAAATTTTTTTTAGGGTACCTCCCATAGTCGTAAAGTGGGGGTGATTTTGGGGTATCGTTGGATAGGTCTTTTAAAACCTTTGGGGGGCTGTTAACATGATTTTTCTATTCAGTGATCTGTTTGCGAAATATTCAACTTTAAAGTGAAAATTTTCATTAAAATCGACCGTCCCCCCCCCCCCACCTCTAAAATCTAAACTGTTGGGTGGAAAAATTTGAAATGATTCAGAATAGTAGTAAATATATTAAATTTACAAGGAAAATTATAGCGGCTAAGATTGCTTGGGAATTATTTGTAGTTTAAGAGTAAATAGTAGCCTAAGGTATAGAACATACCTAAACTTGGAAGATTCCGTACACATACAAAAACCTTTGAAAAATATTACTTGATTTTTTCGTAATGGCTACGGAACCCTATCTTGGGCGTGTCCGACACGCTCTTGGCCGGTTTTTTTAAATGAGAGGGAGGCAAACGAGCAAGCGGGTCATCTGGTGGAAAATGATCACCACCGCCCATAAATATCAACAACTCAAAAAGAGTCACTGTTCTGTTGCCAGCCTTCAAAAAGGAGAGGGAATAGGGGAGAAGGAGAGGAGAGGTATTGGGCCCCGGCGCTCTCATTGACCGTACGAAACGCAGCAGGATTACTGCTGCTTCACGCCGGTGTTCTGTGAGTGGGTGGTACTGCCCCGGACGAGCCGGCCCATTCGTGATGCAGCGGCTAGCTACAACATGGCTCTACCACTACTAAAATCATCTTTATTACGTATCCGATTTCACCCTATAAACACTGAGTTTAAACGTTGAGGTTTCGTCCAATTTGTGGTCGAAAACCGAAACCCCAAAACCAAAACATTAGTCCATCCCTATTTTATTTCATTCAATTTTCTTACCTTAAACGTGTAATCCCCAGTCTCGACGTCGGTGACATCCACCCACTGGCAGTCAAGGTTGTACTGGTAAACATCAGAGCAGTTCACGGAGATGCCTAAAGGAATGCAATAAAACATCAAACACATGCCCGCTTTGACGCAAAATGCTAGGAAATACCTCGGAAGGTGGTGTTAGCAGATTGGAGGGTTGGAATCATTGCGGCGGATTGAATTTGTGGGTTAAAATGCTTTTTAGGAGTTGGGCTACATCCACAAGATTTAGTTGGTGTCATCAAGATCAATTATACACACTGATGCGCATCATTTCTCCATACAAACGTAGTCCCCTGTTTCCTCCCTGGATAATGGCTTTAGAGCCAAATTTTTTTTACTGTATAATCTGTATCTACCACAGCTATGCCCCTATGTTTCGATTTTTTCCTTATTTCAATTAACACAAGAAATATGAGCTTTCAAAAACTGAAAAAATTGCCCAATTTCAACATCATTTTCAGACACTCATCAGAAAAGAATCCTTCATATAAACCAAAAAAGGAAAACACAGGGGCATAGCTAAATCTGCCCTCTAATTATTTTTGAAAAAAATAATTTTATTGATCCAGTTTTCGAGAAGAAAACAGGGGACTATAAAATGCTGTTTTGATCAATTTTACCCGCCTATTAACGGTCTGAGCTGCAGTTGTCCCGCTCTCGCTGTACTGACACGGAGGGGTTTGGGCGAGACAGCGACATTTCATTAAAATACCTATTTCTCAAAAGTCTCTCAGCCATCGTATCCTCTTAAGAACCAATTTTTCTACATCAGTATTCAGCGCCCACCGAGTTTAAGTCGCAGTTACATAAAAAAAACTTTTCTTTTAATACAAAGACTATTTGGTAACTTATTGGATTTTAATTAAAAACATTGTCACCCTACACAAGATTAAGTCTATGAGCCAGTGGCGTAGCTAGGTAACCAAAGGCCCTGGGGCAAAAAGTAAACTAGGGCCACAACTCGTGTTTGTTTACATGATAAGACAAGTAAGGATGAATGCACATTAAATTCACTAGACTCGCGCGATTGTAAATTCACTAGTAGCGTTTTATAATCACACTGTTGAAGAGCGCCGCGTTTCTCATAGGCCCGCGTTTATAGTTTGTAAGTCAGAGTCCGAGGGGCCCCCAGAGCTTGAGGGCCCGGTGCACTGCCCCGGCTTGCCATACGGTAGCTACGCCACTGCTATGAGCGTATAATTGACAAGTCAGTTTCTTAAACAAAATTTGACGTGAGAGCTGTCGAACTCCCCGCCAAAGCGATGAGACGTCTTGACGAAACTACTTATAATAACTTCAACAAAATGTTTTTTTTTTTTGTTATATATAGGCTTGCGTTTGACCACAATCACGCCTGATGGAAAACGATGATGAATCTACGATGAGAGCACGCCTGCCTAGTAAATGCTCATTCGCCTTAGACTTGATTTAGGGGAATAAGCAGTATGAAGGCAGTTGAGCGCGGTGCTGCGCGCGCCCCCAAGCATTGCAATCCGTACCGCAACAGCGTAACAAATAAGGGGCACTGTAACCGATACGTCATGCATTCGATGGATGGAAGAAATTTTAACAATATCAATTTTAGGGTTCCGTACCCAAAGGGTAAAAACGGAAACCCTATTACTGAGGCTCCGCTGTCCGTCCGTCCGTCTGTCACCAGGCTGTATCTCGGGAACCGTGATAGCTGGAGAGTTGAAATTTTCACAGATGATGTATTTCGGTTGCCGCTATAACAACAAATACTAAAAAATGGAATTAAATAAATATTTAAGGGGGCTCCCATACAACAAACATGATTTTTGTGCTCGTTTTTGCTCGATATTGATAACGGCAACAGGTGGACACTTGAAATATTCACAGAATATTTAATTATATATTGACTTTAAAAATAAATCATTAAATTAAAATAAATAATATTTAAGGCGGGCTCCCATACAACAAACGTGATTTTTATAGATAGGTAATTGTACGGAACCCTTCGTGCGCGAGTTCGACTCGCACTTAGCCGGTTTTATTTTTAATTAAACTGAGACTTAATTCCTTGAGACCGCATCTATTAAATTCCATTTTGACTAGGGATTAATATTTTGTCAATTCCTTCTAGCTTATTGTCTAACGCTTCTGACGCTTGCCTTCGCAATCACTATTTCTTTCTGTCAAACGGTATAAAATGATGACAGAAGGAGATGGTGAAAGCGAAGGCAAGCGTCAAAAGCGTTAGACAATACGGCCTCTGATCAGATCACAGATTAAAAAAGTGCAAGGCACACTAGGCACAGCCCTCCTTTCAGAATGAGAGGGCTTGGGCCGTAGTTCCCACGCGGGCCCATTGTGAATTGGGAACTTTACACACACTATTGTTTTTTGTCAGGTGTGTGCAGGTTCCCTCGCGATGTTTTCCTTCACCTTAAAGCTAATGGTAAATTTAGAATATAATTTCGCACATAAATTCCGAAAAACTCAGAGGTGCGAGCCTGGATCGAACCAATGACCCTCTGCTTAAGAGACAAACAGGTCAAACCACTAGGCCGCCACGACCTTGACTTAATTTTTGGGTAATCATATTAGGCTACTAAGCTAAGTTTTTATTACGCGAGATGGGTCTTGTATAAGGTAGAATTTCAAAGGTTCAGCGCCATTCGAAATGCACGTGCTTAGTTCTCATTGTACGTGATCCCATAGGCGTAACATTCAAATCTTCCAATGAGCGTTTACTTAGTTTCAAACTATTATATAACACTTTAGGATTGACGACCCTGAGGGAATGGGTACTTAAAACTTCAAGGTAGTTTGAGGTGTCCTTAGTGTAATGGGTAGTTATGCTTAATTTGATTTGAGAAATTTATCAAAAGTATAAAAGTATAGCTCGAAGAATCACAAGACTCAAGTGGCAGTGGGCAGTGGACATCGCTCGTAGAACTGATGACGATGACGAACCGAAGGTGAGTTTCTTGATAAGAGCACACGAGTGTTTTAATCCTAATCATGCACAGTCGCATACTAAATTTTATCTACACGCAGAAGTCTCCGTTATTTTTCACTACATAATAATAGTACATTGTGCATCAAGGGCCGTAAGTAGGGGATTACTAACGAGAGCCTATTAGAAGCCCGACGCCGGAGGCGGAGGGCTTTTAATGACTCGAGTTTGTAATCCCCTTACTGCCCGTGATACACACAATGATTTTCATCACACTGCGAGGAAAAAAAATCCAAAAATGAAATTGTTTTGTCTTAAAATAATATAATTGTTTTGTGCACTTAAATTAAATAAATAATGGCTACCCGCCAATATAGATTGTCACTTTTTTCAAGTCATCTACCATAGATAATGTAAACTGTGTTTAGAATTCGAATGGCCATACGGCCACATTCTGCCAACATGTCACAAAAATACTTGCTAAAATTGTTGCAAAACTATTTGATATAAATTTAAAACATAAAAATAACGAAGTTTCATGAAGCGTAGACAAGTTTTGTGTAGTAAAATTGGGTTAAGTATAGCTAAGTTTTAAACATAATAAATAAAACGTTGGCTGACTTGAAACCTCTTTAGTCTGTTTGAAAATTTTAAAACTAAAGTTAGAACTCCCTTGGGAAGAAAAACTGTACGTAAATCCATAACTCCCTTAAGAACAAATTAGGCCTTTGACATTTAGTATACAGGCATGGAATAACACCATTGATGAGCAAGTGTGATGAAAAATAATATTTCTCATCACAAAATACAGTACTTTATTTGAATTCTAAGCGAATGACTGTCATTTATATATATTTTTTTAAATTCATGAACAATCTAGTCTTGAGTCGATTCCGATTCTTAAATCAGACAAAACAAGAATTACGCATCGAATGAAATTACTAATCGACTAATTCGACAGTCAAAACCAAATATGATTCGTTTGTTTCGAAATTTGAATGTAATTAAAGTGCAACCACAGATACAATATATATTTCTTGATATAGCCCATTTGCTTATCGCTTCTGAACATAATAATATTACCTATAGGGAAGTTATGATATGGAGGTAGATAAAGTTCTTTAAAATACCTTTAAAAATTGAACTATCTCGTAATTTTGGGCGTCCCATAAATTTCTAGAATTCAGCTCTAAGTTTCCAGACTGTTTCAAGTTGAAATAAAACATCTCTACCGACTGAAGAACGATAAATTAGAGAATTCACAGACCGCAAATAAAATATGCTTTAAGATTGAGAACAAAGACATAAATTAAGGATTGAATTGAACCGAAAATACTGAAATCCTAAAAGCAGGGAGATAATTAATGTCTTATTATCCATTGTGAATAGGTTTAGTTAAAACTGGCTTGCATTTATTCGGAATCAAAAATCTTTAACGAAGTATACTAAAACTAGCTGACCCCGCAAACGTTGTTTTGCCATATAAAATAGCCTACGACCTATTCTCAGACCTACCGAATACAGAAAAAAAGTTTCATAAAAATCGGTCTAGCCGTTTCGGAGGAGTTCGATAACAAACACCGTGACACGAGATTTTTATATATTAGATAATAAGAAGTCAACTTAAAGAAAGATGATAGTCGTGGTGGGCTAGTCGTTTGACCTAAGTATATTCTCTGAAGCAGAGGGTCGAGGTTGCAAGCCTGAGCTTGAACCTCTGAGTTTTTCGGAATTTATGTGCGAAAATACATTTTCATCACACTTGCTCGTCAATGGTGTTATTCCATGTCTGTATACTAAATGTCAAAAGCCTAAATTGTTCTTAAGGGAGTTATGGATTTACGTACAATTTTTCTACCCAAGGGAGTTCTAACTTTAGTTTTAAAATTTGCAAACAAGTAATTTCAGACTAAGGAGGTTTCAAGTCAGCCAACGTTTTATTTATTATCTTTAAAACTTAGCTATAACCCAAATTTTACAACACAACTTATCTACGCTTCATGAAAATTCGTTATTTTTATATTTTAAATTTATAACAAATAGTTTTGCAATAATTTTAGTAATATTTTTTTAAAATGTTGGTAGAATCTGGCCGTATGACCTTTCGAATTCTAAACTAAACACAGTTTACATTATCTATGGTAGATGACTCGAAAAAGTGACAATCTGTATTGGCGGGTAGCCATTATTTTATTCAATTTAAGTGCACAAAACAATTATATTATTTTAAGACAAAACAATTTCATTTTTGGATTTTTTTTCCTCGTAATGTGATGAAAATCATTGTGTGTATCACGGGCAGTAAGGGGATTACAAACTCGAGTCATTAAAAGCCCTCCGCCTTCGGCGTCGGGCTTCTAATAGACCCTCGTTAATAATGTTTAATGTTTAATGTTTAATGTTTATTTGGGCAAAAAACGGCACAATATAATGAGTGAACTTAAAGAAAAACTTAAGTAATACATAGGCCAGCAAATATGCCACAGTTAATCCCCTACTTACGGCCCTAGATGCACAATGTACTATTGTTTACCATGAGCGGTGAAACCTACATACACCTGCGAAGAAATTCAATGGTGTGTGCTAAGTTCCCTATCCGCACTGGGCCCGCGTGAGAACTACGGCCCAAGCACTTTCATTCTTAAAAGAAGCCTAAGCCCTGCAGTGGGACGTATATAGGCTGGGATGATTATGATGATCTGTAATCAAATGAAAACTGTACAATACGCGTACTTTTAGTTTACCACTGACAGATGGCTTGCCTTCATTTCATTTCCAACTTTAACACCATACAAATAAAGTAGCTATTACAAAATCTGCAAACGTGGGTAACAGTATTCTAAAATTGGCTTTATTTGTAGGTCGTTAAAGTTGAATATGAAATGAAGGCAAACCATCTGTCAGTGGTAAACTTTATGTAATTTTACTGTACCTTGATCCCCATAATTCTTACAGGAATACTTCTGTTCCACTCCTGGCAGGCAAGTGTTGTCTTCTAGACAGAAGGAAGCCTTGTGACCTTCAGCCACCCTGATTCCTGTGGTGGTATTGAGGACGTCGAATGTGGCGAACACCTCCATACTGTGGTAATGCCTGTGGAACGCACATACTTGAAAAAATATAGAAAACAAAGTAAAAGTTAAGACATATTTTTAAAATCATAGTTTTTGACCTGTACATGCCCAACTGCTGGGCACAGGTCTCAAATTATAATGCTTAGATGTATTTGCATAGACTATTTTATAGAGGAGTATTTCGATCTATAATAGTTCTGTAACTTTCGCATAAAATTCATGCTTTAATGCAATATTTTCAAGAGTTAGAGACATCAAATGGGGTCCCATCAGGCTAAATTGACGAGATTTCATTTTTTTGACACATGAAAATTACTACAGGAATCGAAAGAGTTTTGCCTCCTAAACACGGAAAAATATTAATTATAATTAATTTATCCATATTTAAAAAATACAAGAAATTAAAAAAATATATCTGAATTTACCAATAACCACCACAGAATGGATAAGTTTCCTTTGCCTTTTTCACCAGAAAAAAGAGCTGTAATAATTTTAAATTTGATGACCTCAACGTCAGATTTACGTCATCACTTTTTTTTTAATAGGGACTAGACAAAAATAATGGATCTAAGGTAATGTGTGGTAGTTTTGGAGTTATGCCCTTTTAGAATAAGCACATCTTAAAAAAATTGTATAAATTAAAAATCCTATTGAAAAATTAAAACTATCAGCGTCTTTCTCTTTCCAAACAGAATACAGAGAACGAATCAAATTACTTATAGGTAGTCTTAGAAATATGAAATCTTGTCAATTGTTTTAGTAAACAGCTGTCTATTGTCTTTCCGCCATTCCACGCTAGGTTGCAGCCATGGTGCAGCACGTTATGTGCAATTCCATTTTCATACTTGTAAAATAGACTCTGAACGATATATACCGTTATCGTAAAGATTTAATTATGCTGATTACTGTAGGTTCAGAAGTTATTACTTTTTTCGAATAAAGGCTACGTTCAATAATCGCCAAGTATTCAAAGTGTGTATTAATGTCCATGTGAGCACTGGCCATAGTGGCCATATAGCACGCAGAACAGATTCCCATTAGGGCCGAAAAGTTCTCGAATGTAGACTACGGACTGGCAAACGCAGCGTGGGACATCCACCAACGAGGTGAACGGACGATTTGGTTAAGTCCGCTGTTTCAAGGTGGATGCAAGCTCCAACCGTAGTAATTGGGTATGAGGGAGGCCAATGTCAAGCTGTGAACGTCCTACGGCTGATGATGAAGATGAGCACTGGCGACAGTGGTTTCGGTATAAAGCGAGACTTATGACATTTCCTGTTGTTTTTTCTATTCCATGAATTCACTGGACCGCAGCGCAGGACACGTAAAAACGCATTTCATCTTGTGTGACAACACATTCACTATTACGCTTCAGAAGACACCTCCCCGTAATCATAATAGGTTTTCACATTAGACTTTTAAAAACAGTACGGACAAATGTAAGCTTGATAATAGGGTTCACATCCAACATTATTATTATTATTCAGAAACTTAATAGTTGTGCAATATGTCAGGATTTACTTATTAGCGGTCGTTGACTATAGACATGTTCTTTCTGGAAGCTGACGGCGAACCAAAAGTACGGTAAGGTTGGGTCGTGTGCTAGTGTGGGAGTGAGACGCTACTTGCGTAGACACACTAGCTCCTTCCCATGTCTGCGGAACAGCAAATCAAGCTGGTGCAGCAGCAGAGGCGGCGGAGAATTTCAAGGCAAACAAATACAAAGGTCCCGGCTCTGAATACAACTTTCTTCCATTCGGAGTTGAGACCTTAGGTCCGTGGGGCCCCAGCGCAAAAATACTTTATAAAGACCTTTCAAAAAGGCTTTGTGATACCACTGGGGACCGAAGAGCTGGCAGCTTCCTCGCTCAACGTATCAGCATTGCTATATAGCGAGGTAATGCTGCCAGTATCTTTGGGTCCATGCCGCGGGGGGAACCATTTATTAATTTTATTTAGTTTTTAGTTTAATTAGTTTTATTTTATTTTTAATTATAGTGTTAATTTATTTTAAGTTAATTTTATTATGTCACGTATTTATTTACCGTTATTGTTATAGTTCTAAACATTACATGTTGTTAACTCTTCAGATTATAGGTAAGGTTAGTTTTCTCAAACATGCTATGTAATGTTTACGTTGTGTTCGTTAAAACAGGCTTCAAAATACACCGTTGCAGGCCTAGGCCGGCAATGTGATCGTCTATTGTTTCATGTCACACAGCACCATCATGTTTATAGGTCTATGGCATCAAAGCATTCAGCCATTTAAAAAAAAAAACTATAAGCAATATTTGCGTTTTGGTTCATTATGACATTCTGCCACTATGCTTATTTAAGGTAAGGTAAGATGGTGATGGTGATGGTAATGGTGATCTGCCTAGAGAAATATTTCACCATCAACATCATCATCACCATCATCACCATCATCACCATTATCATCAACATCATCATCATCATCGTCATCATCATCATCACCATTATCATCATCATCATCATCACCATCATCATCATTCATCACTATCATCATCATCATCATCACCATCATCATCATCATCATCATCATCACCATCATCATCAATCACCATCATTATCATCACCATCATCATCATCACCACCATCATAATCATCATCATCATCATCATCATGATCATCATCATCATCATCATCACCACCATCATCATCATCATCATCATCATCACCATCACCATCATGATGACGACGACGATGATGATGATGATGATGATGATGGTGATGGTGCATGTTTGAGAAAAGCACTATACAAGCCTCGGCCGGAACAGGGGTTGCCGGCCTCGTATCATGCCGGCCTCGTGTACCACTCGGCCGTCAACTTAGATACTCGGCCGGCAACCCCTTAAGTCCCGGCCTCTGCAGTAATGTACTATTAACAACACTTCTGAAGACAATAATGTTTCAAAAATAAATTGCTTTATGATAAATGAGTTTAACAACAATTCTGAAGACAAGAATGTTTCAGAAATAAATTGCTTTATGATAAATGAAAATATTATGGAAATCGATACATTATGGCATAAAAAGTTCTGTCACATGATAGAGAACCCTAAAATCCATTAAGCATCCAACGAATCTCCCCAGTCATCGCCCCAATTAAGTTTCCGTAATAAACGAACGATTATAATAAAAACTCGATTCAAAAGAACTGCCTACTTAAGCGTATTAAGGGGATCGCGATTGTCCCAAATACAATTCCAGTGTTGAAACCAGTCCTTATTGTCTCCTAGGATTGCCAGATTATGCCGCACTTCGAGGTTTTTAGGGTCCCGTGGCTCTCGATACTTTACGTAGAGCAAGTCGCGTTTACACCCACATTATTGTGTATTATTAATTTCGTGCACTGTGTTTCGTGAACTTATCACATTTGGATTCCCGGATTGCTCAACCTTGCTACAACCTATATAAAAATCTAGTGTCACTGTGTTTGTTATCGAACTCTTCCGAAACGGTTCGACTAATTTTTATGAAACTTTTTGTCTATACTTGGTAGGTCTGAGAATAGGTCGTAGGCTATTTTTTATACTTCTATTCTTCGCAGACGGAGTCGCAGGCAATAGCTAGTAATTATATATTTATTTATTTTAAGATACTAGGCCTAAATAACACCCCATTTTCGGGAAAGTCCATCGTCCCGTTCCACCCTGTATCTAATATATAAAAATCTCGTGTCACGGTGTTTGTTACCGAATTCCTCCGAAACGGCTTGACCGATTGTTATGAAACTTTTTTGTCTTTAATCGGTAGGCCTGAGAATAGGTCGTAAGCTATTTTTTATACTCCTGGGTGATTTATGGCAAAACAACGTTAGCGGGGTCAGCTAGTAATTACATACATCTATGCTATACGAAATAGTCAACGGCTGTTACGAAGTAAATCCTAACACATTGCACAACTATGAAGTTTCTGAATAATAATATTAACAATACGACTATGAGAAAAAATGCTATACTTACTATTCTGTCATATGCAACAAATATGATATAGCATTTATTGTCCCACGGTTGATGTTAATATACAGAAACTTCATAGTTGTGCCAGAAAACTATGACGATGAGTATGAAATTTCATACTGAACCCTCAGTCCTTGATTTATTTTTAGATTTTCCAGTTTTCCCAAAATTACATAAGCACGTTTATTATCAGACTTTGCTCCACCTTTGATTTTTAACGTCGTTTCCTTAACAGGATTCTTTTTTAAGTGTTTCTTGCTGCGTACACGGATCTTGTTACTATAATTTAATAGCTGCCACAATGCAGTGATATTATGTCAAATATTGAAATGGAGAGGTCGTTAGATGTGTGGTTAGTGTGTGTGCGAATCGACAATAATACTCCTCTGGCGCAACGACCCAAAGAGTGTCTTTGCCTCCAATGCACGCCAAAGATCCTGTGACGTCTCTCGCCAGTCACCAAACTCAAGCTCGCGCAGATCCACCTCCGCCACATCTGCCCAACGGTATCTAGGGCGACCAACGGGGCACCGCCCTGTTGGCTTACCCTGGTATGCGCTCTTCACTGCACGACCATCTTCCATGAGCTTGAGGTGGCCAAGCCACCGAAGCCTGTGAGCTCTGGCCACTCCAATTATGTTGGGTTCAGCAACTAGTTCTTCAATTTCGGCGTTCTTCCGGATCCTCCAACTGCCGTCAGGTGTCTGCGTTGAGCCAAAAATCCTGCGTAAGATCCTTCTCTCCGTAGCCAAAAGCTTGTGCTCCTCCCTCAGAGTCAGGGTCCAGACCTCACATTTATATACCAAACAATCAATTATCGACAATAATACTCGACCTGAAAATTCAAATCCTGATGTGTGTGACACTACTTGCGTTGACACACTAGCTCTGTCCCACGTTCGCGGAACAGCTACCTATCAACCTGGTGCAGCAGCAAAGGCGGTTGAAAAACTTAAGGCAAAAAACCGGCCAAGTGCGAGTCAGCCTCGCGCACCGAGGGTTCCGTAGAATTATTAAATAAGTCAAAATATACGCCGTAAAAAGCCGTAAGTTTCTAAGAAAAATGTATGCAGTGTGAGATCATTTCATATTGGTTAGTCAGGACCCTGCTCCTTAATATTTAATATAAGTTTAGTATGTTATTATATATTTATTATTTGATGTTTTACCGGCCACAGACAATCGGTGAAAATTTCAAGTGTCTAGTTAACACCATTATAAAGATCGAGTTAAAAACGCTGGGAAAAAAAAACGCGTTTCTTATGACGACCCCCTTTAATTTTTACTATAATTTTATTTTTAGTATTTTACTATCTAGCTATCACGCTGCATGAGACAGCCTGGTGACAGACATACAGACTGACGGACAGTGAGGTCTTAGTAATAGGGTCCCTTTTTGTCCCTTATATAGGGTGCTATTAACCCATATATGCCCAGAACTGTTTTTGGTCTCCGATTTCTTCCATTTTTGGATATGTTTGTACCTGAGGGGTTCTTATAAAAACCTCATTTAAAGGTTTAAGATGGGAGGGCGGGAAAGGTGTTTTTTTTAACGGATCGTAAACGACCCCTAGGGCGAATGCGTTACCTGCGGTCGTTTTCGACCCACTGTATGGCATGTGAGTTAGTGTTCAGTAAAATTGTTTCAATTGTTTATTTCTGGACAAAATGTAAAAATGAAAGCTCGATAAGCATTATTCTGCAGCAAAACATGGGCAATGTTGCTTCAAAACTTCAATGTCACTGCGATACTGGCGAGCTCAGAGTGTAGCATTATTCACCGCGACGTCAATGAGCCAAAAAAGAACCGGCGTTTACCATTCTTCCTTCTCATTCCGATTCTGAATACTCCCACGTTAGTGTCCAGTCGATTCAGGCTCCCGGCGAATCAATTGTATTGGAAAATGACATGTGGTTGTGGGACATATCCTCGATTTCATCGCAGCAGGATATCTTCTAGCTGTTTGCATAGGCTCTACCCCGTGCTCAGTCGATGATAAAGGCACAACACTGTTATCCTGCCTCCTAACAGCATGGTACATATCCCGTTTGCTTCATCTAATTGATAATCGAAGTACCTTCTCTCCTTTTTTTTACTTTTACTTTCACGACGATTGACCGATACTCCGCGTCCTCTTCCACGCCTTCCCACGCCCTCTTTCACACGCCTTCTCGCGTCCTCTTCCATGCTCCGTCCTACGACTGTCTAGTTCCAGTGACATATTGATGGTGTACTATTCGGTTCCTCATCGTCACTGGACGTAGATCCTTCAGCAAACGGACACCCAAAGCTAGACAGAAAGGCGCAAGAGCTGGCAACGAGATAAATTATGGGAATACCCCAGTTCTCCATCACTAAAATCAACATCTGATACTTTGCCATCGCCAAGAGGTTCAATATAAGTATCAGCACCTTGAATATCATCATCGAAATCGAAATTATCTAACACCTTTGCTATTATCATTCGTTGTAAATATTAAATAGCAATTAAATATACTTCTGCCCACAGGGTCGTTAGCGAACCACCAAAGTTATGATGACTATTTCTTTGCCAAACACAATTTTATTGAAGGACATTTTTATACTAACTGATAGGTTAACTATTTATCTTTATAATAATAGCAATATAACAGGTAAACCTACGAAGAAAAAATATTACTATCATTTTTCTCAGGAAAGATGCACTTTTTTGCCATCAGAAAACAAGTCCTAACTTGCAATGACAACAAAAATCGCAAAATTACCGACCAACGTAAATTATCTATTTATTTTAGAAAAAGGTACTTAGTTCTATCTTAAAAATGGTGTTAGACGTCGCAAATGAGCATTTTACTTTGCAAACTCGCGTGTTAACTGATACCTATTTTTCGGGACGAAAACGACCCACTGGGCATATATGGGTTAAGGCAAAAAAAGGCGGGTAACAGCTAGTACTTACATATGGCAGAGATGCCACTGCCACAGATGCTTGGGCAGGTAAGGCCGGAATTCCTCATTGCCGATGTTGAGGGAAGACGCTGTGAAACGCAGCAGGCGACGGGTTTCGTACTGCCAGTCGGGATTGGTCTTTTGGATCTAAAAGATAAGGAATAGTTTCAATCATGTGTATCAGTGTTTACTCACATATTCCTACCTTCGATAGCTAGAGCCACTATACATAAATATGTGTCCAAGCATGTCAGACCCCAATAAAAGACAATGTTAGGTACCTTTAGAAGCGCGCGATGTCTTGTAGTTGTGGCATGCCGCCGCCGCCGGGTTTGGCCGATCTTTGTGTCTCCAATAAACCCGAAGTGTTCCTCAAGTCACAGTCACAGAAAGTTTGGACGATAATTAAATATAACAAATATCACGGAGCGCAGCCACCCCGTGCCGAACCGCCGAAAAGAAGAGGCCGTTCCTTGGTTTCTCCCACGGCGCCACTGTCGCCTTGAAAGCGCGGGAGGCACGGCAATGTTGCCAGCCTCAAGGCTGCCGTATTATCCCCTATTGTGGGAGTAACATGCTTGGATAATCAGGTCCCTTTCATTATTAGGACAACTAGGCGATGACACTTGTATTTGGAGGTGGTAATTGGCGTTGGCGGCATTGAAATTCAAAAATAATAAGTTTTTTTTTTTATTTACAACTTGAAAATACTCCCGATTTACACAAGTAATAGAACGAAAAAAAAATCTTTTACGAATAAATAGTTTCATTGCTTTGTTTTATTTTGATTGTGTATCTTACTTAGAGATAGTTAAATGGACCTTATCAGTAACCCTGTCGATCTGCATCATAATGATAAAATACGGCATTTTATTTTTGTCGCATTAAACCGTGTTCGAGTCCCGATTAAGACAAGCGATTTTTCAAAAATCCATAAATGCAGTAGGTATTTTTGTTATTAGAAATAATGGAAAGTCTCTTTTACATAGAATTTGATATTTCTAATATTAAAGGTAGTTGCCCTCCCTCCATGTGGCGTTCGTTCTTTCCACCCTGTATAGATTTTTAAAGTTCTTTTTAATTTTATGCATGAAAATTTGAAGTTTACAAAAACACATGAACATTACGATTCAGTCCATAGCGAAATAAAATCGAATGAAAACTATTCTAAACCGAAATATAACTCAGTTGAGGCGATTCGCTGACTCGAATGATCGTTAGCCACAATTTTTACTCTAAAATAATACCCAGGATTGTTGGAGTGTAAGAATAAAAAAAGTTTCAGTAGACTGAAAAATTGCTGCGTATTGCTGACAACTGAAATAATACCAGGTTTGAGGATCTGAAAGCCTTTTCACGAGCTTTTATTTTTTTTTATGCTTGGTAACAGTTTGCTTAGGAAATTGGGTAAAAAAATGTGCCTCATAAAAAACACAAATATTTTACAAGCTCTAATCAACACTTACTATAGCTTAAAGAATGTAGTCGTAGAGTTTGAAATGAGTTCTGTAGTCAAAATGTTAAGAAGAAAGAAAGAATGAAAGAAAGAATACATTTATTTAAATAACACCAAACATATCAACATTATTACAATTAGATAACACGAAGGATAAAGATGCGATTGCAAATCGGTACCAATGTTTTGTCATGTGGGTCTATCTGTCTGTAGCAGCTCTATGACTCTTAGTAGGTACTATAAAATTGTATTTGGTGTAGGTACATAATAATCAGGCCAATATAAAAAAAGAAAGATTTTTTTTATTTGTGACAACAAAATGGTTAACATAGATATACTCGTAATACTAGTATATCTTTTGAGTTACGGAGTTTATAAAAAACTTGTAAGACTTTGATAAATACAATTGCGTTATTTAATTAAAAAAATCTTAAATAAGCATTAAACTTATAATATTGCTCTTATAACCATGCACTTAGGTATTTAATTAATGAAGTCTAGACACTGTCTGAGGAGCGAATCACTTTCTTTTCACATATTACTGCTTAAGTATCAAAAATAATACTATTAGAAAATACTGAGTTTTTGAGTTACCGTGGTTCGAATTCCGTACAAAACTTACAACCAGTCGCATTGCTTCCATAGACTTGATTTCAACACAGTTTTTTGAAACAGTTGTTATTAATAACTAATAGACATAAATATTACTTATTGGTCTTATAAATAACAAAATGGAGATCATGCCAAGATGCCGTAAATTACATAAAACGAATGTTTCGACAACATACAGGTAGGTATGTAAAAAATTCAAAACTTTCTTTATTTACGACGTTGTTTACAAATGGGCAGTAATATTCTAATAAATAAAAAAATATGAAACTCTTTTCCTGTATTCGGTAAGGTCTGAGAATAAATAGGTCGTAGGCTATTTTTTATACCCCTGTTCTTCGCAGACGGAGTCGCGGGCAACAGCTAGTATGTTTTATAATATTACGCGTTTCTTGCGTATTTATATAAGAAACAATGATAATGATGGTAAATAACCGGTTATGTGCTGATTTTCAAAGCTACGGACCTTTGAAAATGAACTCGTATAAAGTCTGAAACGCTCTTAGATTCCACCTCACGTCATGTTTTGGTTTGGGTGGCATAATAATTATGTTCAATCTTTAGCTGTCGTGTTGTCTTTTGTTTTGTAAAAATATTGATGATGTGTCTTGTGTTGTTGTAAATAATGTATTTTCTTTCTAATATGGAAGTTGATGAGGGCGGGTTTATGTAAGAAACCATTATTATGTGTCGCACAAACGTACCTATCTTCCACTTGTGTAGTTTAGTCATAAGGACATTCCAACGCCTGAATCAATCAATTCAGAAACATCGTTCTCGGTATTTTGAGACTCTTTTTTTGAGAAACTTTATAACAAAAATATTGTTTACAAGTTACGAACAACACCAAAACAGTAATGTTTTTCATCCGTCGACGCCAGAGCAATGAACCCTGAGGGGTTCCTTCCAGTTGACTTGATTTAATACGACAGATGCCGCAAAATAACAAATTAGTAGCTACACAATATTATTAACAACTTTAGGTATTTGCTAAGTTTAATAAATAAATAAATAAATAAATATTAGGGGACAATCTTACACAAATCGATCTAGTCCCAAACTAAGCAAAGCTTGTACTATGGGTACTAGACGACGATAAACATACTTATATAGATAAATAAATACTTAAATACATAGAAAACATCCATAACTCAGGAACAAATATTCGTGCTCATCACACAAATAAATGCCCTTACCGGGATTTGAACCCAGGACCTCTTGCTTCGTAGGCAGGGTCACTACCAACTAGGCTAAGCGGTCGTTTGTTTTACATTTTTTGTTCATTGACCGACGAAGACGACGCGCGAGCGAAGCGTCTCCGTTTGAGCAAGTTCATAATATGTCTTAATGGGTATGGTTAATATTATACACGACCCTGTATTTTATCGTTGAGTAATGTACGACCTGATAATTCAAATCCTCATGTCATTACCGTAACGCTTAGAATTAGGGTTGTCTATTTTTTTGTAATGTGTAGTAAATCGAAAACCATTTCGAGATAAATACTTTTATAAATCGTTTTCTGTAGTTTTTTAATTTTAATATAATATAATGCACTTATTACATGTATCAAATAAGCAAGACCTTAATTTGACATAGAAAAAGATGTCGTAGAAGGTCCAAGTTGTTACTTAAATCTGCGTGGAATAGTATTATTTAGAATTCTTCACAATTTACGCGTGGATTATATTACGGAGTTTGATTTGGACCCGCTGGCTGACATCTAGCGCTTTGATAACGCCAGTAAAGTGACACTATTTACAGTATACCACTACACAAAAAATAATTAAAGGCACGCATTTATATAGATTTAGAAATTTGGCTGTGTACACCTACGAAGAAATTCAATGGTGTATATGAAGTCCCCAATCCGTACTGGGAACTGCGACCCAAGCCCTCTCATTCTGAGAGGAGTCCTGTGCCTTCAGTGGGACGTATATAGGCTGGGATGATCATGATGATCCATTTAAAACCTCAAAATCTGAACCACTAAGTCTAGGGACATGAAATTTTATACATGTATATATTTTGTTATATACCTCGTTTTTTATATACCTCGTAAGCGCTCTTGCTGAGGCAGTTCTCCTCCATTGCACATTGCAGCAGGTACATCGGGACATCCTGTAGATGGGCCGTCCTTTCTATGGCCGTAGTGTCGAGGGCCAGGTCAGCCAGTCGGTCTGTGCAGACCACAGCTGCCACGTGACCTAAAACAGGGGTTATTAAAGACTCGTTTACCGTTAGGGTCTCCCCAAAACTATCGACGTGGAATCAGCTTCAGTCGATCGGGAAGAACGTTTATGTCAATGCAATAAGAGCGAAAATCAAGTCGTACAGCTCGGCTTCATTCCATCGAACCCAAGTCCTCATCTCTAAATCTCTCTCTGTCTCTAAATACATCTTATTCGTTTTTCGTCACGTCTTCCTTGGTGTCATTTGTTCTTCCCTTTCGTTTTTTATCTCATTTACTTATTTGTCAAAATTTTTCGATACGTTTTGTGCTGGTAAATAAGTAAATGAGACAAAAAACGAAAGGGAATAACAACGAATGAGCCCAAGGAAGACCGCGATGAAAAACGAATAAGACTTATTAAGAGAGAGACAAGTTATAGGATTTGACCAAACAAGATAAATACGGATAGCGAACAAGACGAATAAAGAACGAGTGACTACAAATAAAATGGATGTGTTTCGTTTACAGAAAAAATGTGTTAGGTCCATAGCAAGAGTAAAGAATACCGAAACCACTGTTTAAACGTTATAAAATATTAACACTTCCCTCAATGTTCATATTAGAGGCGTGCGTGTTTGTTATGGAGCATTTAAGTACACTTATTTAGAATGATTGAGAAAAAAAGCGGCCAAGGAAAATTTACAACAAGTTTAATGTACTTGTAACACTGTTGTTTCTTGCGGCGCATTCTTCTTGGCAATGATGGTCCTTACGAAAGCGCTGGTAGTTTAAAAAAAATGACATGTAAAAGAGCCCTTTGCGGCCTACTTGCAGAATAAACGTTATGATTTTTTTTTTGACTAATTTGCAATAAACAGATTAAATTTTATTTTTTTTTGCCAATTAATTGTGTCAAGGCTACTTACTACTATAAGAGCATATATGTAATGGCCGCAATGCTGTATAATAAACTACCAGATACCATGAAAAACCAAAATATAAAATTATTTAAAAGAACTTTAGTAAAAATTTTGAAGGATAAATTTTATGATGTAAATGAATTCTTAGAACATGATTTTATGGTATCTAATATCAGTTAATAAAATTTTATAAATTTTTAATTTTAAATACTTAATCCAAGGATGCGATTCTACAGCGGCCGCTAAAATTCCTAATTTTATTTAGGCATCGTTAAATCACTTTGCTAATCTATGAGCATAGCTGACAATGACAACGCCAATTTGAATCTGACGTTTCTTATTTGAGGCGGTCTATTAAATTTAGGTTTAGCTGCTTAAATGTTATTCTTTGCATGACCTTTTTAAGCAAAAGTCAAGCCAAACTGGCTAATTTTAGCGGCGACTAAAATAGTCCCATTTAAAATAAGATTACGAAAAGTCAAGTTGTGCAGGATCAATTCCATAAACATAACGTATTTAATTTATATTAGTTTCTTTAATAATTGTCTGTCTGGAAGAGAGATGGTCTGCCATACTTTTTCTATTTTTGTTAATTCACTGTACTGATTTGTGGTGTGCAATAAAAATATTTGTATTTTATCGTATTTGTATCATCCATTAGAAATGGATGAAGAATTTGTGATAGCTGCTGTGGTGGGCGAAGAGAGGGAGTATGGCGAGGGTGAGGGTGAAAAAATGTATTTAAAGAGGTTGCGAGATCAATCCGACCCGTTTGACCGGTTCGAGCGGAAGTTTAGAAAATTGTTTAGGCTGTCGCGGGACATGAGCCGACACGTAGTGGACACTTTGTGTGCAGGGGATGCGCTACGAGCGGGCACGGTGCCCCTACATTTAAAAGTTTGAGTGCCCTGAATTTTTTTGCCCATGGGAGACAACAACTGCTGTATGAGAAATTAATATTCTAGCTCAAAGCCAACCAAACCCAAACTGGAGTGCAGGTGCTCCACGAGTAAATCCTGCTGGATTTTATTATTTGGTTTTTGCGACATTGTAATTTAAAAGCCATGGACAGAAGCCTTTTTTCTTAAATATTGCCCACTCAAATTTTAGTAAATTATTTGAGAAAATCCATTGTACGCCTAAGGAGCAAATTATAGCGGTCCTTTCAATATGATTTTTCAACTACACATGTATCTATAATTAACAATAAATTATTTGAATTTAAATTTGAATTTGAATTTGACGAATACAAAATGAGGCGAAATAAGAATTAAACGAAAAAGGAATGAGGCGAGATAATAGGATACCTGAAATTCGACCTGCAAGGTCAACCTACAGAATAACTTCCAAACAAATTAAGTCAAAAACTTTGTTGAAAGTAGATTACACATACACAGGCATTTTTAATAAATACTAGCGACCCACTGCAATGCTGATACTAAATACAACCTTTCTCTTGAATCGCTCTATCTATTAAGAAAACCGGCCAAGTACGAGTCGGACTCACGCACGAAGGGTTCCGTACCATTCTATTATAAATTGCGGTTTACGATTTATGACGTATTAAACAAAAACTACTTACTAGATATGTCCGTTGGTAAAAAATACAGACAACAAACAGACAAGCAAATGTACGACGGAGTTCCAGGCTTTGTAGCCTGCCACCGATCGACGGACTATCACCACTGACTCTTCGGGCTCGATGTTCCACCGAATCCAACGCCGCCAACTGATACTTGGCGGAACCGTCTCAAAGGTGGCAGCAGTATTCCATACACGATCTACCCCGTGCTTTGTGAGTAAAAAGTTTTGTTTGCTTATAATAAGGTACCATGTGTGTGTGTTTGTTTGATATTTACCTATTCACGTTAAAATAAATAGGTAGCTAGATGTACCTACGCTTAGATCTTTAAAACTACGCAACGGATTTTGATGCGGTTTTTTTTAGTAGATAAAGTGATTCAAGAGGAAGGTTTATATATATATGTATAATACATGCATTGCACCCGTGCGAAGCCGGGGCGGGTTGCTAGTGTTTGTATAAGGTAAACGTCCGTGTGCTCGAAACTGACCAATACATGGCACCTTCAATCTTGTGTCATAGTTACTGGTGACAGATGGGTGTCATTTACTGGGTGTTGAGGTGTCGAGCATTAGTACGTTTACCTTACATGACGTTTTGCACGGATGTTTGACATTCAAGGTAGATAAAGATCACGGTGTATTTTTATGAATAAAATATTGGTTAATTACAGTATTATTTTATTACTCTTATAAAAAGTATTATAGAGGTAGGTATAACTATACTTAAAATCATTACATAACAGGTATGATATAAAAATGTATGTGGCACGATGCCCGAGAAATGTAGCGAAAGACGAATTATGAGTGGACTGTATTTCTACGATGGTGATTCATTACGTGTGTTTCATGATCCTGGATTGAAATTAGAGTCAGTTAATAGGGAATATTCGATTGCGATCGCGCTCACCTGATCTCCTGAAGCGGCGATGGTCCGAGCAGCCCCGTAGGGTTAAATCCAGAGCTGGGCCCAGTGTAGATCTTTCCCTTACTGCTAAACTCCACAAGCACACTCCACATATAGCACGAACGCAATCTTAATCGTTCTTTAACTTGGATGGTATTAAATAGTACTTTAGACACTTGAAAGTAATTCGTGAACACCTTGGTTGAGGGTTCCGTAAACGAGAATAACGAGCGACTGTCTTCGAGAGAGTTCTTAGACCGACAACTTACTACTACGAAGTCGGTGGTTCGAATGAAATATCGTTAACTGTCAAAATCAAAACTAACTTAATGTCATAATGACATTCAATTTGACAGCTAGATTGCTGCCAATTTATAATACGATTGACACGATTGAACATTCCGCCCACCTAAATGCGACGGTATACCGGGACGTATCACGGCATTTACTACAAAAAAACGATAACTAAAAACCTTGGGAGGTTGTTACTAGAAACTATGTTTAACTTAATGCTACCAAAGATTACGAACTAATTACGATAAGTTACAACTACCTTGCATTGGTAAGGCAGTGTAAGCGAGAAAAATATTAACTAATTAGAATATGTCTGAGGCCAAAGGCAAAGGACAGATCTTTGAGAGAGACCTTTTGTATTGACCAGTTGCAGTCTTTACAGTCACCACTCGACATATACCATCTGCACCAGGGTGCAGTGCGACAATGCGACCTAACGGCCAGTTAAGTGGACTTAGTGTTTCATTAACGATAAGTACCATAGTTCCTATAGTGAGGTTGGAACTACGCTTGTCCCACTTAGCCTTTTGTTGTAGCGTATGCATATATTCGCGGTGCCACCTATACCAGAAGTCTTGATGCATTTTTTGTATGAGTTTCCAACGCTGTAAAACACCAATATTTGAATCTACGAGATTTTCTTCTGGCATGATCGACAAAGGCTCTAGAGTAAGGAAATGCCCTGGAGTTAAGGCTGAGAGGTCATTAGCGTCCGAGCTGAGTGGTGTCAGGGGGCGCGAATTTAGCATCGCCTCTATCTGAGCTAGCACTGTGTAGAGCTCTTCGAAGGTGAGCCGTTGGGAACCGATAACACGAGCCAAGTGTGTCTTGACAGACTTAATTCCGGCCTCGGCCAGGCCATTGAAGTGAGGACTTCCAGCAGGGCTAAACGAAAACTTAATCTCCTCTGATGCCGCGGCTTGTTGCATTATGGAACCAAGGTAATTACTAGCGCCAACGAAATTACGACCTTGGTCTGAAACAAGATGACTACAACGACCACGACGAGCGATAAACCTCCGCAGTGCAGCTAAGAAAGCTTCCGACGACAACTCGGAAGCCAGCTCGACATGGATCGCCTTCGTGCTGGTGCAGACGAAAACGCAAATGTAGCCTTTAAAGCTTTTTGCACCGCGACCGCGCCCAAGGGCAATAAGATAGGGTCCACCATAATCGACGACAGAACTCGAAAAAGGTTTAATTTGGTTTACCCTAAATGAAGGCAAGTTACCCATAAGGGGGGCGGAAGCGAGGTGTGGACGAACACGAAAACATTTAAGACAGCTCGAGATAACGGAATGGATAGCGCGTTTACACGATAGGATCCAGAAGTGCCGAGACAAAAGATTTTTAAGAGTCTGCGCACCGGGGTGCATGAAGCGGGTGTGGTACTCAGTGATTAGAAGATAAGTGAGGCGATGCGAGCGAGGCAACAGCAATGGATGTTTGACTTCAAATCCAACCTTAGCATTGGCAAGGCGACCGCCCACCCTGAGAAGACCCTCTTCATCGACAAATGGGGACAGCTTTCTTAAACTTCTTGGAAGCGAGTTAGGAGAACCTTTCTTCAAGTGCTCAATCTCCGACGAAAACACGCTCTCCTGCACTGACTTTAATAAATTTCTAAATGCCCTATGTAATTCAGAAGACTGTATAGGTCCGCTAAGACGCTTTCCAGGAGCAGATTGTCTCGAATTATCTATGAATCGAAAGCAATACGATAAAGTTCGCTTCAATGTTGAAAGCGACGAGAATTTGTTCAACAACGATTCGATAAGAGTAGGTTCGTTGGACACGACAAGGCTAAAGATCCGTTGCTCCTCTTGTAGGGCCGGATTCGAAAACGATAGAGTATTGATAGCTGGCCATTTTTCCTCGCAATCGGCAAGCCACGAGGGACCTCTCCACCACATGTCATGATTGACGAGATCAGTGGGTAAAAGACCACGCGAACCGCAGTCTGCGGGATTCGAGTGAGTTCCGACGTGCCTCCATCGATCAGGAGAAATAATGTCGTGAATGTGGCTAACCCGATTTGCCACGAATGTTTTCCATTTCGATGGACACGATTTTATCCATGACAAGACGACACTAGAGTCCGACCAGGCGTAAATTTCATCGACAGAGCAAAATGGTTTCAACGCTTCCGTGGTAGACTTCATAAGATCGGAAAGAAGAACGGCAGCTTGCAGTTCCAATCTTGGAATGGACTGCTTACGAAGAGGAGCTACTCTCGACTTCGCACAACAAAGGACGACTGAGCATGATCCATGACAATCTACGAAACGACAATAAATTACAGCGCAGTAGCCACGCTCAGAGGCATCTCCAAAGCCGTGCAGCTGTAGCGAAACGAAAGGGCCGACGATACGACGAGGGATGGACACAGATGCTAACGACGGCAATTCGGATTTTAGACGCCGCCATTCTGAAGCGATATCAGAAGGCGCATCGTCGTCCCAAGCAACACCAGCGGTCCAAAGTAGTTGCATAATATATTTGGCGTAAAACGTAAGGGGACCGAGGAAACCCAGAGGGTCATAAATGCGGGCGATTTCGGACAGAATTGTACGCTTTGTGCAACGACATTCACCGAATTCAGCCACCCGAAAACGAAATGAATCAAACCGAGGCTGCCACAAGAGCCCCAGTATTTTTAATGAGACATCAGGCAGCTCTTCGAAATGCTTCAGCTCTTCAGAGTATAAATCTGACAGTGGCAGGCTATCGAGAAAGGTACGATTGTTTGAAGTCCATTTCCTTAAATGGAAACCTCCTGACGATAATATTTTTGTGAGCTCTGCCTGAAGCGAAAGAGCCTGTTCAACTGAATCCGCTCCAGTGACGACGTCATCGACAAAAATATCACGAGCAAGAACAGCGGCACCAGCAGGGTATTTATCAGCGGAGTCTTTAGCGAGTTGATTCACTGTTCGAAGAGCCTGAAATGGAGCCGAGGAAACGCCATACGTAACCGTTAACAGACGATAGTCACGCACGGGTCCAGCAGGGGAGGGCCTCCATAGGATACGCTGGTAGTCAGCGTCCTCTTCAGGTACTAATATTTGCCTGTACATTTGCTTCACATCGCCTGTGAATACAACGGCATGCCAACGAAAACGCATGAGTAAATCGAAAATATTAGCCTGAAGTTTAGGACCAGCGAGAAGAGTGTCATTCAACGAAGTACCTTTACTGTCTTTCGCGCTGGCGTCGAAGACAACGCGAAGAGGTGTGGTGACTGAAACACGCTGTATACCATGATGAGGTATATAATTGAACTGACCGACGACAGCAGTAGGAGGATCCACCTCCTCGAGATGACCACGGGACTGATAGTCCTCCATAAAATCGACATACGATTTCTTGAAGTCACGATTAGAATTGAGCTTACGCTCCAACGATAGAAATCGCTTTAGTGCAATTTCGCGAGAGTTGTGAAAAAGAGGTTTATTTGTGGGGTCGACAAAAGGTAAAGGAACAACAAACCTACCTTCTTCATTACGAGAATGGTTATTGACAAAATAATCTTCGCAACGCTGGTCCTCCTTCGACAAGAAACAATTAACTGGAGGATTAATGTTTTCTAATTCCCAAAACCTTTTAATGGAATTATCTAACGACAATATTGGCGAATGATTCGACACGAAAAGGCAGTTATTATTGCTGCGATCGACAGTACTTTCTGTGAGTTGACTAGTGTCACACTCACCCATAACGATCCAACCGAAAATAGAATTTAATGCTCGTGGTTGCCCGAGCTTTCCTCTCTTTAGACCAGGCAACAGCGAAGACGCGAAAATGTCTGCATTTAACAGCATATCTATTGGTCCAGATTGAACGAAGTCTGGATCAGCAAGCCGAAGATTCAATATGTGAGACCACCTTGACGAGTCGACAGGTTGGTTAGGCTGGTCAGCACATATTGACGACAGTACGAGAGCTTCCAATTTAATATTGGACGACAAATATTTATCACCCGCCGGCTTTATTTCACACGATAGCGAACCGAGCGGTTGAGCGACAGAATTTCCAATTCCATTTACGGAGTGTGGACCACGACGAATGTTGAGTCCTAGCTTCTTAGCGCAGGATTCAGTAATAAAATTGCAGGCGCTAGCACAATCGAGAAGCGCACGCACTGACTTAAAGTCACCATACGCATCCCTAATCTCAATCCTAGCAGTTGAAAACAAAACTGTACTTTCACTACCCAGTGAAGTCAAAACCGTATTACTACCAGAGCTAACCGAACTATGTGGCACACTGCCTTCCACTGGAGGGTGCATAAGAGGAACTGTCTGCACCGGTCTAGTAAAATGTAAGGATGTGTGATGTGAACACTGGCACACACTACAACGAGAGGCACGACAAGTTTTTACTCGATGTGTGTTCGAAAAGCACAAGATACACAAACCCTTTTCCTTTACAAAATCAAAACGAGATTTAGGATCAATATTTAAAAAATCCTTACAAGTGGCAAGACTGTGCTGGCCATTACAAAAGTTACAAGTCTGACGAGAAACGACAAACGATGCTTTATTTTTGCTCACACTATTATGAATCTGTTTATTTATACCTACTTTTTTATTTACTACCACAGAGTTATTAGTAGTAGGCAACAACGAAATATTCGATAAGTTAAGCGCTTTGTATTGTTTTTCAACGAAAGCTTGAACATCACTAAACTGTGGGATGTCGTCACTATTATGCTCAAGTTGGAATGCTTCTCGAGTGCATTTATCAAGCTTAGACCACAACAAATGAAAAAGCATAAAGTTCTTGTCTGGTAAGCTATATTTATTTAATACCGATAAATTCTCTGAGAAAGTTCTATAAACACGTTCAAGGTCACTAGCAGATTTTGTTCTAATCGGTTCACAACACAATAACTTTTCATAATAATGTGTAGCAATTTGTCGCTTCTTATCAAAATATTTACATAAACAATCATATGCATCTTGGTAACTTTCTTGGGTAAGTGGGTAATTTTTTATTAATTCATAAGCGGTACCTTGCACGCTCGACAAAAGGTAGTGCAATTTTTCAACTCCCGAGATATTCCGGTTATGAATCAAAGAATTAAACAACTGTATAAAACTTACCCAATTCTCCAAAGTTCCATCAAATGGTTTTATAGAAACTTTAGGCAGTTTAGCAATCACTGCCTCACCAACACAAGGTTTGGAATCACTTATTTGCGGTACTAATCTTTGGCGCAATTTATATCTAATATCGGACACTTTAGTCTCAAACTCGTACGTTATTTTCATTTCATTAGTCCGCGCGGACGGTTCCAACAACGACAAAACTTTCCGTTGCGCGTCATGAAATTGATCCGATATTTCCTTTAAATCCCTTTCTTCAAATCCCAACAAGTTAGTTTCCGCGATAAATTCAATACGCATAATTGCATAGTTACGCGCGATTTTGTTGTTGTCAACTTCAAATTCAGAATCGCGACCATACATTTCATCGTGATCTGACATTTCAAACGATACGATATAGATTAGATACCTAATTCGAACGACGATTTAAATAATACCGATTCGTGAAATACTAACACAACGAAATAACCGATAATTAAGTTTAGTCTATGGTAATAAGTTGTGTACCACCTTTACGAACGATAACGACAAGAAAAAGATGGCCGTACAACTTATAACAAACACGTAAAATCTCAACCAAGGTACCGTTCCAAACTACCCTCAACACAAAATATAAAAATAAAATCAATAAAATCGTAGAAAAACACGTAAGAAATCGCGACAAAAGGAACTTTTCAATAAAATCCGGTTCGAAGGACCAAAAAAATGTGGCACGATGCCCGAGAAATGTAGCGAAAGACGAATTATGAGTGGACTGTATTTCTACGATGGTGATTCATTACGTGTGTTTCATGATCCTGGATTGAAATTAGAGTCAGTTAATAGGGAATATTCGATTGCGATCGCGCTCACCTGATCTCCTGAAGCGGCGATGGTCCGAGCAGCCCCGTAGGGTTAAATCCAGAGCTGGGCCCAGTGTAGATCTTTCCCTTACTGCTAAACTCCACAAGCACACTCCACATATAGCACGAACGCAATCTTAATCGTTCTTTAACTTGGATGGTATTAAATAGTACTTTAGACACTTGAAAGTAATTCGTGAACACCTTGGTTGAGGGTTCCGTAAACGAGAATAACGAGCGACTGTCTTCGAGAGAGTTCTTAGACCGACAACTTACTACTACGAAGTCGGTGGTTCGAATGAAATATCGTTAACTGTCAAAATCAAAACTAACTTAATGTCATAATGACATTCAATTTGACAGCTAGATTGCTGCCAATTTATAATACGATTGACACGATTGAACAATGTACTATTATTTAAGCCACTCGGCAAAGCTTCGTCGTCTAACATCTTGCTATGCAATGGTTGTTTAAAATAAAATACTATTATTATTATTATAAGTATGTAAAAATCTTGCTAACGATTGTCACTTGAGTCAGTTGCCAAGAACCCTAACCCCCATGCCATAGCCCATAAGTCACGTCGAGGAACTCATCAGTGGTAACGATCGCGACACATTCTGTGGAAGCATTTGTCTTGTACCCCGGCCTACGGCTTCACACACGAATTGAAGGAGTCATCGACCGATTTGGTTCCGGTTTCGGCTAATTTCGGTTATGATTACGGCCAAAACTTATACAGTGTGAAAACGAATTTCTGTCGTTGGAATTCGGATGCGGGATTTAAAATAATTTTTTTTTTTTTCATTAAATATAATAATAATCATAATTATGATAAGAAGGTACGTTAATGCAAGAAATGTGTGTTCATGCAGTTTCTCCACCTCCACACTGTACAAGCAAACAAAAATCACACAAACCCAACTATCACTATCACTGCACTAACTGACGCGTTTCGAACTCAACTAGAACCCATCTTCAGAGCAACACAACTCACCGTGCTACCAGAATTATGTTAGACTGCGTATTATACTCATGTAGCTTTATCGAAAAACTTGGTTTTGATTCACGACTCAAAAAAACTCTTAAATTAATTACATATATCTACAATAATTTTAACATTGTCCAAATAAGTTACGGTTTCGGCTAACTCAGTCCGAGGCCGACAAGACTCGCTTTTGGTATCGGCTGAAATTCGGATTTGGTCGCCCACTAATTTTAAGAGTAGGTGTACGATACAGTTGACTGAGAACATGAATAATTGATGGGTATTTAGTTATGTTCAATTTAATATCTACCACCTACTAACACAAGTTTAGGTTGCCGTAACGACTGAATGGCCTAGTTGTTAGAGAACCTGACTACAAAGCTTGAGGTCCCGGGTCCGATTCTCGGGCGGGGCAGACATTTATATGAAAAATATGAATGTTCGTTCTCGAGTCGAAGCAGTCGTTGCTTGCGTTGTTTTGACACCTGCCACCCGCACCATGCTACAGTGAAAGGAATATAGTACCCATAACATAAGCTTTGCTTACTTTGGGTATTGTATTGACATTATTTATTTATTGAATACTCAGTTTGCGTCTACCAGAGGATTGGGAGGGATCTATTAAACCTACAATGGGTTTAGCTATAATACCTAAACCTTGATTCATTAGAGAGTCGGTACAGGATTGTATTATGTCAATTATGACGATGAAAATCGAATTAGGTCCCGCCAAGTATTACGTACGTAAAATTTTAAAGGCCATAACCACTCTGGGTGAGGCATTAGCGTTTTCGCGCTCCGGGGCTTGGATGAAGAAACGAAACGGAGTCGACATATCTATAAAAAAATATCACGGGACAATTAACACCAATTGACCTAGTCCCAAAGTAAGCAAGCTTGTGTTATGGGTACTAGACAACGGATAAACATACTTATATAGATAGATACATACTTAAATACATTATTTAACACCCAGGACTCGAGAGCAAACATCGTGTTTTTGATACAAAATATCTGCCCGATGCGGGAATCGAACCCGGGGCCTCAAGCTTCGTAGTCAGGTTGTCTAACCACTAGCTAGGCCATTTGGTCGTCAAATCGTTACGTAGGTAATCATCTTGAACTATAAACGTCCCACTGGATTGGGAACTTACAACACCCTTGAACTGCTTCGTAGGTGGAGATTTCCGAAGATTTCCTTTACGTACCTAGTAAATTTCAAATTTAATTTTTTACTTGAATTCCGAAAAACTCAGAGATGTGAGCCCGGGTACAAACCCACGGTCCTCTGCTTGAGAAGGAAAAGCAGAATAAGCACTATGAGACATACCCAGCATCATGCTGCGGGAAGCCGCAGCGCTGGATTTTAGTGTGCCTTTTTTGCATGTACAGTTGAGGAAATTGAACCGTGTACCAGGATGGAACCTTTTTGTTGCAAAACAGAAAACATCGGGAAATTGACTGTGAAGAGGTTCCACGCTGTTACGCAATTCAGTTTCCTCGACTGTACAGTCTACACCCAAAACTAGTTATGCCGTGACGGATAGAACGTCAGTTAAATAAAATCCAGCAATTTTTGGAGATTTCTGTACCCCCGTAACCACCAAGTGACCACTTTTACCTAAACATTTTGAGAAAGAGAGAGAGTGAGAGAATCTCTCTACGCGACCTTCAGAACGATTAAAAAAAAAAATGAGCCACCAGCTACGCATAATTGTGATTGGACCAAGGACTCATAATTGAATCATAATCAAGTCAGAGTTTGCCTTAATCATAATCAATTCAGGGCCGACAACGCACTGGCATCGCGTAAAGCGCTGCGGGTGTCTATGGACAGTGGTGATCATTTAAAATCAGGTGACCCACTAGTTCATTTGTCTTGGCCTCTCTAACATAAAAAAAAACTTGCCGTCATAATAACCATCACCTTTTTTGACTAGTTCTGTTATCAACATCTCCGGATGTTTTAATTCCCTAAGCGGCAAAACCGTTACGTAGGTTTTAAGGTTTTAGAACAGCTGAAATTACGGTGCTAAAGTGCTAAAAGAAAGCTGACTATGCATTAAAACAAGCAGCTTAGGCCGTAAAGTGGAAGTGCTTGAGCGGTTCCAGCGCGCAGCATTTATTTGAGTCTGCTTAGAGTAGGTACCTACTTTTTCAAAAAGCGGAGATGCGTTAGTTGAAATCTACGTTAGATGTACACCTAAACCTGCACACACCTGAGAAAGAAATTGAATAGTGCGTGTGAATTTTCCAATCCGCACTGGGCCTGCGTGGGAATTACGCCCCAAGCCCTCTCATTTTGAGATGAAGCCTGAAGGCTTGGTTGATAAGATATTAAGTACAATAAGAAGTAGGTAGGTGTAAATACGAACACACAACTGTGGAAATAAAAAATACGTGAAATGACTACTTGCAAGACGACATACGTACACACAATTGTAGAAATATTAAAGTACGCAGGTATGTATATCAGAATACGAGTCTAAAATGAATTGAGAATTGGTTGTTTTGCGATTAAAATGGTCATTTTGCGTAAAGGGCAAGTCATTATGCGGATTGGTTGTTTTGCGAATAAAATATTGGTCATTATACTTATTAGTCATTATGCGTATTGGTCGTAATGCGTACACGTATGCGTAGTCAATACGCGTTTTTAAATTAAAAATTATTGGTCTTATACATCGGGAGGGTTACAAATTTAGTCAAGCTAATAATATTATAAGAGCGTGTTCAAAAGGCAAAAGTTATGATAAGAAGTTACGCCAAACTACCACCCCAAAAACATTAAAGCGTTCCAATCAACGCAATTTGATCCTTTTACACGTTCTGAAGCATTAACGCCAATGGGTGTCTACAAATTGCCAATTTTGTCAGAACGCTGCACTGTGACTTGATTACTGAACAACTTTTAAAAGGAAACGTTTCATTACAATCTTTACGATTTTAAAATAGCACGTGACAGTTTTACTTTTAAGTTTGTTGTATATTCTACCACTGGTGGTTCTGCGATGACGTAGTGATTTGACTTATGACCTCCTAAGCAGAGAGTCGTGAGTTAGAACCTGCAGACTAATTCGTCCCTTTCTCCGCTAACTGTCGTAACTAGCATGTGATACCTTGTTAGATACGACAGTTAGCGGGGAAGGAGATGAATTGTCTAACTCCCTCGCAATCGCCATCGCGTTCATTTTGATAGTTCTTTTATGGGCTGACAATTGGTATCGGAAACAGCCAGATGTCACAGCCATACAAAAACTATCGTTTCAATCCGATGACGAGTGTCAAAAGAGTTACACAATTACCTTGCTGGACTCGCAACTTAGATATAGTATAAATCTTCCCAGGTGAATTTTTCGCTTCGAGCCATTACATTAAATTTGAACCTTAATACTATGACGATACCGTTTGTTTTGAAAGATAAGGGCCCGAAGCGAAAAATTCACCTGGGAAGATTTATACTATACTTATTTTTATTAATCTTTGACTGTGTGAATCGTATGCAGGGATATCGATTAAATTGTTATTTTTGACATAGAAGGCTGGTTTTGACTCAAGTGATGTTTTCCATGAAAAAAGAACCAAAGATAGAAGCGGGAATGAGGCGGTGTTTTGGGTGGAAGGCTATTTTGTGGTGATGTCCGTTATAAGACCTATTTCAAGTGGAAATTATTTTATGTCCTGTGAGAATGACTGGTGTCATCTTAATTTATGTTTCGGTGGTATCACAGGTGCTGCAAAGTTCTGTTACACAGTCTGTTAGAAAGCCACGCATGTGTCCATTAGGGTGGAGCAAAATTTATTTTTTTATTTTGAATGCTGAATAGTCCTTAAAAGTCGCATTTCGTTTAAAGATTCATGAAAAAAGTAAAAATAAATTTGAACCCACTTTTAGCCCTACTATCATTCAAAGATTTGAAAATCGTTGAGTAAAACGAAAATCCAATTACGTAAAATAATGTATTTTACTTCAAATTATTTTTTCATCTATTAGAAATATGACTTCGTTTAAGTGAAACGCCTTGATATTTATAACATACTGTACGAACATACCAAAATTTTAAATAAAACCAACAGCTAAAACTATATATTTTTTTTAAGTATTAGGTGTGACATGTAACACGAAACTGTTAGAATTGATTTAAATAAAAAAAAAATGGTTCAAAAATCAAATCTTTGAGCTAAGGTAGAGGGCTAAAACAAATAATTGAAAAAATACAGTTAAAATATTTAGCAAGTTTTTAGAGGTATTCAAGATCGATTACACAACTTTTTTTTCTCCATACATGGACGCTCCACCCTAGTGTCCATGGAACTCACCAATATCTCCAGGACACGTAACATCTCCTATGTCCTGATGGTCGCACATGAACAGATTGGTCTCGTTGCCTTGGCACTGCACCCCACTGAGGATAACCTTTGAGCTACCATAGACATCGGTCTGCAAAGCTTGTGCTGCATACCCTAAAGCCAGGTGGCGGCAGACTGCGATGGCTTCGTAGAGAGTCCAACCGTCAGGGCATATACTACCCCAATTATAGTGGTGGTATATCTAGAACAAAAACATAAAATAGGGATGGCAATAGAGGAGGCAATGTAGTCACCACTGCACATGATAATATTCTGGGTAGAAATACGAACGCCACATGGAAGAATGAGAAAACCGATTCTGAAAACTCAACCATAATATACAGGGTGAAATCAAAATGGTGATGTAAAATTAGTGTAGTCTCTAACTCAGCTAATGCTGAATAACATAATACTAACTCATTTGTTTTAATTAGTCTTATTTAATGTAAGGTATCCATACATTGAGTTTTTGATTTAATTTAAACAAAGTATGAATATCCCAAATTTATTCAGACTAATTTTAACAATGAGTTAAGTTTAGTAATTGAGTTAGAAACACACTTATTTTGTATCACCATTTTTATTTCACCCTGTAATATTGGAATTGTTAAAAAACCGGTTGTCTGTAAAGTCGGTTTACGGACGATAGTTTAACGTGACAACGTCATAACAAAACATTGATGAAATGATTGCATAGATAGATTAGATAGATAGATTCATTTATTTCAGATTGAAAATTACAATTATATTCAGTATTCCAAATGTCACAAATATAAAGAATTCGCAAAAAGATCGTCAAAAGAATTTGAAAAACATAAATGAAAAATACATTAATATAAAATGTTACAAAAATAAAAATATTAAAAACAATAAAAGTGTAATAAAACAAAAATGTCAATAAAAATATTAAATCACATAATGTGTGAATGTCAAAGAAATTTAAAACTACAACATAAAAATGTGAAGATGTCATAAGACCAAATAATTAATAAATAATAATAATAACAAAAATAATAAAAATACATTCAGATTCAGATGTCAAATTTAAATAAGGATAATATCATGTTCTTTTACAGAGTACAATGATTTATCCCACTTCCATTCTTTTGCCGATTGTGCCCTTCGCTCGCTCGTGCCGCGCACTCGCTCCGATCGTTCATCGGCTCGAGCGTAACGGGACAATGCGTTATGTATGTTACACTGAGTCATCCTTTTTCGTGCGTGCAGCCGGCGTTCATCGATTTATTAGACGTTGTCACGTCAAGAATATCTACAGAAGGTTCACTTTAATTTCTGAGTACGACATTTTTATTTAAAAAAAATATGCTACATCTTACCAGAGGTTAATAGCCACCATTGCGTCATTGTGTTATAATCAGTGGTCGGAATTAGGTAAGCTAAAATACATATTCTTGTTAGTTTGTATTAAAAAGGACTGTACATAAGGTTTATAAAAAGTGTGACAAACATGCTATTACCAAATGTAACTAGTTATAACTTTACTTTTATATTAACATAAAACATTATTGAACTGTAAGTAAAAACATGTATATTTAACATTCCCGGAATAATTATTGAATACCCGGTATTCAAGAGTAAAATATTTTTCTATCTGGTTGTAACCACTCTATATTATAACAAAATTGGTTTTGAAGTATCTTTTTGTATTTTTATTTTTTCAACTTCAATTTTTTACTTTTTTTCACTCTATATTATGTCCTCTTGCGAATAGTAACTTTGGCTCACGTAATTCCGATCACTGGTTATAATCAAGAGGTAGTACAAATAACAAATATCATTTCTATTCATATTAATACAATATCAAGAATATCTTACTCCTTAGAATATGGCTGACTAAAGGGATACTAAGAAACATCCTTGACGAACAAAGACTAATGAAAAATGTCGTAGAAAACGTAACGTAATTCTCTGCTCCTAAGACATATTATGGTTCTGGTATAATCGTGAACCCTATTAGATACGCGTTATATTAGGCTGCTAATAATGTTAGCCTTATTCCGAGGAAACATTGCCACAGAAATCTTTTGCTTTTCCTACGAAGCATTATGAGTTTTTGTTAAAAATTTATTTTTGCAGTCTGGTCAGCTACATATACATCATCATCATTATCATGATGTGTGTATGTTTTTGCAGACTGGCCAGCTACATATTCGTACTTAATTAATTGTTACAAGTCAATTCGATCACTAGAGAGATGAAATTTGATTTGCAAGATATTAAGACAGTTACCATTACATACATAAGTACCTACTTATGACAAATGACCATTATGAAACACATTATCTTAATCAAGCACAGCAGGCTTATTGTCTAACGCTTCTGACGCTTGCCTTCGCAATCACTATTTCTTTCTGTCGAACGGTATAACACGGTGACAGAAAGAGATGGTGAAAGCGAGGGCAAGCGTCAGAGGCGTTAGACAATACGGCCTCAGGTTAGCTATCCATTGGAGAAAGTCAAGTCAAGCCAAGTCAAAATTCTTTATTCAATTTAGGCATCAATTGATGCTCCTACAAATGCCGAAGAATCTACTACAGGTTCAGAAAAACCCTGTTGAGAAGAATCCGGCAAGAAACTCAACAAGGTATATTTTTTTCAAACAGAAAGTATTTTCAAAGTTATTTCAGTTGTTCCAGAGAGTACAAAGGCAACGACGTATATTTTTCCATGGGGTGGCAAAACTATACGCCATTGATTATATCTGAGTGAACTAGAACCTCTTTTTTTTTGCTAGGAAAAGACTTATATTAACTTTCTATCAGATGCAATGTCATTCATCAAAGTCCTTTTCATACAGTCAAAATTGTCCCGCCATTTCCTTATTGGTCTGCCTTATTGTCTAGTCGCACTCCGTCTCTACCAAGAGAATGGGTGAGTCTACTTTTATGAAGGCAAAAAGATACTTAAAATGAAAAACATACCTCCACCCTTCCCTCCCTATTGCTCTTCCCACCAGTCAACCTCAAGCTAGCACCGTTATCTAGAGCGCTTAGCAATAAACTCTTAGTCGGTTTCACCGAGGTAAGTGAGTTTGCTCCGTACTGGCATATGGCTCCGGCAGCTTCTGAGGGTTCGCAGTCAGATGTGCCCCAGCCACTGAAAATGCACTGGGATAAGGATGTCTCAGTACCTTCGCAGACCACGTCGTCCATCCAGAATTTTCCTAGAAATATAAATATTGGTGAGTCATCTTGTCTTAGTGCCACAGCGTTGGAATTTATTTAGGTCATGACTATCTGAGGTAGTGTTCTGAGCCCGCAGAATGCCTATCTCCTTGGACTTAATTTTGAATTAATTACCTTTCTCAATATGAAGTAAGCGTATCACCACACATAATGACTTGTCAGTCGCCGCGGATTTTATGTATCGCTACATATCTGCATACCGCCGTTACATAGCGAAAACCTGGTTAGGTTTGCGGGAATACGTTGGATGCGGATGGCACAGGACCGGTCTGTTTCGCAAACCTTCAGGGAGGCTGAAGTTCAGCAGTGCATGCCTTTCGGCTAAAATGATGATGATGACGATAATCTTTGCTCCCTGGACGTTACAATCTGGATGTCTCTGACTCACTAGTAGCTTCCCCGTACTTTGCACCATGGGTCGCGACACCGCTTCTGTTCATAGTACTGCAAACCACCTGGGCTGCTGCATTGTCCCAGGAGTCATCGCAGACGGCTCCCCATCGGCCTCCATGGAAAATATAGACGTTACCTGAAAGGAAGACAATGATAAGGAGTTAAAAACATGGCCCTTTAATTCATATCAAAAGAGGAATCATACCTCTTAAACGGGTGAACCGATTTAAAAGCAGGTTTCTTGGCAATAGTTCTTAGACATGTTTCATCAAAAGCGGTTCAGTCGTTTCAAAGTTATAAGCTCTTTTGTCAGCTGCAGAAGGCATCTTGGACGCATTTACTTTATTTTCAAACATATGTACGACCAAATTACTTTGGGGGTATTAAAATTTTTGATGAATAGTTATTTTTATTGTACCTATAACGTTCTTGTTGGTTCTTGCATTGTTATATTGTATATCTCAAAAAAATCACCTCACGTGGAGAGGATGAATATAAGAAGAATTACGAAAGCGAAAGAGATACATAAGGTGAGTGTAAATAGGGATATTGTGGGAAGTGAGAGACATTCTGAGATCGGACTGGGGATGTCTTAAAGAAAGGTCAGGTCAAGGACACTCGAAACTGGCGAGTATAATATCAAAAGACTATTGAGTGTTTCGGAAGCGTGAGATGTATGTCAGGATCGTAGCATGTGGAAACAAATAGTCCCTGCCTACCCCTTTGCTGGGAAGGAGGCGTGTATTATGTATGTAAATTTCAAGTCAATCCGCTAAGAGACAGAAACTTGCGAGGTGAAGGAGTACGTGTCAGATTACATCCTCGTGTGCCGAAGACGGCACTTTGGACAAGGACCCCAGCGAATTCAATACTAAACCCGTCCGCGAAAATACAGCTTTTATAACGATCAATGATTTCCTGACCTATTTGGAACATCTTTGACCGGTAGCTTATAATTATACCTAGAGATTTTCTAGGCACGAACGATGCAACGCTAACTAGTGACTTCCTTCTTATACTTAGTTTATCAATATCTTATAAGTGGCATTATATCAACGTGACACGTTGGAAAATATATGAACAATAATACCAAACCGAATAGATGTTATTATTATGTCAAACACTTTCCCAATTCCTACGCCAGGAAGCCATGATTTTTTGTAGTATTATTTTTATGTGAAGCTTTTAAAAACAAAAGATGTTTTTAAGCTTTGCCCGTTTTCCTCCTTTTACGTACAATAAAAAATACTTTCACAGGCATTGAAATAGCCGCTCCGCTCAAAATTCCCATTCGTTACATTCAGTTGTTTTGTTACTAAATTAGAACAAAACGTTTGTATGTAAACAAACTTACGGGCGACTGAACGAAACATAATTAGACACGCACAAAACGTACGCTGTAAATCAATGCAGCCACAATTTCCCTCACGTATACAATATAGGCTAGGATCCCGCAAGGGAATTACCCCCCAAAAAAGGAAACAAGATTTTATTGCAAGACCATGACAGATACCATCCATTACGCGCCATAATAACGGCCAAAATGATAGGGAAACGGAAATTTGGAAGAAAAAAAAATGGCATGGCTTCGCAACAGTGATTGGGACTGTGGAACAACTTTTAAAATTAGCTCCGGACAAAAAAAAAACATAAACTGACTAAGAAAAATATTGCAAGATTTTTTTTAATGTATACATTATATTTATACGGATTGTTCTTTTTGTTGACTGTAAAGTAATTGCATTGCCATCCAAACTACATATCCTTAACTTTCAAGTCGATCCGTTCACTAGAAATGGATGGAATTTGACCTAAACAATTATACAAACATTGCAAGTTAAATAAAAGCTTGTAAAATCGGGGGGTTATTCTCTTTTTGATTTGTAGTTTACTTGATTGCTGTAGTTATTTTTATATATCTTCTACTTTGATCATGTTGGAGCTCAAATAGATAGAAAAAAACTCATTAAATCCAATATGCACTATGAAACTAGCTTTTTATTTATAAAAAGGCATCCGAACTGGTTCATCTGTTTGATACCTGGTTTACACTCGCGTACGAGTGGCGAGACGAACTGCGGGACGAGCCACGAGACGAGAGTGTGAACAGGCGCGCCTCGCGCCTCGTCTCGTGATTTGCCTTGATTTTGAGGCTCGCGTCCGGAGCGAGACGACGAGGCGAGGCGCGAGGCGAGGTGACGAGGCGAGAGTGTAAATCATGTATAAGAGTTGCGATGCTACAGTACATACATTCACACCGATACATACTATCGTCTGCACTATTTAAAAACTTTATTCCATGTTTATTTCTTTCCTTAGACATTCATGCATGCATATTCGTAAGAATAAACGTTAACTGTGTAATTCTATTTGTATTATACTTTTAAACATTTTTAATAAACATACGTATATGTAAAGAATAAATGATTGAAATAAAATAAATAACGGCTATAGCTATTTGTTCAATTCCACAATTTTAAGATGGGATTTCGTACTACCGCATACCCAAACCGTTAATCAGTGCTTCAACTTTTTACCAAAGGTCAGATTAAAAAGGTTTACCTTCGAATCTGTTCGGCCCACCGACCAATCTCACCCGATCTTCGAACGGCGAATATTTATTCAACAGTCTTTGGACAAATGACGCTCGTGCTGCCCTCTCTGTTTCATCCACATCCCTACTAAACACTTGCACTATAATTAACAATAGCAACAAAAATTTCACTTCTAAACCCATTTTGCCAATGGCTTTTTTACAGCATTCTTCTATTTCGAATCGTTATTCGAAATTTGAAATCGTAATTCGATTTTTTTGTGACGTTATCGTTGCTTTCGTTCCGGCCAGTAATAGTTTTTGAAGTTGGAACGCTTTGTAAAATTTACGCTTCTCGTGGGTTATTTAATAATAATGACTGATATTCCAAAGTTTTGATCACACGACTAAAGTGAAACTGAACGGGCACTGGACTAGTTAATTCTATTGCGTCTGGAATGTCTGGCCATTTAATGCTGATCTTAATTGTATCTACGACGAGCTAGTTCAATGTTAAATATTATGAGTTCCTGATGTGTTGATTTTATTGTTTAAGAGGCAGGGCATAGTTTTTTTTAATGTCGTAGGACAAGGCTCTCAAAATTTGTCAACAAGGAATGCACAATTGTGTTCTAATGTCAACAGCCACCCGTTATTAGTCACGTTTTAAATGAAGTACCTACGTGAATGTCATTGTAATTATCCGACAAGTAATTCAGCGATAATAAACAGGCAATAAAATACATCATCCCAGCCTATATCTATGTCCCACTGCAGGACTCAGGCCTCATCTCAAAATGAGAGGGCTTGAACCGTAGTTCCGACGCGGGCCCAGTGCGGTGTGGGAACTTGAGACACACCATTGAGCCTTTACGAGAAGAGGGATTATAACGCGGGCACAGTTTAAAGCCCCTTCTTCACGTAGTCAAACTTTTTAGTCCGACCAGTTTGACCACGAGGAATTATGTTTCGTCGTGGTCAAACTAGCTGAATGATCCCTCCTGTATCAATCAATGTCCAGTTAAAAATGTGTACAGTAGACCTTAATTAAGGTGGAACGTCACGCTCTTGGCGCGAAATTCAAAATTTTTACAGGTTTTAATTTATTTTGGGTAAACGGTGTAACTGTTTAACTTCATATGGTACTTGCGGTTGTAAAACAGTGTTCTTTATATTATTGTGTAAAGCTTTTTAAGAATAAAATTGTTAGCTTGATATAAAAGTTGTCAAACATAGAAATTCGGACTTTCAACGTTTTGACAACTTGTATTTCAAGCTAATAGCTTTATTCTTAAAAAACTTTACACAATAGTATAAAAAACACTGTTTTACAAGCGCAAATACCATATGAAGTTAAATAGTTACACCGTTTACCGACAATAAATTAAAAACTGTAAAAAGTTTGAATTTCGCGCCTAGACCGTGCGCTTCCACCTTAAAACAAAAAATACCTACAGATAATCTGTACAAAGTTAATACAATATAAAAAACCGGCCAAGTGCGAGTCGGACTCGCGCACGAAGGATTCCGTACCATTAAATTATCTATAAAATAGCAAAAAATCACGTTTTTTGTATGGGATATTTGTTTTATTTTAATTTAATTATTTATTTTTAAAGTGAATATAATAACTAAATATTCTGTGAATGTTTCAAGCGTCTAACTATTGCTGTTATCAATATCGAGCATAAACAAGCAAAAAAATCACGTTTGATATATGGGAGCCCCCTAAATATTTATTTTATTCTGGTTTTTAGTATTTGTTGTTATAGCGGCAACCGAAAATTTCGAAAATTTCTGAAAATTTCAAGTGTTTAACTATCACGGTTCATGAGATACAGCCTGGTGACAGACGGACAGACGGACAGATGGACGGACAGCGGAGCCTCATTAATAGGGTCTCGTTTTTACCCTATGGGTACGGAACCCTAAAAAGGTTTTTTTTTTCTAATCGCACCTTATTTAAAAAATAACCAACATCTATTCCATTATATCAACTCCATTTGACATTTACTTGTTCATATATATTTGTGACTTATATCTTTACCCGACTGCCAAGACAGAGATATAACTTAAATATAAATCATATAATGAGGAAATCAATTTACACGAACGTCGCCGCACTTGACATTAAGGTGGAACGGCACGCTCTAGGCGCGAAATTCAAAATTTTTACAGGTTTTAATTTATTTTGAGTAAACGGTATAACTGTTTAACTTCATATGGTACTTGCGCTTGTAGAACAGTGTTCTTTATATTATTGTGTAAAGCTTTTTAAGAATAAAACTGTTAGCTTGACATAAAAGTTGTCAAACATAGAAATTCGGACTTTCAACGTTTTGACAACTTGTATTTCAAGCTAATAGTTTTATTCTTAAAGAACTTTACACAGTAATATAAATAACACTGTTTTACAAGCGCAAGTACCATATGAAGTTAAACAGTTACACAGTTTACCCAAAATAAATTAAAACCTGTAAAAATTTTGAATTTCGCGCCTTTAGCGTGCGCTTCCACCTTAACTTATTATTTATATTATTATCTAATCTATGACTGTACAACATTTATAAACTGCATGCATACAGCATGCTAAAAAGGTTAATTGTCAACGAAGTTTGACAACGAGGAAACGTAATTCCCCGTGGTCAAACTGGTTGGACTAAAAAGTTCGAATACGTGGAAGAAGGGGTTTAATTTAGGTTGAATATAATAAACCAAACACTCCACTATTCTACGCCTTAACAGTCATACGTTGTGCTTTAAATAGACTCATAATTAGTGACCTAGATATGGCCGCCAGCCAGATGGAATAGTTTGCTGTGCTAGGCTTGCGCTACGGGCAGACCTGGGACAGTGAAAAGCGGATTGGCTCGTAATGGAATAGTTGATAGCGTGAATTGTACGTTAGTAAATGAAATTTGCCATGATTATTACAGGACAAAACTAACAATAAATAGTGTCAGAAATGCCACGCAAAATACAAACGTGAGTTAGGTACTGTGGGGGCCTGCCCGGGCCCCGGGGTGTAGCTTTACTATAATATTTTAGTTAAAACATTCAAGGATTCTTCTAGGTCTTTATTCGTTCTCTGCTCAATCACAACTCTCATTTACAATACAGTCATTCGATCTGTTTTTAATTTAAATTCAAATATAGCTAGAGCGCCAGCATCAATCGAATGGCTGTAGAGTTTACAGTACTATACTCATTATCATGATCATTTCAGCCGTAGAAAGTCCACTCCTGGATATAGTCCTCCCTCATTGATACCCAATCAACGGTTGCAAGCGGCTTACATCCGCCTTGAACTAGCGTCGTTTACCAAATCGTCCGTCCACCTCGCTGGTGGACGTTCCACGCTGCATTTGCCAGTCCGTGGTCTCCATTCGAGAAATTTTCAACCCCAACAGTGTCTATGTCAGTGACCCTGGTTCTTCTACGAATCTCCTCATTCCCAATACCGCATATACTAATTGTCTTAAAACTCAATGTTGACCTGATACCGGGCGAAAGGTCAAATTATACCAGTTCTGAAATAATGAGAAAAAAATCTATGCCACATGTCACTTATTACTAAATATTAAAAAAAGCATCTATTAATGCCTAAGTGACATGGATATTTTATCAAGATTGGTTTTTTGGAGTCTTTTTGTATTTTTTATTTAAAAAATATGTAAATTTTGAGTTAAAAATAAAAAATACAAAAAGACTCCGAAAAACCAATCTTGATAAGACTGCTTAAGGGTGACATCTCTTGTCCTGGTGTGTGGATAGTTCCGAAGGAGTGTTGACGTTTCTCGTTGAGAACATGAAACATAGATGTCGCTAGGTGTCTCTGCGTTAAGAGGCTATAATATTGAAAGACAAACTGAAAAATGTTGATATATAGGGAAAAATCGTGTCTAAACTCATGACCAGTGGTGGTGGGGTGCACGCAGCACGGAATGCTGAGGACCTGGGTTCGATTCCCAGCGCTGGTCTCTTTTTCTGGGTTTTTTCTGTGTATCCATATTTCAGTTTGTGTTTAGTATAAAAATATAATGGATATTTTTACAATTTTTTCCAGAACTGGTAGATATAAGTACCATTTTTTCTTATGGGTCACATTGTCAAGCGGCACTTATTCAAAACCTTCATAGTTCAACGCGTCAGGATTTTTTTCTTAACGGCCGTTGACTATACAGACTGAACAACTTATCTGTGAATTGAAGAAGTTTTTATGCCGTTCGCATAAAGTGTAGTATTGCTTGGTCTGTTTCACAGATAAGTTGGTTAAATAGTCTGTACATATCTATTGGTTTAGTTTGACTGAACTCTTCTGTAAAGTTTTTTTACTGTAATAGTTTTTATTTCAAAACGCTTTGGCATTTCCTTACAAAAGACAAATATCCTTATAAATAGGTACACTAAAATGTGGTGAAAAAAAAACAACTTTTCCGATATCACTTACTACTTTACCCTAAGCAGGTAAAGTTACCCTTATTGTGACGTCACGAGCGTTTATATCCTATAACAACAAAGTCAAGCAATTTGGTGACGACGTGCGTGTGTGCGTGGCAAGGTAAATTGTGTGCTGTAAATCATTCCCCCTGTAAAGGTTGAGACGGCATGCGTTCACGGATGTAGTTTACTAGACGCTCTTACTGTCAAATCACATACAAACAACAGAGGAATATGAAACGACTAGCTTTTGCGTGCGACTAGGTACTAACGTGTGTAAATTGAATCCCTTCTCTTATCCCCAAAATTATTGGGCCAAAAGTCGATTTATTTATTCACTCCTTTAGGGGTTTAATTAGAAATCATGAAAGGCTTAGCTGTAACATTTTATCTGTAGCTTCAGCGTTTTCAATATTTTTCATGACATTTCGTTTTATTTTCTTTTTTACCTTTTCAGGGATATGGATTTCATTAAAAAAAAAAAAAAAAACCATCTCATAGTTTTCACTATATTTCTGATTTATCAACTTACCCTTTGTCCGTCCCTAATTAAATGCTTCTCTCATCCACTAAACGGTTGACTGGTAGAGGTCCCTTAAAGGGATAAGTTTGTCTCTTTGCATATTATCCCAATAATTGTACATACATACCAACATAACACTATTAATGTAAACTGAAAATAGTCGTCTGTAGTTTCAGCGGTTTTGATTTTCCATACAAACATTTCATCCCCTATTTCACCCCTTTAGGGGTTGAATTTTAAAAACCTGTTCTTAGTGCTCTCTTACATGATATAATGATCAGACAGTCAGATTCTTCTTTTATTATCTTATAATAATTTTTTACCCACTTTCAATGATCATACATACATGTATTTTCTTCAAAAATATTTTACGAAATCGATAACATACTAGCAGGTGAACTTAAATAAAGACTTAAGAAAATATGCAAAAGAGAGAAGCGTAAGTTTAGAAAGTTTTGATTAAAAGAAAACGGCAAAAGATATACGTGCCTTTGTTTGATTAATTTAATATCTGCCTGTTTCTTTTAATCTCTTATTAAAAAGTTGGATGGAATTAATGTACATAATTCGCCACACCTGGCTATGCAAGGATTCCGTACGTTCACAATAAGAGTACCTATGGATTTTTGATCTGAAATAAATGATTATTATTATCTAATCTTCTAACATATAAAAATCTCGTGTCACGGTGTTTGTTATCGAACTCCTCCGAAACGGCTTGACCGATTTTTATGAAACTTTTCTCTGTACTAGGTAGGTCTGAGAATAGGTCGTAGGCTTTTTTATACCTACCCCTATTCTTCGCAGACGGAGTCGCGGGCAACAGCAAGTTATTATTATAATTATGAACTTTCGTGATTTTCATTCATATTATTGTTACACACGGGATCTGTGGGGACGTTCAAGTACAAAAAAAATAAATCTTATAGGATCATTCTTGTTTCCGTGTCTCGCTTTCTGTCTGTTCGTCTGTCATAGCTTTGCTCCGAGTCCACTAAAAATCAATCAGGTTATTTCAAATTTAGTAGACTGATCTGTAGTGCAGGTACATTATAGTAGGGAACTAATGACCCGCTTTTATACTTAAGTATGTAGAAGTTTGTTTCTTTTTATGTAGTGTAGAAGGTAATCTTTGGAAATACTAAGAATTTTACTTCTTATTATAATTTCCTATCCATACTATAATTATTATAAATGCGAAAGTGTGTTTGTTTGTCTTTCCTCCTTTCACGTCGAAAATGAGCGACAGATTTCCGTGTATTTTTTTTGTATGGACGTAGTTGAAGGGCTGGAGAGTGACATAGGCTACTTTTTACATTTAAAATAAATAATAGTTTAAAAAAACTAAAAAACACGCTTTAAAAAAAAAATAAAAAAAAAAAAAAAATTCAATTCTCTATTCTTATAGCGCAGAAAAAATCTTAATAAGCAATTATTATATTGTCATATCCCGATCAAAATTTGTAAACAATTCTAAATATTGATAAAATAATTTAATTTATTAAATTTTTTTATTTTTATTTTTTTAAAGCGTGTTTTTTAGTTTTTTAAAACTATTATTTATTTTCTATTTTTTAGTTGCATTTTTTTCACGGTGAGTGTTTCCATGTGCTAAAAAGAGACAAAACAGTTTTTTGCTTGTCTAAAATAGAATCAGTCTATCTTATACTTGGTCTTTGGTGCGCGCGCAGTGCTCTACACTACTAAACGTAAACCTCTTTCTTTCTAACTTTACCCCCGTCACCTACAACCCCCCAACCCCCTAAACCCAACCCCCCAACATCCCCCAACCCATTTCCCCAACCCCCCCCCAATCACCTAACCCCAAGCCCCACAACCTTACCCCCAACCCCCCTAACCCCGGACCCCCACCCCATTTCCTCAAACTTCCCCCAAACCCCTAACCCCAACCCCCTTACCCCCAACCCCAACCCCCAACCCCCCTTACCCCCTCCCCATTTTCCACAACCCACCAACCTCCCTAACCCCCGAATCCCCCAACACCCCACACCCTTAACCCCAACCGCCACACCCTTACCCCCAACCCTCTAAACCCCCGACCCTCTTACCCCCACCCCGCCACCTACCCCCCTTACAGCTCCATCATCAGACCCTTGTTACCATCTAGGACCAAAGTACTCGTCAAAACGAATCAAACAAGCCCAAACTCGATGGGGTTGTTTCGTTTTATTGTGGAGTGCCTTTGGCCATCTCCCAGCTCCATCATCAGACCCTGGTTACCATATGGGATCAAAGTGCTCGTCAAGACGAATCAAACGAGCCCAAACTCGATGGGGTTGTGTCGTTTTATTGTGGAGTGCCTTTGGCCATCTTCCAGCTCCATCATCAGACCCTGGTTACCATATGGGATCAAAGTGCTCGTCAAGACGAATCAAACGAGCCCAAACTCGACGGGGTTGTGGCGTTTTATTGTGGAGTGCCTTTGGCCATCTTCCAGCTCCATCATCAGACCCTGGTTACCATCTGGGATCAAAGTACTCGACAAGACGAATCAAAAGAGCCCAAACTCGACGGGGTTGTGTCGATTTATTACAGAGTTCCTTTGGCCACCATCCAGCTCCATCATCAGATCAGCTCAATGTTACCATAATATTGCATTGTCATCCAATTTACACATACGTGCAAAATTTCAGCTCAATCGGAAACCGGGAAGTGGGTCAAAATCGCGCCCTAAGGAGTCGGTTACAAACATACATACATACAAACAAACAAACATAGAGGCTTTGATCAATTATAACTGTAGATCCACAGTCTCGCGCCCGAAAATGTCCGAGCCAAATGAGCGCCACTTTGATAAAAGTGGCCTTCTTTTTTCTCAGTACGTTGCGTGAAATTGTCAAGTTTAGCTGTCAAGTGTCAACCGAAATTCGACTGTAATAAAGTAAAGACTAGGTTCAAATTTCTGTGTAGGTGATGATTTTAATTGTTATGCAAACAAATAAAAAAGTTCGGACATTCTTTGAAGGGGATTTTGTTCGGCAATGTGTATCTTCGGTTATAATTGATCAAAGCATACAGGTGAAGCTAATATAAAGCGTGTAAAAATCATTTCGTTCCCACGGGTAAATACGTTTTAATCTTCTGCAGCGGAGGCGATGCTGCGGGCATCAGCTAGTGGAGTATAATATGTAATATAGACTACAATCCAAAGACGGATATGGACTTAAGTATGTTCCTGAAAATTACCCAGTTCCCTTGGGAAATCGATGAACATAATAATGAAATGAAATGAAATGAAATGAAAGGAAATGAAATGAAATGAAATGAAATGAAATGAAATGAAATGAAATGAAATGAAATGAAATGAAATGAAATGAAATGAAATGAAATGAAATGAAATGAAATGAAATGAAATGAAATGAAATGAAATGAAATGAAATGAAATGAAATGAAATGAAATGAAATGAAATGAAATTAAATAGTTTATTTTGCTCTAGATATGGTAAAATGGTCTTATAAAATAGTGCTAATGTGTTATGACATGTCTAGCCAGATACATTGGCATGCAAAAAATTGTCTTATATTCTAAAAAGGATTTATTTAAGTAGCAGAAACGAATTAAATATATACATTGTTTATGTTGAAACCTAGGTTAAATACAGTTTATTTAAAAATTTAATTAAGGTTTAGTGTTAATTTATTGTAAGTATTCAAAAAAAGTAACAAAAATAGTCCGTTAATTGACACTTCTGAGTGCGGATTAACTATTTATTACGACGGAATCACTAACTAATATTATAAAGGCGAAAGTTTGTGAGTGTGTATGTTTGTTACTTCTTGACGTCTAAACGGCTAAAGCGATTTTAATAAAATTTAGTATGGAGCTAGCTGACACCCTGGACTAACACAAGGTACTTTTTGAAAATTGCTTAGTTCCCGCGGGATAGCGATAAACGAATTCTTTGCAGACGGAGTCGCGGGCAACAGCTAGTTTGAGATAAAAGCTTGTGCTAAAATAAACAATGTACCAATGGCATAACAACCACAATTATCAGTTGATAGAAGTTAACGAGCAGTTTAATATAATGAAGGTTTATTGAATCGTAACACGGGATCTTATGAGATTGAAGCTATTGTATTGCTTTTGGTAACATCTGGAGGTAGAATAAAACCATTTTTAAGACAAAGGTCAAAAGATTCTAGTTGTGTGTATGCTTGCTACATAATGACGATGGTTAGATCATACACAGGAAACTTTGTATCCCAGTATAATCATCATACAATCATAACTAATCTAACGAATATTATAAATGCAAAAGCTTGTATAGATAGACAATGGATGTTTGTTATCTTTTCACGCTAAAACTGTTCGGATTCTGATGACATTTTGCGCACAAATATGTAGTTTATAACCTGGATTAACATAATAGCATACTTTTTATTCAACGCGACCTCGTAACCTTAACCAGGTCGTCGCTCCATCTTGTTGGCGGCCTACCTACACTGCGTCTTCTAGTCCGTCGACGCCACTCGAGAACGTTTTGCCCCATCAGCCATCAGTTCTAGGTCGCGTTGGATACAAATGGCACGGGACCGATCTGTTTGGCGAGCCTTGGGGGAGGCCTATGTTCAGCAGTCGGCTGATGATGATGATGATACGTTTTGCTATCGCTGGGGGCAGATAACACTCGACGATGAGATAAGGTTTTAGGTTAGGAGTGAAAATGAAGGAACGACTTACAGTTGAGCTGATGATGGCGTCGTACGAGATGAGCTGAGGGTGATGATTCCTTTCACCAAGGATTGAGCTGGTAAAAACCACACTACGTATTATCACAAGACACTTTACCGGCCGGTGTGCGTGAGTAAGCGAGAGGCGCGAATCGAGAGAAAGAAATTATTATACGTCTTCACTTGATGTTGCTAATTTGGCGAGTGATTGATTGAGCGAAGATGTGTCTGCGCGCGCGGCTCCTTCCGAAGTCACGTGATCGGTAATGAGTGAGCGGATTGATTATTTTGATGTAAATGTCACACGTCACGCTTGGCGGGAACACTTTTTATTCAAGAAAATCCATAGTTCCTAGGGCAACAGCTAGTGGGGATAAAATGTATAAATGACACATCCAGTGCTTCTATCACCGGCTAACCAAGATAGTGACGTAGTTAAATGGTCACATAGGCCCTTAGTGTCACGCAAAATGGGGTGTACGGTTCATTCTAGGCACAGACTAATGGGGGGCCCCGCCCCTTACGGTGTCAATTTAGGAGCACGGAGTTTAAAGTTAATTAGTAGGTATACTTACAAGTCCTTGATTGGTTTTTATAAGTGTACTTCCACTTCCACTGAACGTAGTAATAGCTAAGATGTTTAGTTTTAGCTTCTTAACTAAGGGACCCTATACATCCCTGAATTTTTTTTTATATAATTTCCCTTTAGTTTTATATTTTTGACAACCGGATAGCCTAGTTGTTAGAGAACCTGACTACGAAGCTTAAGGTCCCGGGTTCGTTTTTTGCATAACGAAGACTTATTTTGTACATTTTTACAAATTTTAGGAGGCACCAGAACGGTATTCACACGATGTTACATTCCATCATAATCATCTCAACCTATAGGGAACGTGCAGTAACTATAGGCGGCAGCACTAATGCGACAGAAGAGACACAGTGCGGACAGTAAAAGAAACTTATCAGAGTAAAACAGTCAAATTGATGGCACCGGTTGGCAGCACCGTCATGTGCACGTTCCTTAGGCAGCAGCACTAATGCGACCAAAGAGGCACTATGCGGCCAGTAAAAGAAACTTATCAGGGTAAAACAGTCAAACTGATGGCACCAGTTCTGTTGGCAGCACCGTCTATGTGCACGTTCCCTTTATAAGTAAGTACAGGTATCATTGCAAAATGAGAGGGGTTGGTCTGTAGTTTCTATGCAGGATCAATACGGAAGTGTGTGCAGGTTTCCTCACGATCTTTGTCTTTCTCAGTAAACCTCGCGGTAAATTTTGAAAAACTTAGAGATGTGAGCCTGAGATTTGAACCCACGACAGCCTTGAAATTTTTGAATAGTCATTTTTTGTATAGCTGCTGCTGTGACAGCTGGCTGTTTCCGATACCAATTTATTGACAAGATTTCATATTTCTAAGATTATAATTTGATTCGTTCTCTGTATTCTGATTGGAAAGAGAAAGAAAGACGCTGATAGTTTTAAATTTTCACTAGGATTGTTAATTAATTTATAACATTTTTAAGATGTGCTTATTCTAAAAGGGTATAACTCCAAAACTAAACAATAAACAATAAACAATAATTTATTTTTCAAAAACAGTGGTTACAAAACGAGGCAAAGGTTGAGGCCTCCCAGTAGGTATATAAGTACCTGTGTTGGGAGGTCTCGCTCTTCCAAAAAAAGTACATGTAATATACCACTAATCCAAAAATAATAGTTTATACAAATATAATATACTAACTTAACCTAAGTTTATTCCAGCGGTATGGCGTGTAGCGCGCCCTGCGCGCGTACGTGTGAGTGCATGCATGCAAGTGTGTGTGTGTGTATGAATGTGTGTGAGTGTTGTGTGTGTGTGTGTGTGTGTGTGTGTGTGTGTGTGTGTGTGTGTGTGTGTGTGTGTGTGTGTGTGTGTGTGTGTGTGTGTGTGTGTGTGTGTGTGTGTGTGTGTGTGTGTGTGTGCATATGCGTGTGTGTGCATGTGTGTTTGAGTCTTAGTATGGTGAGTGAAAATAGATATTTAGCTAAGTGTACACTTAATTATTAGATTTAACTATTAATAGGTACAGTCAAATCCCCAACAAAAGCAGGCACTCTTCCATGCTGATAGTATGGAAAAGTGGGATACCCAAGCTAGGGAACCGAACCTACTACTTAAAACTACATTTACATTGAACAATAACAACAAATTAATTTGTTGCAATAACCTATATTTCTAAGCGCCTCAAAGCAGCAGTTCCTCAGTTTCTGTATAGTCCATTTTTCTTAACCAAACGTGGAGTAACTCCTTACATTCATCATATCGCAAGCTGTAGATGTGAATTACATTGTTTATTTTATTATATAAGTAAGCAGACTGCACATCAAACTGCCTCCTTGCAAAAACCGATTTGTTAGGGGGCTCAGGAGCCACCTTTGCTGCCCTTCTTCTTACTTGATCTGGTGGTTTGTAAGGTAGCGTTTTGTGTAATTTAAGAATCATAGATGTAATATACAGTTTACGCATACTTAATAGATTACACTCTTTGTAAAGATCAGTGGTGGGATATCTATAAGGCTTAAAAAACATAGTTTTAAGTAAGCACCTCTGCCCCCTCTCCAACTCTAGAAACTACCACACAATAATAGAACCATTACTTAAAAAAAAAGTGATGACGTAAATCTGACGTTGAGGTTGATCATTATCAAATTTAAAATTATTACAGTTCTTTTTTCTGGTGAAAAGGGCAAAGGAAATATATCTATTCTGTGGTAGTATTGGTAAATTCAGATGTACTTTTTGAATGTTTTGTATTTTTTAAATATGGAGAAATAAATTATAATAAATAGTTTCCCGTGTTTAGGAGGCAAAGCTCTTTCGATTTCTGTAGTAATTTTCAGGTGTCAAAAAAATGAAATCTCGTCAATTGTCAGCCCATAGAAGGACTGTCAAAATGAATGCGATGGCGATTGCGAGGGAGTTAGACACTTAGCCTGCTGGTGGTAAAGCCCTACCACGGGTGTTTTAAGTAACCTTACTGCGTTCAATTCATACAAGCCGGGCATTGGGCGATGGGGCCAAAAGGTTCTCAAATGACATCTACGTACCGGAAGCTGCCGCGTAATAAGGCCTCCAATGAGAGGGAGCGACGACGTGGTTAAGGTTGCGGGATCGCAGTGTGTAGTGGTAGAGCCATGTTGTAGCTAGCCGCTGCATCATGAATGCGCCGGCTCGTCCGGGGAAGTACCACTCTATGTATTACAATACCGAAGTACAAAAGACCGAATGTATTAAAACATCGAATGGGTCAAAAGACCGACACGATTTTTTTTCTGAAACCGTTAACTTTTTAAGATTGTTATAAAACAAACTTAACCTAACCTAATGGGTTCTGTATGATGCCGTTTTAATAAATTCTGAGAAGATTACGGTTTCAGAAAAAAATCGTGTCGGTCTTTTGACCCATTCGATGTTTTAATACATTCGGTCTTTCGTACTTCGGTATTATAATACATACCCCTCATAGAACACCGGCGTGAAGTAGCAGTACCTACTCCTGCTGCGTTTCGTATGGTCAGTGAGAGCGCCGGGGGCACAATACCTCTCCCCTCCCCCTGCCCATTCCCTCTCCTTTTTAGGGTTCCGTACCTCAAAAGGAAAAACCGGAACCCTTATAGGATCACTTTGTTGTCCATCCGTCCGTCCGTCAAGACCCTTTTTCTCAGGAACGCGTAGAGGTATCAAGCTGAAATTTATATCAAATACTCAAGTCTACTGTCCCTTGGAGCTTTGAAAAAATCGAAGTTCTAAGCCAACGCAATCACTTTTGATTGCGTTGGCTTAGAACTTCTATCTTTATACTGCCATTTACTATTTTAATTTTTTCCATTTAGGTATGCCGCAAATTTTCGACACTCGCAAGGGAATCAAAACCTACAGGGTACTTCCCGTGAAATTTGAAATTTGGTACGAAGCAAGGTCTTATAGCACAGATAAAGGAAAAATTGCAAAAAGCATAAAATTTTTTGTCTGTCTGTCTTATCAGCAACCAATTTACAATGATCCCACACTGCGCACATTTTGCTTAGGAGCAGGGGTCTGCTAAGACTGGATGTTCATAGATACATACAGGGTTATTTTTAATTCACTGACATCCTCTTAACCCAGAATTCCTATCACTCAAACAAATGTTTTTTGTTTTACGACTTTTAAAAATGATAAGCACTTTTTTTCCATACAAATACACAGAGTATCGTAAAAATAAGAGGTAATCTCAAATTTTCAAAACGTTATTACACCAAAAATATTAAGTTATGACAAAAGCCGTAAAACAAAAGACATTTGTTTAAGTGGTAGGAGTTTAGGGTTAAAAGGATGCTAGTGAATTACAAATAACCCTATATAAATTTGTATGGCACCCTCTCGGTGTGCGAGTCCGACTCGCACTTGGCCAGTTTTTTTAAAAGCCGGCAACAGATCAGTGACTCTCTTTGAATTGTCGGTATTTATGGACGGTGGTGATCATTTTTCATCAGATGACCACTTTCTCGTTTGCCTCCCTCTCATAATAAAAAAAGCGTTGGATGCGGATGGCGCCAGGCCTGTCTGTTTGTTGAACCATGGAGGAGGCATATCCAGCAGTGAAAATCTTTCGGCTGCAATAATGATGGTGATGATGATTAATTAGTTCATACCAGCTTTGTGATTTAAACTTTAAGGTAACAGCTTTCAACCATAATTAGAACGTAAGTTCAGTCATAGCCGAAACAGAATTCGACACCTATTCCCGAATTCGCAAATTCGTCTCGAAGTTTCCTTAATTAGATAAGCTTTGACTCTGTCCAGTAATTAGCCTACTAACTAGCCGAACAAAGACTTAGGCTACTTGGGTGACTACAAAAGTTGACTTTACTGTTAAAGTTTTTGTTTAAATTACAGTTGACAAGCAAAATAAGCAATAAATGAAAATAATAAAGTTACACAGAAAATGTTGCTGTCCAACAGAAATTTCTGGACCTAAGAAAGAAACAAGGCCATTTATGTTCATCATTCAAGTCTGAGAGGATGCCTGTGCCCTTCAGTGGGACGTATATAGGCTGGGATGATGATGATGATGATATTTTTATATTTTTTTTATATCAGGTGCAGTAATACATAATCCGTGCAAATTTCAAGTATCGAGTTAATGACATTGTTATTAAAAAGGCTACAGTTAAAAGCGCTGAAAAAAATACGTTTCTTGTACTATGTTCCTGAGTTATGGATGTTTTCTATGTATTTAAGTATTTATTTATCTATATAAGTATGTTTATCGTCGTCTAGTACCCATAGTACAAGCTTTGCTTAGTTTGGGACTAGGTCGATTTGTGTAAGATTGTCCCCTAATATTTATTTGTTTATTTATTTATCGCCCGAAGCGCCAGATAACCACCTTAAAGGCCCAGTTTGCGTGCAGTGGCTAGACATCTGTCCATAACAATCCATAGCAATAAACATCAACGGCTGCAAGCAAATTTGTTCTGAAAATGGGTATCTGACGTCTGGGGCGATGGTACGACGACCCCCTTTAATATGTACCTACCCTCTGCTTGAGAGCCCATAGGTCAAACTAGGCTACCACGGCTATCTACCTAATTAGGTAAAAAAATACTATAGGTGTAGAATATTATGGTGGGATCTTATACTATTACTTGCGGTTGCCCGCGACTTCGTCTACGAAGAATAGGGGTAGGTATACAAAATATAGCCTACGACCTATTCTCAGACCTACCAAATGTAGACAAAAAAAGTTTCATAAGAATCGGTCAAGCCGTTTCGGAGGAGTTCGATAACAAACGACCGCTTTAGCCTAGTTGGTAGTGACCCTGCCTACGAAGCAAGAGGTCCTGGGTTCAAATCCCGGTAAGGGCATTTATTTGTGTGATGAGCACGAATATTTGTTCCTCAGTTATGGATGTTTTCTATGTATTTAAGTATTTATTTATTTATATAGGTATGTTTATCGTCGTCTAGTACCCATAGTACAAGCTTTGCTTAGTTTGGGACTAGGTCGATTTGTGTAAGATTGTCCCCTAATATTTTTTTTTTTTATTTAAACACCGTGACAGAGATTTTGATTTATTGGAATTTACCTATATTTTGTGACGCGTAATGTTATCTAGAATGAAGTATAAATAACGCACCTTTTTCACACCCGAACTTTTTCAATTGATTACGGAAGTTCCTTCTTCGCGCAAATGAATGATCGAGGATTCCTGGCTAAAGTTCCACGAAACCAGCCAGAACTAAAAGTGGACCGGCGTGACCATCTGAAACGTCTGTCAAACTTCAAGGGAACAAGATGGAATAAATGAAAGATGTGGTATCATACGAATAAAAGTGCTGGGCTTGGTCACTAGTCCCACCAAAGGAGGGAAAGCAACTAGCTATCGACTATTTCCTCGCCCAAGAAACGAACAAAAGATAAAGATCCCGTGTCGGTAAAAGAGAAAGACATATTTACAGTTGATCGCTGGCTGTTCACACTGCCGGCGAGGACTCTCTCTTCACTAGTTGATCGCAGTGATAAAAGCTATCAACGATAAAACTCGCTTAGCGGTACACGCTCAGCGATGCTCGCTTGGCGGTCAGAACACACGATGAGAGACCAACCAGCGATCATTCTACTGTACAGCGTTGAGCCCCGCCCGAGCGAGTGGTTTGAGTGGTTTTGTTTGAGTCTGACCGAGTGGAACATTAGTCACTTTTGCTGCTTAAGTTCTACCAATACCAGCAAAGATAAAAAAATCACTGTAAAAACCAGAAAGTGGCAGTATTTTGGCAAAATAACGCGGAACGCAAAATATCAACTCCTACATCTTAATGTTCAGGGTAAAATTCAAGAAACCAATAATCAGGACAAAAATCTTCGGACGTTGTTCAAAATGAGCAAATATCACTGTTCCTTGCTGCTCCAGGATCAGGATAGCTAGAATGATTGTCGATCTCCGGAACTAGGAGATGGCACTGCAAGAACTTAGCTAAACAGTATAAATTAGTCTTCACCCGCGCGGTACAGGGGCTGGGGGGTTGACGACAAAGGGGCCCGGGAGAGGTGCGGGTGGCGAGCGCGTCTCGTGTGCCTGCCGCCCGCACCTCTTCCGGCCCCCTTTGTCGCCATTCCCTCCAGCCCCTGTACCGCGCGGGGGAGGACTCATTCAAACGGTCTATCTATACCAATCTTGACTGATGCAATCACGAATCTTCATTTAATTTCATCTAATCTTCTCCGAAATGTATTAAAACTTTGAATAGGATCGGACGGCGTTGAGAAATCTAAAAAGCGAATAAAGAATCTCACTTTTTCAATAAAACTAAAGCGGGCCTGCTTCGGGAGGGCAATATCGCTAAATTGGGCCCGGGGAACTTTTTGTCGCCTGAACACTACCTTTGGTATAGTGGCGCGAAAGACAGTAGGGAAATTAATGCTTAAGCCTAAGGCACAGAATACAAAACCAAGCAGTAATTCGACTTCATACTAGAGCGCCCGAATCGACGTAATTACGTACAGTTGCATACAATATTTTATCTCCATCCATATATTAAATTCTCTATCATGCGTTTAAAAACCATTGAGAAATGACCTGCAATAACGAGGTATAGGTCTGCCCCACGACCTGCACCCTGTGCGCGCCCGAGGACCTGCGCGACGTGATTGCGCGCTCCTCCTGCACCGGTACAGGGGGCTTACCATGACCTTTCAATAAACGATCCAAACGCAGAGTAGTTCAATTGGCATTGATCACTTTTTTGCAATGTGGTCTAATTCCAAAACCATTTCGAGGAATAGGTTTATTAAATCATTTTATAACATTGTAGTAAAAAAAGATTAAATGATCGTGTGTATTTTTGCAAAATAATGTTTGACCTTTGTTTGACCTTTCTGTGGGCATTAACTTTGAAATTCTTTGCAACAAGAAAAAAAAAGCCGTCCGTCTAGTTTCTCTATAGTTATTATCTGTCACTTCGACATACACATATTTCTTCGCAATTTTAATAGTGTTAAATAAAACTGATCTGTTGATGTCACTGCATGTTTAACACGAGCTGGCTGCATTGATGGATCCTTTAAATTGTTTACTTCATCACCAGAAAAGTTGAACACGAACATTAAATGGTTATAATTCTCAAAACCAGTGTAAAATTGTATGACATCACATCAGGCTTCTCTTTAAGATTTACAATGCGAAACATGTTTGATGTGCTTTTTCTATTACTTCCATGTTCTGACAACTTAGCAGTATTAGTTAAGCTCTCTTCACATTTGCATAAAGAGCGTTGTACTGAGACATCTTTATTTGAATTTTCTATACTTATTTCTTCAAATGTTTCTTCAAAAAACTGGAAAATGTGAATGAAGAAAGTTTTTCATTTACTTACAAAATGTTGCTGTTCACATTGATTTTCTTCTTTATTTGAAGCAAGTGTTGCAGTTTCACGTTTCTTTTGACGTTGAAGAGCTACCTCGGTACGTTTTCTTTTAATTTCCTTTCCCTCTTCACTTTCATGGTTCCAGGAAAATCGACTAGGCACCGCTTTTGGTTTTAGTAGGAATAGCTGAAAATTTTTAACAAAAGATGAAAGTATGCAAAACTTGCTCAGTTTCAAGGTTGGGGTAAATCAAATGTCTGATGCAAGCACGGTATTTAGGAATAAGAAAAATCATTACTTACGATTTTCTGTATTTGATTCTTTAGGTGCCTAATGCATAATCGTCAAGGTTTAAATGTTTTTTACAAACACGTGAATGTTTTGGAGGGACATAGTTGACCATGCGAATCGCTACTACCACTGCTTTGAGACACTTTTATCTTTCGGAAACTTATGTCCGCCTTCCTTTTCCGAGCAAAATGGGACTGCGCAACACCTTGGCATGGTCAATACGTTTCTATTGTATTAAATATGAAATTAATAGTAAAATATTAAATGTCAATTTTTTTTTGGCACCCGTAATAACAAACTTTGACAGGCGTAATGAGTAACTTATACTCAATCGCTAAATTTGACACCATTTGACACTAAAACGATTCAATTCCCACTCAAGTTAAGCGTCATGGTACGAAAACCACTGAAGTGAGTGAATGAAAATGTCTGTATCGCTACCGCTGAACCGCACTTGAACTGAATCGCAAAAGTGACGTCGCAGCGATGCAGTTCAGTTTAGAGCCTAAACTGAATCGTATTAAGAGAGCGTGGTAAGCCCCCAGTACTGTAATAATAATGATGTATGAAATCTCATTATGTTATAAAACCACCATGGTTATGACCATTACGATACTGCCGTGTTCATAATAGAATCCAATGTCGTAATGCTGGTCATTATCTATGGTTTTTGAACGCATAATGGAGGATTTACTATATGGGTGTAGATAAAAGTATAAACATGTCCAATTCATCTGACGGCAGCCACCACACTTTCAAATTGCCGCATGATCGGATCGGGGAACTAAACAAATTTATTGTGCCTGCTTTTCTTAGACTTAGCTAAACATTGTAATATTGTAACATAATCATTGTGTATTGTGATATATTTCAAAAGGGTGTGTTTTACAATACCGAAGTACGAATGACCGAATATATTAAAACATCCAATGGGTCAAAAGACCGACACGATTTTTTTCTGAAACCGTAAACTTTTCAGAATTTATTAAAACGGCATCATACAGAACCCATTAGGTTAGGTTAGGTTTGTTTTATAATAATCTTAAAAAGTTAACGGTTTCAGAAAAAAATCGTGTCGGTCTTTTGACCCATTCGATGTTTTAATACATTCGGTCTTTCGTACTTCGGTATTGTAATAGATACCCTTTCAAAATCATGCATTCATTCATTCACTCAACTACACCATGTCTAATTTTAAGAGCTAAGCCTTTCGCTTTTCAAATGACCGGGTCCAGAAGGCTAGTGTTCAGAATCATACATATACCAACAATATGGCCTACTGGAATATCACATCCATTACGAAGTATCTTTGCCCTTAATAAGACCCTTACGCTTCACGCGACTCAATGTCAAGAACGGCGGGGTATTTTGTCATTTTTGGCTGTAAGACATCGTATTTAAAACTTAAAGATAGAATGGTTATTTGACACCATCACTCAAAAATCCGTAAAATCCGTAAATTTTTTAATTTAAATAAAACATTAGTCAATTGAATTGGAACATCATCATCCCAGCCTATATACGTCCCACTGCAGGGCACAGGCCTCTTCTCCGAATGAGAGGGCTTGGACCGTAGTTCCCACGAGGGTCCAGTGCGGATTGGGAACTTCACACACACCATTGAATTTCTACGCAGGTGTATGCAGGTTTCCTCACTAATTTTTCACCGTAAAGTTCATGGTAAATTTCAAATGTAATTTCGCACATAAATTCCAAAAAACTCAGAGGTCGCACCTCGCTCAGAGGCCGGGATTTGAACCCACGACCCTCTGCTTGAGAGGCCATAGGTCAAACTGCTAGGCCACCACGGCTTTTCACCAATTCATGAACATTTTTATATCATTGTTGCTCTGCGTCTACGCATGCCGCATATATCAATATTATTGTTTCTGTGTAAATAAAGTACCTATACTCTGTCTATTTAACAGAGTTAGTACTAGAAAACAGAGAATGCACGTAATTGGTCAGCGATAAGGACGATGCTCCGGCACGAGATAGGTTTACATGCCTGTCAAAATTTACTCAACATCTGTCTCTCGTACGGAGCAGACGCTTTCAAGTGCTTATCTTTGGTTACTAATTTTTGTTAAAATAGGCAATATTACAATGCAAATACTCTTTACTGTTAGTAAGTAGAACTTATTTTATTCTGTCAAAGGTTTACGTCAATAAGTTTGAAGCTTCCGGTTCCCTGTCTCGTTTAGCTTTTGTTACTTGAGAAAATTCAATGTCAGACGTTACGAGAGACAGATGAAAAAATTCTAACAAACGGCATGTAAGCCGAGCCCGCCATCGACGTGCGATTGTTGACGCCCACTGACAGTTTTCTTGTCCCTTTCATTTGCATACAAAAGTGCAATAGAGAGAACGCTTTGCTAACTCTGTTAAATAGACAGGGTATAGTCAAGTTTTAGATTGTGGTAAAATTTCCTTCGTCTCTAAAATAGAGTTAATTTATTCAACAACAAAATATACATATTTACACAAACATATTTTAAAACACAAAAATAAAAAACTTAAATTTACTTAATCTAAACCTAAAAACCTGTATTTACAAATATCTCCCAGATCGCTGCTAATGGGCAGGGTGCCCATAATGCTGGCTGCGTTTCCTCGTTGTATGGCAACGCTAATACGTTGACCGAGGAAAGAGCCAGCCTTATGGTCACCTGTGGATCGGACAAGTTTACTTTTTAATAATTTAATAAGTTTTTGAGCTTCGGATCCCCACGGCCCCAGAGTCTCAACAGCAAAAGCCGCAAATACGTAACTGTCTGCCAAATTTGCGTATTTGCGGCGTTTTGCTGTTTCGGCCGTTGCAGCCGCCGCGCCCGCCCTCAATGACGTAGTAGCTTGGTGGGACGGTGCCAAAGTGTCCACACAAGTGGCGTCCCAAATAAGCGGCCGTCCCATTTGCCAAGGTACTAACGTCATTCCGTCAGGTCTCTTGCCGTCATCACGAGCTAGCCCAACCGGTTCCAATGTAGACGGTACGTTGATGCTGGCAAGAGCCCGACGGATTATGTCGTTGAGGCAAGCGTGGCGAGATAAACGGCCGGCACTTTTGGGACAAGCTAGGCCGTGGTGACCCAGCCGATCCACGTTGTTGCCACAAAAGCAGCGATGTGGTACGACGATGTTTCCGCCCAGTCTTAAACCGACAGCCAACCTGTAACTATGGTCGTCCATAAGGTTTCCATAATTAATGGACGGGAACGCCTGAAGCCAATAACTAGACTCCTTTTCTGCAACAGCTAACAAGCGAGCCGTCTTTGCGCTGTCCTTGCTTGTATCTAGTAGGTGAGAGTAAACCCGGAGGCAGATAGGTTCGTCCCATAGTTTTTGACACTGCGTGCTAATGGGTAGGTATTTGTCTGGGCAGGCTAACTTCCAAGCGTCTTTGGCTTCGGACAAGTACGTTACCTCAAAATCACGAAGTGATGGGTTGAGAATTTTTAGGTTGGGATAACGTACTGTGTGCCGAAGACAAAAACGCTGGTAAAGCAACGCTGGAAATTTGGCGTACGCCGAGACTGCCATGCCTGATGGGTAGTGTTGCTTGTAGGAACATCCTGCTATCCATTTTGATGTTTAATATTTTTTGAATTTGTACAGTGGGCTGCAAAAGTGCATGGACATCTCGGGGCGATAATCGCGTGAGCAGTGTTTGATCGTTTGTGTTCATGTTTCGATGAGAATTAACTAGATGGCGTTGTGAATTGATGCAGCGTAGTGGCCGTTTTCTGCATCTAGTTTATATACCAAACTAAACTGCTATTTCGAAAGATCTTCTATTAGCAGCTGTGGCTTAACGGTTACACGCATGAGTCAAGTACTGGTATGTGGAAATGGTTTATGGTTCGAATCCCAGATCAGAGTGTTATTTTTGTTTTTTATTTAATTACAGATACACTATGCGGACAGTAAAAGAAACTTATCAAGTCAAAATTTATGGCACCAGTTGGCAGCACCGTCTATGTGCACATTCCCTATAGCCATCTAAAAAATTATTGAGGTATTCTTAGCTTAAGTATTCGTTTCCAAAATTTATTGGAAAGAAGATTGAAGCATCACCACAATAAAAAGAAATAATATTACTAGCAACGAGATCTTTAAACTGAAGACCGGGTTAACATAATTAATGAATGCATAATATTGGCTAGATATTAACCCGGTCTGCACTAAATGTACAATAACAGTTTTCTTAACATTAATTGCAACATTATTAATTGTGCTTCTAACTGAAAAATAACCAACATGCATATATTTAGCAATTTATATCTTTCTCTTTTATCTCAATTTCTAATAACCCTTCTAACACAACTTCAAACAATACCTATGTGAGATCAGATGGTGAATCATTCACTATAAGAATAACAATAAGTAAACATGGGTAACTGGATTATTAATAAATAATAACAGTTCATTTATAACAGATTAATTACAAAATAATGATATCGGGAAATATTAACAATTTTGTCTCTTAGTAACGGAGAGGATAGCCGTGACACTATCTATCACTTCTTGAAGTCGAGTTTTCATGCTCGAAACCATAATATATTGAAACGTATATCACTATTTCGCATCAGTTCCCATGTTCTGTTTACCTCAGTGTCCAAATTATTTTTTGACTTTATCTTACTGGAGTCCCAATTTAAAACCCCGCTACTCCTTTACAAAATACGTCCATTCTTATCCGACACTTTCCGTCGGTAAATATAACGATTTCGTTTTCCCAATCGAAATTTAAATGCCGAATGGCAAAGTTGACTGTGTTTCTCTGTAAAAAAAAAAACAAAATAATAAATACTTAACATTAGATCATGAATAGTGCAATTTGTAAGCAACATTGCACTAAGAAATATTAATATATGTAAAATCTTACCGTTATGCCCATATCTCGAGCTATTTTCTTTATAAGTTTTCTTGTTCCCATAGAACAATAATTTTTGCTTTCAAAAACGTTGTTAATCGAATCATAGTAAAATATTTTCGAGAACTTGATAATTTGGATATTCACACAAGGTGATTGACAAGAAATCTAACGATTTGTGAAGTCATTATAAAAATTACCCTCAGTTTAGCAAACGAGGCGTGTAAGCGTATTCAAGTATATTATTCAACATTCAACCTTAAGTAGCACATAAATACAGCAGTCTTCAATAAATCTCTGAAGTTAAATTACGGTAGTCCAACAATCGGCAACAAACATAATCTATCTAACTGTATCTAATCTACGCATTAACTAGACAAGGATGCAAAGATAAAGTAAAATATAAGATTGTTAGTTTCACCAGTTATTATAATGTCTCCATAGCCGAGTGGCTAAGAGAGCGGGCGAAGATGCTAACGGATGCATTGGCTGGCCAGAGTGAAATAGGGTTCGATCCTCCCCGGCTTGAGGTTAAGAAAAATGTTTTTGTTAGATTTCATACTTGGCAATGTTCTGCGTGTCTGTATCAATGTTACAGATTCCGAAAAAATACAAAAAGCAAAATAATTGTTAAACATTGACATGACGAATTATTACAATACTTATAAATTAATATTAATTATGAAGAAGAAGGAAGATTCCGAGCGAACGTTTTTTTTTCATTGAATGATAATTACAACGCCATCTAGTAAGATCCGGTTGAACTAGTACGGCTTATATGGTAGCTACTGGCACTCATTTTACCTTCATAGGATTTTTGTTTTGCTTTGTCCATGCACTTTTGCAGCCCACTGTACATGAATAATTTGGTCTATTATCTCGCAACAATTTTGATATTTCCAAAAGGGACTGCACCTCGTGGCGTAGGTAAATTTAGGGACGAAAAGACAAAACCGAAAAATGAACATAGCCATGTGAGAATGTATTTGAAGAAGGCGATCAGAAAATTCATTAAAATGGTTGATATTTTTGTCGATAAAGCCTGGTATAGCTTCATCAAAGACTGGCGCACCCAGGAGATGAAGCGAGTTTTTGTATAAATTTTTGATGCCAGGATTAAGTATTTCAAATTTTCTAATTATTCCTGACCTCAAAGGTGAATCGGTGTCTACATACAGTTCATATTTGTTGAAGTTCAGTTCGAGGCCAATATTTTTGAATTTTGTTTTAATCGTTACCAAATCGTCTAGAATAGTGTATCGTGTGTGTTCGTCTCTTAATATTTGTAAATGAAATCTGCACGTAAATAAAAGGTTTTTTTCTAACTCCATGAAGCGATTCTGTTTCACACGTGAAAAACCTCAGAAAATCGATCAAGCTCCATACAAAACTCTGCCCTGAAAAGGACAAAATATCCTATCCTAAATGAATTCCAAATGACACAAATCTATCCTTTCCCACACCACATTTGTTAGCCCATAACCCTTTCATTCACAACTACACAAGAAAAAGGGTCTATGAACAAAAAATACGCCTCAATCCTTCGACTTGCTCCTGCCTCTTACCACAGTCCAAAACCAGTAAGTTATCTACAAATAATGTAACAGGTTTTCGTGAATGGCAAAGTGAGGTTTGTAAAATTACGCTTCGCTGTTTGCATATATTTTCACGCATGCAATGTATTTCGCCAACCAACTTAATTGAGCTACGCACACGTACAAAGCGAAACGTAGTTTTACTAGCTTTCGTTTGTTGTTCGCAAATATAAGACATTAGGTACTTTTAATTTGGCCTGTATTCGCAGTTTTTAAAAAAAGAGTTCTCTTACGCAGTACCCTCTAGAGAGTACTTAAAGTTAATAAAAAGAATGTCATTCCATCATACTCCACTTTGCTTTCAACAAGGTATCGGCTTTGCCCTTCGTTCGGTTTCAAACTGTATATTTTATTTAAACCAATATTATACGACACAATGGTAGTGGTTAAATTACCTACTTTTGATTGTTTTTTTGATAAAGTAAAAATCTTTATTTGTTTACAAAAATCATATACAATAATTAAAAACAGTAAAGTACAAACTATTTTAAGTTTTAAGCCTAAACTGCTCCTTCACAACGACACGCATTGCTACGCTAACGATTATTTATCAAAATTTACAGATGTTCACGAGGAGTATGATGTACACAGCAATACGTCATTATACTCAAATTGTGTCAACATCATGAAAGTACCTATTCCCGATGTCTAAGTACTTACTACCCAGTCCCACTCACGCGTGATAAAGCTAGCTTCTTAGTCAAGTGCAAATTCGTCGCGTTTGATTACTTACTGTTTTATACTATGACCTTATCTTTTACATTTTGCCACGTTTTCCGCCTATGTTCTGCCCTACTTAAAGTAACTTTGGAATTTGAACCTTATAATACTTCCTTTAAGACTATTAATGAGTCTTTGGAGATACTTGAAACTTAGTGAGGTACTTATGGATGGTGCGTGCGATGTCGGTAGCTATACAATGAAATTGTCGAGAAAATTAAGACCAAAGTAGAAAACCTACTAATAGTATAAATGTGAAATTTTGTGCGCGTGTATGCGTACGTGCGTAACATTACCACAGAACGGAACGTTTAATTTATTTTGTATGTAGTAACCTAGCTAGGTTAGACACCTAGCTAACTAAAATCGCAGTAACTATAAATTGAAAATTTTAAAAACCTCCAACGCAATTATGTCACTCGTATGTTTGACATTAAGTCAATGCCCGTTATGCGTCTAAGATCCCTTCCGCAGCGAACAAAAGAGCTGAAACGTCTGAACCGATTTTGATGAAATATATCTAAGAACCATTGCCAAGAAATTTGCTTTCTATTGAAAAAAACCGGGGCCAAATCGGTGCACCCGTTATAGAGCTATGATGCCACAGACAGACACACACACATAGCGGTCAAACTTATAACACCCCTCTTTTTGTGTCGGGGGTTAATAAAAATCTATTTAATACAGGGTGAAATTTAATACATGGCGATACAAAATTAGTGTCTCTAACTCAGTTAATGCTGGACAATATGATACACGAACGCATTTGTTTTAATTAGTGTTATTTAATTCGAGGTTGATATTGAGTTTGAAATTGTGAATTTCATCAGACTAATTTTAATAATCAAGTTGGCGCATATGTTGCCCAGAAATAACTGAATTAGAAACACTAATTTTGTCATCATCATCATCATTTCAGCCGAAAGACGTCCACTGCTGAACATAGGCCTCCCCCAAGGCTCACCAAACAGAGCGGTCTGCACCATCCACAACCAACGCGATCCCGCAACCTTTACCAGCAGGCTTATTGTCTTACACTTCTGACGCTTGCCTTCGCACTCACTATTTCTAGGGTTGCAACGATATATCGGAAAACCGATAATATCGATAATATCGAAGGTAAACTATCGATATTTTTATCGATATTTGCGCTATAACGATACGATAATATCGATATCATATCCTAAGAAAAAAAATCGATAATTCACGACCTTAGATATGGCTGTATGGGCTTTGAACAGCCTTTTCTTATAATATTATTGTTATTATAATTTCTAGTTTCATTCGATGAAAAAGTATGTTAAAAACGGCTGATATATAATAATAATAAAGCACTTATTCAGTGAACTGCATATTTTTTGTTTAAATTTAAATAAATTCGATATTATCGATATTATCGACCAAAATCATCGATATTATCAACTATCGATAATTTCATTACCTCGATATAATTATCGATATTACAACAACCTTGCATCCCTAACTATTTCTCTCTGTCAAACGGTATAAGATGATGACAGAAAGAGATGGTGAAAGCGAAGGCACGCGTCAGAAGCGTTAAACAATACGGTCTCTGGTCGCCACTCCATCTAATTACTAATTTTGTATCACCACCTAAATTTCACCCCGTACCTATATCCTAACCTAATAATAAACATATGTAAATTATCCCAAAAACACTTTGCTAACCGCTACAGCAATCAACTTTTAATTGCTTCGGTAGCAAAAAATACTACGTCCCAACTTCTGAACAATGAACATAAAAATTTACGCCGTCATTTAACTAAATTTACGACACGTTTTATGCCTGACCAGTGCCTCTACCATGAGTTACACTAGTTTACAGTGACCGTACTCGCTAGCGACGGCGTAAATGATTTGTATAGAGAATTGTGTACAGCGCCCCTAGCGGTCACTTACGGAAGTACAATTCTCCATACAAATCATTTACGCCGTCGCTAGCGAGTACGGTCACTGCAAACTAGTGTAACTCATGGTAGGGGTACTGAACTTTCAGTGCAAAGTGAGCGTTTTACGTTACCAGTTTAGGAAAACAAGTTTTTAATTAAAAGCTTAGGGTTTAGTGAAAAACAGTTGCAAATTATTGCTGCACGTGGAAAGTAAAGAAGCCTTGTGGAGCCATGTACGGTAAAGCTAAAAGGAAGGGTTTTGATAGGCAGTCTATGTATGTATACATGTAAAGTGCTAATAAATTGGGCAATTCAGGAGATGTTAAGTCAAGACAGTAAATATGTATAATTAAAAAATAAGACAACATTTTACATGACTGTTGTTTTTATTTTCCGAACAAAATATATTATAAATTAAAATTCTGTCCTCCTAATCATCCTGTGACTGTGAACATAATGTGCATTTAGCTATAGGTAACGCCACCAGAGTTGAGGCCACGCACACAACCACATCTCATGTAATGACAGCGGATGTAATGATCCCGCTGTCATTACATGAGATGTGGTTGTGTGCGTGGCCTCAACTCTGGTGGCGTTACCTATACCAAGATACACGTGTTTGACACTTCTTGTCAAGTAAAAACATGTTTCATTCCTTTCGGAAGCATTGCGGTGAAGGGGAACATCAAAATTCGATGGTTTGTGTGAAGTTCCTAATCTGCACTGGGCCTGCGCGGGAACTACAACGGCCCACACCCTCACATTCTGAAAGGCCTGTGCGCTACAGTGGGACGTCTATATGCCACGATGACAGATGTCAATAACTTTAATTTCATTACTAGATTTAAAAAAAAAAAACACCTGTTTAATTCCCGTTTCCCACGAGAATTCTGGGAAAATATATACAGTAAAATTACATAAAGTTTACCACTGACAGATGGTTTGCCTTCATTTCATATTCAACTTTAACGACCTACAAGTAAAGCCAATTTTAGAATACTGTTACCCACGTTTGCAGATTTTGTAATAGCTACTTTATTTGTATGGTGTTAAAGTTGGAAATGAAATGAAGGCAAGCCATCTGTCAGTGGTAAACTAAAAGTAAACGTATTGTACACTCTTGCAACTGAGATGAATCTAATGACACCTCATACTTTAAAATCCAAAAAAAAAAATTAAAATAACAGAAACACGGCAGATCATGGTGTAAATTACATAAACTGTCAGTCAATTGAAATTGCAAACAATGTACCGTAAAACGGGGTGAGTAGACAAGATTTTGAACTTCCAACCCATTTTTAAGAATGAATTTAAATATTAAAGGACATAAGATTGTTTTTCTTTTGTGAGTCCTAACAAGCTCTCCGAGTTTGCATCAGAAAAATAAGCCTTATTGCTCTTGGTATAGCGAAAATTTAAAAAAAACACAAGATTTCTTCAAATCTGTAAAACGGGGTCAGTAGACACGACATATGGGGTGAATGGAGAATTCAGTCAGGGTTGTCACAATTGTGAAAAAAAATTATGCGGGTGATAGGACCTTGTCAAGGGAATAATAAAATAAAATATTTTTATAAGTATACAAAGAATATACATGTAAAAAAAACTCTTTTCATTTCTATTAACCCCTCCCTTCGTTATTTTTCACCCCCACTGTCGTGTCTTCTCACCCCAAACAGCGTGCCTAATCACCCCATATAGCGTATTTAGTCACCCCGTATCCGTGTCTATTCACCTCAGTTTCTAATCGAAACGGTTATAAAATTACTATTGTACAAATTACACCTGATTATGAATAAACTCGGTCAAACGTTTTATTATTTAGACACTGCAGACACCAGGTAACTAGATAAAAACGCCACTACACTGTAGTTATCACTAAAATCACTATTATAACAATGTTTTGGAACTGTTATTTCTTACCTTGGTGACGTCTCTCATTGCACTAAAATATTTAATACTTCTAACTAACTTCACGACTATCGAGTGTTGCAAGCAAAATAAACAAATAATGAACTTAATACTAAAAACCAAAGTAATTGGCTTTAGTGATCATGGTGTTTTTTGTAGCCATGCAAAAAAAATCGCGAGAATATTTCTAATCACCCCGCGATTTCTATTCACCCCGTTTTACGGTAAACAAACCTTGTATTTAAAATGTCTTCAATTTCCATTTTCCCTCATCAAATACTGCTATATCCGTGTGTTATTTAATCAATACTTACCACAACACTATCCTAAACCATTAAAACAATAAACAAGTGCTAGAATATGGATATTTCATTAAATGGTTTATTTACATTGTTCGCAATTTCAATTGACAGCGATTGTAGGTACTTATATAATTTTACATAATTCACTAATATACCTACACAAATAAAAAAAATATATACAAAAACAATTAACCAAAAACTAAAAAGCTAACTAATTAAATATATTATTAAAGGGAGTCCCTTTGCAAGGTTCCGAAGATACTGGCAGCGTTCCCCCTTTGAATAGTTAAACTAATTCTTTGTCCGAGGTGGTTGCCAGCTCTTCGGTCTCTTGTGATGTCGACTAACCTTTTTGCTATTTCCTTAAAAAGCCTGATAGCGCTAGGACCCCACGGATCAAGGGAAAGGGGAAAGGGGATCAAAATTTGTAAACAATTCTAAATATTGATAAAATAAATAATAATAGTTTAAAATATTTTATTGTAAAAAAAGCATGGGGTGCATGGTGTCAATTGTCAAGGATTATCATTTTGATAACATCTTAAAAAGCACCCCACGCTTTTTTTACAATAAAATATTTTAAACTATTATTATTTATTTTATCAATATTTAGAATTGTTTACAAATTTTGATCTGGATATAACAATATAATAATTGCTGATTAAGATTTTTTACTGCACTATAAGAATAGTGAATTGAAATTTATTAAATTTTTTTTTTAAATAAATAAATATTAGGGGACAATCTTACACAAATCGACCTAGTCCCAAACTAAGCAAAGCTTGTACTATGGGTACTAGACGACGATAAACATACTTATATAGATAAATAAATACTTAAATACATAGAAAACATCCATAACTCAGGAACAAATATCCGTGCTCATCACACAAATAAATGCCCTTACCGGGATTTGAACCCAGGACCTCTTGCTTTGTAGGCAGGGTCACTACCAACTAGGCTAAAGCGGTCGTTAAATCGTTTCACGTTTTTAATTTTTATTTCGTTAAATGGTTTTATTTTTTATTTTTATTTTTTAAAGCATGTTTTTTAGTTTCGAAGGTTTTTTTAAACTATTACTTATTTTCTATTTTTTAGTTGCATTTTTTCACAGTGAGAGTTTCCATGTGCTAAAAAGAGACAAAACGGTTTTTTGCTCGTCTTAAATAGAATCAGTCTATCTTATACTTAGTCTTTGGTGCGCGCGCACTGCTCTACACTACTAAACGTAAACCTCTTTACAACTCTCCCCCTCACTTACAACCCCCAACCCCCCCAACCCCCTAAACCCAACCCCCCAACATCCCCCAACCCATTTCCCCAACCCCCCCCCAAACACCTAACCCCAACCCCCACAACCTTACCCCCAACCCTCTAAACTCCCCTTACCCCCCTCCTCATTATCCAAACCCCCAACCCGCCAAACCCAACCCCCCTAACCCCGGACCCCCACCCCATTTCCCACAACCCCCCAACCCCTAAACCCCCTTCCCCTCCCATTCCCCCCCCCCACCCCTCCACCTAACCCCCCTTCCAGCTCCATCATCAAACCCTTGTTACCATCTAGGCCTCTTACCCCCACCCCATTCCCCCCCACCCCACCACCTACCCCCCTTCCAGCTCCATCATCAGACCCTTGTTACCATCTAGGACCAAAGTACTCGTCAAAACGAATCAAACAAGCCCAAACTCGATGGGGTTGTTTCGTTTTATTGTGGAGTGCCTTTGGCCATATTCCAGCTCCATCATCAGACCCTGGTTACCAAATGGGATCAAAGTGCTCGTCAAGACGAATCAAACGAGCCCAAACTCGATGGGGTTGTGTCGTTTTATTGTGGAGTGCCTTTGGCCATCTTCCAGCTCCATCATCAGACCCTCGTTACCATCTGGGATCAAAGTACTCGACAAGACGAATCAAAAGAGCCCAAACTCAACGGGGCTGTGTCGTTTTATTACAGAGTTCCTATGGCCACCATCCAGCTCCATCATCAGATCAGCTCCATGTTACCATAATATTGCATTGTCATCCAATTTACACATACGTGCAAAATTTCAGTTTAATCGGAAACCGGGAAGTGGGTCAAAATCGCGCCCTAAGGAGTCGGTTACAAACATACATACAAACATACATACATACATACAAACAAACAAACAAACAAACAAACATACAGGTGAAGCTAATATAAAGCGTGTAAAAACAGAAATTTAGTTATACCTACTTTACTTACTTATCGCATTTTTATTTCAGGCAATTGCACATTTTATACCTGGTAATTCTCAAATTAACAGGCTGCAAGTGAAATTGTCAGAATTGTATGGCAACTTACAGGATATTCCTAAATAATTAGCAGGTCTGCTAATAAACACGCTTTCAGGTCATTTTCTCGTTTGGAATACAAGTGGTGCAAAAGCCAAACCCAACATTAAGAATTCAAATGGTCCTATCTGACTAACGTGTGGATGAATATTCAAGCAAACCACATAAAGTACCTATGTGTTCTTTGGTCCGTTGTACGGTGTGGAGAGAGAAGGAACACTTATAAAATGGTGTTGAAATAGCTCCGTATTCATAGAATTAATTATGAAATATCTAGAAAAAATTGTGTCAGAATTGTAAACGTGAATAAAAAATGCTTAAAAAAACTCTTGATATTAGTTGTTTGATTTTAGCAGAGATATATCATCATCCCAGCCTATATACGTCCCACTGCAGGGCACAGGCCTCCTCTCAGAATGAGAGGGCTTGGGCCGTAGTTCCCACGCGGGCCCAGTGCGGATTGGGAACTTTACATACGTCATTGAATTTGTTCGATGTTGATGATGATGATGAAATTTAACGTTATCATAGTCTTGAAAGTGCATGTTTAAGTGTCTATATACAATGTTTATGGTATGTTTACTTTGAAGATGTTTACATGTGGCTTACACATGATGCAGTGTAACAGGTGTTATGCAAATGAGCCTTAAGTATTTTAAAATGCAGGCACGATAATACTATGCAAGTCGCGGTAAGCATATTAAAATTTTGTTATTTATAAAATATCAAAAAACCGGCCAAGTGCGAATCGGACTCGCCCACGAAGGGTTCCGTACCAATATCTGTAAAAACGGAAAAAAACACGATTTTTGTATAGGAGCCCCCCTCAAATGTTTGTTTTACTTTAATATAATAATATAATATATAATTATTTGAACCGTTTGACATCTTACTGCGATCGCCAACCCGCCTGCCAAGCGTGGCGATTATGGCAATTCCTCCCAAATGTTTGGGAGAGGCCCTTGCCCAGCAGTGGGATCCCTACGGGCTACTAAAAAAAAAAAAAAAAAAAGTGAATACGGCACTAAATATTCTGTGAATATTTCAAGCGTCTACCTGTTGTCGTTACCAATATCGAACAAAAACGAGCAAAAAATTTGTATGGGAGCCTCCTTAAATATTAATTTTATTCTGGTTTTTAGTATTTGTTGTTATAGCGGCAACCAAAATACAACATCTGTGAAAGTTTGAACTGTCTAACTATCACGGTTCGTGAGATACAGCCTGGTGACAGACGGACAGACGGACGGACAGCGGAGCCTCAGTAATAGGGTCCCGTTTTTACCCTTTGAGTACGGAACCCTAAAAATGGCTATTGTAATATTTGTAATGGTGTATTCCTTTATCATGCCTCTGCAACATGTACCTATTTATAATATAAATCATAAATATTTATGCAGGTATCGCGTCAAATATACACATGCACAGGGTGTTCTACAACTCAACGATAACTTGGTATCGGGCTAGAGGTCTAAATGTACTAATTCTGGAAGAAATAAGAAAAAAATCCATCAAGTTTAATATGAAGTATCTTTTGTATTTTATTTTGTTAAAGTTGGCTTAGTAGCGACATCTCTTGTCCGGGTGAACGGTTAGTTTTGAAGGAGTGTTGACGTCTCTCGATGAAAGTGTAACATAGATGGCGCTGTATCACTTCTTAATGTGATTATTTAGCAGACTGAGAGGTGCGATGTACCTATAGGAAAAATTAGCGGCTTTCATTGGCTATCAATGAGGGAGGCCTATGTCCAGCAGTGGACGTCCTACGGTTGAAATGATGGTGATGATGATGTTTAAAGAATGTGACATATTGTTACTAATATGATATGCGGTTACTATTGGTAAATACCATTACTATATTTAAGGACACATCTGTCCTTACAAGGTAAATGTACGTACCTATGTTTATATGTATCTGTACTTACTTTTACTAGCTAGTGTGTAGTTTTAAAAGTAGCAAAACCATCTTCCACTGAATTGAGCTGCAATTTGTCACACTTTTGTGAGTTCGGTGGCAATACAATAATTTGGCAGTGAATTTCTGATGGTCCCTCCAGGATCGTCTCCGTAGGAAACTCTTCAACGGTTAACGGCATCTACTTCAAACTAGGTACGAATATGTGTAGTTAAACCGTTTAAATCAGTCCTCGAGGCGGATAGACGACAAAGGGGGCCGAGAGGGGTGCGGGCGGCAGGCACACGAGGCGCGCTCGCCGCCCGCAACTCTCGGCCACTTTATTGAAGTGAAACTTTCTAATGCGACTTCCAACAAGCGTTGCGTTAATACGCAACGCAACGCAACGCAACGCAAGTTGACGTTTACGAGACGTTCGCATTGTATAAATATATACTAACGGATGTTAAAAACTTCGTCAGTGCTGTCCAGAACAATTGCGTGGTTTAGTATGAAAATTTGTAAAAATCAAAACTATTTTAATGGTAGATCGTAGAATAAAGTATTTTAAACGTATTTAGTGAAAAAAAGTATTGAATATCTTTGAGAATTACGAAAAATCAAGAAAAATTATTGAAAATAACGTGCGCACGAGGAGCAGCGCCATCTAGCTACGAGTTATGTAACTTGTTTCGCTAATTTGTATGAGACTTGATAAAAGCGCCATATAGTGAGTAATTTAAACACATAGATGCATAAGTAAATTTATTTCTTTAAGTTATTGCAATATTTAAGGTTCATATTGATGTATAAGTGCCTTTTTCATTTCCACAATACGAAGTTTCACTTCTTCCCCGCGGAGGAGCTGCACGCACGATTTTTTTGTCATAAAATATCGTCCAGCCCCTGTACCGCGTGGGCAAAGACTCATTTAAACGGTCTAGCCCTAGTTTGGATGATAATACAAGAACAATCAATAATAAGTCATCATAATTATCAGCTACTGCTTGAAAAATCTCCCCTAAAGACTTCGACAATGTTCTATCCTGCTCTGCCAGCATCCCCAGGTGATTCTTGCAACTTTTACCAGATCGTCGGTCCACCTTGTAGGGGCTTTCCCACGCCACGTCATCCTTTTCGCGGCCACTAGAACCATACTGCCCATCAACCGTCGGCAGCAAAAAGTACTGTCAGCAAAAAAAAACTTGTATTACAAAATTAAATTATTAACATACCGTGTGGAAGCCGTGGTGGTCTAGTGGTTCGACCTATTGCCTCTCAAGCAGAGGGTCACGGGTTTGAACCCGGGCTCGCACCTCTGAGTTTTTCGGAATTTATGTGCGAAATTATATTTGAAATTTACCATGAGCATTACGGTGAAGGAAAACATCCTGAGGAAACTTGTACACTCCTGAGAAGAAATTTAATGGTGTGTGTGAAGTTTCCAATCCTCACTGGGCCCGCGTGGGAACTAGGGCCCAATCCCTTTCATTCTGAGAGGCGGCCTGCCCTGCAGTTGAACATATATAGGCTGAGATGATGATGATGATGATGATTAACAAACCATTCAACTCAATAAAGAGTTTGAGTTTTAAGTTTGAGTTAGAGTCCTTTATCCTCTAAGCGGATCGATCCTCAAATTATTCAGGTTAGATAAGATTAAGATCTTAGCGGAGTGCACTTAATGGTAAAAAAGCTTCAAAGTGGAGAGGTTTCCATTGATCCGATTTTGGACACACTTCAGTTTATTGAATTTGTCGAGTTGATTGTATAAGCCTTATCTGGCGCGCAAGGGACTGCTGCTTTAGGGATGTTAAGATGATGATATGTGAGGATGCGGATGCGGATGCTAATGCGGACCTTGAGATATTTTATGATAAACTATATCGGAAAAAAAATATTAACATTTGTAGTGAAGGTGGAGGTGAGATGCAATAAAACATGTATGAGTTACTTGAAAGAACTATAATGCAGTAAAATAATACACAAAACGTTAAGATTAATAACTTTTAGGTACACAAGTTACACTGGGCATTACATAGTAACCTCACGTGACGGTGGCGGCAAGCGGACTGCTGGCGTGATCTAGCGCGCGCGCTGGGAACGAACGAACGTTAACGAGCGAGAGCGACTGATTCGGTTTGCACGTGAGAGAGTGAGACAGATGTCTGAGCGCGACTAGGCAGGCTACGCTACTAGGCTTACATACCTGGTTTACACTCTCAACTGTAGATCCACAGTCGCGCGCCCGATAATGTCCGAGCCAAATGAGCGCCACTTTGATAAAAGTGGCCTTCTTTTTTCTCAGAACGTTGCGTGAAATTATCAAGTTTAGCTGTCAAGTGGAGTTTTGACGCTACCGAAATTCGACTGTAATGAAAAGACTAGGTTCAAATTTCTGTGTAGGTGATGATTTTATTTGTTACGCAAACAAATAAAAAAGTTCGGACGTTCTTTGAAGGGGATTTTGTTCGGCAATGTGTATCTTCAGTTATAATTGATCAAAGTAGAAGGGAATCTCTTTTGACCGCGTCCAAAACGCCGCCATTTATATACCTACTTCCCCCTTCACGTCGTTACACCCCGCTGCCGTCCAAGCGTGTTGCTAGGGTTGTTTACTGTTAAATATTACTTACGTCTAAAGATAATATCGCTAAAATATAAGTTTTTATTTACTTTGAAATCATTATTTTATTCTAGTTTTACAAAATATGAGAATTATAATTATTCTCTCTCTCTACTAAATTTGCTAACAAGACAATTTCAATGAAATACATATAATACTGTGCTGGGTAAATACTGTGTTCATCGACACAGGCCCTTAAGCCTGCTCTAGCTTACCTTTAACCTGTACCTACATAGATATAGGTACTTAGGTACAGTTACCGTTACCATCGAATTTTACGTCTTTTCAGTAGCGAGTAAAGTACATGCGCAAACTTAGCCCCACCACGTCCCATTTTGTTCAAGATGTTTGTCGGAAACTATAGGTACGTATACGTAGTGTGGGTTTAAATAACTGAAATTGCGCCACTGGCCACTGCGCTGCGCGATCGCGTCGTGAAGCGAGGCGAGCGAGAAAAGGTCAACGACCGATGGCGGCGGGGCTATTGAAGATTTGACGAAAAGCAATAAAATGCTGTAGGTACCTACTCTAAAGTAAATTTTACCATTGGGTGAAAAAAGAACTGCTCATGTCTTTTTGATTAATTAGGTACGAAAACGAAATAATATTTAAAAAATATTACTTATTATTTATTTGGGAAAACTAAAAAAAACTTAAGTGTGGCATCGTTTTTCCATTATTCACACACCCAAATACACCACAATAACTTGACGCCATTATTTTGTTATTTGTTCCCAATAAAACGAACGCGCAAACAGTAAACAGCCAAACGCGCGTGCGGCAACGCTGGCCGTGACACCCTGACTGAGTTCTCTTTTAGAGAGTACTCTAATATCGTGACCTTGAGTCCGGCCGGAGCGAGAGTTTCCCTTCTACTCTGTTATTATTTATTCTTATGGCGCGAAAGCGGCGAGTGAATGAGTCGACCGTTTGTATATGAACTAGGGAGCAGCGGGTTTACTTCCTACACATTGCGATTTGCAATAATTTCAAAAGTCAATTTCGGTGGTGACATTGAAAATTAAATCCATTAAAAAATCAATCTAACAGTACTTAAATATTGAAATGTTTTTGGATAAACACAACTAAATGATATTTATTTATTTCACATAACAACTATCATTACAGGATAACCCGAGGCAATAGTGTTTTAAATAACAATTCAATAATATAAGTCCTTTAACATTCATTGAATAATTTTGTTAGTGATCACAAAAAGATCACCTATGTTAGTAGAAACTCACTATTCGTCCTTAAAATTTAGTAAAATAAGCAAATAAAAAACAAATTTAAAATTCATTCATGTCAATTAATAAGATTGATTTAAATATGCAATACAAATAATAAACGCCTTGGATCTTGTCATTGAACGAAATTTTCGTTTATTAATTATTAGTCAATCGCTTGTAAATTTCATTCTTCTACGCAGAAAATGAAGAAAAGAAAAGAAAAAATAAAAAATTATTTGTAACATGTTTTCTTATACAGAAAATAAAAACAACGGAAATCGAAATGAATTGTCACGAAATGGTTCCAACTCAGCATGATGTCAACTGGCAACCTTACAACACTCAATAGGCAATATTGAACTGTACAACTAAAATTTATCATTACACAATACACCAACCTAATAATATACATATATAATGCAAAAAATACACTTTAACTACAAAATAAAAACAAAATGCACAACAGTGTCGGCGTAGACCTATTGCCTTTGCCAGTAAAGAAAAGATGTCTAAATATATGCGGAAATTCCGCAATTTCAGATGCGGATACGAATATATCTAACATCCCTGGACTGTAGGCTTCAGTGGGCGGTGAATTGGGGTCTCTAAATCATAAGGCGACGGTTTGTTTAAGTCCATCTAAGTACCCTTCCTTTTAGGATTTTTGGTATAATTTTAGTCCACTACATCAATGGTGCTTTGAGCCTATCATTTTTTGCTTCAGAGTAGCTTAAGCTGTTCCCACGTGAATCAATGTAATGCAAAAGACGTCAATCTTATTACATTGACGTCCAAAATGGCCTAGTGGTTAGAGAACCTGACTACGAAGCTTGAGGTCCCGGGTTCCATTCCCGCGTTGGGGCAGATATTTGTATGTTGAACAGTGTTCACAATAAATAAATAAATAAATAAATGTAAAATACGAATGTTTGTTCTCGAGTCTTGGGTGTAATAATATGTAATTATGTACAGGTCGATTCACAAGAGTTGGCACGAATGGATCGAATGAGTGAATGAAAGTATCCATATGTTACCTATTTGAATACACTTCACACAAATATGAAAATGTCATGCATCAGTCATTTTCCTATAAAAATGTCAAAGTTGCATTGCTTTCGTTCATTCCATTTGTGCCAACTCTTGTGAATCGACCTGTATCTATAGTATAAATATGTTTATCTGGTTGCCTAAGTATAGTCGGGGTAAGAAAAGGTTCGTCACTTTTCGACCTTAACTCGTTGACATAGAGTCGAAAAGTGACGAACCTTTTCTTACCCCGACTATACCTACCCATAACACAAATTTTTCTTACATTGGGACTACGTCAATTTTTGTGAATTGTCCCGTGAAAAAAAATGCAAGTGGGCTTTAGTTTTGGCGTTAGTTTTAGGAACAACATGTACCTATACAGGTTGTCCAGAAATTCAATGAAAACTTGATACCGAGTGAGAAATCGAGTCAGACCAGTTCTGGAAAAAATAATAAAAAATTCCATTTCACTTAGTTAAGCGATAATAGAGTCACATAATATAAAATATCATTTTTAGTAGGTAGTTAATTTTTTGTTTGGCCGCTTTCAAGTCTAGGGTGAATGTTATGAGCATTTACTAGGCAAGCGTGCTCCACCGTAAGCCTCATCTTCGCTTTCCATCAGGCGTGATTGTTGACAAACGCAAGCCTATTATATATTATATTGTATAAAAAAAATATTTTCGTAAAAAGTCTATTATCGTGACATTGATTTCAGTTTCTTATTTTTTCTAGAATTTTTTTGAGTTTCAGAGCACCCTGTATACAAGAATTGTTCTATTAAACAACATAGGATTAGCCGACTACTTTAATACAAGGTGAAATTTTGAACGTGATACAAAATTAGTGTTTCTAGCTTAGTTAATGCTGGACAACATAATGCACTTACCCAGTTGTTAGAATTAGTACCTATTGTTAAATTTGAGGTGTCCATACATTTAGTACATAATTTAACTACAGCCTCAGAATATATAATAGTACTAACGTACAGAATGGACACGCTCCACCCCGCACCGATTCGAGTTACCCCACCCCTCAAGGCGCAGATTGCCGGACCCCGCCGGAATCCAGAAGAGTGCGCGCGCGATGTATGTAGGCGTACGCGTGTACAGACGTCGTCGTGCTTATGTAGATTCAAGAACGCGTATTTGTACGTCGTGTCCACCGCGTGCTACAGCAAAGTACGAAAATCCAAAATTATATCTGACCAATTTCAACAATTGAGTAAATGCATTATGTTATCCAGCATTAACAAAGCTTGAAACACTAATTTTGTATCACGTTCAAAATTTCACCCTGTATTTATCTACTCATAAAATTAATAACGTTACAATATATTCTTAGTTAAGATTGGCTATAATATTCTACTCAGATAACAATACACGTTGCGGGATTAACATAGTCCTTCTAATACAAACAAAAAACACTTGATTTCACGGTAGTGTGCAAGCCAAGTTAAGAGAAAAGTAGCAAGGCACCCGCCAAGAGCATGCCGAACCTTGTTCAGTATAGGGTTCCGTGGCTGTTACTATTTTAATTTACTTAAGTATTAAATCGTTTACGGCACTACAGTCTCAATGTGTAAAAATACGATGCGAAAAAAAGTCCCAGCAAAAGAGCATGCTTTCATGACATTTACGTCCTTACTAATACATTTTTAATAAAGGGGTCACATTATTATGTAACAATTTATGCTACTTTCGAAGCGATTAGTTCCAATAAAGTATTCTTCAATGAATTCGCGTAGAGAAATTCTTTCAGATTATTATGTACGAAGTTCCCCTGAACAAATTCTATTTAAGTTATTGGACTACCAAACTATAATTAGTTTGGTATTAGCTAATGCTATTCTCCACAACAACATAATATTATTATTATTCTTGGTTAAGATTGGCTATTCTACTCAGATAACAATACACTAACTATTGGACTACCAAACTAAATACCTATTCTCCACAACAACATATATTTTCACCCCAGGATCACAAACAGGCAGGTTTTGCTGTTTAAAAAAAGTGAGCAAAATGCTATTTTTTTCACTGTTATTTTTTGGCCGGACAGTGCTAGATCTACTTACTGAATTCGAAATATTTGAACTTCATTTTGAACTGTCACTTTCATGTCGATACGAATAAAGCGAGAGATAGGATGATATCGATTCTATGTTCGATTTTTAAATTTTATTACCAAGTAGCCCTAAAAGAAAAACAAAAACCACACCACCATAGGTACCATACCATACCATTTCGTGACAATATTTATTAAGTATTATCTGTTTCCAATTCCTCTTTTTGTATTTGTTTTTTCTTTGTCACGAATAAATGTTTTTCTTTCTTTCTTTTTCTTTCTTAAAAAAATTAAACGTTTTCAAATCATATCTGCTATTTCACATTTTCGTACCATCTCACGGACTTGCCACATTTTCGCGAAAACGCGTATCCCGTCTCGAACATCTGTTTAAAGATATACACAATTGTAAGGTCTTTACAGTAATCCGCTAAGTCGTGTACGAGTGTGAGCCGTGTGAGGTGCGCGAAAAAATAGTTAAAGTAATAAAATAATTCTGCAAAATGGTGTCTCAAACGCTAACACAATGTTTAAACGTGAAGAAACAAATATTGATTGCCGCTTGCTGTAAATATTTCTTTTACTTTTACTAATTAAAACAAGTCCATGTAACACAACTGACTTGAAATTATGAGCTTGTCGTATATTTTTTTTTATATAATCTTCATCGCATTCCATGCATATTCATTCATTTTCTTGTTCAAATTCAGCGGCAGGAGGTGACGTCTCGCTGTGGTACTACGAGTATACGCAGTGATTTTTAATCGGTGATCAGAAGTATCAAAATATTTATCTCTAGCCAAAATGGAGGCCGATGGGGCAAAAAGGTTCTCGGGTGGCATCCACGGACCGGAAGACGCGGTGTAGGTAGGCGTCGAACAAGATAGAGCGACGACCTGGTTAAGGTTGCGGAATCGCGTTGGATACGGATGGCGCGGGACCGATCTGTTTGGCGAGCCTTGGGGGAGGCCTATTGTTCGGCAGTGGACGACTTTCGGCTGAAATGATGAAAAAAATGAGGTCTCACGTATTTAGTCGAGTCTCTGTTTAGTTTAAAAAACTTACCTCCTGTTTCACCATCCATTGATCAAATTTATTTGATGGATAAATGTGACGCCGTCACTGTTTGTTTTGTTCGAATAGATGGAGACGGAATCACATTTATCCGTCAGTTTAGTCCGTCCATCCACCGAATGCATGGTTATCTTACATTTGTAAAAGTTAAGTATCATCACATCACTTTGGCTGGGAATTTGACAAGTCCCACGTCAAAGTTTGTTTGAAGAAACTGACTTGTCAAAGAATTTTTAGGCTCATAGACTAAACTATGGGATGACAAATGATTTTAATTAACATTTGATTTTCCAAATAAACTTACTTAAAAAATAGACGTTTTGTTTCTCGAAACTGCGACTTAAACGTACTTGCCAACGAATACTGATCTAGAAAAATTGGTTTCTGTTTACCGATTAAAAATCACCGTGTATAATAGTCCTGTAAAGTAAATCCCGAGACATGAAGTCTCTGAATATTGTCTTTGTGAACCGAAGGAAAAAATGTTATACTTACTGTGCTGTCATACGGAACAAACATGTAATCATAGTATTAATTTTTCTATTCTATCGTCAATATTCAGAAATTTCATAGTTGTGTCATGACTCATGACTCAGAATTTATTTCATAGCAGCCGTTGATTGTTGTTTCTATGTATTTCATACGACGTGTTGCTAGCTACGGAAGGTATTTCGGCTAAGAATTTGTTGTTTAATCGAGTTGCAAGAGCGCACCACGAATTGCTCCGAACCATGTCGGGAATATCCCGGCGACAAACAAGTAACCTACGTGTCCTGTTTACTTATTATTGTCTTTTACCTTTCAGTGCTCCTAGGCAACATACTGGTCGGATACTCTTTGGGGTGGGCGTCGCCAGTACTGGGAAAACTGTTGGACAGAGACCAAACCCCTCTTGACGATGTCATCACGGAGTACGAAGCATCGTGGGTGGCTTCAGCACAACTGGTTGGGGTGCTTATTGGTACACTCTAATTATTAAACCATTAAATTAGGATTCTCTTTATGTTCATTGCCAACCAAAATGTTTTTACAGTCATAATCAGAAAAAACTCTTCTAGATGCGGTGTTGCGTAATTATATTTTGTTTTAAAAATTTCGTACTTTAATTAAGCCTCTCGGCAAAGCCTCGTGGGCTAACCACGCCACTGGCTTTTTAGGAGACCATGTTAAAAACTGGTTGTCTGTAAAGTCGGTTTACGGACGAACGTGACAAAGTCATAACAAAACATTCAAACCCCCCCCCCCCGCATCCCGCATTGTACATCCTGGCGTTCGTCGCTCTGTTGCAAACTGGCCTGCTTCGCAGCTCTGTAGAATGTAACGTTACGTAACGTTACATGTACGTTCCAATGAGTCATGTTTTTTCGTGTATGCAGCCGGCGTTCATCGATTTATTAGACGTTGTCACATCAAAAACCATTGTATAAAATATTACATTGTTTCAGGTCTAATCGTATGTGGCTATCTATCAAATGCAATAGGAAGAAAACCAAGTACGGTAGTAATGTCATTGACAGGTTTGGTTGGTTTCACTATGCTAGCCGTGGCTACAAACGTCACGTGGGTATACGCTGGACGTGCTGTGAATGGGTGCGGATGTATAGGAATACAACTTCTAAATGCAATTTATATGGGAGAATTTGCGTAAGTTGCGCTTTTTACTAAGCCAAGTGATCAATTTGAAATGTCAATCTATACCTTACGTGCAAACACTTAATACTCTTTGCATTTAATATAGATGTTTAGCGACTAAATATCTTGATTTTCTTGTCAACAGTATATTTATATTTACAAAACTGTCATAAATCACATGCATAGGAGGACGTGTCATATTTGTGATGTAAAACATTTTTTTTTTAGAGAATCCTCTAAATTGGTTGTAGAGAAATTTTATCAAAATATTTTCAGATAATTGTTTATACATATATAGAAAAAAATCAAATGAGTATTTTATTTTCAGGTCACCGAATTTACGTGGTATATTTATGGCACTTACGGGTGTTTTCCATACTCTTGGTATACTGTTTGTATACGTTGCTGGGCCATTTGTATCGTTAAAAGTCGTCTCTTATATATACATTTTTATCGCTATAATCCATATATCTGCTTATGGGTACTTTGTACCAGAATCTCCAGTATTTTATGTAACAAAAGGTGAGATATCAATTCTTCAATTGCTATAATGACATGTGTCATTTCATTTATAATATTAATAAGGTGCAGAGATGGATGACACTATCGTTCGCTGATATTGCGATGTCCCTATGTCATCATTATAGTTTGTTACAGCAAAGAGAGCAAAAGAGAGGGAGAGCAAAATATAATAGATTCAGTGGTTATTTTTAACAATGTTTCAGGGAAAGAAGATAAGGCTAAATTGATTCTTCTAGAATTGGGCAGAAGTAAGGATATAGATACAGAACTTAAAGCGATGATGGAAACATACAAAGAAGACTACGCTGACCGAAAATGGTCGCAACTATTCACCATAAAAAGTAATAGGATGGCTTTAATGATTACTCTTACATTATTAATTTTAAATCAAGGCGGAGGTATCATGAGCGTACTTTATTTCTCAACTATGATATTCAAGAATGCTGCATCATCTATTGATCCTGACGTATCTACAATGATACTTGGAGTGACACAGTTTGCTGGATCAATCATAACGCCTTTATTTATAAATAGATGTGGAAGGAGAATCTTGCTGTTAATATCAAGTGGTTTCTGCAGTTTGTTTTTGGTAAGCAAGATAATAATTTACTAGTTTATCTTTTGAAATAACACAGTTTTTTTAAATACTTTTACTAGTTGAGAATCACAGCCTAAACTTTTTCGAGATGCTTTCTATATTTTATTCTTTTTTATGAAATAGAGTGCTAAACGACCAAGTGAGTCACCTGATGGTAAATGTGCACCACCGTTTATCGTCATCGGCAATATCAAATGGTTGGTGATGCGTTGCCAGCCTAAAGGACTAATATATAATATTACCTCATGCTAGCAGCCTTACTCTCCACTCTGGAGCATAGCAGTGCAAGCACTGCTGCTTGGCGGCAAAATTACCAAGTAAAATGGCGTTAGCAGTCTGGATGTAACGGGGCTGAACACTCTATTTCTTGAAAAATATCTTATCTACGATACTTAGATTTACATCAGTATTTCTCTTATTAACGTATACAACTTTCAACCTGTCCATTTGTTTCAGGCAATGTTTGGCGCGTATTTCTATCTGGAATCGATCAGTCACCCTTCCATTCCGAACATAAGGTGGTTGCCGCTTGTTGCTCTCATTTCGTTCTTATTCAGTTTTAGTGTTGGTAAGTTGACACTAAAATTCATACAATTATTAAGAAAATAAGCAAACAGTGTATAAGAAGTAATAAATAGTAGATTATTTTTGGTAATTAGCATCGTAACTATGATAAGCTGAGCGACATAATGTGCTAGTGAGTGACAAACAATTTTGCTATTGATTGCGAGTGAAAAGACCTTGTGCTAGGTCCGTCCGTCTCGCTACCAATATCTTACTAGCTACTCCTGCCACCAAACCGCAACGCTTGCGCTGTTTTGTTCCAGTGTGAAGAGTAAGACAGTCGGTGAAATTTCTGCCTCAGGAGATATTTGATCTAAGCTCTTTAGGTTGATTAGTTTTGTGATATTGGTTATGTGAGTATTCATTGGTGGACCACTTCCCATGCATACTGAGCTCTAGCTTCGCTTGCTATCAGGTGAAAAATCATATCATTTCAGGTTTCAACGTGATCCCAATGGTATTAATCAGCGAGATGTTCCGACCAAACGTGAGGAGCATAGGGTCAGCAATGACGCTGGTCTGCGGTTGCGCAGTCGGGCTGCTATCAACCTCAAGCTTCAACTTCTTAGCTGACACTTTCGGGAACTATACTCCGTTCTGGATCTTCGCAGCGGTTAACTTGTTCGGGTTTTTCTTCACCATGTTCGTTGTACCTGAAACGAAAGGAAAGAGTTTGATGGAGATAGAAAGTATGATGCAATCGGGGAAACAGACTAGTGTATCTGCTAAAGTCTGATTCTTGCAAAAGTAGAGAGTAAGAGTAGAAAGAAAGTAGGGTAGGGACGGGCATGTCGAGCAAGCGGGTAAGTTGGGAAATTCAAATATCTCCAAAACTAAGCATGCTACGCGGGAACCCAATATGGTGGAAAGTGAGGTCTCCGGCAGGGGAACACAATCCGCCATTAACAGTTGACACGCGGCGCTGGAATTAGTAGCAGGCTTCGTTTGGTTTTTTTTTGGACACAAAAGTAAAAAAGTTAAGTCTAAGTAGTATTTTTCTTCTAAAATTCCAAGAACAAAATGTCTCAGGATCAGATGAGTATTATTAATTAGTAAATTTACTCATCTATTGTGTTTATACACATAAATTAATGTAAGTGTTACTCATTTTACTAAACTTTAACATTTGCTAAAAAAAAACGTGGCAGGGGGTAAATTGGTCAGTTTTTTATGGGGCTAGGTGAGCATTGCTCAATGCTTTAGATAAAATTAATATGTGACTATTTTGAAATAAATTTTATTACTGGTTGTAGAATGTAAAACTGATGCATTGTAAGTCCTAATTATATAATAACTAGCTTTTGCCCGCGACTCCGTCCGCGTGGAATTAGTAATTTGGGCAGCTTATTTTTTTATCCAATTTGCTTTTTCATCAATTATGGCTCTCCTTAGTTCCTTCCGGAAGAAGTGAAACTTCATAATAAACCAACCCACTCCCAACCCGCCCCAACCCGCTCCTAACCCGCCCCCAACCCGCTCCCATCTCGCTCTCACTCCACCCCCAACCCGCTCCCAACCCGCTCCCAACTCGCTCTCACTCCACCCTCAACCCGCCCCCAATTCGCTCTCAACCCGCCCCCAACCCGCTCCCAATCCGCTCCAAAACCGCCCCCATCCCGCTCCCAACCCGCCCCCAACCCGCTTCGAACCCGCCCCCTACCCGCTCCCAACCCGCCCCAACCCGCTTCCAACCAGCCCTCAACCCGCTCATGAGATTTGGAAGTCAAGAACTCCGTAATTATGATTAATTATAAGACTGATTGTTGTGTCTTGGTAACAATAAATAAATATGATCAATAAATACGATGATTTATTTTTTATTTGTGCAAATTTTACGTTGCTCAACTTACCTCATACCCATGCTCAACTTACCTCACTATCGAGTCAACTTGAGCATGTCTGACTTTAGTCACTTTAGAGCGATTTTCTTGTTAACTGTACAGAGTACAAAAAACAGACAAAAGACATTTATTTCCAGATAAATTTCCTAACAATCAAAGCATATCACAATTCTAATGCAAACCATCATCAAATAAGAAGGTGGTAAATCCAAAATTGCTCAATATGCCCCTCTCTACCCTACCATCCGCATCGTTAAAAAAAATTTTAATACAAACTTTTTTGAAGACATAAAAAAAAACCGGCCAAGTGCGAGTCGGACTCGCGCACCGAGGGTTCCGTACAAATTTATATGTATCTATGAACATCAAGTCTTAGCAGACCCCTGCTCCTAAGCAAAATGTGCGCAGTGTGGGATCATTGTAGATTGGATACTGATATAGACAGACAGACAAAAAAAAATTATGCTTTTCGCAATTTTTCCTTTATCTGTGCTATAAGACCTTGCTTCGTACCAAATTTCAAGGTTCTGAGTTCACGGGAAGTACCCTGAAGGTTTTGATTCCCTTGCGAGTGTCGAAAATGTGCGTTGTTTACCGATATAGACAGACAGACAAAAAAATTTATGCTTTTCGCAATTTTTCCTTTATCTGTGCTATAAGACCTTGCTTCGTACCAAATTTCAAGATTCTGAGTTCACGGGAAGTACCCTTTAGGTTTTGATTCCCTTGCGAGTTTCGAAAATATGCGGAAATTTGCGTCATAAACGGCTGTATCTTTTGATTGCGTTGGTTTCGAAGTTTGATTTTTCACAGCTCCAAGGGACAGTAGACTTGAGTATTTGATATAAATTTCAGCTTGATACCTCCACGCGTTCCTAAGAAAAAGGGTCTTGACAGACAGACGGACGGACGGACGGACAACAAAGTGATACTATAAGGGTTCCGTTTTTTCCTTTTGAGGTACGGAACCCTAAAAAATATTTAAACTGTTTATTTCTTTTCTTCAATATACAAATTAATTACTACTATTATTAGTACAATCTTTTAAATTTAAGATTATATACTAACAACTTACTTTCATTAACATTACATTAACTTATTATAATTAAATTAGTTATTATTTGTTAATAGGTACTTTTTTACAATACTCTTAGGGGCTGTTTCACCACTTTTTTTAAAGTTCGGATTAGCTTAATCATAACCTTATTTGACAGATGGACTTAAAAATTCTGTTTCACCAGTCTTGATTAGCGCTAAGTGACGGACAAACTGTTTTTTAATTTGACCATCAGATCAGGTGGCATTTAGCATTTTTAGCCGTCACATAACTTTTTAATTAGACAGTTAATTTTTTGTAGCCATGGTTGGAGAGCCCTTCAGTCAGTTCCAGAAAAATAAATAAAAGTATTTTTTTATTTTTTAAAGAAAAAAGTAATGCTAAATTGCAAACAAGAATAAAAACATCAAGATTTGATTAAAAATATATAGGTACGCTTTTAGTATGTAAAAATAAATCCAAAATTTCGTAATATTTTTTAATTATAGACTTTTCTTCAGTGGCACATTCGTTTGTTCTACCTGAACTTGTACATCGCCATTAAAAAAAAGTTAATCTGTCATATGGTTTGGCGCCACTTTTGGATTCGTTTTACGTGATTTTATTTTTCTTTGTTATTGTTAACAAAGTATCATAAATAAATACCGTTTTTGGATTAAATATAATGTTATATATTTGTTTATGCAAAAAAATAGATTTATTTAAAAATTACATCGTTAATGATTTCTTTTGCGTTAATAATGAGCCACTCTTTGAACGAAAGTGTGCGAACAGGAACGCGTGGTTGCGAAATGCGACGTTGCCATTCCGACTTTTTGTCAAACCGACGATTAGTTAAGTGGTACTTAGTTTGTACAGGACCGGAGTGGTGAAACTGAAAAAACTCTAGCCGACAGATTTGTCCAGTACTTAGTTTATTCATTGGTTACGTAGCCAGTAGTTTGACAATAAGGTGGTGAAACACCCCCTTAGTCTGCTGTGTTGGCTTATCAAGTACACATTTTATGGTATCGTGGGGAAAGCTGTTTAGGATACGTGGCAAGCAATTTGACCACACTCTTTTGCCATATTGATTTATGCTCTTAGGTACCTTGAAATAATTTATTGAATCAGGCGTTACTTTGCGGAGGTCCATATTAATGAACTAAAACAATTACTTTGCTCACCCGCGACCAAAGCGCGGGCGAGCAAAGTAATTGTTTTAGTTCATTTACCTTGAAATAGGTTTGATTGGTTAAGTGCCGGAGGTTGGCTGGCCTTGTATACCTATCAAGTTTCTCTATTCGGTTCTTATACTCTAATATCACAGCTAATAAAATTTCACCTTACCTTATCAAATACACTATACATTACTTTATGTTAATTATTTATTTTAAAATTAGCATCCCATAGGTAGAATGCGTACCAAATTTCAATTCAATCAATTAGTCACTCCTGCGTAGGTACGGTTCATAAATTCTGACAATTAAGGTCCGTGGCACAAAATAAAAAGGTACAGAAATAAATCTGCATACAAAGTGCGCTCGAGCAACGCACACATAGACACTATTCACAGACACGATATCTCGGATCAGTTCGGATCAGTCCGAGCGCGATTGCCATCCGCGTGAGGCGCGCGCTGTGGTCCCGCGTACTTAGTTATTTTGTGTCGCGCGTCTGTGGAATTTTTCGAGTGCAATAATGGAGCAACAAAAAAAAGGTTATTATAGGTAACTGTTCAGTGGACGGTTGTTTAAATTCAACCCTAAACGGTGAATGGTCGTTTTTTAAGCTACCAGTGGTTTCAGAGAGGTAAGTTTAGTAGGTATCTGCTTGTATTTCGATGGTTAATTTTAACGTTACATAGAATAGTTAGGTAGATAGGTAAGCACCTCGCCCCGACTCCCAAAGTAATAATAGTTTCCTATTTTGAATCAGTATAAATAAACGTTACCTTACAAAAAATGTGGTTAGGTACTTATACCTTACTACATTTTTGTAAGGTAAATTCATGCCACTAATATTACGTAAGTTGAAAACATGTTTTTTTGTTTGTATAGATATTGTGTTGTTTTTAGTGTCATTAGATAGGTTTAGGTCTAAAACCGATAGGACAATGGAAACTGTATAACTAGGATAATCCGTTTAGAAGTTATTAGGGATTTTCGATAGTGACAATTGACAAACGCTAAATTTTGTAGGTAGGTATTTTAACTATTATTATTTTATATTTCCATTCTTCCCGTTTGAATATCAACATTAAATCAAACAACTAGAAACGAGTGCCACTTTCACGATAAGTTTTATGTGCATATGCCATAATTGACAACCCTAGAGCGACCGCCGAGCGTAGGTATGAAAAGTGAAGTACATACACTTGATTGACTTCTGTACCTTTTTATTTTGTGTCCGTGGCCACTGTTCTCTAAATAAGCAACTGATAATGGCATGACGGCTTCCGAAGACGTTTACACTGTCTTTAAAAAAGCGGCCAAGAGCGTGTCGGACACGCCCAAGATAGGGTTCCGTAGCAGGTACGAAAAAATCTTTGCATACTTTATTATTATTTATGTGGTTGTTTTGGTCCCAACTCACGCCGAATTTCAACGTCGGCGGTACAGCGCCATCTATTGGCGAATTAGGTAAATAATATGCGGTCTACTAGAACTAGTACGTATGTTGATGGTTTTCAAATGTAATTCTTTATTATAGAACCGATTTAAATTTTATTTTTTTTATTTTTAAGAAGATACTGTTAGCGTGATCTTATAGGTACCTACTTAAAGAAAAAAAAATGCTTGCAATGGCGGTTAAATTACAATCTTAGTTTAGAAATATTTTTTACAAAAACTTAAAAACTGCTTAACTGATTAACTTACGTGATTTTTTTCATATTTTTTAGACTTGCTGTTCAAAAGTTAGACGGGGGGACACATTATTTTGAAATTTCGGAGTGAATATCTCGGAAAATATTCACTTTATCAAAAAATGGTTTGAGCAAACCCCTATTTATTTTCAAATACCTAACCAATGATACCCCACACTATAGGGTTAGTCGAGAAAAAAAAATCACCCCCAAAGTGGGGTCTATATGGGAGGTACCCTAAAAAAATTTTTTTTACTTTTTTTTATTTAATCACTTTGTCGGCGTGACTGATATATGCCAAATTACTGCTTTCTAGTACTAACAGTCTCTGAGCTTAGCCGCGGACGGACAGACAGACAGACGGACAGACATGGCGAAACTATAAGGGTTCCTAGTTGTTGACTACGGAACCCTAAAAATGAGTCTGAAACATTGCTTCAGATGGTTATTTATTGAATCAGGCGTTACTTTGCGGACTTTTTTTTTTGAGGTCGCGGGTGAGCAAAGTAATTTATTCAGTTCATCAGATGGTTATGTTAGGTTAGATTTTATGTTAGTTATGTTAGTGCATTTGTGGTACCCAAATAAATTTTGCTCCACAGCCGGCAGCAAAAACACTACGCACCAAAACCACAGGCTAGCGACACTTATGTCCGGGGCTATCATCATTCTAGCCAAAAAACGTTCACTGTGGAACATAAATCTCCCCGAAGCACCAAACAGACCTTAACCAGGTCGTCGCTCCATCTTGTTGGAGGCCTGTCTACACCGCATCTTTCAGTCCATGGACGCCATTCGAGAACCTTTTGGCATGCGTTAACTTTAATAAGGATCCTTCAGGATGCCAAATGGGTTGCTACACTTGTACGCATTTAATACTGGAGCTGAATCGATACGGGAAGGTGAATTGATGTGGACGCCTCTTCATACAAAACTAAGATTTTCCGTTAAAAAAATGCCATTCGACGCTAGATGTGACTCTACACGTACCTGGGCGTATTGATTTGCGAAAAAACTACCGTGAATTTGATTTTTACCAGACTTATCACTCTGCCCTCGTATGAAGGCTTCAGAGCGAATATCACATAGCAACTCCACTAAGAATGGTCTTTTCTTAACAAAAAGATTTAACAGACATGCGTTGAGGATAGCGGCGTTTAACCTTCATTTCTCAAGACTAATGAGATGTGTATACAGGGTTATTTGTAATTCACTAGCATCCTTTTAACCCTAAACTCCTACCACTTAAACAAATGTTTTTTGTTTTACGGCTTTTGTCATAACTTAATATTTTTGGTGTAATAACGTTTTGAAAATTTGAGATTTCTTCTCATTTTTACGATACTCTGTGTATTTGTATGGGAAAAAAGTGCTTCATTTTAAAAAGTCGTAAATCAAAAAACATTTGTTTGAGTGATAGAAATTCAGGGTTAAGAGGATGTCAGTGAATTAAAAATAACCCTGTATATTCCGTCGGACTTCGATTGTATTCTAACGAAATGATTGGAAATTCAAATTTCAAAAGCTTAAGAATGACTTGCCTTTAGGATATTTTTGACAAGAAAAATATTTTTCCTTAATTTCAAGCGGCTTTGTTGTCTATTTTGCTACTTTTACGACAGCTTGATCTTTAGAGTTGACAATTTGAGGTACTTACGCATTTTTTTTTTATAATATGGGAGGAAAACGAGCAGGTAGGTCACCCAGTTACCACCGATCTCATCTATATACATCCAACAGCAGGGCATAGGCCTCCGCACAGAATGAGAAGGGTAGGGCCGTAGTTCCCACGCGGGCCAGTGCATGGGAACTTCACACACAACATTGAACTCCTTCGCAGGTGTGCAGGTGTCACGATGTTTTCTTTCACCTTTCCCGTGCCATTATATTTTAACTTTAAACAAGAAGACGTTGCTCTGTAAAAACGTTGAAGTACCTCGGCAATCAAAATGACGTGCTAACTTTGTGTGCAATCGATCCTTTGAAATTGTGGGTATACAGAAAAAATATGAAAATATCGTGGACGGATACGGTATCAAATGTAAGAGTTTTGCAGATGTCGAACAAAGAGGAGAGACATTGAACACAGTCAAAAAACACAAGCTGCAGATACTTTGGTCACATAATGCGCAATGATAAATATGACCTACTCCAACTCATTATGCAAGGGAAAATCCAAGGAAAACGACCACCAGGAAGAAGGCGAGCTTCGGGGCTTAAGAATCTCCGAAAGTGGTTCAACCTTAGCACGAGATCTTTGTTCCGAGCTGTTGTGTCAAAGATAAGGATTGCACTGTTGATAGCCGACCTCTGATAGGAGATGGCACCTCAAGGTGGCGTTGTCCGAGGGACCGTTGTGCTTTCAAAATATTATCGTAACCTTTTTCATGGGTTTCTATAAAAAGCTAGTAAGTAAATAATTGTTAAATCTTAAAAAGAAGCACCCGTGTCGAGGGTTAGCGACAGGTAATTTCAAAACGGTGTGAAAGACTACCTGTTATAATATTTACAAGGGACCATTTTTACGAAATCCTAAAAGGGTATTTATAGGTCAGTATCCTGTAAAATATAGCCCCTGGAATTTCATACCGCTGATGCGTAAAATTTGTAATTAACGATAGATATTCGATTTGGACGTTGTCAAAAATGATCAAATTTTGCCTTCCCTAGACCCTTTTTGGGGTATCGTTAAATATGTAATCGGATACGGGTGTATTTGAAAATGTATATTTCAATTTACTTCTTTGGCTGTTCTATTGACGTTTGTCGCAATTTTTGCTTCTGCTTTGACCGGTTCATAAAAACATAAACATCAATATCTCCTCTCAGAATTAGAGGGCGCGGGCCGCAGTTCCCACACTGCCTCAACGCGGATCGGGAGCTTTACACTCACCATTAAATTTTTTCACACTACAAAACGACAGTAATGCACTACCTGATGAATTATCTAGGTATCAGGTCGTATCTAGTTTAATGCCATTTATTCCGCGTTGGCAATTACAGGTCGTGTTTTAATTGTACCCTATCAAGAAAACCGTCTAAGTGCAAGCCAGACTCCCCGTATCGAGGGTCCTGCATGAAGCTTTGGCCATACCGCTGCATAAAACACGGAGACGTTACGGAATCGCAGTGACGTGCCGTAAACGTCAGAATTTACCGCATGCTCTCCAAAGTAAAGTTGTGACGTTTACGATGCATCACTGCGATTCCGTACCGTCGCCGTATTTTAAGCAGCGGTTTGGCTGAACCTAAAATTTGTTGGTATGTCAACATCAGCGGCCGTTTGTATAAAATGGAGAGTTAGCAGAGCCCTGTATCTAAACAAGATGTGTGCAGTGCGGGATCATTTTATTTTGGTTAATTGGGACACTTCACATTATTTTTCAATTTCAGCTGTTTGTCTATAGAGTTCCTAAGATACAATCCCGTGATAGACAAACGGATAGTGTAGTCATTTTTTAGGTACCGAACACTAAAAATGCTCACTACGCCGCCGATCGCACGTGTCCTCCACCTCGGGTCATCGACATTGATTGTTCAAAGCGCGTATACCCCTTTCTAAGTTTTTCTTAGAAATTTCCACGACCATTAACGCCAAAGTTCTTAAGGGCGGTTTCAGATAAGCATTTTTTCTGCACGTACCTATAACAGTAATTTCTGCATAGGCTCTTACACGCGGGCTACATTTCACGCTTCACCAAACCAGACTTGCGTGCACGGGTTTACGGCGTCGTATTCGTGGTGAGGCGATGACGAAGAAACATTTCATTCATCAGACGTCCACCGCTGTACATGGGCCTCCCCCAAGATTTGACAAACAGACCAGTCCCGCGCCATCCACATTCAACGCTTTCTCGCAATTTTAATCAAGTCGTCGCACTATACAACCTACCTCCACCAGTGAGAAATGCTAGTTCACTGTTAACTTTCAAAACCAAATTGAAACTTCATCTTCTCCGGGAATCTCAGCCTAGCCGATCTGTGGATTTTATGCCTTTGTACATTTATATATTTTTATTATTATACTATGTATTATTGTACAGCTGCACACTGCGTCTCTGTTGTTTTGCTTTGCAATGCAATTTTATTGCTCTCTCTAGCTCTTAAATTTACGTTAGGATACTTTTATGTTTTGTGATTGTCTGCACGGATTCACTGAAAATCAGTGTCGTTGCACTTAAATAATGTATCGACAAATGCTGAGTGAAATCCTTTTTTGGAATCACCTCAACAATAAATTTATTGTGCCTACTTTTCTTAGATTTAAGCTAAACATTGTATAATATTGTTGCGTTGTATTTCAAAATAAATCATTCATTCATTCATCTTGTTGGAGGCCTACCTACACCGCGTCTTCCTGCCCGTGGACGCCACTCGAGAACCTTATGGCTCCATCAGCCATCTAATCTACTAGCGATGTGCCCTGCCCAAGCCCTTGAGCCTCTCTCAGTCGACCACTGTGTGTTAGACTTGTCAGTGATGACTTATGGTACTGAGATGTGGCTGCTAAGGGCCGGCGCTCACTGACGGCATGGCACGGCATGGCAAGGCAAAGGATTTTATTACTATCAAGTTATTTTGAATCTTATTTCAATGAGTTTAGAATTCATGTTACTTTATTTCGATACCACGATGCCGCGACGTGCCGAGCGTTGCTGCGGTAAAATTCGTATGTAACCTGCCGTGCCATGCCGTACCATGCCATCACTGCCATCAGTGAGCGCCGGCCCTTACGATGAATCTCATAAGAAAGCTCAGCCACTCAGACAGAAGGCGATGGAAAGGGCTATGCTCGGAATTTTTCTACGGGATCACAACAGTACTTAATGATGAAATCCGCGCAAGAACTAAAGTCACTGACATAGCTCGAAGAAAACGCTCTAGTCTGAAACCGCTCTAGAAGCCATAGGTGAGTATTAACAAGAAGTAATACGAGAATAGTCGCACAATATCGTCGCGAACGGAAAAGTTACGAGGTAGGTACATTGACCCGTAGCAAGCGGTAAATTTCCGGTAATTTTCTATATAACAACTGAACAATTGACGTAGAAACTCAGAATTTTCTTTTCTCTTCACGAATCGTAGGAAACTCATTTCATGCTATTCTTATAAATTCACTCAGAGAAATCCGCGAAAAAAGCCGTGGTATCTTTAAAGGTTTGACTTAAGAATTCTCAAGCAGGTCGCGGGTTCGAGCCTGGCTTCGCACATTTGAGTTTTCAGAATTTATCTACGTGCGAAATTACATTATTTACCATGAGCTTTACTGTGAAGGAAAACATTGTATGGAGACCTGTATACACCTGTGAAACAATTAAATGATGTGTTTGAAGTTCCCGATCCGCACTGGACCCGCGTGGGAACTAGAGCCCAAGCCTTCTGATTCTGAGAGGAAACCTGTGCCCTGCAGTGGGACGTATGTAGGCTGAGATGATTAACTGACTGTTGTTTGTACAATATAGCTGATGGAGCGTGCGTGCAGCTCGCTCATAGAGCACCCGAGTACAGTAATCCCCAACCGTGGCAGCCCCAACAGCGCCTTGAAGGCGTCGTAGTACTGGACGCGTAGGGGCTAATGGTGCGTTGCGTGCAGCTCGCCCACAGGGCACCCGAGTACACAGTAATCCCCAACCGTGGCAGCCCCGACAGCGCCCTAAATACAAATACAAATACAAATAACTTTATTTCGCTTGAAATATGGTACAGAAGATGGCTCAACAATCATATATAATGGGCTCACATATTTCGCCAGTATCTGGCATGCAAAATTTTACAATAATATAACTAAACATTACAATTAAACTAAACTGGTAAATTATAGTGACATGTAAATTTTAACAATGATTTATAGGCAAAACATAACTAAGCCAATTTTAACAATAATCCGCAGGTAAATCATGGGAGCTGATGGCGCGTTCCGTGTAGCTCGCCCACAGGGCACCCGAGTACAGTAATCCCCAACCATGGCAGCCCCAACAGCGCCCTGAAGGCGTCGTAGTACTGGACGCGTAGGGAGCTGATGGCAGATGCATGCAGCTCGCCCACAGGGCACCCGAGTGCAGTAATCCCCAACCGTGGCAGCCTCAACAGCGCCCTGAACGCGTTGTTGTACTGGACGCGTAGGGAGCTGATGGAGCATTGACGAGCACAGCACACCGAAGATATTTCTCGTGCTCTTCCCACTCGTGCGAAAGACAGGCAGAGGCATAACATATGAGGCTGGGTACTGATGTTCTACCCTATTCCCTATTGCAAGCATATAGACAAAGAGACAGAGCGCGATTAAGTTAATTTCGCCGCATTAGGATGTCATGCGTACGCGTTGTTGAAGCATAGCTAATGTTATGTAGGTACTGTACAGGTGACGCTACACACAGGCATAGAGACTAACACACACAGGCATTTAAAAGTGGTGGTAGCCTAGTTGTTTTATGTGCGAAATTACATTTGAAATTTACTATGAGCTTCACGGTGATAAACATCGTGAGGAAACCCGCACAAACCTGCGAAAAAATTCAATAGTATGTGTGAAGGTCCCAAGGAAAATCAAACCCAAGCCCACTCTCATTCTGAGAGGAGCCCTAGTGCCCTGCAGCGGGACGTATGTAAGCTGGGATGATGTACGAATATATTGGACTATACCTTAAAAAAGTCGTCTAAATTGGTTTTTCCAGCGGCGACCAGATCAACACACACCTAAATATGAAAAAAACGAATTAAGAACCTTGTCCTTTTGAAGTCGGTTACTTAATGAAAATTAAATTATACCTTCCCTCGTGATTTTTGCTTGACCTTTATAATAAAAGCAATGTACGGTGGTACATCTTGCACTTGACCATTTTTTCAGATCCAACTTTGTTTAGCTTTGCTATCAATTAAGACTCTAAATGAGAACTTAGCTTTCGGCAACAAATAAAAAAAAACCTTTAAGTAAATAAACACAAAATTCACAGACTTAGTAGTAGGTAATTTGCCACCATAAATAATCAACCCTGAATACTTCGACGTTTTACAAGAACAATTAAAAGCCTTATTCCAAAGTAACTCTTATTTCACAAGAGCAAAAGTTCATCTTCCTCTTGGTGCACTAAATAGGTTTTTTTAGCGGAAGTCTTCATTTCATTAAAGAATGCAAATTGTGAACGTGCTCGCTTTTGATTCAGTTTTAATTAAATAAAGGTTCATTGTTCATTAGACTCAGTGGCGTAGCTACCGTAGGGCAAGCGGGGCAGTGCACCGGGGCCCCCAACCTCAGGGGGCCCCTCGGACTCTGACTTACAAACTATAAACGCGGACCTATGAGAAACGCGGCTATAAAACGCTACTAGTGAATTTACAAGCACGCGAGTCTAGTGAATTTAAAGTGCATTCATCCTTACTTGTCTTATCATGTAAACCAGCGGTTCTCAATCTTTTTTGGCGACGGAACCGTTTTGGAAAGCGAAATACTTGACGGAACCCTACAATAAAACAATAGTTTTTAAAAGTGTATTCTTTATTAATAGGCGTCAGAACGGTCGACCAGAGAGAGGTGTTTTGATTTTTTTTTTCAATTCTTGCGGAACCCTTACAGGGTTATCGCGGAACCCTGGGGTTCCGCGGAACACACTTTGAGTATGGCTGATGTAAACAAACACGGGTTGGGGCCCTAGTTTATTTTTGGCCCCAGGGCCTTTGGTTAACTAGCTACGCCACTGATTAGACTTGACGGAAAACGATAGTAAACAGTTAAGTTTTTGCTAAAAACAAACAGTCATACAGCGCTTTCTTTATATTTAATTTTTCACAGTTAAGTTGAGTGGTTTGACCTATGGCTTCTCTAGCAGAGTGCCGTCGGTTCAAATCCCGGCTCGTTCCTCTGAGTTTTTCGGAATTTATGTGCGAAATTAAATTTGAAATTTACCACGAGTTTTACGGTGAAGGAAATCATTGTGAGGAAACCTTCATACACCTGCGAAGAAATTCAATAGTGTGTGTGAAGTTGAAGTTCCCAATCCACACTGGGCCCGCGTGCGAACTACGGCCCAAGCCCTCTCATTCTGTGAGGAGGCCTGTGCCCTGCAGTGGGACGTATATAGGCTGGGATGATGATGATGATGAGTTAATTCGACGACAGGATATACAGCTCGCGCGATAAGAGTTTGGCTTTGACCTTCGGGTGGAGGGGATTACTGCGCATGGGCTGCGCATACCCCGCACCCCGCTAATTGCCCGTTGATACCCAATTTCTGATTTCTGCGCAATAACGGTCAAAGCCAAACTCATATCGCGCGAGCTATACCTTGGTTCATATGAGGGTGGTGCCATCTTTGGGATGGTTCTGCCAAGTATCAGTTAGTTGGGTTAGATTCAGTGGAGCGTCAAGCCCGAAGACTCATTGGTGATAGTCTGTCTATCGGTAGCAGGCTACAGAGCCCCGAACAGCGTCGCATAGTTGCTTGTTGAATGAATTGAAACAATTAACTTGCTCACCCGCGACCTTATGATAGCTCCGTTTATGCAAGAAATGCGTGTTCATGCAGATCCTTCACCTCAACACTGTATGAACACACACAAATCACACAAACCCAACTACCACCACCACCAAACTACACTGACGCGTTTTGATTGTTTTGATATTAAGGTGGCGGGGTGCAGGGGTGGTCGCGTGTTTGTGGCGCTGACCGTACTAGGAATAGTAATAGTTTTATTTTATTTCTTTTTATATTGAGTCTGTGAATGAGCGGGGGGCGGGGCTGGCATCGGGTTGGTGGCGGAGTGGAGTGCTAAGGGGTGACATGCTTCCTGCTAGCTTTGGCGCCTTCCTCTCGACTGGTCCATTTAGAGTTAGACAATTTTGAATGGACTAGGCGGGAGTGGAGGTGCAAGGGGCTGGCGGGGGGTGTGACATTCCGACGCGCTCAGCTTGGTCACTGATCAGGTGTTGGCCTTGCTCCTCGTTCATTTACAAACGTAGGGGTGTCCCCTTCGCATTCCTTAGTTAATAATCTTAAATATTTAAAGATTGTAACTAAGTTTGAGAATTTTTTTTTGTGTAACTTTAATTGCAATAAACAGATTAAATTTTTTTTTGATCTCGATCAGAGCTCATCCTCAGAGTATCGTACGTAACCGTTCACTATAGTTAGACTAACAAACCAAAACAAACGTTTTAATTTCTCACTGCAACTCCTCAAGTACCCACTTTATTTTTCTTAAACAAACTACCCGTAAAAACACATTTCTTGCATAAATGTAGCTATCATAATATGGTCGCGGGTGAGCAAAGTAAAAGTTTCAGTTCATTAAGTCTGTGCTTCCCTGAACTAGGATATCCAGTCGTCTAAACACCCAACACAATGTGTACGTCGTTTTTTTGTAGCATTAGAAAAAGAAGGTATTTTTATTGAAAAATGCTTTTGAAAAATAAGTCAGCATATTATGTAACAGTTAGCAACTACAAATGGTTATTTACATTCTTTTGGTTTCATGAGTTAATATTTTTACAAAAGCATTTTTTCAATAAAAAAACTCATCAAGATTAATTTATTGAGTCAGGCGTTACTTTGCCTCCATATTAATGAATTGAAACAATTACTTTAATCACTCGCGACCTTACGATAGTTACGTATCGTTTCGTTGGTGGATGAACTGCATGAACACACATTTCTTACATAAACGTAACTATCGTAAGGTCGCGGGTGAGCAAAGTAATAGTTTCAGTTCACTCATCAAGATTGTTTACCCAATTTCTATTGCTAAAAAAACGAAATATAGGCTGTTCTACAATACAGTGTGTCCTGTTTATGTTTACCGCGAGCCACTCTGAGCGTGTCACGGAATTAATTATTCGACGCAGCCACCGAAACATGTCGATATTGAATTAACATATTAAGCGGGGCAAAAATAGTTCGTGGGCCCTATGGAACACCAACTTCGTTATGCCACTATTACGTCCTGGACAGTGCAAATTCGCTTATTTACCGTACGTAAATAAATATTACGGGACAATTTTATTCACACCAATTGACCTAGTCCCAAAGTAAGCTAGGCAAAGCTTGTGTTATGGGTACTGGGCAACGTACTATAAACATACTTATATAGATATATACATACTTAAATACATATTAAACACCCAAGACCCGAGAGCAAACATTCGTATTTTCCATACAAATATTTGCCCCGACACGAGAATCGAACCCGGGACCTCAAGCTTCATAGTCAGGTTCTCTAACCACTAGGCCATCTGGTCGTCTAAGTACTGCATGTATCCACTGCTGTGTAGTTTTAAATACTTCAAATTTATATTTGTTTTATTTTAATGAACTGAAACAATTACTTTGCTCACCCGCGACTTTCTTAAAAGAAGAAAAGGAAGGTAGGTGGCGGGTGCGCAAAGTAATTGTTTCAGTTCACTCATCAAGATTGTTTACCCAATTTCTAATGAAAAAAAAACTAAATAGGTATAGGCTGTTCTACAATACAGTGTGTCCTGTTTATGTTTACCGCGAGCCACTCTGAGCGTGTCATGGAATTAATTATTCGACGCAGCCACCGAAACATGTCGATATTGAATTAACATATTAAGCGGGCAAAAATAGTTCGTGGGCCCTATGGAACACCAACTTCGTTATGCCACTATTACGTCCAGGACAGTGCAAATTCGCTTATTTACCGTACGTAAATACCGCATGTATCCTCTGCTGTGCTCCAATACTTCAAATTTATATTTGTTTTATTTTAATGAACTGAAACAATTACTTTGCTCACCCGCGACCTTCATAAAGGAAGGAAGGTAGTGGGTGCGCAAATTAATTGTTTCAGTTCATTGTATGAACCTCCGCAAAGTAACGCCTGATTCAATAAATTATTGTTTTGTTTAAACGAATTATGAGTGGAAATTGGAAATCGGCTAAATTTTTCATGGGCGCGGTATTATTCAATGTCAGAGATCCCTTTCGCAGCTAACAAAAGACTTGATAACTTTGAAACGGCTGAATCAATTTTGATAAAACATGTCTAACAACTATCGCCAAGAAACCTGCTTTCAAATAAAATAAGTCACATCTAAATCGGTTCACCTGTTTAAGAGCTATGATGCCACAGACAGATATAGCGGTCAAATTTATAACACATATTTTTATGTCGGGGGTTAAAAAGGGTCTCGAAATATGAATTTAACGATAAAAGTGATGACGTATCTAATTTTAATAAACCCAAGCAATAAGCACCAAAACTTGAAGGTAAAGATAAACGCTTTAGCGGGTATTAAAAGAGAACTCGTTGAGCCGGAGGATTACGTTAAAGAAAAAACTCATGGAAAGTAACTTTGACGGTTACCGAATAAGTACAAAGAGTTCGTCACAAAGGGAAGAAAGGGAATACGCGTCGCGATAAAATATCGTAGGTATATTATGTGAGAGGGATTACGGTAAAGTATCATTTGTTAGGCCCAAGAGTCATTTTTAACAGTTTAACGTTCTCCCACCTTTTTGACATTATCTGATCACTTAGCCGGAATCGTGTATTAGCGGTTGAAAATAGCCTGCTTGGCTTCGGGAAAATCATGGGACGGCCTTTGTTTTTTTCGACTTGGCGGAGGCACTGCTGTGCCCCAGATTAATCTGGAAGTTTCTAAGTGTGATGTTGTTACTCTTTCACGTTAAATTGTGTAGATGGATTTGAATGGGTGCCTTATTTCGCATAATATTAATTAGTCACGATTTTTTTTCACAGCAAGTCATGTAGCAATTGTCATATTTAATTTTCCACATAAATTTCGAATAAATTTGGAATGCAAGGAAGGATTTGAACCAACGACCGTCTGCATGAGCGGCTATATCAAACCACTAAGCCAAGCCATTTACATTTTTTGTAATATAGCTATGTTGATGCCATTAATGATTTCGCCAATTTCGAGGTTAAAATAAGGTAATTTTTATTCATCATCATCATCATCATCATCCCAGCCTATATAGGTCCCACTACATGGCACAGGCCTCTTCTCATAATAAGACCATACACCACACACACCATTAAATCGCAGGTGTGTACTTTTTACTGTGACTTTGATATTATTATTCAGAGACCTACAGAGTCTCACTTTTGGGGGACCGCAAACCTCTCTTTTATCATTTATAATGTCTGCCTGTCACAGCCACCCCCTCGTTTTCTTGTTTTAAAGGTCATTTGGATTTGCAAGGAAATGAAAGGACAGTCATGTAGGTGTGAAGAAATATGTGTAACTTATTTGAGACATTACGAATTATTATGGAATAGCGACGCTGAGTTGCTGGTATTAAAACAGTTTTTTAGTTGCCAGTATAAAACTTTACCAATTGTGCGTATAAAATTATAGTACAAACCAACACAACCTTTTTTACAGCTCTAGTGGCCTATTTTAAAACATTTTTTTTTTGTTTCAGACATTGGTATTGGCAATAAAAAACAAACACTTCTCATGCTCGTGAAGTTGTGCTTTATGTCGAGAGAATACTGTATAAAATGGCTTTTTATGCTCTAATGCATAAAGTAAAATCTTCACCTAAGGCCAAGGCAATCAGGCACAAACAGCCACTAACAGTAGTACTAGTAGGAATAGTAGAGGTAGGAGTAGCAGTGGTGTTTTATATTAGGAAATTAATAAAACTAGGCAAATCTAACTTAGTACATTATTATAGAAATTACAAAATGCCTTTTTTATTATGAGTGGGAGGCAAACAAGCAATCGGGTCATCTGACGGAAAATGATCACCACCGCCCATAAATATCTGCAACTCAAAGAGAGTCACCAATCTGTTGCCGGCCTTTAAGGTAAGTATAAACCCTTTTCTTGAAAGCCCCGATGTCATAGTTGTCTGGAAACACTGCTGCCAGAAGCTGGTTCCACAGTTTCACCGTACGTGGCAGGAAGTGCCAAAGAAAACGTACAATGGTAGACTGCTATTCATCGAGATGGTGACGCTGGAACATAGACTTTCGGCGGGAATGCGATGGTGGAATTTTGCAGCAGGCAGCAAATTAAACAATACATGAAAAATAAGAGCTAGTAAATATTTCCAATGTTGCTGTTTAATTACCTTGCAATCGAAGTGAAAAGTAGAGTGTATCCAGTCGAGCATTAAACCCATTTTTCCCTAGATGTGGTTATGAACGTCTCGGGTAAAATGGCTCCTTTTTGCTTTTATGTTTTTTTCCCGTCACGCGTCCACCATACTAAAATTAGTCCCTAACTTTTTTGTGCGGGAAATGTCCTAGAGACTTCAGTAATAGTTTCTAGGAAATTTCCCGCATAAAAAAGTTAGGGACTAACGTAGTTCCTGGGACGCGTGACGGGTTAATTTACAATGTTCGTATGAAGAGAATTAGCACAAAAAGTGGATGAATCAACTTTGATGTATTATTTACGCAGTCCTCAATTGTCCAAGCGACGTTTTCATACTGTTTCATGGAAAAACTAGCTTTTTCCCGCGACTCCGTCAGCGAAGAGTTTGTTTGTCGCTATCCCGCAGGAACTATGCAATGTTCCGGGATGAAAACTATCCTACGTCCTTCCTAGGGTCTCAAGCTATCTACGTACCAAATTTCATCTAAATCGGTTGAGCGGCTTCAGCGTGAAGAGGTAACAGACAGACAGTCAGACAAACACACTTTCGCATTTATAATAATATTAAGTATGAAAGTAGGATGCTTAGGTTGTCCATGAAAAAAAAGTGTAACCATAGCAAACTGCAGTCAATAGAAACTACAGCCATAAAAATATATGTACACTGTCGAATATTTTTAATTATTATTGGTTATAACATTATTACCTCCATTCCTTCTGATATCAAGTTATGTAAAGCAGCCAGTTTAATTTCATGCTTCGCGAATCCTTCTATTATGACAACAAAATCATAAAGCGAAATTATAATTCGTCATTTTAGAACGTTACCTCGTCTCTGAACTAGAATATCAAGAAATTAAATATCAATTTTTCGCTTGTAAAAATTTAGAGCAAAGAAAGGGTTAATAAAGAAAAATGTTGGCAAGATAAAAGAGATATCTTAGAATTATGAAGAGAATTTAGCAATTATTGTAAATTTCCAAAGTTAGGGTCACGTAATTTTAATGCCTTTCCTGTTTTCCGCACCAGGAAGTTTCCCTTTTTCAGGAAATTGCTTTTTCCCGGAACAAGGATTGTTATTGTCCCCCGACTTTTAATTGAAGAATACTACGTTTGTTTTTATGCGATTCGATATCGGTTTATTATTGGATTATTGTCAAAGGAAAATACCGTGCGAAAGTTTACGGCATCACTGAATAATAAATGTATAAACTATAATAGTACTTTTCATTTAAAAAACAAAAAAAATCGGCTATTTCGCTGCTTTCTTACAAACTCTTATTTGGCTTTCAATATTCGTCACTGCGTAAGTTGTAATCACTTGAAAGTTGGCAAAAAAATAGTTCAAAAATGAAAATTTTAGCAAAATCTTTTTAATTTATACAAATTTTTGTTTAACATGCAATGAAACAATGTGAAATGTAAGATAATTGTTTCCAAAACTGGCAAGTCGGATATTTATTACTCACTAATAGTTAGATAAACTAGAACTTAGTGCGGGTATGAAATTAGGGTGACAATACAAATATATACAGTGAACAAATAGAAAAGTCAGCAAAAAGCTTGTACTAAACAAAAGAAATAAACTTGTTCTCAGCATTAATCTTTGGAAAACTACAATATTTTATGTTAAATGTGGAAAGTGTGTCTATTTTAAAAATAAACTTCGAAACTATTCTGATTAATAATTTATTTTTATCACAATATTCGCAGTCCTAGTCGACTACATTAGTTTAGTATACATTTTATTTTTATCTTAAGCTATTGACGATGAATATCAAACTTTCTTATGTCCAATCTTATTATTATAAATCTCGTAGTAAACTTGCATTATAGTGTTGCTGAAACTTCAAGAAATAAAACATACAAATAGTCTTTTTTTTTCTGGAACTATACACAATAATGAATTATGAAAAAGCAGGTTGCAATAATAAATTAAATTTAAGTACAAAAGTAAATTAAATTCTAAACAGTAATTTTCATTTTGAATTAACGGTTGCTTATAAATATATTTTAGTATTTAATAGGAAAGCACATTTTACTCGATGTATGAGTATTCACCACTATCGATTCGATTCAGACATAGAAACAAAAATAAGAAACGCGTCAGTGTAGCTTGGTGGTGGTGATGGTTGGGTTTATGTGATTTGTGTGTGTTCGTACATTGTGGTGGAGGAACTGCATGAACACACATTTCTTGCATAAACGTAACTATTGTAAGGTCGCGGGTGAGCAAAGTAATTGTTTTAGTTCATTAATATGGACCTCCGCAAAGTAACGCCTTATTCAATAAATTAATAAGAATAATCAAATAAGAAAAGTGCACATAACATCATCGTTACATATCATATTTTATAGCTAAACCGTTTAAATGAGTCCTCGCCTGCGCGGTACAGGGGCTGGGGGGGTATGACGACAAAGGGGGCCGGGACAGGTGCGGGCGGCGAGCGCGCCTCGTGTGCCTGCCGCCCGAACCTCTCCAGGCGAGGACTCAGTTAAACGGTTTAGCTATAATTGATTTTATTGAGTGACGATACCGATACTGAAATTTGGTTTGTTTATTTATAATGACCAAAGTTACTGATATAGCTAGCCGACGGTTGATGGGTCAGTAAAGTTCTAGACCGAGACCTGGAAGACGTACTTAGCTTAGGAAAGGTCCGAACAGGATGGACAAGTTTACAGGATGCTCGGATGAACTAAAAAAAAATCTGCTCAAATGACCTTGAATGCTTATTTGGACGTAAGTTATTAGTTCTACGTACGTTGATACATTCCATACAGATACAAAGTATTAAAATGTGAAATTTTGTTTAACATCCTGGACGCAAACTTTTTTCTAACAGATGTAATTTAGATCGAGTCAGGAGTTCTCAGTTCAGTAATTATGGAGAATAATTTATTGAATCAGGCGTTACTTTGCAAAGGTCCATATTAATGATCTGAAACAATACTTTGCATACCCGCAACCGTACTCTACTTACTCTGAAGATGAGCTCTGGTTGAATTTGAAACGCGTCCGTGTAGTTTGGTGGTGGTGATAGTTGGGTTTGTGTGATTTCTGTGTGTTCATACATTGTGGAGGTGGAGGAAATGCATGAACACGCATTTCTTACATAAACGTAGCTATCGTAAGGTCGCGGGTGAGCAAAGTAATTGTTTCAATTCATTATGGAGATTTTCCGATATTTAAAGTTACTTTTTATGAACAACTTGTACTCCATAGTAAATATTTGGGACTTAAGTATTGATTTGTATTTTGTATTATAAGTTACGCTAAGATCTAGAGGTTAAATTTAGAACTGAAGAATATCAGCACTTTTTGAGCGCAGGTCATGATTGGGTATCGGTATCGTCTCACAAACCAGTGTATCGTAACATCTCTAATAATTTATAATTGCTCGTGCCTAAAACATCACGTTCCTAAAATACCAAATTTTTTTTAAATTATAATACATGTCATTGTCATTACCTATTTACCACATTTCTAACTTAAGTACCACATTCTCATTGCACCGCATTATAAAATCGAAGATTACTCATGTAAGTGATTTTTTTGGTGGAATGCCTTATTTTGGATATCTGGTGAAATTGGAATGTAATAAATGAAGTATACCGATTGGGTTCCAAGCGACGGGCACCGGAGCAGGGGCAGACCAAAACGGAGATGGCGGGATGACTCGGACCGTTTTGACCCATTTTGGCGGGATTTTGCGAGGGAAAGAGATGGGTGGAAAGAAAAAGGGGAGGCCTTTGCCTAGCAGTGGGACATCTATTATGCTGATTAAAAAAAATGAAGTATTTTGAAAAATCTGGTATTTTGGGAACGTGATAGATAATAATTCAGGCACGAGCGGTTATAATTGCATCCAAAATTTAACCTTGTGGAAAAAGCATAGGTTTAAATTTACTCTACTGTTAAAAGTAAACATAGAACCAAAGTATTACATACAGATTGGGACAAAATATTAAAAAAAAAACACATTACATACACTTACTTATTTACTATTTTCAATTGATTTGAATTTGTTTCAAGAGCATGCTTATTTACAATTTACAATATAATATCTCATTAACTTTATAACTTTACCTTATCTTATTTAAATATAATTAATACTGAGCGTTTTATAAAATTTATATCACATCATGATTCTAACAAAATAAAAGTCTCCGAAAAATTTCCAAAACTCTGTTAGATGTCAATAAAAAATTGCTACTTAAATTGGCTATTACTATTACGGCCCGGCCACGAACTCGCGCGTTTGGCGGCGCGACAAGCGTTTTCTGTGTTCATTGCGCGGCCGAGACGCTCGCCGTACAGTGGTTACCTGGCGGCACACGCAATGAACACAGAAAACGCTCGCCGCGCCGCTAAACGCGCGAGTTCGTGGCCGGGCCGTTAAACGTTCCATACTGTATTTAGATTATAAGTAATAAATGCTTTTCCACACACTACTGAGCTACCTCACACATATGACATCTAAACCCGGTTTTTCAGTTCTACCACCCAACAAAAACCGGTTTTATATGCACACACAGCTCTGGTGAATGCAGAAAGTTATAAACCCAATGCAAGCGAGACTGTTCTCTTCGCCTCTCTGTTTCTCAAAATAGGAAAACAAGTTTATTAATTTACAAAAAGAATCAAGAATCAAGTAAGTTTTCAGGTAAAAATGTCCAGCATTCATCTAAAACCTTATCTATTTACACAATGAGCATGTCAACGTTTGCTACTCTTACATTTTTTAATCGTGAGCCGCCAGAACGCTAACCTAAAATCTGGTGAATAAAAAGCGTAGATAAACGGGTTGATGGCTGAGTTGAACCAACCTAGCCACGTCAATATGTACATTAGAACAGGGTTAACATACTCAGAAGGCATGAAAGGAGTTAAAAGGTAATAAAGGAAGAAGGGGAGCCAGCAAGCGACGAATCCTCCCACCACCAAACTTAGAGTCTGAGCAGTTTTCGTCTCTCTCCGTAGAGAGGACACCCTATTGTTCTCCGAATGCTCTTTCACCGAATGCGTTCTATGTCTCGTATTTTTGTATTTATAATTAGCTTTGAAAGTGACTTCGTTGTTGAATTTCGATTCTTTCTCCTTGCGGTTCTTACGTTTCTTCTCCGCTTGGAAACAGCACGGACACTTGTCTGTTTGGGACGAGCAGTCGCTTTGTTGTGTTGACTTGGAGGTTTGTTTGGAAGCGGTTTGCCGGAGCGATAGTTTGTCGGATCCGGAATCAGACTCGGTCCGGATGCATGAGAGTTTGCCTTTCTGAAACAAACGAACGGGGCATGGTTAAAGTTTCAACAAGGAAGCTAAGACTCGTGAGTAAAATGGAATAGAGACTAAGGATCCAAAGAGCGTGGATATATATTATACCTACCTACTTATTTTGGTAATTAAGGTTCGACCAAACCGCTGATCAAAATATTCTTTCATCACACTTGCTCGTCAATGGTGTTATTCCATGCCTGTATACTAAATGACAATGGCCTAAATTGTTCTTAAGGGAGTAATGGATTTACGTACATTTTTTCTACCCAAGGGAGTTCTAACTTTAGTTTTAAAATTTGCAAATAAGTCATTTCAGACTAAGGAGGTTTCAAGTCAGCCAACGTTTTATTTATATCTTTAAAACTTAGCTATAACCCAATTTTACAACACAAAACTACGCTTATCGCTTTATCTACGCTTCATGAAAATTCGTTATTTATATATTTTAAATTTATATCAAATAGTTTTGCAATAATTTTAGTAAATATTTTTTTAACATGTTGGCAGAATCTGGCCGTATGACCATTCGAATTCTAAACTAAACACAGTTTATATTATCTATGGTAGAAGACTCGAAAAAAGTGACAATCTGTATTGGCGGGTAGCCATTATTTTATTCAATTTAAGTGTTTTGAGACTAAATAATTTTAGTTTTGGATTTTTTTCCTCGCAATGTGATGAAAATCATTGTGTGTATCACGAACAGTAAGGGGATTACAAACTCGAGTCATTAAAAGCCCTCCGCCTTCGGCGTCGGGCTTCTAATAGACTCTCGTTAGTTATCCCCTACTTACGGCCCTAGATGCACAATGTACTATTACGCACTGTAAACGCATTGACGTTACTCACGCGTGAAATTTTTATTGCTTACCGTCCGCACGGCTACTCAAAAACGCTGACGCGAAAAGCCGCGACTAAGGGGCTGTTTCACCACCCATTGATTAATTTTAACTGACGGATAAAAGTGATGCCGTCTCCGTCTATTCGAACAAAACAAACAGAGACGGCATCACATTTATCCGTCAGTTAAAATTAATCAATGGGTGGTGAAACAGGGGGTAAATCTGAAAAAGTAATGATATATAACATGACATTATTATGGACTTCACTGGTCGACGTAACAGACGCAAACTGTCTCGTAAATGTAGCGGTTTTTTAAATAGTTCTTTTTTCGTTCTTCAATGTTAAGTTTTTAGAGGGTGAATACGTAATGTGTTATTTATAAATACAGGCCACTAATGAAAACCGGCCAAGTGCGAGTCGAACTCGCACACGAAGGGTTCCGTACAATTATCTATAAAAATCACGTTAGTTGTATGGGAGCCCCCTTAATATTTTTTTTTAATTTAATGATTTATTTTTAAAGTCAATACATAATTAAATATTCTGTGAATATTTCAAGCTTCTACCTGTTGCCGTTATCAATATCGAGCAAAAACGAGCAAAAAAATCACGTTTGTTGTATGGGAGCCCCCTTAAATATTTATTTTACGACCGCTTTAGCCTAGTTGGTAGTGACCCTGCCTACGAAGCAAGAGGTCCTGGGTTCAAATTCCAGTAAGGGCATTTATTTGTGTGATGAGCACGAATATTTGTTCCTGAGTTATGGATGTTTTCTATGTATTTAAGTATTTATTTATCTATATAAGTATGTTTATCGTCGTCTAGTACCCATAGTACAAGCTTTGCTTAGTTTGGGACTAGGTCAATTTGTGTAAGATTGTCCCCAATATTTTTTTTTATTCCGTTTTTTAGTATTTGTTGTTATAGCGGCAACCAAAAACACATACATCATCTGTGAAAATTTCAACTCTCTAGCTATCACGATTCCCGAGATACAGCCTGGTGACAGACGGACGGACGGACAGACGGACGGACAGCGGAGCCTCAGTAATAGGGTTTCCGTTTTTACCCTTTGGGTACGGAACCCTAAAAATGGTAAATTTATCTTTTAAAAGGAAAGTTAAGATTGTAATTTAATACACATTCACTGTCAATGCTGATAAATACCAGTTTGGTAGGTACGCGTCAAAAAAGGTGCATTATAATAATATTATTATTTTGAGCAATGCGGCGGTGTGGTCGAACCTTTAAGCGGGTATTGGGAATTATAGGGACACAAAGGCTGGTTGTGCCAGATTGCATTGTGATAATGTGGGTCGAACATAATACCTATGTTAATTATATCTATTGATCTCGAAGACGATATCCTCGATTCCTTTCTCGAGATTAGATAAAACATGCCCGGAAGTTCTACAAATTACGGTAATCGGGTAGGTAAGTAGAGTAACGAACAGAAATTACAAGGTATAATATTTCAATTAAAAAAATATTTAGGTTATTATTGAGAAATTTTACTTTTTCATGGAGAGATTTGATTTTACTGTTTATTTAAGTGTATGTAGTAGTTTAGTTATACGTAAGTATTTCTAATAAGTAAGTAGGTACAGTAAGATTATTTCGTTACGAATTCGATCTTTCAGAGAAATTCCGAGCATAGCCCTTTTCATAGCACGTTGAGCAACATATTATATAACATTAGATAAGTATTTTCTGAGACTGAGTCTGATAAGATTGATTGATTGATTGATTTGTATTTTAGGAAGAACTGCTTACTTAAGTATTAAGAAAAAAAAAAATAATAGCATTAATCTACAAAAAGTTAAGGATAAGTTGTTGCTTCGCCCTAGCAACGTTCATGTAGCACTGAAATATCTATTTTTCATCTTGTAATACTTGTTGCAACAAATAAATGAATAAAATATGAATATGAATGAGGTAGCTTTCAACAACGTAGCATAGAAGCGTCAATATTCCGCTCAAAGCAAATTGGTTCAACTGACTCAAAGTGACATGTGTACATGCTTATGCAAAGTGAGAGCAAACTAAAATCAACATAAGTATGTAAATATTGGCATTTCCTTGTACAATCAACTAGTACTTCCTTGTAAGGGCCTTGACGAATTAAAGCAAAATACAGACAAGGGCAGGTGATAAACCGGCCAAGTAAGCGTGATCCGGGCCACGTGCAGTGTAGGGTTACCTAACTAATATGCGGCAATTATTCAAAACATACATACATAAAATCACGCCTGCTATATTCCCAAAGGGGGTACAAGTTGTCAGAGCACATGAAACGTAACATTTACATGTCGAGGCCACTTTTAGGTTAAAAAGTAAAAGTGGTATAATAGTGGCAGGTTCGTCCACAGTAATTTTAACCTATACAAAAAAAAAGAAATTAAAAAATCTAATAATATAAAAATCTCGTGTCACGGTGCTTGTTATCGAACTCCTCCGAAACGACGTGACCAATTTTTATGAAACTTTTTTTCCTATACTCGGTAGGTTTGAGAATAGGTCTTAGGCTATTTTTGTTATACCCCTATTCTTCGCAGACGGACTCGCGGGTAACAGCTAGTCTAATATATAAAAATCTCGTTGTACGGTGTTTGTTATCGAACTCCTCCTAAACGGCTTGACCTATTATTATGAAACTTTTTGTCTATATTCGGTAGGTCTGAGAATAGGTCGTAGAGTATTTTTTATATCCCTATTCTTCGCAGACAACAGCTAGCTACCATAATGAAAACATCAAAAATAAAAAATAATGAAATAAATAATTCCGCTGCCAATCTACTACTCTTTTTTAGAACCCCCTCTGAAAACTAATAGAGCTCGTGAAAATAGCATCTCACAGACAAACAGACAATATAGCGACATTATTAGGGTTCCGTTTCTCACCCTACGGGTACGGAACCCTAAAAAAATATTTTTTAGTCTCCGCTCACTCCAACATTGTAGAACGACACCCTGAAATTTGGTTTTTTCGAAGGATTACGTTGAGCCCCCAAAATGTTGAGTTATGCTGCAAACTGACAAAAGTTTGATTGGATGACGGACATAAACAAAATCTTGAGGGATCTTTTATGAACATGTTTTTAAAGTCACGGTTTTTATGGACTAAAACAACTAAATACGTTACTACATAGTATAAAACAAAGTCTCTTCTCGCTCTCTGTCTGTCCATATGTATGCTTAGATCTTTAAAACTACGCAACGGATTTTGATGCGTTTTTTTTAATAGATAGAATGATTCAAGAGGAAGGTTTATGTGTAGTAATCAATGATCGTAGATTTTGTAGAATTTTTGGTGCAGTGCTAGGGTTGTCAGTAGTGCCCAATATTAAATTGTTTGAACCATGGATCAAATAAAATCAAAGGCATTTAGAACTAAGTAATAACTTAAAAATTAATAATGTAAAGATGGTTGGTTATTAAAAAAAAATAAAAAAACCGATTCAAATCTCGTCTCGAAGAACGCCTGTTATCTACCTCTATTTTTATTAAGTTTTATGTTCTGTATTCTGTATTGTTTGTGTTTTTTGAGGTGTGCAGTAGAAATCGAAAATACAGAAAATATTCTTAGAACATGTAAAGCCCAACCCAATATGCATAATGAAATGAAGGGTTAATTTACTATTATGAGAAAATGTGTTACAATAAATCCTTATCTGAGGTTATAGTTATTATTTATGATTAGAAATTGATATACTAACTTTTCTGCTGTATATTTGCATTGACAGTATAATGCGTAATGGCAGTCCATAAACACATATAGTAGTCATTTGATTTCTTCTTTCGTCCCGTCAAGTGCTAAAAAACAGTTGCGTTGATTTTGCATGTGAAAATAAGCAATAATTATTAACTGATTGAACACAATGGAGAAACTGTTAAGTAAGCACAGTTTTTTATTAAGGAAAATTCTTCGATATTTATTGTGCTAAGAAAATGACACGATTGAATTATGTTTTGACGAGAAACATTAAAACATATATAATAAAAACGAAATGTTGTTAATCAAAAGATTAAGTAAAAAATTTAGCGTTTTATTTTCAACGACAACATAATATTACATTATTTTAAACGTCAATCATATTATACACGTCGACAACCCTAGGTCGCTGTCGTGTGTCATTTGACGTCATCGCACCAAAAATGCTACAAAATCTACGATCACTGGTAATAATAATAATACATGCATAATTGGGGATGTCTATTTTTTTGCACGCGTGGATTATATATACTACGGAGTTTGATTTGGACCCGCTGTCTGACATCTAGCACTTTGACAGCGCCAGTAAAGTGACATTAGTTACAGTGTACCACTACGCAAAAAGTAATTAAAGGGGTTGCCTTATCGTACGGATTTAGATAGATTTAGAAAGTTGACAGTGTGGGATCCCTCAATTATAATCTGACGTCATCAACCAAAATAGTTTCAATAATAAATTTTGAAAAAAGTAGTCAACTAAATGACAAAATATTGAAAGTGGTTTCTTATAATTGACTTTTCTTTACAGAAAAAATATAAAAACCACTGTTAATTTTTTTTAGACATTCCCAATTGCTCCCGTGCGAAGCCAGAGGCCGTATTGTCTAACGCTTCTGACGCTTGCCTTCGCTTTCACCATCTCTTTCTGTCATCAACTTATACCGTTTGACAGAAAGAAATAGTGATTGCGAAGGCAAGCGTCAGAAGCGTTAGACAATAAGCCTGCAGGGCGGGTCGCTAGTTTTAAATATATACGAGCTTTTAGTTACTTTCTTTCTAGACTGTTTTCCTAGTGTCGGCCTAGTAGACCTATAACCTCTCAAGCAGCGAGTTCCAGGCTCGAACCACTTTTTCGAAATTTATGTGCGAAAATACATTTGAAATTCACCATGTTTACGGTGAAGGAAAACATGGTGAAGAAAGCTGCACTCACGTGAGAAGAATTTTGATGGTGCGCATGAAGTTCCCAATCCGCACTGGGAGCGGGTGCGAACTACGCCCCGAGCCCTCTCATTCTGAGAGGAGGCCTGTGCCCTGCAGTGGGACATATTTTGTATAGGCTGATGATGATGAGACTGGGTGCCGTTAGGTGTACGCCACGATCTGTCATCCCGGAAGGAACGGCAATAATGTTAATGTATGACCTGATAATTCAAATTTTTATTGATAACTAGCTGACCCTGCAAACGCTGTTTTGCCTTATATCACTTAGGGGTATAAAAAATAGCCTACGACCTATTCTTAGGCCTACCGGATACAGAGAAAAAAATTTTACAAACATCGGTCAAGCCATTTCGGAGGAGTTCGGTAACAAACACCGTGACACGAGATTTTTATATATTAGATTTAGTACAAACTTTCGTTCCTATTTTTATCCATACCTTACCTACTACGAAGTATTTGTACTTTAAAAATGACATGTTCAAAGTTGCCTCATTATTTTTAAACTAACATTGTCCTTTAAAAAGGACATCGGGCACAAGTTATTAAACGTTACAAAATTAGGTTAAACAAATGCAAGTTCTTATCTTAAATAGCCATAATAATTGTACAAACCAAAGTTACGAGCGTTTGCCAAGAGTTACAATCGCATTTATTGCCGTTTATTAAAGTCCCTACACTACGAAATTTGATTTTCGAACTTCGTATCGTACCATTCCTTGCACACGAATAGTATTAAACATAGGAATGAAAGAGACGGCAGGGTACGAACTTCGAATTTCGAATTTTGTAGTAGCGCCCCTGTCTGCCTGACGTTATTTGCGGCTACAAACTTATTAATACCGCTGTGTGTAGCGACACTGTCACCTGGCTGTCATGAAGTTAGTATGCGGTTAATTTTATTTTATTTTTCACCACGGGCTAAGTTAATTTGGCGAAAGTAGTTCGTCGCTGTTCTCAAATTGCTCAGTTAATGTGGTTTTATGATCTGTTTAGATGTATAGCTTGTAATTTATTGAATCAGGCGTTACTTTGCGGAGGTCCATATTAATGAACTAAAACAATTACTTTGCTCACCCGCGACCTTACAATAGTTACGTTTATGCAAGAAATGTGTGTTCATGCAGTTCCTCCACCTCTACACTGTACGAACACAACGAAGTTCGAAACACGTCAGTGTAGCTTGGTGGTGGTGATGGTTGTGTTTGTGTGATTTATGTGTGTTCGTACAGTGTGGAGGTGGAGGAACTGCATGAACACACATTTCTTGCATAAACGTAACTATTGTAAGGTCGCGGGTGAGCAAAGTAATTGTTTTAGTTCATTGTATAGCTTGTCTAGTTTAAAATGACGCGCCCCACCACCGCCCTCACGCACAGGATTCGAAACTCAATTCAAGCTACAATAGACTCTATTGTAGCTCAAATTGAGCTCCAAATCCCGTGCGCAAACGCGGTGGTGGGGCGCGTCATTTCAAACTAGACAAGCTACTGGTGGAAAATGTTGTGCGAAATTAGATGAACATGCCAAACTGTCGTGGGTAAATATTCAGCGTTTTTACGGCGTTTTTATTGTCACTACCATTTGAGCAGAAATTATTGAAATGGATGATGCTTAGGGTTAACTTTTTATGAAAACTTAAGACAGCACCGATGCTGAATCTAGTTTGATGAAATTTCGCGCGATTCGTCCTTAGGTTGTGGTAATAATCGTCGAATGGTAATGACGTTTAACCGCGCGGTCAAAACGCTCGAATATTCACTCCGTGGTACCTATTGTTGTACATAATTGATAGATTCAGGCGTTACTTTCATCATCATCGTCATTCCAGCCTAACTATATACGTCTCACAGCAGGGCACAGATGGCACAGTGCAGAATGGGAATTTTACACGCGCTATTGAATTGCAGGTTTCCTCACGATTTATTTCTTCACCGTAAAGTTCCTGGTACATTTAAAATATAATTTCGCACGTGCATTCGAAAACCTCAATATGTAGGCCCGACAATCCAATGTAGGTCAATGGGTAGGGCCGACAACGCACTGGTATCGCGTCAGGCGCTGCGAGTGTCTATGGACAGTGGTGTTCATTTAACATCAGGTGAACCACTAGTTCTTTTGTCTGGCTTCCCTAACATAAAAAAAAAATGTTGTCTGGAATGATGATGATGATGACAAAATCGAAACGCGAATTTGTGAACCGGAAAATATAATAAACTATGACCTTAAGTATAAATTCTATCAAATGTGACATAAACCTGTTCAATGACTTACACATAATGCTCATTAGGTAATAAAGTTCGTCATGCGTGAAATATTGCTGTTAGCCGCTTTTTAACCGCCAACACTGAAATCATAAAGGGGGTCCAGATGGTCGATCGATTTGACGTATATGATGATGATGTGTTTACTCTCTTGACCGCCACAAAATTGATTTTAACAGCTGAATCTAAGAAGGTCACTCAGAGGGCGATGGAGAGGGCTATGCTCGGAGTTTCTTTGCGGGATCACGTCACAAATAATTAAATCCGCGAAAGTAGTAACTGATATAGATCGAAGAATCGCCAGACTCAAGTGGCAGTGAGCAGGGCACATCGCTCGTAGAACTGATGGCCGATGGGGTCAAAAGGTTCTCGAGTGGCGTCCTCGGACTGAAAGACGCAGTGTAGGTAGTCTAACAAGATGGAGCGACAACGTGGTTAAGGTTGCAAAAACGCTTTGGATGCGATTTGCTTGGCGAGCCTTGAGGGAGGTCTATGTTCAGAAGTGGACGTCTTTCGGCTGAAATGATGATAATGATGAGCCGAATCTAATCGTTCAAATGTCCAAAACCACAGGAAAAGACTACTAGCACTAAAAACCGGTTTTACATTACATTAAAACATGGCACTCCAATAACAGTTATTACTTGTTTAGACAATCCCAAAATGTCTACTTTAAATTCAAAACATCCCCGCGTCTGTTGTAATGGGATTTTACTTTGTATCCCAGATTGGACGTGTTTCATAAACCTTAGTAATGAGCTTAATGCTAATGTGTGACCTTGATGTGGCCTTTTGGTTAAGCTTAAGAGTCACGCTACGAGTCATAGAGAGAGCTCTACCAGAAATGTGCTGTGCTATGTTGCTATAGATGCGTATGATATAGGTATCGCCATGAGAGTTGAGATCACGCACACAACGTGTCATGTAATGACAACGGGATTTTGACATTTATTCGTACCGATAGCAAGTTCAACAGACTCAACAATGAATTACAAGATTGACTAAAAATGTCTTCAACCTATTTCGTCAAGAATTATTTAGGAAAAATACATTTAGTTAAAACAAAACAGAAAATAAAATATTTTGATCCATTTTACCTAAATCAGATAAGCTTATTTTTCGCTATTTATAAAATACCGATTTTTTTGTTGCGAATATATTTCTTATATCAGTTTCAAATTGTTCTATTTCAAAAATAGGTTATATGAAAAAAGAAAAATTATAGTATTGAGTAGGTATTTCATCATAAGATCATAATATAACTCACATTTTGATTCACTCACTCATTTCATTCATTCACTATTTTTTTTGCAATCAGTACCTTATGTAGCTGTGTGTGTAGGTAATCATTAACCTCAACTCTCATGGAGTTACCTATATCCACCGTTTAATTATAAACATTGGTCCACATACCGTAGCACTGGTGGAAACGGGTTTAACAAAGCTATGATTTTATATGAAAGGATGCTTGCTGTAGATGCATGCTCTGAATCTTCCTCGAACGGCTACATTGGCATTAGTGGAAACGGTCACATACTATGCTCGGAGTTTCTTTACGCGATAGAATCCGGAATGCGTAAAATCGGCGAAGAACTAATCAACGACAAGCTCGAAGAATAGACACCGTGCTATTTTTGATTTCTTTTAACTTTAAGGAAACATAATTGGGAATGTCTAAAAAAATTACCAGTGGTTTTTATATTTTTTTTGTATAGTAAAGTCAATTATAAGAAACTAATTTCAATATTTTGTCATTTACTTCTCTACTTTTTTCAAAACTAATTATTGAAACTATTTTAGTTGATGACGTCAGATTATAATTGAGGGCTCCCACAATGCCAAATTTCTAAATCTATCTAAATGCGTACGATAAGGAAACCCCTTTCATTATTTTTTGCGTAGTGGTACACTATACACTGTGTCACTTTACTGGCACTGACAAAGTGCTAGATGTCAGACAGCGGGTCCAAATCAAACTCCGTAGTATAATCCACGCGTAAATTGTGAAGAATTCTAACCACACAGAATAAAGTACGACTTGGACCGGTCACGCAATTTACACCAATGTCAAATGAAGGTCATTGCTTATTTGTTATATAATAAATTCATTACATAATATTAAAATGAAATAACTACAGAAAACGATTTAAAAAGCATTTATTTCGAAATGGTTTTCGATTTTCTATACATTGCAAAAAAATAGACATCCCCAATTACTATACTAAACGGGACTTATCACGCAAATAATCGTCGTTTCGTCTTCGTGGAATCCTGTTATAAACAAATGTTGGCGTCGGGATGAATATTCGGAGAGATCGTCGGATGTTGTGAGTGTTGTGTGTCGGTGTGATAGGGTGCCGTTAAAAAATCTTGATCAAGTGCGGGTAGTTCGAGATACGGGTGCTGATTCTAATCGGAATCAAGTGCGGGTAGTTCGAAAGACTCGAGCGGCTAAACGAACTTGACACCCTACACTTCAGTTACCTAACTCGTGACAACGGCTGCTGCAATGTGGCCGATACGTCGAGGTAAATATTATTTGCGTGATTCAGCAAGACACGGGGAACTAGCATATTCAAAATTCTTACTCTTCCTGTTAAACAGTGTAAGATGAGAGTAGAAATAGATGGTGTTTGTCACCGTGAGCGTCCGAGCAGAAAATACAACCTATGGATCCGCTACTGGGTTGGAGAATTTACTGCATCTCACCTTACTGCACTTGGTGCTTGTGGCAAGCTGATGGTGCCGTCTCGCCACCACGCACGATATCCTGGCGTAGACGTACACCATGACGGCCATAGGGAGGAAGAAGGATCCCATAGCCGAGAAAACAACGTATCCTGGGTTCTGGTTGTATCGGCAAATACCGCCTTGGTTGTGGTCTGGTTCGTACCTGGTGAAAAAACAATCATAAGGTAATATCTATTCAGATTTTTATGACCTTGCTCGTTCATTTTATGCTTGCTCCAGTGCTTGCACAAGGACGTAATTATTAAAACTCGTCCGCAGGTTCAGCGCTGCGCTTGGCACGTCATGATCAATCGATCATCATCACAACGTAATTTTAACTTGACCCGTTTGTTCGTATGTATTATACTAACTCAGGTATTTTGGTCAATGTCAGTATCGACGCATCAATAACCTCAACTCACCTGACTTCGTAAGATATAGCAAGCAAATGAGTCAAGTTAAGGCAGCTGAGGGTAAACTCAAAGATATGGATATTTAAATTTATATAAACTCCTTATTACTTCATGCATGACCTAATGGTGCCGCGGACGAAGCCGCATGTCTTTACGGCTAGTATTACATCAAAAAAATTATGGCTTACCATCCAAACATAGGCGGGCAAGTGATAGCCATCGCGGCAATCCAGACGAAAAAGATCATAGTCAGCGCCAACTTCTTGGACCTTCGTCTTCTGGAGTACGACAAGGGCCGTGTCACAGCCAGATACCGGTCCACGCTGATGGCGCAGAGGGAAAGGATCGAAGCTGTGCAGAGCAGGATATCCAGGCTTATCCAGATGTCACAGAGGATCCAACCAAGCTCCCATTTACCTGCAAAATGTGGATAAAATTATTGTATCAACAGTTTTCGGTTGGACTTTGGACGAGAATGCTTCGGTGTTATGTGTGGCATCTCGGTTTATATGCGTGTGAAGCTGGGAACCTTAAAGAAGACCTCCGTAAGAAGTTGGACGTATTTGAGATGTGGAAGACTGCCACGCATCCGTTGGATTGATAATTTCTCCAAAACTGAGGTTCTTTAGCAAATGGGAAAGAAGACACTGAACTTGTTCGGACAGTAAAATAAAGGAAAGTTTCGTATTTGCCCCATATTCTCTGACACCAACAATATAGCCTACTGCTAAACGTCATGATGGGCAAAATAGCCGGAAAACGTAAGGTCGGGAGAAGCAAAATATCATGGCTCCTTATCGTAAGATAATGGACCGGCATTAAGACTGTAACACAGCTTTTTAATTTGGATATGGGTAGGACGAGACATAAGACCTATCTACTAACCTTCAATAATTAAGTGGCACTAAGTATATGAAGAAGAGAAGAAAAAAAAGTGTCAATTTGAAGTGGCACAACTTACTAGTATATCTAACAAGATGACTTGGACATGGAACGGTCGTATTGTGCATTATTTTTTCAAACCTAGTCAAACCAGGTTTTAACATCCAAGTTTTGGCATCCTGGCCGCGCTATCCGACAGATGCACGCACCCAGTTAATTTACATATAAATGTTTTAGTAGGTGTAAGCACTAACACTAGGTATTAAGTTCTTTCCTTTGTACACTAACCCCTATGGACACCGTCCGAAATAAAATGCTTATTATAATTATTAACTGGCCTTGGCCTTGCATCATTAATACCGTCATCGAATTTTTGTCGGTTACTTGCAAGTATCCTATCTACAAATGCATAATAAAAATGTCGACCCGGCCACTGAAAGTGGAAAAATTGGACTAACACACAAACATTGTAGCTATTGCGTCTATAATCATTCACCTATGTATCTCACGAGTTTAGTAAAGCTATCACATTTTAAAATAAAAGAGCCGTAATGGTTGATGGCCATTCAAAGGATTTTCCACGATTTGGTTTGATAGCTACGTATCTTGACTTAACCGTATCGACCCAACAAAGGGAAATGTTTTACTCTGGACTTGCCTCATAAAATACAAGACTTAAATAACTTGCTTCTAATAAAAACGGATGAAGGAAGAAGAATAAAAGTTGACCTTGTCTTGCTTTAGGTTTTATTAGCGAAATAAGTTCCCTAAAAGCTTTTAAGCACTCGATAAAATCTGAACGTTATCAAAATTCGTTTATAGAAAGGGCTCCTTGGGGTTTTGAATAATTTTGAACAAAATGGCGTCGACTGCTGACATTTTTTTACATTTCGATTACTATTTTAGAATATAAATACGTGTTATTTTGCTATATTTTATAATAACTTCAGCAACTTCGCACACAACATTCAATCACTTCGCAGGTGTGAGGTTACCGTACGATGTTTTACTTCACCGTGAAGCTCGTGATGAATTTCAAATGTATAATGTACAGGTAAAATACCGAAATTTGTAAAATTCAGTAAAAGGGTGAATATTCAAGCGTTTTGATCGCTCGGTTAAACCTCATTACCATTCGATAATTAACCACAACCGAAGGACAAGTCGCACGAAATTTGATCAAACTGGATTCAGCATCATCATCATCATCATCATCATCATCCCAGCCTATATACGTCCCACTGCAGGGCACAGGCCTCCTCTCAGAATGAAAGGGCTTGGGCTGCAGTCCCCACGCGGGCCCAGTGCGGATTGGGAACTTCACACACACCATAGAATTCCTTCGCAGGTGAATGCAGGTTTCCTCGCGATGTTTTCCTTTACCGTTAAGCTCGTGGTAAATTTTAAATGTAATTTTGTACATAAATTCCGAAAAACTCAGAGATGCGAACCGCATTCAGCATCAGTACTGTCTAAATTTTTCTTAAAATTAACCCTAAGCATCATCCTTTTTTACCCCCGACACAAAAAGAGGGGTGTTGTAAGTTTGACCGCTATGTGTGTGTGTGTGTGTCTCTGTCTGTCTGTCTGTCTGTTGGTCTGTCTGTGGCACTATAACTCTAAAACCGATTCAGATGTAGTTTTTTTTTATTTGAAAGCTGGTTTTTTGGCAATGGTTTATAGACATGTTTCATCAAAATCGGTTCAGCCGTTTCAAAGTTATAAGCTTTTTTGTCCGCTGCGGAAGGAATCTTAGACGCATAATGGGCATTTACCTACTTTATCTTCAAAGATATGTGCGACCAAATTGCGTTGGGGATTTTTAAATTTTTAATTTATAGTTATTAGTAATATTTGCTGAAATGGTAATGAGAAAAACAAACGCCGTGAAAACGCTGAATAATCACCCAAAATCCAAAATGTTCACTGCGAGATCTAATTGTTTTTGTGAAGCAAAATCGTGGGTTAAAGATAGTACACAATAAAATAGTTGCTATAATTGTATTTGCAGACTGAACAGGTAAAACAATAGAGCCATAAAGACGTTCAAGTTTCTTATTAGCTATAATCCGAAAAGCTGACGTAAAATTGATTTTCTATAGAAGCTCTAGATAAGCTAGAACAACAGAATATAATGAACACTTTCAAACTAGACGTAAGGTGCTCAAGTTTCTTAATGGAAACTTCGTTTTATAACACAGGTTCTAAAACACTCTATTCACTCTATTTTCAGCCTTTGTATTCAATTTACTAGCTTTTGCCCGCGGCTTCGCTCGCGTGTACCATGAGTATTCCAAAGAACCAAGATATCAAGCAAGCAAGCATACAGGCAAGCAAGAAAGCATGCAAGCAAGCATGCAAGCAAGATGCAAGCAAGCATGCATGCACGCAAGCAAGCAATCGTGCAAGAAAGCGTGCAAGCAAGCACGACTAAACTTCAGGTAGATACGGTCCCTTACAGTATTTCTTTGTATACAATGTTTTTCACGAATTCGGAAGCGGGCACTAAAAATCTGAATAACCAGAAAGAATACAACCTGCATATGATATTTAAAGAAACTTCCAATAACTCCTAACCGTTAAGGAGTTTAACCTTCCATCATCAGCTCACCTGGATAACCTGAAAAAATACAACTATCGGTCTATACGTACCTATATTATTTGAAAAAATATCCTCAACTCCTAACCGTTAAGAAGTTTTACCTTCCATTATCAGCTCATCAACATGAGATGATGTGTACCAGAAGTAAACACTTAAATAGCTTGAGAAAATATATGAAAAACGTAATGCGTGCCTACAAAATTTGAAGGTTGCCCTCGATTTCCCTGAGATCCCGTCATCACATCCTGATTTGGTGACAATGGGACCATCTCAGGAGTATATTATATTCTTTCGAATAAAAAAAGAATTTTAATCGGTCCACAATTGACCGAAAAATCGGTGAACATACCTACATAAAAAAAATACATACAGTGGAATGCATAACCTCCTCCTTTTCTTGAAGTCGGCTAAAGAGCCCTTTGTAGCCTACTTACAGTATAAACTTTTGAATTTTGAAAATTTACCTTTCTACAACCAGTAAAACGCAATATCCGGTTTATTCTCGTTCCCTTTAGAATTTCGGGAAATGCTTTATTAATGCTCCCCTACACTCCCCAAGGAACCCACTTGCCAAATTTCAGCTTTCTACGACCAGAAAAACGAAAAATCCCGTTTTTTCCCGTTCCCGTGGGACTTTCAGAAAGTCCTTTCTCAATGCTCCTATACACTCCCCAAGCAACCTACATGTCGAATTTTAGCTTTCTACGACCTTTAAAACGAAAAATCCCGTTTTTTCCTTATCCTGAGGGAATTTCCGAAAATCCTGAAAACGATTTTTACAACTATAATTACCTACTTCTATGCCAAATTTGAAGAGTCTAGTAATTAAAATAGTTCATAGGATTCCGTTGAACTGAATATATAAATCCCGTTTTTTTCTCGTTCCCGCGGAAATTTCGAAAAGTCCTCTCTCCATGCTCCTCTTCACTCGCCAAGCAACCTACATGACGAATTTCAGCTTTCTACGACCAGTAAAACGAAAAATCCCGTTTTTCCTTATCCCGTGAGAATTTCCAATAATCCTTCAAAACGTTTTTTACTATTTTAATTACCTACTTTTATGACAAATTTGAAGAGTCTAGTAATTATAGTTCATAGGATTCCGTTGAACTGAATATATAAATCCCGTTTTATCCTTATCCCGTGGGAATTTTGAAATATCCTGAAATTAATGTTTTAACTAATGTAACACCTAGTTGTGTATCAATCGAATATATAAATCCCGTTTTTTCCCGTTCCCGTGGAAATTCCCAAAAATCCTTCTTTAGTGGATGCCTACATTGTATAAGGTATCTATATGCAAAATTTCAAGTCTCTAGGTCAAGTGGTTTGGGCAAAACCTTAAAAACAACACCCATATTGATATTTAGACATTTCAACCCCATCGCACCCCATCCAGGGAGATTGTATTTTACGTCCGCCACGTCGGATTTTAAAACCGTTGTTGTTTTCGTAACCAGCGACCCGATAAACCATAGAAGCAATACCCATGTTGTTTTTCAGACTTTGTCACCCCATTTCCCCCTTTTAAGGGTGGAGGTAAACATACTCCTTAACAACCTCGAGAATATTGCCTTGAACTGCAATTGGTTCCGGACTTACATGTGTCTTGTGGTTGTTGTGAATAAAAATGTATCTTCTTTCTTTCTTTAAAAGTATTTCCATAGCGTAATAGTTTATGGCAGTGGGTATACTTCTTTGTGTCGGCGCTGATTGCATATCAGCACCTTTTGAAGGGGGATACTGGGAATTAGCGTTAAGATCTACAACAGGCCTGGCTCACACCGCACCGCGCTGTTTCACTGACTAGATGACTGAGTTGTTTCACTAGTTGCTATTGTCACGGTATGGTATTGGAATCAGTTCTACTAGCGATGTGACCTGCCCACTGCCATTTGAGTCTGGCGATTCTTCGAGCTATGTCGGTGACTTTAGTTCTTGCGCGGATTTCATCATATCTAATGCGATCCCGCAGAGAAACTCCAAGCATAGCCCTCTCCATTGCCCTCTGGGGCAAAAAGGTTCTTGAATGGCGTCCACGGACCGGAAGGCGCAGTGTAGGTAGGCCTCCAACAAGATGGAGCGATGACCTGGTTAAGGTTGCGGGATGGCGTTGGATGCGGAAGGCACGGGAACGATCTGTTTGGCGAGCCTTGGGGAGCTTTCAGCTGAAATGATGATGATGATGGTATTGGCAACCGCAGCGTAGGACGTTCACCAACGAGATGGACGGATGATTTAGTAGGAGGCCGCAGGTACACGGTGAATGCAAGTCGCTTCCAACCGTAATGATTGAATGATTGGGTATCAATGACGGAGGCCTTAGTCCAGCAGAGGACGTCCTACAGCTAAAATGATAATGATGATGATGATGATACAATTAATGAACAGAGAAAACGCTTGCTTAGCTAAGTTAAATTAAGTGGTCTCAATTTGGTGATTCGAGTAAACTAAACAACGTGGCTCAGTAGGAATTGCCAATCAAGACACAATATGAAAGCAAAAGAAAAGGTTTAATTGGATAGTTTTTGTCACGTTAATTGATTTGTGACCTTTACTTGTAGTTAAATGCCTAAATTGGCATTACATGAGCATTCCTTTGCTACACAAACTATAGCTTTATCATGCTTTTCAAACTGTGGGTCACGACCTCTAGGGGGGTCCCGAGTAAAAAAAATGGCATGTAGCAGTCAATTAATCTTTTCAATTTTATGTCGCCTTAGATTTTATTTCGATTTTGACCCTCTAGGGGGTCGCTAAAATACTTTAAGTTGTAAAAGGGTTGGATATTCAAAAAGATTGAAAAACACTGCAATAACTCAAACCATGAACATAAATCTAAAGAAAAGAAACAACCAAGCAGACGAACATGCAAGTACCCAAGTATTCAAGCAAGTAATCGACGCGTGCGTGCGTGTGTGCATGCATCTATGCGTGATGTCATTGTCTGTGCTTGCATGCAGTCAAAACCTATAGGTACTTCTTATCGACATCCATACTCCATATCTACCAATATTATAAATGTGAAACTGTGTCTATCTGTCGTCTGTTTATCTGTCTGTTACCGCTGAACCGATTTAGTTTGCTATGGAGTTTGATACCCTAGGAAGGACGTGTAGAATAGTTATAATCCCGCAAAAATTGCATAGTTCCCGCGGGATAGCGATAAACGATTTTTTGCAGACGGAGTAGCGGGCAACAGCTAGTATAATCATAAAATTTGTTAAAAAGTAAGTAGGTAAGGTAAAACCGCATTTCGGTTTATATGTACCGGTTTTAATAGGTATTATAAATAAATAAAATAAAATAAATATCACGGGACAATTCACACCAATTGACCTAGTCCCAAAGTAAGCTTAGCAAAGCTTGTGTTATGGGTACTAGGCAACGGATAAACATACTTATATAGATAGATACATACTTAAATACATATTAAACACCCAAGACCCGAGAACAAACATTCGTATTTTTCATACAAATATCTGCCCCGACACGGGAATCGAACCCGGGACCTCAAGCTTCATAGTCAGGGCCTCTAACCACTAGGCCATCTGGTCGTCTGGTCGTCTAAACTACTAATTATAATATGTAGTCTAGTGTAGGTATACTTTTTAAACTTGCTTTTATCTAAGCTTTTGTAAATATAATGTATATATTAATAGAAGCAATTAAGTATTCGATATAATTGATAGTTTGGTAGCTCTAAAAATGTAAGTAAGTGTCTATTTTATTTGATGTGAAGCGGCCAAATTGCATAAAAAGGCATATTTGCAAGCAATTTTTCATGACTTGACCTCGATACTTCGCGGGAGAGCAAAGTTAAGTATACCATTTACTTTAACGCGAAACTCCGCAGAGGAACGCCTGAATCTGTACAGTATTTACCACTTTAAAAGTATAAAGATAGTATATCTCTACACTGTCTACAGCAACATAACTTTGGAACCAACGAACTGAATACAGAACTAACTCGAACCGTTACGTTAACACAATGATGTAATCAAATTTGAACGACCTAAGTTTACCGTTGAATTAATTGAAATACAAGTAAGCCTTTATCTAAACATGTCTCTGTAGTAACACGATTTGTGAAAGTCAGTAACAATGTAAACTTAACCCAGAACTTAATATGCGCAAGAGTGAACGAAATTGGTAATCTAAAGGGGCTTTTAGATGGGCGAATACATTTTTTTTAAATGTGTGATTGTAACAGTAGAGTTACGCAACATAGTAGCGAAAATTCATGATAGGTAGTAAGTATATCTAAAATTTTGAGATAACATATATATATTATTGAAAACGAAATGCCATTAGCTTATATGTATATTAAAGCTTGAAGTTTTTATTTTAAATGACCTAAAGCACGAAATCCTGAAAGTTAAAATGTCGATTTATTCAGTTCATGTAATGGTATGTTAGTTTTCGAGGTTGTAAACTTGGATTCGGTCTTTTAAACTTTGGTATTATTATGCGTACCCATTATAGATCAATTCGGGCGTTACGTTACATTATTTTTTGGTTATCCTGCATAAAAACATGTCATGAACACGTGTCGGATAGACGGAGCTGCCTTGCACGTGTGGTCGCGGAAAAACAAAGTAAAAGGTTGTGGTTCCGCCATTATTTACGGTATAACTTTGCAATACACGTCAGTGTTTCTAATACAGCCCGGCTGCATAGCCACACGTCTCCAGACGTGGTCGGGTTGTGGGAGCTTGCAATCGAAGCTACTATAATTTTCCGGTTAGAACTATAATGTTGTCTCGTTTGTGCGGATTTTCAGTGACAAGTGCCAAATAGAATATAATTACCAGAGATCGGAATTTTCACGGCAAAATATAATAAGACTGTCGCAATCAAGCTAGTGTTAGAACCAATTTTTTATCGATATCGATAGTTGTACAATAGAAGAAAAAAACGGTCCACTAAATAAAAAAACATACGAATTTTAGGTTAGAATTTGAAATTATGATTGATGGTATAATGAAGACAAGATCAGTGGCTCACATTGCACTAACCATCTCTTTCTACCGCCACCTTAAGTCGTTTGTTAGAAGGAAACATTATACGGTTGTGAAAGTGTTTTCTGAACTTTTATTGTACATAAAAACATGAAATTAACGCATGAACTGATGATGATGGTGATGAGGATGAGCTCTAGTTGAGTTTGAAACTCGTCAAAGCAGTTTGGTGGTGTTGATAGTTGGGTTTATGTGATTTGTATGCGTTCGTATAGTGTAGAGATGGAGAACTGCATGAAATGAACACACATTTCTTGCCTATACGTACCTAACTATCACAAGGTCGCGGGTGAGCAAAGTAATTTGTTTTATACTTTATACCTATCGTATAATTTGCTTTACACAGGTCAGTTTACACAACTCATTTGTAGTTGTTAAAAATTGCCGCGCTCCGGTCCAGACAGGTCCATTAAAGAAGATAATGATAGCCCGGATCCTTGCAAACACTTAAGACAATTGTTGTGGACTCAATTATCTGTTCCAATTAGGCAAGATGACTTTTGTTTTCGGCGGACTTCGTTAAATACTCGTCTTGTTTAGGATATTTTTAATTATTATCATCAACATCATTCCAGGCTCTCAGAGTAAGAGGGCTTGGGCCGTAGCACACGGCGGCCACGACGTACAAAATACGCGTTCTTGAATCTACATAAGCACGACGACGTCTGTACACGCGTACGCCTACATACATCGCGCGCACACCCGACTGGATTCCGGCGGTTCCGGCAATCTGCGCCTTGAGGGGTGGGGTAACTCGAATCGGTGCGGGGCGGAGCGTGACCATTCTGTACGTTATATTCTGTGGCCGTAGTTCCCATGCGAGCCCAGTGCGGATTGGGAACGTCGCACACACTATTGAATTCACCTGAACTCAATTGGATTGAACTTCACCACCACAAAATTTCTTTGTAGGTGTGTGCAGGTTTTTTCAAGTTTTTCCTCCTCCGTGATGCTCATGACAAATTTCAAATGCAATTGCGCACATAACTTCTGAAAAAATTGGAGGTGCGTGCCCGGGTTCGAACCCACGACCCTTTCCTTGAAAGACCATAGGTCAATCCGCACAGGAGCCTAATGTTATATCTTTTTACTTGAGTCACTTTCCGATCAAATATAGGTGTAGACTTTTTAGGAGGATTCGATGCCTGAGAGACTTTTGATAAATAATGTAGTTATTTAATAAAATGCTGCTGACTCGCTTCAACCCCTCGGTATCAGTACAGCGAGAAAGGAACAACTGCAGCTAAGACTATTAATAGGTACATAAAATTGAAGAAAGCAGCATTTCGTAGTCCCCTATTTTCTCCTCAAAATCTTGACCAATAATATTTTTTTTTCAAAAATAATTAGAAAAAGGCTTTAGCTGTGCCACTATGTTTTCGTTTTATTGTTAAAAGGATTTTTTATATAAGTGTCTGGATATGACTTTGAAATTAGACAATTTTCATAGTTTTTGAAGGCTCCTACTTTGAGTGATAGTTGGAATATAAAAAAAAAAAAAACAAAAATAGGGGCATGACCAGGGGTAAAAAAATATTTGCTCTAATACCATTATCCAGGGAGGAAACAGGGGACTACGTTTGTATGGAGAAATGGTACGCATTGTATCCTCTTACGCTCTTCTTTGTATTTAAAAACAACCACATACCACATTAATATCTATTTAGTAGATAGAATACCTTCGATACTTAAATAAATCTTACTTGGTTTAACATAAGTTACAAAACAGTTTCAGTTCTAGTCGTTCCGAATTGAGCGGGCTCTGGATACCAATTAGATTTTATTGCCTAACGGAATTGCGGTACAAAAACGTCCCATTACAACAGAGTAATTATGTGAAAAGTTCGTTATGTTAACCGTAATTATGTATAAAGGTAAACTAGTTTCCGTACGCCATGGGTTAATAGCTAAAGTTTAAAACTAAACCGACTCATTAACCCTTAAATTAGTGTTATACAGGTGTACCTATTCGTGATGTACCTAATCTTTTTAAATACTAGTCCTTTAATAGTTATGTTATTGCCTAGGACTTGACGTTTAAATTTAAGCGTTATAGTCCAGTCATTATTGACATTCAAAATCGAAAATTTAATTATAATTCCAAAAGTTTTCAAACTTCGGTCAAGTGAATGGTACATTGGGACGACAATAAATCTCATTTTGCAACCTTGTCCGCAGTCCGGAACATTGTTAAAATTGCAATTAAATTAATTTTTGCTGTATGGTCGTGAAAAAAATTCCAAAAGTTCTGCAAACTTGGGGAAGTTTTTGATATAATATTTCATATCACGTATTAAATTTGCAACCAATCTAAGTATACGGAACATTTTTTGTTATTGAAAATTAATGTTTTTTTTTATTAAACTGAAGGAAAACGTTCCAAAAGTTCTGCAAACTTGACACATATATTGGAAAAATATACGCGATCCGGAACTTTTGAAATTTTCTAGAAGGTGAAAAAATAAATAAATTACATTTTTGCAAATTGCATAAAGTTCCGGATCGCGTATTGTTTACATCAAACACCGTTGCTATGCCAATCCATTTAATTTCAAATACGTACAATTCTTATAGATTCCCTAACAGTCAAACGTTATCTAGTATTTCATAGGTATAGTGACATCTATCGTTCAATAAAGTAAAAAGCGTCCAAAACATACTCCCGCCTAAAATGACTGAAGGTTATTTTACTATAAATTTGTGAGAATTGTACTCAATGCTATTCAACTCCTTCACTTTCGCTGCTTGCTGTTTAATGCACATACTTTTCTCAACATAGCTCGATTTTTCTATCAGTGGACTGTATTTTTGTTTATATTCTTTTTGTGTTGTACTCAAATTGTTTTTTGTTCATTCTCCAAATCTATATCATTCTCATCTGGTTTATTTATAATTATGTTACTCTGTTCTCTCTTTATTCTGATGTTTGTCTGTTTTTTCATTGCTTAAAAGTAAATTTTGTTTCTTTCAGTTTTTCCAGATTTTTTCCGCCACGTATCCATTCGTAAATCTTTTGATAAATCGTCCCTCTTGTTTCTCAATATTATCATATTCTCTCCTTTTCGTACACCAGTTCCTCTCGAATTTAGATTTTGTGTGAATTGTTTCTGAATTTCTGCATCTCTGTTGTCTTTCGTTGCTATCTTCTCTTTATACTGTTCATCTGAATCTGTTGTTACTCTTTTTCCGTATCTATCTTCTCCTTTCTGTTGTTCCGTCTGATTGTTTGCTCTTTTCTCTATTGGTTCTTGTTTTGTTTCTCGTTGCTGTTTCTCCTCGTCTTGTATCTCTTGGTTTGTGTCTCTGTTCTGTCTCTGTTGGTTTGTTTCTCTGTTTTGTCTCTCTTGTTTTATTTCCTTGTTTCGTCTTTCATGTTTTGTCTCTCTGATTTGTCTCTCGTGGGAATGGCTGGATGTATTACTTCTATGCAACAGTGTGTGGTGTCTTTTTCCACAGGTGTGACAGGATGATTTGTTTTTGCAATACCTTGCTGGATGACCAGGCATAAGGCAGTTGAAGCACAGCCTCTCATTCTGTACAACATCTATCTTCTTTTCAAGTTTTAATTGTTGAAACTCTCTGCATTGAAATATGTGATGGTTGAGCTTGCAAAATGTACATTTAATTTCTATGGCTACTAAGAATGATTTCAATTCTGTTGCATCGTAAGGCACTCTCTGGACGTTTCTAGTAGGGTTTGCGTTCGTACTCTGTGTTGGTTGCATCATCTCTAAAACGCGGAACCGTTTCTCGAGGAACTTCTCAAATTTAAACCACGAAGGGAACTCATTGATTTTCATGTCGCTTACCTCTTTTTCCCACTCTTTGTGAGTTTCGGTATCAAGTTTGGAAACAGTGATGAAAATGATGATTGTATCCCATGAATTAGTGTTTACCTCTTGAGCTTTCAATTTGTTCAGGCATTCCATGGTAGTGTCTAGAAGCTCTCGAATCGATTTGGCAGTTGGTGTGTTTATTTTTTTCTGGTTGATTAATCTGCTCAGGATCGAATTGACAATGATGCGTTTGTTGTTGTATCTGCCTTGTAACATATTCCATGCTAAGTCGTAGTTGTTGTCAGTGATTGGAAAATGTTTCAGGAGTCGCTCGGGTTCACCTGACAAACAGCTCTTCAAGTAATATAGCTTCTGACTGTTGTTTAGACTTGCCTTGCTGTGGATGAGAGTTACAAAAAGATCATGAAATGATGTCCAGTCTTGATAGTTGCCGGTAAATTGTGGGATATTTATTTTCGGTAGTTTTATCTCTTCACTCTGACTCCTCCCGCTCGAAATTTGTGCAGTGTCGTCTAACATGTCTATCATCTCTGCTTTTAATTCAATGTAAAATTCTTCGTATATAGAATAATAATCTTTCGTAAAATACGCCAGTTTTTCCATATCTTCTTTATTGATAGTTTTGATTATGGTTCGGTTGGTCTCTACAAAATTCTTCCAATATTGTTCTAAAATTTCTTTTCTCGTTTTGACGTATCCACTTGTCAACCTAGCTTTTCCCGTTTTCTTGAAATTTATTTTCATTTTTTGAATAATCCCCATTGCCTGTTCTTGTTCTGCTATAAGTCCCAATAGTTCTTTCGTCATCTTGAAGCCTTGAACACGTTAGTTTCGAAAATTATCACAAGTCCATATAATAAATCTCGAAAAAATTACAAGTCCATAGAAAGAATTTTGAAAATTTTACAAGTGTTTGAATTTTGTGCTCTGAATTTGGCTAAGTCCATAGAATAAGATTTTGAAATTTTACAAGTCTTTGACAGCTACGATTTTCCCGCTAAGTTTGTTTCACTGACACTGACACCTCACTTCACAGTACTTACGGTTTTAAGGTCCACTTTTGCACTTACACTTCACTCACTACTCACTGTCACTGTCACTGTTACTTATCCGCTCGTAAGGACCACTTTGTTTACATCAAACACCGTTGCTATGCCAATCCATTTAATTTCAAATACGTACAATTCTTATAGATTCCCTAACAGTCAAACGTTATCTAGTATTTCATAGGTATAGTGACATCTATCGTTCAATAAAGTAAAAAGCGTCCAAAACACGTATGAGGTTGCAAATTTGTAAATGCATCAGAATAGATGTTTTCGAAGTTTGCAACCAAGTTTCAAAACTTTTGTAATTATTCCGAGACCACCTTACTCGAAAAAATGACCACGAATTAAAAAGAATTATAAATAAACATGTTCCGGTCAACGTAAAAGGTTGCAAATTTATACATTCGTTCGGTATTTTTTTCCGATATACAGTGGTGGTCATACAATTAAGAACGATTTGAAGTTTCCGATTTTTTTTTATCTACATCATGTCATATGTCTAGTTGTGTTCCTTCTTAGAAGTAACAAGTTATGTTATAAAATAGCCACATGGATAGAGCAAACGGGATTAATAATAATAGTGTATAATTGCTAACATTTTTTTTTACAAATTTTATTTGTTCTCTATACTAATAAATTCAAATAGTAATGAAGCTGGACAAATAATTAAGAACGATTTATTAAACTGCTCGAGAGTTGTTTTATATGAAACTTAGATTAAATAAATCATATTAATGTGAAGTTGGTATAGAAAAAAAAGCAAATTAATACATTTGAACTAAAATTAATAGTTAGTAGCATGTCCACGGCTTTTAATTACGGCTTTACACCGGCGAGGCATTGAATCTATCAATTTTTGACATTTCGCAAGAGAAATAGACTTCCATTCTTCTAAGAAAACGTCGTACAGCTCTCTCAAATTGCCACACTGTCGATTTGAAACCTTTTTCTTGACTTCGCACCAAAGATGATCTATTGGGTTAAGATCTGGGCTGTTGGCTGGCCAATCTAAGACTGAAACTGATTGTGATGTGAGGAATTCCTTAACGGTGCGTGCAGTATGCTTTGGATCATTGTCGTGCTGGAATGTCCAAATACCGGAAGCACGTCTTCGGCATATGGTAACATTGTTTCTTGCAGTATATTTTTGTATTGGAATTGATCCATGTTTCCTTCTATCAGCCTAACAGGTCCAACGCCATGTCCAGAAAAGCACCCCCAAATTTTCACATTTCCCCCGCCATGCTTTAATGTCACTTTTGTGTACTTTGGGTCGAATGCTTTATTCGGAGGGCGTTGTACATATCGTTTTCCATCAGAACGTACCCTATTTATTTTTGTCTCGTCAGAAAAAAGAACGTTTTTCCACTGTCTGACTGTCCAGTTTTCATACCTTCTTGCAAATGCAAGTCGGGCTTGCCTATATGACATCGTTTCAACATAGGCACCTTCCTTGCTATCCTTCCGTTCAACTTATTTTCTACCAAACGCCTTCGAATAGTGCGTGCAGAGATTGCTGAAGGGTTGTTTTCACCAAAATATTCTTTTCTCAACTCATTAGACCCTTTAAAAGGATTTTGTTTTGCCAAACGAACGATATTTCGATCATCTCGACGAGATGACTTTCTCTGTCTAGGTCCACGCGGAACGTTTGAAGTAGTTTGATACGTGGAAAAATGCTTTACGGCATGGAAAACCATTGTTTTTGAACATTGCAGATGGTCGGCTATCATTTTATACGACCAATTCTTCTCGCGAAGTTTTATTATTACTTCTCTTGTAGATTTATCACAACTTTTATTTTTCCCCATTGTTTTTATACGAAATAATCACTTTTAAGACTTTAACAGCACGAAATGGCGCCAAAATTATACGAATAATAATCTACAACCACAGAGCCACACAGTGTTCTCTATTTAAATTTGAAAAAATAATAAACTATTCAGCGTTCTTAATTACGTGACCAGCCAGTAAGTACTAATACTAGGTTCAGATCGAATGTATAAAGTTTCTCTATTAATTTTTTAGCCAACAATGTTGCATAAATGAATGTACCGGTAGTACGGAAAAGTTTTGCAATACCGAGAGAAATAAAAAAAATACGGGCAATTAGTTATACTTGTTACTTTGAAAAAATCATCTCAATAAATAATCGTTCTTAATTATATGGCCACAACTGTATCTGTCAAATTTGCAGAACTTTTGGAACGTTTTCCTTCAGTTTAATAAAGAAAAACATTAATTTTTAATAACAAAAAATGTTCCGTACACTTAAATTGGTTGAAAATTTGACACGTGATGTAAAATAATATATTTAACACCACTCCAACTTTGCAGAACTTTTGGAATTTTGGTGTCAAGAACTGAGCAAATTATAATTTATTGCATTTTTAACAATGTTCCGGACCGCAGAACAGGTTGCAAAATTTTATAGTTTGCTTTAATACCATTCCCGACCCTACATCAAAATTTGAAAACTTTTGGAATTATAATGAATTAATTGTCTTGACTGACTGGATTATTAGGTATTTTACCTAATTTAAATTATTTACAGTTAAAGGCAGCTGTAATAAAGTACATCCTGGCACAAAGAACAACTTTTATGAATGTTGACAATGTGAACCATAGGAAAATAAATGCTTTATAGTTTTTGCGTGTGAGAGAATATTAAGACAAGTATAGCATTTTTTTTCTATGGGTCAAATTAACTTATAGCTATGCAATGTGTAAGGATTCACTTCATAACGGCTATTTATTTATTTTTATTTATGACTATAATTCTTTTTTGTATGATTAACATGGTCTAGATAAAACTAAATAACCTATATTATTATGTATAGTCAAGGAAACTGAATCGCGTATACCTTGTCTAGTTTAAAATGACGCGACCCACCACCGCACTCACGCACAGGATTCGAAACTCAGTTCAAGCTACAATAGACTCTATTGTAGCTCAAATTGAGCTCCAAATCCCGTGCGCATACGCGGTGGTGGGGCGCGTCATTTCAAACTAGACAAGCTCTACCAGCATGGATCCTTTTCACAACAAATTTCACGATGATTTCTTTGGCAGATATTTATGGAATGTCAACATGACATTTGCTATGAAAAAGGTTTCACCGCGGTACGTTATTCAATTTCTTCGACTGTACAATTGTTAAGGATTAGAACAATTGAAACTAAACCTGACATTAAAAAATAACGAATAAAAATGCCTTTTAAAATATCACCGGTGGCATACTTTTTAAGAGGCAGACAGCGTTTCCGCGTCGGGTGGACAGATTTAATCGTTGTTGGCGGAAATACCTGCCTGTCTTTCGCTCGCCAGACATTTTTACTACGCACGAAAAAATCTCTTTTGCGAGTTCCTTCGCCCCTGGACCATGGGTCTAGAGTTTCTACCCGAAACAGTGCAAATGAGGGGTACAAGGAAAGAACATGTCACCTAAACAACTTTTTGAGTTATAGCGGATTGAAAATGAATCATCCATCACGAATAATTACTATGGTAACTATTTCTATAAAAGTGAATAAAATAGATATTAATTTCAGATATTAAGTATTATCCATTTATTTAAATCCAATTGTAAGGTATACTTTGGCTCTACGTTTTGAGATTAAAATCCCAATTTTCGAAAAAGGGACCGTTCAAAAAAGCAAGTCTACCATATACATGATGATTTTTAATCGGTGATTAGGAGTTGAAAAATATAGATCCCTAGCCAAAATATGCTCAAGTAGGACGTCCTCAGACTCGGTGGAGCGATGATCTTCGCAAGGCGGCTGGCAAGAGCTGGATGAGAGTGGCCAAGGATCGTGCTTAGTGGCATGCCATGGGAGAGGTCTATGTCCAGCAGTGGACGAGCATAGGCTGATGATGATGATGAGAGGATCGTGGGCTTAAACTCGAGCTTGCAATTGTGTGTTTCTCTGGTTTCGACCAAGATGATGCACGAACGTAAAAGTGGCTTCTAAATCTACATTTTCCTCCCTCATTGAGCTGTGACCCCTTGCTCGTTCACGGCCACACAGAAACACATATTCCAAAAACCTTTTGCAAGCCCACGTCAAACTTTGTTCTTTGAAATTTCTTTATCCCCTTTGAGATGAGGACACTCAATGGTAAATAAGGCCTTGCTCACTCAAGTCTCCCATGCTCTTTGTATCGCAAGTCAGATGTCTTTTCACAGTAGACAGATAGAAAACGATAAAACTTTACAAAAATGTTCATAGAGAGAACAGAAAAAAGACGGAGGCATTCTTAATAGATTCAAATGTCAATTGCGAATTTGCATATTAATTTCATAAAATATAGGCAAGCCTAGTTTCAAACTTGCGATTCGTTGAGAGGCTATATTAATTAAATCTAGCGGTTACCACGTTTTTTGCTACATCCCGACCCGCTTGCTCGTTAGCCTCCCTCTCATAACAAAAAAAATAGAAAAAAGAATAATCCAGGGTTGTTTTTATACAGTTTTTAATTCTTCTGAGCCAGTAATGTCAGTCACTGTGGAGTTTTCAAGGTCTCAGGCCAGGTGGGATACGTTTAATAGAATCTGGGTCCTTACTCTCTTGAAACAATATTCAAGTGTATTTCAAGTTATATTTACTGTCGGAGCCTTTTACGCAGGCTGCTGAATTTGTATGCGGATTTTTTTGAATATATTTTCATACTAAATACAAACTGAAACATGGATACACAGAAAAAAACCAGAAAAAGAGACCAGCGCTGGGAATCGAACCCAGGTCCTCAGCATTCCGTGCTGCGTGCCAAACCCCTACACCACCACTGGTCAGTATAGTCTAGTCGACAAGTTGAAAATGGTACAAAATAGAGATACTGCTCTTAAAATTACGTGCGATAGCTCATTGGATCCGGAATGACGTCTAGAAAAATGTGCTAAAAGCGTGTATTAGCATATAAAAAATTGCAAAAGTTATAAACAATTAAAGATGAAAAAAAAATGGCATTTTGTTTTTTGCCAATATTTCATAAAATATTAATATTTAAGAAATTTAAAAAAAAGATTCTGAAAGAGGAGGAAATTTCCAATAAAAAACTCCTAACTCCCGGAACTCTATCTCCATTATTTATAATTTTAATTTAACGCTGAAAATAGGTCTGCGCGTGACATTTTTAGGATGCGCGCGTGGCGTCAAAAGCGAGTACGGCGCATTAATTAATTTATTTAAAGTATTAAATATATTTTTTTTAATTTGAAAAAATTATGGTGTGTTCTGAACACTATAAATAATTTATTTCCGTTGGAAATTTTGCTTAAAGTTAATTTTTCAACGAGTTAAACAATTGTTAACTAACGAAATTTTCTCGAACTATCGTCTTAATTATAAGTGAAAAAAAATGTTTAAATAATGGTCGTAAAAAATTTTCGCTTCGTAGAGCCTTTCTTACATACATACTTAACAACATCGTGCCATAAAAGTTAAAAAAATATTGATACTTTGTTTATAACAATTTTTTTACTTTAACAACATTACTTGGATTTTTAAGTTTTTGTTCAAGTAAAAAAATTGTTATAAACAAAGTATCAATATTTTTTTAACTTTTATGGCACGATGTTGTTAAGTATGTATGTAAGAAAGGCTCTACGAAGCGAAAATTTTTTACGACCATTATTTAAACATTTTTTTTCACTTATAATTAAGACGATAGTTCGAGAAAATTTCGTTAGTTAACAATTGTTTAACTCGTTGAAAAATTAACTTTAAGCAAAATTTCCAACGGGAATAAATTATTTATAGTGTTCAGAACACACCATAATTTTTTCAAATTAAAAAAAAAATATTTAATACTTTAAATAAATTAATTAATGCGCCGTACTCGCTTTTGACGCCACGCGCGCATCCTAAAAATGTCACGCGCAGACCTATTTTCAGCGTTAAATTAAAATTATAAATAATGGAGATAGAGTTCCGGGAGTTAGGAATTTTTTATTGGAAATTTCCTCCTCTTTCAGAATCTTTTTTTTAAATTTCTTAAATATTAATAGTTTATGAAATATTGGCAAAAAACGAAATGCCATTTTTTTTTCATCTTTAATTGTTTATAACTTTTGCAATTTTTTATGTGCTAATACACGCTTTTAGCACATTTTTCTAGACGTCATTCCGGATCCAATGAGCTATCGCACGTAATTTTAAGAGCAGTATCTCTATTTTGTACCATTTTCAACTTGTCGACTAGACTAGTAGTTAAGACACAAACTTTTCCTATATAACAACATTTTTCAGTTTTTTTTTCTATAGTCACTTACGCAGCGACACTAGCGACATCTATGTTAATATTCTCATCGAAAAACGTCAACACTCCTTCGGAACTATCCGCTCACCCAGACAAGAGATGGCGCTCTTAAGCAATCTTATCAAGATTTGGTTTTTTGGAGTCTTTTTGTATCTTTATTTTTCAACTTTTTGAATAGACAGATTTGTGGCATTTTTATGTTTGTTTAGTAGAGAACCCGTGTGTAAGTAAAGTGGCCTGTGGCAGGGTATCTAGCGGTACGATTAGGAGGACATAATTGTATCCCTCTTGACTAGAGTGTTTGCACATTTATGTTATTATTTATCTCTATGGTTACTAGGACTTTAATAGTCAAACTGGCATGACATGTTCATTTATTGGTCGAATGCCCAATGCAAATTGCTCGTAGAATCGACGGCCGATGAGAGTGGCCAAGAAGAAGACGAGGCGTAGGAAGGTCCCTAGCAAGATGGACCGACGTTCAGGTAGAGGTTGCAGGAACCACTTGGATGCGAGCAACGCAGGACCGATTGTTGTGAAACTCTTTGGGAGAGGTCTTTTTCCAGCCATGGACGTTTTAATGATCATCATTCATTTCAACCGAAAGACGTCCACTGCTGAACATAGGCCTCCCCACCCCAAGGCTCGCTAAACAGATCGGCCCTGCGCCATCCGCATCCAATGCGTTCCCGCTACCTTCACCAGGTCGTCGCTCTATCTTGTTGGAGGCCTACCTACACTGCGTCTTCCGGTCCGCGAACACCACTCGAGAGCCTTTCAGCCCCATTGGCCGTCAGTTCTACGGGCGATGTGCCCTGCCCACTGCCACTTAAGTCTAGCGGTTCTTCGAGCTATGTCCGTGACTTTAGTTCTTGCGCGGATTTCATCATTTCTAATGCGATCCCGCAGAGAAACTCCAAGCATAGCACTCTCCATCGCCCTCTGAGTGACTTTGAGCTTCCTTATAATAAGACCCATCGTTAGCGGCCACGTCTCAGTGCCATAAGTCATCACTGGCAACACACTGGTCAAAGACTTTTGACTGGAGACACTGCGGTATATCGGATGACAAGATATTGCGGAGCTTCCCGAATGCTGCCCAGCCGAGTCTAATTCGTCGATTGACCTCTTTCTCGCAGTTGAACCTACCCAATTGGATTGTATGTCCCAGATAGATAGGTATAGTCGTCAACAACATCGAGCAAAGTATCTCCGATTACGACGGGAGTTGGTACAAAATGGGCGTTCGACATGAACTTCGTCTTGTCTTGTTGTGTTGTGTGTTGTTGTGGCTGATATGATTATAACTTTAATATTAGGCTAGATTTTGTTTTGAGTTGATTTCGTACTGTCAGCAAAATGTAGACCGTGTCGCAGATTTACCACACGCACTGAGGGGACATTTGCATATAAAAGGCGATCTCCCAGGTCCCGCTAAGTACCTACTTTGTTGATCGTTGTTTTGCCTCAAAGTGAAAGGGAGTTCTGATCTTTCTTGATTCCGGACACGATTATTTTCACAATTGTAATTGTTTTAAGGTTTCTTACCCAAAGGGTAAAAACGGGACCCTATTACTGAGGCTCCGCTGGCCGTCCGTCCGTCCGTCCGTCCGTCTGTCACCAGGCTGTATCTCATGAACCGTGATAGCTAGACGGTTGAAATTTTCATTGATGATGCATTTTAGTTGCCGCTATAACAAAAAATACTAAAAACTAGAATAAAATAAATATTTAAGGGGGCTTCCATACAACAAACGTGATTTTTTGCTCGTTTTTGCTCGATATTGATAATGGCAACAGGTAGTCGCTTTAAATATTCACAGAATATTTAGTAATATATTCAATTTAAAAATAAATAATTAAATTGAAATAAAACAAATATTTAAGGGGGGCTCCCATACAGAAAACGTGTTTTTTTGCCGTTTTTATAGATAATGGTACGGAACGGAACCCTTCGTCGACTCACACTTGGCCGGTTTTTATATTATTTTACTTTGAACTCTTTTCCTACATCAAATTTAGGTCCTGCGCCGCCACTGTTGCCAACTTTACTTTTTGTTAACCGTACTTTGAAAGTCATTCAATTTTAATGTCTGTATTAAATTTCAAGTCAACCCGACTACTAGAAATGGGTCAAATATCTGTCATGATTTGATACCACACGGGAATAATAAGAATTCTCAATCTGAGTCGAAATTAAATAAACAAAGTCTTACTCTACTAACAAAGTAAATTAAAAGCTTGTTAACTCTTTTTTAAATGGCCAGGGAGTTGTGGCACTCCGAAACGAGCTACTAGCACGAAAAGTAATTTATTCGAGCTTTTTTTAAAGACCGAATTTAAAATTCAAAACGAAATTGCAGTTTCGCGAAGTGGGTCACCCTGTTTAAACTTTACAGGATTAATTACCTATTGAATTAATGACTTACGATTTTGATAACCGGCATTAGAAGTTATAAACGACGTCAAAGGTTTATAAGTTTTAAGTCTTGATTTATCGGTGTGTAAGTAATAAAAATTGACTCCAACGAATTTCCTTACGGGTGGTATTTTTTCTCAATATTTTAAACAATCCTACAAATATAATAAAAGTAATTGTTTGTATGGATGGATAGATGTGTGGAATTGTGGATCTTTGTTACTCTTTCGCGCTAAAACGCGCTAAAACGCGCGCGCGTTTAGTAGTGGTAGAGCCATGTTGTAGCTAGCCGCTGCATCACGAATGGGCCGGCTCGTCCGGGGCAGTACCACCCTCTCACAGAACACCGGCGTGAAGCAGCAGTACTCCCTGCTGCGTTTGGTACGGTCAGTGAGAGTGCCGGGGGCCCAATACCTCACCCCTTCCCTCTCCCCCTTCCCCTATTCCCTCTCCTTAAGGGCCGACAACGCACTGGCATCGCGTAAAGCGCTGCAGGTGTCTATGGACAGTGGTGATCATTTAACATCAGGTGACCCACTAGTTCGTTTGTCTGGCCTTTCTAACATAAAAAAAAAAAAAACGCTTTGAGAGTTTCTGATGGCTAGACCCCGGTATCGGAGGTGCAAAATGGTAGCTGTCAAGTTCTAGGGATGGGTAATCATATTTTTGATGTTGATATCGATACACGATTTTTCTATACATTAGGTTGTACACAGTTAATTTTTTTTAGATCTATGATAATCATTGACAGTAAAAATATAAAAAGTTATTAGTACAACAAAAGATATATCTATAGTTGCTATTACTTTTCTTATGTTTCGAGTTGCAGGGCAGTGCATGAACACTCTTGTGATAAACCTTTTTCAATAGAGATTAATACTGGCCACTTATACTGATAATAAATTATTTACGTCAATAGATAATCAATGTCACTTTACAACAATTTCTTCGATTATTTAGCTGTTTACGAGTTTATTTACTAATAACTTTTTATATTTTTATTGTCAATGATTATCATAGATCTAAAAAAAATTAGCTGTGTACAACCTAATGTATAGAAAAGTCGTGTATCGATATCGACATCAAAAATATGATTACCCATCCCTAGAACTTGACAGCTACTATTTTGCACCTCCGATACCGGGGTCTACTGATGGCACACAGATACCTAATTTATAACATGGAATAACATATAGGATCCTTTTTATCCCGAAAAATAGCATAGTCCCGGGGATAGCGATCCTTTTCAGACGGAGTCGCGAGCAACAGCAAGCACCTAAATAGATAAATGTCAATGGACATTTGACATCAAGCTTGACTTAGCTTCAAAGTACGCAAAACTTTTGTAATGGGTACTAGGCAACGGACAAACATAACATACCTACTTAAAAGTAAAAAAAAAAAATAGATACCAAACACTCAATACTCGAAAGAAAACTTTCTTATTTTTCATACATAATAGGTATAGGTATCTGCACTGACCGACCGATTCCAAAAGAAAAGAGAATATTACTTGAAACATGTTTCATCAGGACGAAACGAGAAAGTAGCCCTTGTGGATCATTTCTTTTCACTGAATAGGTAACAATAGTTTATTATGCACATGTATGTAGTAATTCTTAGGTGATATCAATTACTTTAATCATAACACCAACGATTAGGAATAACAGTTTAAAGAGGTAGGTAATGCAGCCAGTGTCATGGGGTCAATGCCTGTGCCAAAAAAACTCGACGACATTTTTACTTTGAAGTTTTAATTTAGCTTATATTCATTTTACAAAACAAATACAAATACTGGTTTGACTTAATATCGGTTCGAGCCCGAATGTACGGTCAGCATCAAAAGTAGATGGTCACTTTTATACCTTGTCGCTTTACAGTCAGGTTCAAATGTCATACATGATTGACAATTCTGTTATTACAATAAGTACAAAGTGACCAGCTACTTTTGATGCTGACTGTACTAAATAATTTCAAATAATCAGGAATCAAGAAAGCGCTGGCCACGGCATTACTGACAAATTTCTAGAAGAGCGAGTTTGAATTACGACGTTCGTTTGTTGAAACTCTTTACCTCTGTACTGAATTAAATTTTTAGCGAGTTGCCAGTACCATTGACAGCTTTTAATATAGCACTTTTGACATTAATATTATAATGGTATTAATTTTTATTTATACACAACTTAATTAAAGATCTGCAAAAGCGTCTGGTCGACACCACTGGAGACCAAAGGGCTGGCAACTACCTCTCTCAACGAATCGCTATCGCCATTCAACGAGGGAATGCTGCCAGTCTTTTGGGTACGATGCCACGGGGGCCTTTTTTAGACTTAGTCTAGTAGCTTTTAAGTAAGTTCTTCTATGTATATAAATAAAAAAAATTGTCATTTTGCGTGTGAACTCATAGTTTGAATGTATAATACAGATAATGCCTGGGCTATGCTTGGATTTTCTCTACGGGATCGAATCAGAAACGAGGAGATCCGTAGAAGAACTGGGGTCACCGACATAGCCAAACGGATTAGCTCGTTGAAATGGCAATGGGCAGGCCATATAGCACGTAGAACAGATGGCCGTTGGGGGCCAAAAGTTCTGGAATGGAGACCACAGACTGGCAAGCGCAGCGTGGGACGTCCACCAATGAGATGGACGGACGATTTGGTGAAGGCCGCAGGTTCAGGGTGGATGCAAATCGCTTCCAATCGTAATGATTGGGCATCAATGAGGGATGTCTATGTCCAGCAGTGGACGTCCTAGGGCTGAAATGATGATGATGATGATGAATACAGATAATAAGATACTCGTAGTACACGAGTACAAAAAATACTTTTATAGGTTCTATCGAAAGACGTGACATGTTATTCAATGCCATGATCGAACGTTTCTTTAACCTTTTATGTATGTCAGTGTCTTTTACTACCTATATTATATTTATTTTACCGAAACATGGTGTTATTCAATATGTCTACGCGAGTTTCACTTATGATAACTTTATTTTGACATATCAATAACTGCGTAATACCTTTTTTCTTGGGACACAAATAGTAACAGACTTCAAATGTGAATGAAAATGTATCTGCGAAATCAATTTTGAGTATATTTATTATGGGATCATCCTTGACACGTTTTTTCAAGATTTATTCTTTATTTCATTCATACATATTTAAAACCTATTTAAGTATATTCTAATAATTCCCTGATGGACGCCTTGTCAGTCAAAAAAATGTTTAATTTTTTCTTAAAGTCAGAGTATAATGGTTAGCAATGTCATGGAATAGCCTTAGGTAGTTTATTATAATATATCTTGGGGGCCATTACAAGTACGCTCCTCCTAAGTAAAGCTGTTTTAGATTTAACCCTACAGCGCATACAGTTCCCGATTAGGTACAACCAACATGTTTACGAATTGTGTCAAAAATCAGGTATGCAGCGACATCTGCTATACGTTCAAGAATACTTTACATACAAGGCCACTACACAGTTCGTCGTATTGCCGCTAGGTAGCGGTATACGTCCACGGTATCGAATGATCGATCAAATTTCGGTATTCTGTGCTAGAATCGATTTTGACAACTTTCAAAATGTGATAAAAAATCATTTTAGGGTAAAATAGCCAGAAAAAAATATACTGTGAAAACTGTGAAAAATTAAAACGTAAGCTAAGTTTTATAATATTGCGGTATTTACATATCGCCTGTCGTATTTTTCAAACGTTCCCGATTAGGTACTCCATGCATCGACTTTCATATGGCTCATACAAACCAATTGAAGAACGCTTACACTTGTCAGAGTCTTAATGACATGACCATAAGTTTTAATTTCCTTAATCTGTAAGAACGGTTATTAGTGGGTTTGTGGTAGTTTATTACACCAACAATTTAGTATTGTTTTTAGGTGATCCGGATGAAACCCTTACAAAATGTGGATATTGAGTATTTTTTATCAATACCATTTGGAAGTGAAGACGATCTGGATTTTTTGGAGCCCAATAGTGATTTAGACACTGAAATATTACGGGCAACAATAAATCGGGTCTGTAAAACGTCTCCAGTCATTCAAAAAAAGCTAATCGCCGAGTTCTGAGTTAGTTGAGCTGACCTCAGTTACGAGCGACTTTATTTCAAATAATGAACATTAAACATCGGAATCACTTGTTAGAATTTTAGGATTGGCATCAAATTCAACAATATATCATCTGTTTTCAACAACCCATATCGATGATAACTCAGAAAATACCAGCAGGTCCTACACTCTGATTCATCAGAATCACCATACAACAACACGTCAAAAGTCTTCGACCAGTGAGTATTTCCAGTAATGACTTATGGCACTCATCAAAAAGCTCAAGATCACTCAAAAAGCAATGGAGTGAATTTCTTTTGAAGTTTCTCTGCGGGATCACAACAGAAATTACGAAATAAGCGCGAGAACTAAAGTAACTGACATATCTCAAAGAATCGCCAGACTCAAGTGGTAGGGCAAGGCATATCCCTCGTAGAACTGATGGCCGATGGGCCAAAGGGTTCTTGAATGGCGTCGATGGGCCGGAAGACGTAGGCTTCGAGCAAGATGGAGCGACGACCTGGTTCAGGTTATGGGAACGCGTTGGATGCCAATGGCGCAGGACCGGTCTGTTTGGTGAACCTTGACGGAAGCCAATGTACAACATTGGACGTCTTTCGACTGGAATGATGATAATATTACGACATCACAAACTGTGCATCCTCATTATTGATTGTGGATAATACTGATGCTGATAATACATCACGACAACAGCCTCAAGCTAGTACATCAGTCCTAAGTAAAAATACAAAAATCTCGACCAAAATATCTTACAGTCTTGGTCATGGAGGGTGTGGCCCATCGATGACCAAGAAGGCTGGTCGAATATCTACCAGCACTTAACGTTTTATAGCTAAAAAAGCAAAAAAAGCCAATATGTGGCGATTGTTCCCCCTCACAATGTCAGGATACATCGAATATCCAAGATGTCAAGAAAAAACTTTGGTGGGCTGTGAAAAATACTGGGTTGAGTTGTGTCCAAATAAAGCTAACAATTATTTCCGTAAATTTCACATTTAAGACAGAATGTAACACGTGAAAACCAAAAATATGCCCTATATTTGTATCTGTATATTATGCTGTCGATTGTACCCTACTGCATGGAGTTCCCAATGAGGAACACGAATAAAACACCTTTTTTTTCCAAAACGCCGCGTTTTGAATTTTTTTTATTATTTTTTCCTAACAGCAAACATCAATAGTTATCACATATAATTTTATTTCTCAGAAAAAAAAAGTCATGCATTGTAGGGTTAAGAGCGTTTATACCTGCTGAGCTGGCAACGTTGCATTTTTGTTAGTTTTTCTCGATTATTCCATAAAAATTGAATAAAAATTAAAAATGTGGTGTATACGAATTGTTCTAGTATATAATTTAATGTGTCTACTGCAATCATTATTAGTGATAGACTTTTATTTTCTTTAAAACCGAACAAATTATTACCTAACGGTTTTTAAAGAAAATAAAAGTCTTATCACGAATAATTATTGCAGTAGACACATTAACTTATATATTAGAACAATGCGTATACACCACATTTTTAATTTACATTCAATTTTTATGGAATAATCGAGAAAAACTAACAAAAATGCTACGTTGCGAACTCAATGATACAAAGTTTGTGTCGATGGCGTACACTATAATTAACAAATAGATAAGATTAAGTTTTATCAAACTCACCAGTTATATGAACAGCAATTGCTGGTGGCATCACGAAAATGCCCACCAGTAGATCAGCAACCGCCAAGCTGGTCACGAAACAGTTGGTCACAGTCCGCAACCGCTTGGTGGTTACCACGGCAGAAATGATCAAAGTATTACCAATCACTGTAACCACTATCAACACCAACAGTAGCACTACAACACCGTATTCAAACGTATCGTACACAGTAGACCCGCACTCTGTATTGTTACTGCTTGCACACACATTTTGCACAATTTGATAAGTGGATTGGGTAGCATTTTCTTCTCCGTTTTCTATAAGTATGCTGAGCTCTGTGTTGTTCCATTGTTCAAGATCTTCGATGATTTCCAGATCGGTTAGTGATATCATGAGTTTCAGCTGTAGTTTGATCGCATTTTCTGAAAAGAAAAACGGTAAGTTACAATAGGAAACAGGACAGTTTTAGTGTTAAGAAATCGAGAATATCACGACTTTATTTATATTATTACAGCTTTGCTCGGGGTTCTTTTTTTGCTAGAAAGTCGAAGACACGCATTTACCAAAAGATAAAATCAAGCTAGATCGATTGTTTGTCCCTGAAACTCCCACACAGTAAAATAAATAAATAAGGTACACGTCAGAGTGCTGGTCACCGTCCCAGTAGTCGGTATCTTTAATTTTAAGTCATTAGCAATATAGGTAGAGGTGATAGCAGTGTGTCATCTACATCTACTGGGAATTAGCTTGTCGAGCACTGACATTTACCTTATGAGGACGATCGTTGTGGAACTCTTTGGCCAGCATTAGACGCCTTTTGAGTGATATGATGATAATGATGATGACAAGACTTGCTCGTTTATTATTGGTTTATAATATTCACCATCATCATCATCATCATCATCTTCCCAGCGTTATATACGTCCCACTGCAGGGCACTGGTCCTCTCTCAGATTAGTATTATGTAATTTTATGTAAACTGTGGTAGCCTAGTAGTTAGATCACAAGACTCTCAAGCTGATGGGCCTGGATTCAAACCCGGATGTTTATGAGATTTCCGAAATTCATACACGAAATCGAATACGCACTGGGCCCGCGTGGGAACTACGGCCCAAGCCCTCTCATTCTGAGAGGAGGCCTGTGCCCTGCAAGGGGACGTATGTAGGCTGGGATGATGACAATGATGCACGAAATTACATTTGAAATTTACCATGATCCTTATGATACAGCTATTTAATGATAAGGGTGTAGTACCTAATTCGCACTGGGCCAGCGGGGGAACTACAAACAATGCCCAATCAATCAGAGAAGAAGCCTAAACCCAGTAATGACGTATATAGGCCGAAGACAATGACAATGTAATTAATTCTCAAATTATGGTGGTAGGTATCGCGTGGCACAAATAAAGCATGATGTTCTAAAATAATTAGTTATTACCTCACATCGTTGTTCACAAACTGATGTCCAAGCACTATTTTGACTAATATATATACACAAATGCAATATAACATTCACCCGCTTCCAAAGATGCAGTACGGATCCAACATTTGTAATAAGACAGATGTTATACGTTTTACCCGGCTACCCGCAGTTGAGATTGCAAAATAAGGAAATGGGTAGGTTTGGGGAAGGGTATGACGTTATATTACTTATTATAGTGATGGGACGAATCGGTGAGTGCCTTAAAAAGACTACATAGATTTTTCTTTTTAGCGATCCTAATGCTGGACATAGTGTATTTCCCATAAATTGAAGTACTTACGTTTTTTTGTTTTTAAAACGTTATTTATTTCTACACAAAGTATACCAAATTATCAGAAAGTATAAAATAATATAATATTAAAGCTACAATAGAGAAATATTTCTCTTGGCAGATGTTAAAAAAGAAAAAGAAAAAAACAAACTTAATCTAAACCTATAAATCTATATTTTTACAAATGTCACGCAGATCGCAGCTATTAGGCAGGGTGCTGGCTACGTTTCCTCGTTGTATGGCAATGCCGTTTTTTAATGCTTATTACTTTACTAGACACGGACATCCACTCGGTCACCCTTAAATAATTATACACTCACATACGCGCAGCGGAAAAATAGAAAAATGTAATAGGTAATTTCATTTTTAGGTTAGATAAAAGTAGACCTAAATGATTAGCAAATGGATATTGTATAAGTTCACTTTTTTCATACGATGTAAAATGCTCATTATTTGTTTTTTTTTTATCTTGATCCTGCAACACAGGGACTCCTAACACAGGACCCAAAGCCAAGGATTCTTCTTGTAAGAATTTCTCGTACAACTTTTTCATTTTTCAATTCCAATCCCCATTGAATCTCCAAAAAATGAATCTTCAAATAGTTCAAGTATTTACTGTATTAAATACTCTGAAATCGTTTAGGTTCATTTCGTCCACATTCCCATTTCGTCCACATTCCCACTTTGTCAACATTCCCGTTTCGTCCATATTCCCATTTCGTCCACATTCCCATTTCGTCCGCATTCCCATTTCGTAACGAAATTGGTAGTGTATCTGAATAGTATTGACCCGCACCGTGCTTAGCAAGTATTTTTCTAAACATAAATACCTTAATCACAAAAATCATTAAAATTTTCCCTGAGAATTAAGCTAAGTGATAGCGAAAACCGCATTAAAATCGGCTAGGAATGTTGACTAAGTGGGAATGTGGACGAAGTGGGAAAAGGATGAAATGGGAATGTGGACAAAATGGGAATGTGGACGAAGTGGGAATGTGGACGAAATGAACCTAAACGTCTGAATCATTAAATAAATATAGATTTATTTGAAAAAAAAAATAGGTAGGTATCACTTGTTTATTTATGTATCTCAAACACAGGTGTTTACCGGTGGTAGATTTTTGGCTTTCATAAAGGTGCAACCAAACCGCCGCTTAAAAAACGGTGACGTTACGGAATCGCAGTGACGCACCGTAAACGTCACAACTTTACTATGGCGAGTATGCGGTAAATTCTGACGTATACGGCACGTCACTGCGATTCCGTAACGTTTCCGTATTTTAAGCAGCGGTATGGCCGAACCTTAAGTCCTACTCATTTAAATTTACTAAATATATTTTAACTTTTATTTTGGAAGAAGCTAGAAGATGATTGCTGGTCGTGCAAATAAAAGGATTATTTTCCATTTTCTGTGTAAGGTAGTTACGAGTCTTATTTGACAGGAAAAGTCGTATTCCCCGGCTTTTACAACTGTTGTGAAATAAATTCCCTTACTTCCGCGGTAGGTACTCCGTAACCCGGATACATGTCATTGGGTACCGGGATTTACTTGGAACAAAGCAAATAAGCAAAATTGCTAGATATGCATTTACAGCAGTGGCGATAATTGAGGTTACACGCGGAGTAAGCCTATACATCATTTAATTTAAATAAAATAAAATACTGCCGTCGTATTTACAAAAGGCATAACTGCAAACTTGCTCGAAAAAGAAACAGCATAAGTTCAAAGAACAAGTGTGCACTTAGGCTTTTTCTGTTTCACGAAAAATACTAATTGTGCCCCTTTTTCTTACGACGACAGAATAAATATCACGGGACAATTTACACTAATTGATCTAGTCCCAAACTAAGCAAAGCTTGTATTATGGGTACTAGACAACGGATAAACATACTTATATAGATAGATACATACTTAAATACATATTAAACACCCAACACTCGAGCACAAACATAGGTACGTATTATTCACACAAATGTCTGCCCCGACCAGGAAACGAACCCGAATTTAGAATTGAAAATCACAACAACATTATATTGCGGCTCCTCAACTATTTCTTACCTAGCAAATAGTACAGTACAATAGTCTGGGAGCCGCAAAATAAAATTGTTTTAATGTCACTTTATTTGCGTGCCGTCAATTGTTACTCTAGGACAAATTGTAAAGAGATTACAGTTCACGAGCAGCAATATAATGTTGTTGTGGTTTATAATTCTAAATTAAATGGAGTATAAGTACCGCTCGTACATTCGGCAACAGAATGCATTAACTCAATTATTAAAATTAGTCTGATAAACAAAATTTTGGATGATCATAATTTGTTGAAATCAAATCACAAACTCAATGTCCATACCTCGAATTAAATAATACTAATTAAAACAAATGAGTCACTGCATTTTTTCATCGCAGCCTATACACGTCCCACTTCAAGGCACAGGCCTCCTATCAGAATGAGAGCACCTCTGAGTTTTTCGGAATTTATGTGCGAAATTACATTTGAAATTTACTATGAGCATGAAAATATCGCGAGGAAACCTTTATTTACCTGCAAAGAAATTCAATTGTGTGTGTGAAGTTCCCAATCCGCACTGGGCCCGCGTGAGAATTACAGCCCAAGCCCTCTCATTCTGAGAAGAGGCCTGTACCGTGCAGTGGGACGTATATGGGCTGGGATGATGATGATGATGATTGACAACCACAAATTCGTTCGCTTTAAGGCCTCACAATGTAATCCAACTTGTAAATCTAACTTTTCTTGGAATTCTTACTTAATTGGACTTAAAGCTTAATACAAATGTAATAAAAACCAAAATAAATGACCAAAATAACAGTTATAAATAAATAAAAAATAAATAAATATCACAGGACAATTCACACCAATTGACCTAGTCCCAAAGTAAGCTTAGCAAAGCTTGTGTTATGGGTACTAGGCAACGGATAAACATACATACTTATATAGATAGATACATACTTAAATACATATTAAACACCCAAGACCCGAGAATAAACATTCGTATTTTTCATACAAATATCTGCCCCGACACGGGAATCGAACCCGGGACCTCAAGCTTCATAGTCAGGGTCTCTAACCACTAGGCCATCTGGTCGTCAAAAGTTATAAGGCAGCAGATAACATATTTCCAAATTACGTTCACGAACAAAACACAACTCGAGAATTTCGCAAACAAAAAAACGTTTAACAAAATCCTTCTATCTCAGCTACTTATTTATTTTCTTAGGAATATCGAATCTAGAAATACTCAGGATTATCCGAAACAGCATTCGGGATGGCCTTTTCATTACGTACGTTAAAGAGATTATTTTTAAAACCAGATCTTTTTGAAAATCTCTCTTTTTGAAAACCACTGGTAATTTTTTTTAGACATTCCCAACTGACGGCCGATGGGGCCGAAAGGTTCTCGAGTGGCGTCCACAGACCGGAATATGCAGTGTAGGTTCGTCTCCAACAAGATGCAGCGACGACTTGGTGAAGGCGGCGGGAACGCATTGGATGCGGATGGCTCAGGGCCGATCTGTTTGGCGAGCCTTGGGGGAGGCCTATGTTCAGCAGTGGACGTCTTTCGACAAAAATGATGAAAATGAACAATACACACAAGTCGTGGTAGCCTATACTTCATTTAATTTAGAATTAGAAACCACAATAACATTATATTGCGTCTGGTCAACTATTTCTTACCTAGCAAATAGTACAGTACAATAGTCTGGGAGCCGCAAAATAAAATTGTTTTAATGCCACTTTATTTGCGTGTCGTCAATTGTTACTCTAGTACAAATTGTAAAGAGATTACAGTTTACGAGCCGCAATATAACGTTGTTGTGGTTTCTTATTCTAAATTAAATGAAGTATAGTGGTTTGACCTATGGCCTTCCAATCAGAGGGTCGTGGGTTCAAGCCCGGGCTCACGCCTCGGAGTTTTTCGAAATTTATACGCGAAATTACATTTGAAATTTACCATGAACTTTCCGGTGAACGCAAACATCGTAAGGAAACGTAAGATGAAATTTAATGGTGTGTGAAGTTCCCAATCCACACGGGTCGGCCTGGGAACTACGGTCCAAGGCTTCTCTTTCTGAGAAGAGGCCTGTGTTCTTCAGTGGGATGTATATCTAGGCTGGCAAGGTGATGATGATACACAGAAAAAAAATACATTTCGAAGGAAAACATCCAAATAAAAACATCGAACAACATTTATAAATGGCTCGCGGACCCAGCGCGGATCGTGAACTTAACATACTAAGTAGACTGCTTCGTAGGTATACATATTTCCTTGCCGCCGAAAATATTGTGATAAGTTTCTAATGCAACTTTGCACAATACATTATTAGTACATTGTGCATCTAGGGCCGTAAGTAGGGGATTACTAACGAGGGTCTATTAGAAGCCCGACGCCGAAGGCGGAGGGCTTTTAATGACTCGAGTTTGTAATCCCCTTACTGCCCGTGATACACACAATGATTTTCATCACATTGCGAGAAAAAAAAAATCCAAAAATAAAATTATTTTGTCTCTAAACACTTAAATTGAATAAAATAATGGCTACCCGCCAATACAGATTGTCACTTTTTCGAGTCATCCACCATAGATTATGTAAACTGTGTTTAGTTTAGAATTCGAAAGGTCATACGGCCAGATTCTACCAACATTTTAAAAAAATATTACTAAAATTATTGCAAAACTACCTATTTGTTATAAATTTAAAATATAAAAATAACGAATTTTCATGAAGCGTAGATAAGTTTTGTGTTGTAAAATTTGGGTTATAGCTAAGTTTTAAAGATAATAAATAAAACGTTGGCTGACTTGAAACCTCCCTAGTCTGAAATTACTTGTTTGCAAATTTTAAAACTAAAGTTAGAACTCCCTTGGGTAGAAAAATTGTACGTAAATCCTTAACTCCCTTAAGAACAATTTAGGCCATTGACATTTAGTATACAACCATTGACGAGCAAGTGTGATGAAAAATATTTTATCATGATAAAATTGATTAAAAGTTATAAAATTTTCGTTGTAAAGGCAAGTCTTTTTGCCAATTGCTATTTTACACGTTGTCAACTGTTCTATTGTTATCCAATCTAAATATTCCCAAATTTCAAGTGAGAAAGGCTTACTAATTCCAATAGGTACCTATTTTCTGCTACCATTTTAGATTTTAAGGCGATTGCGAAAGAGCATTTGCTTTGTTCGACGTAAGCCTCTTTACGAAACTCAAGCAACGAGTCATTTTCAATTAATTCTGTTATTTTAAAATGTAAACAGAGATATAAATATACTAGCTGTTGCCCGCGTCTCTGTCTGCGAAGAATAGAGGTAGGTATAAAAAATAGCCTTCGACCTATTCTTAGACCTACCAAATATAGACAAGTTTCGTAACAATCGGTCTAGTCGTATCGGAGGAGTTCGATTGCAAACACCGTGACACGAGATTTTTATATAATTAGAAGTAAAAAAAAATTAATTTAATTATATTATGAATGTAATTCATGCACCTATGATGTAGGAAAAAAAAATCATATCCAATTTTGTAATACCATACCCACTTAGGGACCTTAGCAGGGTTAATGTCACAATGAGTGGTCACAGCAGTTTTTTTAGATTTTGAATGTTTTATTTCTGACATATTTTAAAAACCAAACACCAAAACACTCATCATCGTCAGACGGGTTCACTGTTGATTCGCATAAATTTTTTAAGCATAATTTATCATTTACTAAGTATTCAGTATTGCTATAAAATAAATCTAACCTAACCTATATTTAGAGACCTACAGGATCACTATTTCTAAAGTTCTGTTTAATAAATGGTTTATGAAAAAAAAATTATGTGAAATGATTAACAATAATGCCAAAATATAATAATACTTCAAAATTGTATGCCACCAGATTGGATCCCTATGGATCTGGGATCACGTCAGCAGCATGAATCCGAATAGATGGAGTAAATAAATAGTTACAGACTGGATACTACAAGATGGATAGCGGTGTTGTAGTGTAGGCCCCAGAGGCGCTGGTGGGACGGTGGGATACAAACATGTTCCTCAACACCGCACACCGCGGACTCCGCATAACCGGGACCGAGAAAAAGGGGGGAGTTCTTTGTCCTGCAGTTGGAATACCTCTCCAGGATAGTTAGTACCTAACATTATTTTTTGGAAGAAAGGGTTTGATTCAATGTACCTACTTGAAAGAAAAATCAATAAAACAGTCTATGAAATGCAGCAGGCTAAGGAAGGAGATGTGGCTCCACAGAGGAATAGTTTAATTGGTACACAGGTCTTGGATTTTTTTAATAAATTTTAATATAAAATCGATGTCATAAATATAATTATGTACTTTTTTTTATTATGAGAGGGAGGAAAACGATCAAGTTGTCAAAAAAACCAATCAAATAAAACTAAAAAAAATATCTACACCTCTACACACCTCAATCCATGAACGTAGTATAAGAATGGACCAAGTCTATTTAAGACGAACAAAAAACCGACATGTGTCTCTTTCTAGCACATGCAAAGTCTCACTGTGAAAAAAGAGTGAAGCATAGACAAACACCGCCATCTTAAACGTCAGTGTGTCAAATTCTGAGTCGCCGTGGTAGCCAGCTGGATATCAGTTTTCCCTTGTTTTTATGTGTTTTATGGCATTTTGAAGAGTGAAATTTAGTTAATTTCATATCACTATAACCATGGCTTGTGTAGCTATCGGTTGTAAGAGTAGAATAGTATTAACAGAAAGTGATCAAAGAATATCTTTCCATCGGTAAGTTATATTATATGATCTATTCTCAATAAATAAATTGCCGTTCTAAATATTGTGAAGTCATAAAGATCACGTAAGGCCAAAGATTTATTAAAATAATGAACAACAAAACATCTGTTCAGGCCGTTATGACAGCTCATGTACTTAAAATTTGATAATAGGTATGTGGTTAAATAAATCGATATTTTATGTCAGGTTCAGTTTTGTCACTTTTATTTACAATTAATATATGTTTTAGTTAAACTTTTTATAGGCTCTGAGAAGCACTACAAGAAAAACTAAGTAAGTTGTATTATGGCTAATATAATGCTAATAGTTGATGTGTATTGTTCTCAAGTTACCTAAAGATCCTGGTTTATGAAAGTTTGGCAGATAATTAATCAAAAATGTAATCTGTTTATTATAGAAATAAAAAATATGGTTTTATTTAGTGGTCAATAAACGATAAAAGTTCATACGTAAAATACAATCATAAATATTATTTTATAATTATAAATTATAATTGTCGTTTCACTTTTCCCCTTATATCCATTATACTACTCGTACATAAACATACAAATAAATATAAATAACAAGCTGTTGCCCGCGACTCCGTCTGCGGACAATAGGGGTATAAAAAATAACCTACGACCTATTCTCAGACCTGCCGAATATAGAGCAAAAGTTTCATAAAGATCGGTCAAGCAGTTTCGGAGGAGTTCGATAACAAACACCGTGACACGAGATTTTTATATATTAGATTGAAGATTGATACGCTTTATCGGGACCTAAGTATGGACTCGTAAAAAAAATTGTACGTTGCACGTATTATTTGGGTCATTTTAGGCGATCGGCAGATGGCGGTATGGCTCGAGGAGGTTAATTTGCGTTTTGTTTTTGTTAATAATTCTGTATCGTTTTTCGAGTTTGTCGTTATTAGATTTGACTAGTCCACACCGCCCCGCCACCTGCCAAGAGCGCCTCAGTTTGCTTATTTTTAAACTCGCAGACTCTTATTTTACAACTTACAACTACTACTACTCATTCCAATATCAAACTGCTTTTCGTAATTTTAGAACTAAAGGAAAAGAGTATAAAAAGAATCATTAAAATGCTGAATAGTATGCTTGTGAGTAATTTTTCGAATCCAATTTGGTCCTTCAAATTATGACACAATAATTATTTTTGACAGCTAAAGTTTATCGATATAAAAGTAGCACATCTCTAGGATATATATATATCGATTTATAAATACACTATAGTAAACTGGCTTCATTGAATTGAAAGCCAATAGAGACAAACGTATATCTGTCTCTATTTGCAGATGATGTTTTCTTTTAGAATGAGAGAGAATACCGATGGTTATATTTCGTCTTAAATATGACGTGTCTAACTTAGCCTATGCCTCAATCTATACCTACCTATAAAATAGTACCGTGACTGACTGACTGACTGACTGAATGACTGACTGACAGACAACGCACAGCCTAAACTACTGGTACTTGAACCTTGAAATTTGGTATACATGTACCTTGAGTATTGTACTAAGGAAGGATTTTTGAAATTCCCACGGGATAGGGAAATATCTATACGTTCATTGTTACTTTGTTTGTAGCGGTATCTCTGAAACTATTGAGCCGATTTTAAAAATTCTTTCACCATTAGAAAGCTACACTATTCTTGATTGACACAGGTTACTTTATATTCGGGAAAATACAAAATCCCCACGGAATTGAAATAAATTTATTCATTTACGGGGCTGATTTTAAAAATTATTACATATTTTTTGATAATATAACTATCCCCGATTGACATAGGCTACTTTTCTACGGGAAAATGCAAAATTCACGCGGGATCGAAATAAGTCAATTCAAGTTTGGGGCTGATTTAAAAAAAATATTTTACCAATTAAAAGCTAAATTATCCCTGATAATGCAAAATTCCCACGGGATAGTAATAAGTGAAGTGTTGGGGGCTAATTTTTCAAATTAATTCACTAATAAAAAGCTACACTGTCTCTGATTTTCAAAATAGGTTAAAACAGTTATTTCTATCCCGCGGGAACTTTACTTTGCACTTTCCCAGGATAAAATAAGACTGTTTCAATTAGGCAGAGGCCTCCTCCCAGAACGACACCATTGAATCTTCTCAGGCGTGTACAGCTTTCTTCGCGATATTTTCCTTCACTGTAAAGCTCATGGTATACTTTAAACGTAATTTAGCACATGCATTTGGAAAAACGCAGAGGTGCAAGCCCGGGCTCAAATTCACGACCTTTTGCTTAAGAGACCATAGGCTAAACCACTAGGCTACTACGGCTTAGCGGCTATAGAATTCACTTATTCCTATTCCGTGGGAACTATGCATTATCCTATGCGTTAATCCATGTACATAATAAACTACCTGTGTGCCAAATTTCATCCAAACAACTAACGTTATTTTGGTGTTTTTTGGTGATCAATAAAGAATATTTGTATTGTATTGTATTGTTATTGTCTTCGCGTACGAAGTCGCGGGCAAAAGCTAGTTCCTTATAAAAGTAATTGATTTTATGTTATATCTAACGTTCATTATATCTTATGAACGTTATTATAAGATAAGATATAAGATATATTTATTTTCTCCACCTCCAAGATACAAAGTAAAAGTAAAAATCAGACAAATATAACGTAGTACAAATTAACTGAACTTGAGTGGGGGAGGCTGGTGCCTGAACTAGGTAGAACCTGTGTTTCAGGTCACCAGGTCTCCAACCCTCTGTCGTCCGCAACAACTTAAATACAATAATAACAATTAACAAGAATAAACATGAAATTATATATTTCGTTGCTATATCTCATGAGATGCTCCCGTTTTGAACGTTGGCTATCGAGCCAATAAGGTATCCACACTGCCGTGTGTGTGTGTCTTGGTGGACTTAATCAAATTCATTTTAAAATTCAAACAGGTTCAATTTATTGTCATTAAAGGAAATAGTGTTAAGAAATTTCTTTTTAAGATTGTTGGGGATGAGTGGTGATGGGGGAGATGGGAATGGAGTCAGCAACTTCAGCTTCGGGGACCTCGACGGGGGAGATCGGAACGGACTCGGGTTCGGGTTCAGGTTCGGGAATGACCACGGGGGAGATGGGCACGGACTCAGGGGCCTCTGGCTCCGGCTCTGGAATCTCAATTGGCTCGGGCACTACCACGGGGAGCTCAGGCTCGGGGAGTACAATGGGTTCAGGGACAACAACGGGCAATTCAGGTTCAGGCAGCACGTCGGGTTCGGGGATAACAGTAGGAGGAAGAGGCAGGGGGTCGTATGAAGCTTCTTCAGGGACGAAGTCGATGATGGGCATGTCAATAGAAGCGGGGCTGCCTTCTATGGCAACGGGGTTGCCAGCGATGGGTCCCTTGGGCGCATCCACGTTCACGATGATCTGCACCAGTGGAAGGGGGTTGGCCACGGCCACGGCCACGAGGGCGAACAAAGCAATGAAGGTTTTCATCGTTAACAGCTGGAAACAAATGAAAGAAAAACTATGTAATGTAATCTAGGTTCTTCGGCGAACCCACTTATTAATACGTGAAGTTCAATTGATGTTAGTCACAAAAAACTTAAGAGTTGATAAACACGTGACGGTATAGTCACCGCCTTTGAAAAGGACGATTAACCTCGAATTCACTGGAATAACCAGATTAACACGAGTGAGCATTTAAAAAACGAATTAAACTTGTTTTGGATTCTTCTGTACAAAAATATATTACACGATTGATAAATGCTACATTTGTGCCAACAATATTATACCTTCGGCTAGTAGCAAGAAGTCAATTATTGCTACAAGCTGTTTTCAATGAATTTTGTTCTGTATACCTTACTTTACCTAGGTAGCGTGCAAACTTCAGTTAACAAATTATATCAATTAATGCATTTTTGCGCTAAACCGACGATTCAGAAATCACAATTACATTGTTTTACTGTGTATGTAACAATACTATCAGGTTTTTTGACGACTATTAACCCAAAAGCGGATATTACGCATTCGTAGGCTACATAGTAACCAGAGTTTCAATTGTCTTTCTTTGGAATTGCAATTTTTACTAAAAACGCATTAACGCACTAATCACCTGTTTTCTTGACAAGTTACGCAAGCTTTAGTGAAAGCAGTTAAAACTGTAACAATCGGGTCTTGAAGGATCGAGAAGGCTTTATACAAACAACAATCTCATTTGGGATAACAGTTGCATAATATCCATCTTTAAGAGGTAAATAACAGTTCTAAGAATGGCATTGTAAGTATCTGAAATTAATGTAGTTAGCACTTTTCCACACACAGAGAGTGTTTTTTTTAACTTCTGCCCTCCATACTTTATTTCTTACAGCTGTTAAACATCTGAGCTAGGCATCAAAGTACAAAACTATGATTTTATTTACTTTGATTGAAGACTATTTATACATGAAACCATATATACCAGAAAGAGAAATTTAGTACATTTAGTTAGACTGTTGAAATAAAACAAAATACGCTACTCTTAATGGCTAATGTTTTAGGTAGTTTTAGGGATTCTTGCCCACAATATGTACCTATGCGCCATCATACCGACTTAAACACTGAATACGCAATAACCTAAGCCCACGTGGTTTGTGAACTAGCAGGTTTTTTTGTGGAAAAAAAAACGCGGATCATATCCATGTGAGTTCAAGGCTGTGTATATAAACTGATGAGCAATAATAACAGGTTACTTTCTATATGAAGTTGAATGAAAAAATGGTTGTAATGGCTCGTCAGTTTAGTACTAATGAGTACGTTAAAAACAGTTTCCAACTTACCTTATCCACGCCAGTTCCAAAGAAACTATAACTCGACAGATTTCGGGCCTGAGCTTATATTCTTTTTTGGATTTTACAGCCTTATAATAAATACGTTACTGATACCAGATAAGAGTATGTAATAATTATATTTGACGTATCTGACTTTAATCTTATTGTAGTAAATTTTATAATAGTATGATACATTCAGAAATAGAAGTAGGTATCTTTATACGAAATTTAAATCGGGGTTCCACATGCGCCAACTTTACTACTTAAACGTTCTGTATTGTCCACTGTATAGAAAAAATATGTTTCCTTTAATGGAATCCTCTTTAACTTTAAGTTTAGGTACTTTTAACTATGCTTTCTGATCACAGTGTTTTAGTAGTGGTAAAGCCACACAGTTTTAGAAGTGGTAGAGCCACACAGTTTTAGTAGTGGTAGAGCCATGTTGTAGCTAGCCACTGCATCACGAATGGACCGGCTCGTCCGGGGCAGTACCGGGGCATTTCGTACGGTCAGTGAGAGCGCTGGGGACCCAATACCTCTCCCCCACCCTCTCTTCTATTCCCTCTCCTTTTTAAAGGCCGGCAACAGATCAGTGACTCTTTGAGTTGTTGACCCGCTTGCTCGTTTGCCTCCCACTCAAAACAAAAAAAAAACAGCCAAGTGCGAGTCGGACTCGCGCACCGAGGGTTCCGTACAAATTTATATGTATCTATGAACATCCAGTCTTAGCAGACCCCTGCTCCTAAGCAAAATGTGCGCAGTGTGGAATCATTGTAGATTGGTTACTGATATAGACAGACAGACAAACTAGATCTCGTTTAAACCAATTTTCGGTGGAAGTTTACATGGTAATGTACATCATATATTTTTTTTAGTTTTATCATTCTCTTATTTTAGAAGTTACAGGGGGGGGGACACACATTTTACCACTTTGGAAGTGCCTCTCGCGCAAACTATTCAGTTTAGAAAAAAATGAACCTGAATGAAATATTAGAAACCTCAATATCATTTTTGAAGATGCATGTAGAAGTGTGGGGAACCCCCAAAATTTATTGTTTTTTTTTATATTTGTGTGTGAAAATCTTAATGCGGTTCACAGAATACATCTACTTACCAAGTTTCAACAGCATAGCTCTTATAGTTACGGAAAAAAGTGGCTGTGACATACGGACGGACAGACAGACAGACATGACGAATCTATAAGGGTTCCGTTTTTTGCCATTTGGCTACGGAACCCTAAAAATGGGCCACAATATTGATTAATTAGCATTTTATATACTTTCGTAGTTTTTTATACTTATAAAATCTTTCATACATTTTGTAGCAAATTATATAAAATTTTAAACATCCCGTTTTTATTCAAATCAAATCAAATCAAAGTACCTGGGCGACCGAGCTCTGCTCGGGCAGAAACTCGGTACCAAGCGTTTTCCCAGAGATAAGACCAAGCTAGATCAATTTTTCATCCCCGAAAACCCCCAAATACCAAATTTCATCGAAATCGTTGGAGCCGTTTCCGAGATCAAAACACCGGAGAGGTGGGGGGGGGGTGAGAGGGGGGGAGGGGATGCGGGGGAGGGAGCGCGGGGGCATTAAAGGGGGGATGAAAATTTCATTGATTTTGCCGTAGGATGCACCGTTTTCAAGATATTTGACAAAAACACCGGAGGGGGTGGGGGGGGGGGGGGGGTGAGTCGCGTTAAACTATTGTCCGTAAACCGACTTTACAGACAACCGGCTTTTCCTGTTCTGTGCTCCCAATAGGGAACGTACACATAGACGGTGCTGCCAACTGGTGCCATAAGGGTGCCATCAATTTGAATGTTTTACCTTGATAAGTTTGTTTTACTGTCCGCATAGTGTCTCTTCTGTCGCATTAGTGCTGCCGCCTATAGTTACTGCACGTTCCCTATAATACTTTTTCTAACAAAAAAGTTACTTTTTCTAACAAAAAAGTTACTTTTTTTCACAAAAAGTAACTTTTTCTCACAAAAGAAGAAACTTGACGTTTTATCATAAAAAATAAACTTAAAAAAAAAAACAAAAAATCTTGATAAAAACGTGGGATCGAACCGAGGTCGGCTGGATCCGCGACCACCCGATTCCTAATGTGCCATAATGATCTGCTCGAAGTCGGCGAAATTTAGCTTTATATTCTAATGCAAACAAAAATAGCCGGAAAACACGAGTAAAAGCGATTTTCTGAAAATGAAACATAGCTAGATCAGTTTTTCATCCCCGAAAACCCCCACATACCAAATTTCATCGAAATCGTTGGAGCCGTTTCCGAGATCCTGATTATATATATACATATATATATACATATATACAAGAATTGCTCGTTTAAAGGTATTAGATATATATATACATATATACAAGAATTGCTCGTTTAAAGGTATTAGATTAGATAAGTTTATTTGCTAGAATACAGTTATTAAGGTGTTACAAGAAAGTGGTACACAGTGTATTCAGCCTGCATGCAAGCGTGCAAATATTTGTTGAATTTAAATAATGAAACATGTCAATTTATAATTAAATTAATTAATACAAGTATATTTTTGATAAATGCAAATAATAATTAATAATCATTCGTTTCCGTTATAATACATCGTCAGTAATAATAATAATAAATTATAATTGATTTATCTTAAATTCTAAATAATCCCTAACACTATAAAAACATTTATCCAGAAGCCAGTCAGTCAATAATAATCGCAAATTATACAGGGTTATTTTTAATTCACTGACATCCTCTTAACTCTGAATTCCTATCACTCAAACAAATGTTTTTTGTTTTACGTCTTTTTAAAATGAAGCACTTTTTTCCCATACAAATACACAGAGTATCGTAAAAATAAGAGACAGAATCAAATTTTCAAAACGTTATTACACCAAAAATATTAAGTTATGACAAAAGCCGTAAAACAAAAAACATTTGTTTAAGTGGTAGGAGTTTAGGGTTAAAAGGATGCTAGTGAATTACAAATAACCCTGTATACTATCGCAAAATTTCAACTTTCTTTATTGTCAGTAGAACAAATATTATGTTCTCAAAAACTCATACCAGATATATAAAATTTCTCCTTTTGTAAACCTAAAGTACTGTCAGACACAATACCTGTAGTAACACACAAATAATACAATGGTGTAGGTACGTAGTTTATGACTCGGACGTATTTACTTAAAAACCAATTTCGATAAGATAGCTACTGACTTCCGCTGGGGAATGCGCTTTTATTAATATAACTTTATTATCATAATCAGATTCCAAAACTCCTAACTGTATGTGTACCTAATGCACATATGAATTATATGACTGCAATTTCCGTTTCTTATTGGATGTCAATAAAGCTGTAAAGATATAAGTAGAGAGTTTTATTGAATGATAAAACTACTGGCATGCAACAATACAATGACAAAGTCAGTTTATAGAAAATTTATAATAGTGACATTCTGAAGTCTGGATTTATTTCAATTAAAGTTAAGTAATGATATTTCATGAAGGAATGACATACTTATACATTATAAACTTTAGTAGTACTTTAAATTTAGTGCTAAGAGTATTCGAGAAGACATTGCAGTCACCTTTCAGGTTAGGTTATGTTGTTCACACTGGCGGCGACGACTCTCTTCACTAGTTGATCGCAGTGATAAAAGCTATCAACGATAAAACTCGCTTAGCGGTACTCGCTCAGCAATGCTCGCTTGGCGGTCAAAACTCACGCTGAGAGACCAACCAGCGATCATTCTGAACCTCTACCATGAGTTACACTAGTTTACAGTGACCGTACTCGCTAGCGACGGCGTAAATGATTTGTATGGAGAATTGTACTTCCGTAAGTGGCCGCTAGAGGCGCTGTACACAATAAAATTCTCCATACAAATCATTTACGCCGTCGCTAGCGAGTACGGTCACTGTAAACTAGTGTAACTCATGGTAGACGTACACTGCTGTACAGCGTGGAGCCCCACCCGAGCGAGTGGTTAGAGTAATCGCCCGTCGAATTCGAATACTCTCTTATATAGCCGAGCGACTAAACTATCGGAACTACATACTCGCTTCTCGCTGTTCGCAAGCTCGTTTCTAGTTTCTAGCTCTAATCGCTTCTCGCTCATCGTCGGCGTCGGCGACGGGACCAGTGCCTTAACACCAGTAGGCTAAAATTGTCGAACTCCCTCGAAATCGCCATCACGTTCATTTTGACAGTGATTAATGATTGGTTATTAGTGATTGGCTGACAATTGTTATCGGAAAAGCCAGCTGTTACAGCCATACAAAAACTATCATTTCAATCCGATGCCAAGTGTCAAGTGTTACACAATTACCCTGCTAGGCGATCGAGATTCAGTCGGGCTAAAACTCGAATATACCCACGCGTTTTCCCAGAGATAAGACCGCATCAAAATCCTCGAATTGCTCGTTTATCTACCTCCTTTGACATTTAAAGTATCATTTTGGCTTTACTACTGGAATCATAAATTATAGAAACGTTGTAGGATTATGTAAATTTGATTATTTCTCTCAATGATTAGTAATGAATGGAAGTTTCAGGCTTAAAATAACCATGAGCGTTATTAAATCAGTTCTGAAATTGTTAAGTTATTAAGTTACGACTTGTAAGAACAAGTTTCTGATGAGTGAGCAATTTATTTCATTTCGACTTAGATGTAGCTTTGCAGAATGTTGTAATTAAGTTATTTGTTTACTTTCGACGCGTTTACTTCAATGAATTGCTGCCGAACTCCTAAAAATATTATAAAATATAGTTTATTAGTATTTCTGAAACAATGAAATAATGATGGATTGTCCTTGTTATTGTTACCTATTTAATTTCTGCTATTACTCAATAAAATACAGTTAAAAGATACCTTAATCTAATTTTTCTAACCAGCTGGAATGGCAAGAGACGGTGGCAAGCGTCCAGATGGGATCGCTCTGGTGCTGAAAAAAATCGGTAGAGCCTAGCTAGACTGTTTTTAAATCAGTCCTCGCCCGAGCAGTACAAAGTGGAGGGTATGTCGACAAAGGGGTCGAGAGGTCTCTCCCCCCTTTGTCGTCATTTTCCCCAGCCCCTGTACCACGCGGGAGAGGACTCATATAAACGGTTAAGCTATAGTGTGGGACGCTACATGCGTTGACACATTCGCTGTCCTTCACCCAGGCAACTATCTCGAAAGCCAGATCTGCGGCTGATCACGATCATCAGATTCATAGTCAGATTTATTTATTTCATGATAAAAATTCCAATATAAATTTGCATTCATGTCAAAATTATTATACGAATTCCTACCATGATCGTCAAGAAACAATGTAAAATAAAAACAATTAACAATTGTGCTGCAAGCACCGCAAGTACTTCTCCTTTCTAAAGTTGAACACTTCACACTATTGAACTGCTTTACAGGTTTTCTGTCGATGTTTTTCTTCATTTAAATGTTAATATTATATGTTTATAACGAGTTCTCGTAGAACTGATGGCCGACGGGGGCAAAAGGTTCTCGAATACCCACTGGCCGAAAGACGCAGACGCAGGACTTAGGCCTCCAACAAGACGGAGCAACGACCTGGTTAAGATTGCGGGAACGCGTTGGATGCGGATGGCGCAGGACCGATCTGTTTGGTGAACGTTCGCGGAGGTCTTTGATCAGCAGTAGATTCTGTCTTTCGGCTGAAATGATAATGATGAATAAAATAAAAATAAAAAAAATAAAATATCACGGGACAATTCACACCAATTGACCTAGTCCCAAAGTAAGCTTAGCAAAGCTTGTGTTATGTGTACTAGGCAACGGATAAATATACTTATATAGATAGATACATACTTAAATACATATTAAACACCCAAGACCCGAGAACAAACATTCGTATTCTTCATACAAATATCTGCCCCGACACGGGAATCGAACCAGGGACCTCAAGCTTCATAGTCAGGGTCTCTAACCACTAGACCATCTGGTCGTCTAATAGTCATCAATAACAGTATTATCTTCTTCTAATATATAAAAATCTCGTGTCACTGTGTTGTTACCGAACTACTCCGAAACGGCATGACTGATTTTTATGAAAAAAAAATCTCTGAATTTGGTAGGTCTGAGAATATGACTAAGGCTTCTTTTTATACCCTTATTCTTCGCAGACGGAGTCGCTGGCAACAGCTAGTTTTATATATATTTATGTTATTGTTTTGGCCTAAATGATTAAATACTAATTAGTTAAATCCCCTACCACTTTTCTCACGTCATGTCAATCACAAAAAAAATTTGATTAGATTTTTTTTTTTAACATAGCATGGCCTTACGAGCTTATTAGGTCTTGATTAATTCTCTCCAGGCACCACACATAGCGGTTTTTAATAACTCCAGAAACTAATTTTATACAAGGTAATTACGCTGCATATTAAACACGTCTTTGTTCTAGATAAATATTACGAGGCAAGAGTTCTTCATTACGCCTTAATAATCGTGTGACATCTTGAGTTCACGAGAGTCGAATAGTTAAGAGCTCCGGCGAAATAATAGCGTTAAAGTGGCTTCAGCCACTAAAAGGGGTGGAAAATTGAAAGGTATGGGCCTAATTTGAATTACGAGTATACAGTGTTACAAGATCAAGTTCGAATAATGTCAGCCAAAAAAAAACCGGCCAAGTGCGAGTCGGACTCGCGCGCGAAGGGTTCCGTACCATTATGTAGTAGTAGTGTAGTGCCTACATTATGTCACCGAATGGTGAACGCGCGTTATCTGAGGTGTGCTCGGTACATAGGGGCACTCCGCAAGGATCCATCCTGGCGCCGGTATTATTTATAATTTACACCAGTGATATTACGCAGGTTATTAGAAATTGTAGCTACCATATTTATGCGGATGACCTGCAGGTATATATCTCATGTAATGATGGAAACGTGTGTTCTCGGATCAACAAGCTGAACGAGGATCTCGAGAGAATTAACACATGGTCGCATCGTAATTCCTTGGTCTTGAACCCCAACAAATCAAAATACCTAGTGCTTGGTTCGAAACAGCAGATAGATAAATTATCTAAAGTTAACTTTGAGGTTCACATTGATAATGAGCGTCTGGAACGTGTGCTTGAAGCCCGCAACCTGGGCTTGCTCGTGGACGGGGAATTAAGGTTTGAATCGCACTTGCACAACACTGTACGTAATTGCTTTTACAGGCTTAAGATGTTATATAAAATTCGTGAATTTCTCGACGTTGAGCTTAGGATTAGACTATGCGATGCTTTGGTACTGTCAAAGTTGAACTACGGAGACATCGTATATGGCCCGCGCCTTCTGGCGCGCACACAGCGCGTAATACAACGCGTTCAAAATGCGTGCGCGCGTTTCTGTTTCGTTATTCCTCCCCGCGCCCACGTAAGTCCGTACATTAATCAGAATCGTATTTTGAATATGTCCTCGCGTCGAAAGTTGCACATGGCCACCCTTATGTTCGGTATTGTAAACCAGCAGCAACCCTCGTACCTGTATGGTAGGCTGACCTGGCCGCGACACGCCAGGTCTGCGGAAGTCCGGCCGGAGAGGTACCTTCAGCTCATTTTCCCTCCGCACCACTCTGCTTCATTTCGCGGTAGTTTCCGATACGCGGCCACGAAGTGTTGGAATGATCTGCCTCCACCGATCCGTGCTCTAAAGTCAAGACATAATTTTAAATTGAAATGTAAAAGACACTTTCTCGCACTAATTGCATCCTAGTTACAATATGTTTGTACTTACCTCGCTCCAACAAAACTTCAGGCTGGGCTAGCACTCATGGGTGACAAGTAAATTAGGCGCATCTGAGACTGGCAGATTGACTCTTTGTTTGTTCGTTTGTTACTGTTAATATGTATTTTTTTTTTTTTTTCATTTTCAAGCAAACGGCGGTGGTTAATTTTTATTCTTTTCTTTTTTTTTTACAACTTACGGGTTTTCACAAGGCCGGGCTGTGTTCCCACCCAACTTTAGGTCAAAAGAGTGTTTTATTGTTTTTGAGTTTTTTTTTTGTTTTTGTTCGAAGGTTATGTGATGCATTACAGTATCAGTATTATTGAAATTGTTGATGATTCACTGCAATAGCCATAACAAATCTTGGCTTAATTTGTTACGGTTTAAAAGTTCAAGTGCGATTAAGCCGATCAAGTGTTGCCATACATACTTACTTCCAGCTGCTAATTTTGTTTTTGTTGCGAACTGTTTGCTGGCGTTCGTGTCGTCACAGTGTGTATGTTTTTGTGTTTAGTTTTTAAATGGGTCCCACTGAAAAACAGCGTTGTGGCTTGCCACAACATTATGCTGAGTGGGGCCCAATTTATACTATTCGATATATTTTTTTAATTTGTAAATTTCCTGTCAAATGTATTTTTTTTTTCTGTGTTTGTATCGAATATGTGTAAATAAACATCTCTCTCTCTCTCTCTCTCTCTCATTATTTATAAAAATGGCAATATAATCACGTTTTTTGTGTGGGAGCCCCCTTAAATATTTTTTTTATTTTAATTCAATAATTTATTTTTAAAGTGAATAAGTATTATAATTTAATATTCTGTGAGTATTTCAAGCGTCTACCTGTTGCCGTTATCAATATCGAGCAAAAACGAGCAAAAAAATCACGTTTGTTGTATGGGAGCCCCCTTAAATACTCATTTTATTCGGTTTTTTAGTATAGCGGCAACCAAAATACATCATCTGTGAAAGTTTCAACTCTCTAGCTATCACAATTCAAGAGATACAGCCTGGTGACAGACCGACGGACTGACGGACAGACGGACGGACAGCGAAGTCTTAGTAATAGGGTCCCGTTTTTAGGGTTCCGTAGTCAACTAGGAACCCTTATAGTTTCGCCATGTCTGTCCGTCTGTCTGTCCGCGGCTAAGCTCAGAGACTGTTAGTACTAGAAAACTGTAATTTGGCATGAATATATATATTAGTCACGCCGACAAAGTGGTTAAATAAAAAAAACTAAAAAAATTTTTTTTAGGGTACCTCCCATAGACGTAAAGTGGGGGTGATTTTTTTTTTCTCGACTAACCCTATAGTAAGGGGTATCGATGAATAGGTCTTTTAAAACCATTGGGGGGTTGCTTACATGATTTTTGTATTCAGTGTTTTGTTTGCGAAATATTCAACTTTAAAGTGAAAAATTTCATTAAAATCGACCGTCCCCCCCCCCCCTCTAAAATCTAAACTGTTGGGTGGAAAAATTTGAAAAAATTCAAAATGGTAGTAAATATATTAAATTTACAAGGAAAATTATAGCGGCTAAGATTGCTTGGGAATTATTTGTAGTTTAAGAGTAAATAGTAGCCTAAGGTATTAAACATACCGTCACTACTTTGAAAAACTTGTATCTCAAATCAGCATGTAAACAAAACTGAACCTTGACATGCGCGTAATAAAGTTCACTTTGCCAGATTAACGATTTTGAGATACGAGCTTTTTTCAAAGTATTGACGATACCTAACTTGGAAGATTCCGTACACATACTAAATCCTTCGAAAAATATTACTTGATTTTTTCCCCGTACCCTATCTTGGGCGTGTCCGACACGCTCTTGGCCGGTTTTTTACCATTTGGGTATGGAACTCTAAAAACCATGACACCTTGGTGGAAAATAACTGTGTGAGCCTTGTGGACAAAAGAGGTGGTAACTAAAATAGATGTGGTATTTTGGTAGTTTAGTGCACAAAAACAGCAGTCTAGTCAGTGGTGGGCAAAGTACGGCCCGCGGGCCAGCTCCGGCCCGCAAAAGGATTATATCCGGCCCGCCACCGGTCTTTTGAAATAATTAGTATATTTATGTTTGGACGACCCAGACGTTTTAAGTAAAATAATCATCATCATCATTCCAGCCTATATACGTCCCACTGCAGGGCACAGATGAGAGGGCTTGGGTCGTAGTTCCCACGCGGGCCTAGTGCGGATAGGGAACTTCACACACACCATTGAATTTCTTTTCGGATTTCTTCGCTTTTCAAATCAAAAAATCAAAATCAAAACGTTTATTCTGCAAGTAGGCCGCAAAGGGCTCTTTTACATGTCATTTTTTTAAACTACCAGCGCTTTCGTAAGGACCATCATTGCCAAGAAGAATGCGCCGCAAGAAACTTGGCAGAAAGTCATCTCAATGTTTATACTTTTATATGAGTAGTTTTTGCTGCTATTCTGGCCCTCCTCTTAAGTTGGTTGAACTTTCTGGCCCGCCATGAAGAAAGTTTACCCACCGTTGGTCTAGTGGAAAAAATTGTGGTAGGTCGGTGAAAAGTAAGCGTGGCCGCCTTGTGGAAAAAAACGTGGTAGCTTTGTGGAAAATAACCGTGGCAGCTAAGTGGAAAAAAACCGTGGTAGCTGGATAGAAAGTAGTGGCATGAAAGAGACACGTAGTAAAAGAGACAATTCAAATTTAGGAAGCTTCCTATATAGGAAGCGTTTATTACCTATTTATACTATTGAAATGAAATACAATAATTCTCATTAAACAATTCTTAGTTAAACTATAGTACATTGTGCATCTAGGGCCGTAAGTAGGGGATCACTAACGAGAGTCTATTAGAAGCCCGACGCCGAAGGCGGAGGGCTTTTAATGACTCGATTTTGTAATCCCCTTACTGCCCGTGATACACACAATGATTTTCATCACATTGCGAGAAAAAAAAAACCAAAAATAAAATTAATTTGTTTCTAAACACTTAAATTGAATAAAATAATGGCTACCCGCCAATACAGATTGTCACTTTTTTCGAGTCACCTACCATAGATAATGTAAACTGTTTTTAGTTTAGAATTCGAAAGGTCATACGTCCAGATTCTGCCAACATGTTTAAAAAAATATTTTTACTAAAATTATTGCAAAACTATTTGATATAAATTTAAAATATAAAGATAACGAATTTTCACGAATCTTAGATAAGTTTTGTGTTGTTAAATTTGGGTTATAGCTAAGTTTTAAAGATAATAAATAAAACGTTGGCTGGCTTGAAACCTCCTTAGTCTGAAATGACTTGTTTGCAAATTTTAAAACTGAAGTTAGAACTCCCTTGGGTAGAAAAACTGTACGTAAATCTATAACTCTCTTAAGAACAAATTAGGCCTTTGACATTTAGTATTCAGGCATGGAATAACACCATTGACGAGCAAGTGTGATGAAAAAACAATTACTTTGTAAAACAATTGTTTTAGTTCATTAATATGGACCTCCGCAAAGTAACGCCTGATTCAATAAATTCTTAGTTGTTTATTTTCGCATCTTTGAAAAATGTGTATTTTCCCTTTCTTAAACGGACTTTTATTTTAAATTGTCCCTATCTTTACGTGTCCCTTTCATGCTACCACTCCCCTAACCATGACGGTCTAGTGGAAACACGCCGTGGTAACTTAGTGGAAAATAACCGTGGTGATCTAGTAGGAACGTTAGGTGGGTCGTTCTTCTTTTTTACGTACAATGAATCGCAGTGTTTCCGTTTTTTGGGTTTTTGAATATTTAATTAGTTAAAGTTTCCTTTACGCCCAATGCTGTTTTATTTTTTAAATTGTGTTTTTTTTTAATAATGTGACAGAATGGTCTTTTCAGCGGATACCACATTTTGGCTTACCACTATGTCACGGTAATCTACGGAAAAACAAACGTTTGAAAAAGAATGCTGACTAGAGAAACTGAAAGATTACATAACATTAATAGATAGAAAAATATGTACGATTATTCTAACATTATATTCAAATTCAAATTCAGATATTTTATTTCGTTAATTAAAAGTTACTTAAAATCTAAGGTTAGTGTTATACAATTACAATTAAAATTAAAATTATCATAAAACATAAAATAAAATGAGGTACAACTAGAATTATAAAACCGAAAATATCAATACTCTAATGAGATGCCATAATAAGACGAAGGACAGGCTGTAGGTAAAGAAGAAGAACGACCCAGGTATGGTTTGGAGCCCTTTGTGAAAGTTCGCTGTCGCTACCAAGTCTGAAATACGTTTGCGTTGAACTGTCAAACAATGAGAAGAGTTGGTTGCCGATGCGCCGCTAGGCATTGCTAATTTGCTCATAGTTATGCAGACGATAAAGCAAACACGTCCGATACACCCTTGCATCAAAGACTTGCAGGCACAGTCGAGGAACACTAACAGTAAGCTAATAATGAAACTGTGGAATCAACTTTCGGCAGCAGTGTTGCCCGAGAATTATGACATCGGGGCTTCAAGAAAACGGTTTATACTTCCTTTAAACCGGCAACAGACTGTAGCGGTATTCAAGACCTAAGCATCTAGCCTTTACATGGGTGAAGACCAAAAAGTTGCACACTGTTAAAGTTGCATTAGCAGGTAGTTAAATTACCATTAACTTTTTCCATTGTGACACGAAAAAAACATTGTGAAAATTAACGACCAAAATTAACCATACAAATGAATACAAATGTAAATACAAATGTATGGTTAATTTTCGTGTCACAGTGGAAAAGTTAATGGTAATTTTAACTACCTGCTAAATGCCTTTTCGGTCTTCGCCCAAATATGTCTGTAGTAGGTAAGTTACTTCAGAAATAAATGTGTATCCAGCAAAGACGGTTCTATCTCTTATTTCAATATCTCACGCTCCGCCACATGGCGACCGTGATACATGAGACGCGACGCGAAATGTGATACGGACATTGTTTATGTTACGATTAACAAATTGGACTTAACGACTTTAAACCAATATATTTGAAAATGTAATTCGTGTTTCGAAAAATCTGCCAATCAAAAGTGGAACGAGAGACTATAGTTACGCCCCAAACTGCAGCCGGCGGTAACAATGATTCAGTGTTAAAGGACATTGGAGGACATCTAGATCGAGCCAACTGGTTGATGATTTTCACCGTATTAATGCTGACAGTGATAGCATGTTACTTAATCTACAAGATCTACAAGAAATGCATGTACATAATGAAAGTAATCTCTTTGAGTTGTTGATATTTATGGGTTAAAGTGAACCTTACCCATCAGATGATCGTGAATAAATCTCTCTCTCTTTTTCTCGCTCTCTCTCTAATTTAATGCCCAAACTTCCCCAATGCTCCGTCATTCCATACAATTGAAAGAAAAAAGGAAAAGAAAGAAATAAACATTTTATTAGTCATAAAGTGGGCACATACGTAAACAGCAAAATAGATAAAGTAATAAGGTAATGTAATATTAAGGGCCTACCGAGCTTTTCGCGCTAATCGATTTTGGGTGGGCGATATCGGGCGTGAGGGAGGCACGATGGCTCAAAATAGGTTGGTTGGACTGCGCGTGTTTTTGGGTATTTTCATCTTATTACTAAAACAAAGACATATTTTAAAAATCTAACAACACTACGCCCTAGAAAACATCTTGTTTTGTTAACATTCAAAAAGTCATGACCTGCCGTGCAGTATTTAGCGTCGTACTAAGAATTTATTTTATTTTTTAGAGACGTCTATGGTTTTTTTTTTCTATCGTGCGAACTATAAGTAATCGTGTTTTGATAAACATTTGTCACTAGAGTGAATCCTCAAATATCTTACACATGAATTTCAAGACTATAGCTTTACTTGTAATGATACAGCACGAGATTAAATGAATGCAATAAATGCGCCAAAAACACAGTAGGTCCTTAAAATGTTTTGTAGAATGCCGTAAAAACACAAGCAGGAGACTCGTCATGAAGTTGCGGCAAACTGTAACACACTGTATGCACACTGGTCAAAGACTTTTGACATGAGACACTGTGGTATATTGAATCACAAGATCAGTGTCATCTGTTACGTCAGTTTTATTTAAACTATGCCCAACTTAAATTTCTGTTAAACGGTGCTATTAAGTTTCTTAGTGAAAAATAGAAACCGCAAACACTTGGAGTAACAATAAGTATAAATTTTCTCTCTGAAAATAAGAGGCAGAATTTTTCATTTTATATTTAAGCATGGATTTATAAAAGTTAGCCGCGCCTAGCACAATGAGCTGGTAAGTGAAAGCAAAAATGTGTTCTGTTTTATCGTAATAAGATCTAACTTCGTGTGTGTTTCGGTAATTGTTTACATTGACGTGGTTTAGTGTACAGTCAGTAAATAAATAACGCCTAGATTAAATGTAATTTTGGTCATACAGTGTATTTTGTTGAATAACCGCTC